>CM031240.1:402596291-403796291 GCA_018340775.1 Taxus wallichiana var. yunnanensis | reverse complement strand
TATACCAAAACGTTATGTTAATTTCAAGGGTTGTGGCCCCTATAGAATCTCCATTTTTTCCTAGTATATACATATATTGTTCTTCACTTTATTTTTAATTCAATTATTATTTCTCTCAAATGAACATACCTCTAGATCGTAGAGTAACTATCTTCTCAACAAGATCAATCTTGCGTAACTTGGTTACTCACAATGAGAGTTAGAGGTGAAAATTTTCCATCACTTTTTCTACTAACTTTCCTTGCATTTTTCTCTTCTTCACCGGTCTCTTGAATATATTGAATGTCTCATGGAATCTTTGGTCCTTTGGAATATCCTTGAGTATCCCGTGTATTTTTAATTCCATTAAATACTAAGGTCCGAAATACTCGTGGAACATTGAATCGAGTGTATCACCGATTCGTTACATAGCCACAATCACAATCCTTTACAAAAATAGCCCCATGGTATTGGACCCTTCACCATTCGACCAATTTTACTTAAAGCACCATCTTCTTACTTTGTTTTCTTGGAAAATTCTATCCTTAGCCAAATTTCAAATCTCTCGTAGGTTCAAAACCCATGGTACCCTCGAATCTCCTTAGGCGATGAGACCGAGTTGATTCCGTGATAGCCAACCGCGCCAAAATTCCACTTAAGTCCTGAGTCGATTTCTCTTTTTCATTGGATTGGGAAATAACCTATAGAATAATGAGTTGTGCACTTCGTGGATGATTAGCTTTGTGTACCATGGCATTCTTAGAGCATAATTTTCCAGGCCCTTTTTACAAGTTGTTTAAAAATTATGGGAGGGGAAATTTTTTTTACAATAGAACTCTCTAGTGTTACTAAATCCATGTGAAGCGGAGTCTCGAAATATTGTTTCACTCTAATTGTAGGTATTGGTTCAAAAGGATTACCAAAAATACCTACATTCTTAAAGGATGTGTTATTTTCATTTCAAAAAGGAGGAGTAAGATTTATTTTGGAGCATGGTGGACATGACCTTATTGTAGATGAAACGGAATTAGGAAACAATTTGTAGTAGATCATTTTTACCTCGTGTCTCAAATATGTTTTTCCTATTCTCATTACCACACCATTTGTATTATATTTACAATGGGATTGGATGATTAGTCATTGGCTCCACATTTCTCATTTGAAATATAAATTTTGATATCACAATCGAGATGGAATAAGAAGAGAGGTCACTTGGGATATATTATGAGTGGGGGTGTAAAACTATAAGCAAAAACATAATCATGGGAAAACTAGAACAACTTCCTTGCATCACAAAGATAACAAAAACATTCAATGTACATAAAAAAAAACAAAATGGAAATCGGGATAAATAAATTAATTGGGATAAAGATTCATTTGCAATGGACTGAAGCCATTATAGAAGAACCTCTTTTCTTATTTTAGACATATGTCCAATCTTCCTTATTTCTATCATCATCGGTTCAGCCCACATGGTTCTACTTGTTAGAGCTTTGCAGCATGTAATTAGTCTCTTGAGATCAAGCCAAACATGGTGGTGATCAATGTTGAATAAAATAATTTTTTTAAATAAACATTAAAACCAAATTACGGGATGAATCCCTTTAAATAAAAAATGTTAGTATGTAAAGAGTGATTAACGGAAGAGTGAGCACTAAAATATTAATAGCAAGAAGCATGAACTCAACTCAAACTAAGGTTAGAAAATTAATGCGAATAATCAAAGACAATTGGGCTTGAGACCAAAATTGATTATGAGGGGCTTGAGCACTAAGGAAGAAATGATATGGAATGTGAGCTAAGCCCCATCTTAGTCAATGATCAAGAATCATGCAGCCAAGTTCTGAGACTCGGCTCCTTCATCAACTAGGAGATCATGACATGTAGATCAATATTATTTTTCCATTTTTTTCAATGAGTTAATTTTTTGTACGATCAAGATAGTTGGACGTTTGGCCCAATGGATATGCCACTAATCATAGGTGTCATGTTGTTGATATATGTGTCATGCTCAAGTGTATGTCTAAGTCACTCTCACCGGGGCAACATATACCCACTTTATTATTGTAATAAATACTTTTAATTAGGTCACTTATGTGATAAAATGATTTATTTTAATAAAGTGACTTTATTTTATTAAAATAAAATTATAAAGTTATAATGTGACTTAATTGTGCTCAAAAGTGATGTCATGTAAACCCTAACTACCTTATAACCAAATTTTGGGTTATAAAAGGAAGTTAGAAATCATTTATAAAGGGTCTTGGAGGTTGGAGGAACTTTTTGTCCTATGGTCTCAAGGCATTGGAGTAAATACAACTTTATGTCTAGATGCTTCTTATGGAGGTTCAAGAGAACTTTGAGTCTAAGAATCTCTAGGAGATTTTCCATTGTGAAGACTTTGTTGAAGAGAAGACAACAAGGAAAATTTTGTTCTTTTTCAAAAATAAGTATCAGTTGCAACTATGAGTTGTTGTGATTTTTCCATCCCATGGTTTTCCAAGAACTAGTTGCAATAATCTGTGAGTGACTTGTAGCCTTCTAACTCATCCATTTTGCATTATGTCATGATTCTTGATTTATCCCAGAGCCAGGAGAAAATGTGATTGGCCTCTTATTTTCTCATCCTACCATCTTGCTGACTTGTTCCACTCATGTTTCAAAGTCCTATTCATTATCATTCCCCATGGCTTCTAGTCATTTCCATGATCATTCATATCATAATTTTTTCATCACCACCTTCTTGACTACATTACAAAGCTTAAGTTGCAACATTTGGGGGACTTTCACCCACACCTACTTATCACTCTATTTGTAATGATACTATTCACCCCATGATACTATGTCCTCCTATCCATTGCATTTCAAATTTCCCATTTTGAAAAAATTGATGGCACTAAAGCCCTTAACATCACTTTCATCTATCCCGCTAAACATGTCACCTTATCCAACATGATGATGCTCTCCTTCTACGCACTTTCCCAATTTCACTCTCCAGTCACACACTTGATTAGTACTCACACCTACCACAATATAGAATTTACACATTCACACAACTTGCAGACACCTTTTTATCCCACTTCTCCATCCACGTTACACTCAAAGAAATGATCTCATTCATTGCCTCTCATTTTACTTACATAATTCTAAGCTCATTGACCTCTTTTCCAAAACATGCATCTCTTACATTTATCACCACCTATAAATTCATCCACTACACATTTGATGAGGCCATGCACATGGTACAATGCCTTAAGGATGTCCATATTAGTCATCCTCCTTCCTTACTACATGTTTTGGTCCTTCTTCCACCTACTACATCTTAACAATCCTATGATCATAATTTCCTCCAATTGGATCATCTTCACATCTTGCCACCTTCTACACCCACATATTCACATTCATTGTGTTCTCCTAGAGATCATAACTTCATCCAACCCCTTCTTAATTTACTCCCTTGACTGAGCCACTTTCTTTTATTCTCCACAAGTTGTTTGATGTTGATCTCATTACTCTCCCTCTTGTGCCATCCTTGTCATTGGTGGCATTCCTCCCATGAAACATGTGCTTACCATCGTATTGATGGCCATTCCACTAAATTATTTCCTCTACTATGCAATATCATTCAAGAGATTATTGATAAGGGGGAAATTTTCGTTGAACCATAATCTCCTTAGCCTTCATCTAATCACTTCACACTACACTATTCCCACTTCTTCTCCATGTATCATCTCTCCATCATTTGATTCCTCACTTCCCACTACATCACAATCATCATGCACTTTTAGTGTCTCATCATCTAAATCAAAAACTTCATAATCTATAGCCTTATATACTTCCACCTTGAAATCAACACCATCATGCTCCCCTATTCCCTCATTGTATACCTCATCCTCATATTAATATATATTAACATATCATTCCACTATGGATGTGGGCTCATCCCCATCCTTTAGAGTCTTTTATTTTTCATCACATCTATCTATTTATCCATCACCATGTACTTGTCATGCCCATCGCTGTCCCTCCTTCTCCACTTACTTTGATCACGTATACTCCACTTATCACATCGCCAATTACTATAACTCCATTGCATCATTTATCACATTAGGTTTCAAACATCACTTCATGTACCGACCACCTTCCTTACACTAAAAACTTACTTGGCTCTACATTTGTTCCATAATTCCCCTTGACTTTCCCCATCCAAGTCACAATTGTGACTCATCTCATAACCACCTGACCTACACTCCACTTCCTCTCCCTCCCACATGCACTCCTCTTCCCACCTTGGCGACCCATCCCCACACCCTACCAAGTCACATGTGTAACTTGTCTAACCACCTCCTCACCCCAAACAAGCCACCAACCCCCATGCACTTCCCCAAATCACCCAACTCATCTATTTCAGTCCCCATCTCATACCCCAACTTTCCTAACCCGACCAACTCGGTCCCTAACTCACCTAACTCGCTCATGGTTCATCGCATCACTCCTTGAGTTCAATGTCGCTCGCTTCCTTACCTACCTAGCCCATTCGTCAACAACTAACAATCAATCAATTCAACCTCTTCACCCCATAACTTCTTTCCACTCGCATCCAAATTTATACATACCTTTCATATACTTTATATATGCACATGAATGGGGCAACTCGCAATCGTTTTCTCTCATCATACCTTTCCAAGGTTCGTTTTATGTCATTTTTGACTGTCACTTTTATCTCGAGTTACACTGGGCAACCTGCAACCTTGAAAATTATCACTTGAGGGTGGAATCATACACAACCCTTCTCATCTAATTCTAGCACAACCAATCATCAATCAATTGACTCAATAGTCTCCACCTCACTAAACCAACATATCAATCCCTTCTGGACTACTGGATAAATTGGCTTATCAATCACATTTCGAGGTTTTTGTCTATCTATTCAACCATCTAAGCCCACAACTACAAAAACCACTGTCATAGGGTTAGAAAACCCCCATATTGTGTTCATTTTTCATGTTGCATCCTACCTACTGCAACATGCATCCCAAAAAGGGGAAAAATGTAGAAATTAGAAAATACACCTTGTACATAAGGTCCCTTATTCAAAAATTCCCAAAACATTATCAAACATAAAAAACCCAAAAAAATAAATTAAACCCACAAAATAAAATAAAAATATAAAACCCCATGAAAATGGGGATAAAATACAACTCACCATCCATTTACTAACCATTACCCACTCAAATTTAATTTTTTCCACCCCACCTACCCATGTGCATATCCAATGCACTATAGACCCTATCATTGCACCCATATGTGTCTCACTCCCCTATACACTTCAAATCTATAAACCACCCTCACCCACATCATTTCATCTATATTGACAACTCTTGGGCCCTGATTCTTAGTCCACTAAGGATATACTTGAGTTTTCTTGCTATCTTGCTCACATATCTCAGTTTTGCAGGTTTTGAAAAAGTGAAAGCAAAGCATAAAGGAATGATACAACTTGTTATAATATTGCTATATTATAATTTCAACATAGGAGGGAATAAAAAAGGTGATTGGCTTGTGATCTCCCTACAATTTTTGGTGAATCACAATTGTGATTGTTCTATGATTTGAGTCAAGTATACTTATTATTTTCTTTATTGTTTTATCATTTTACATAAATTCAATTTATTTTATCTCCTTTAAATGGTTAGGGATCTAAGCTGGGTAATATCCCCTAACCACCAAAAAGACTAATATTTTCCAAGTGTGCTTGTGTGTAGGTTTAGATTCAGATGTGGATGAGTTTTTACCCATTTTATTCAATGAAAAAACCACAATTTTCCCTCTCTTGACAATGGCATCATAATCCCATTTTGTTTTCGTAGAATTGATTTGGAGTTTTAATATTAACTAATCCATCTTACAAGCAATCCAAATCTAGGAATACATAAAGCAATAAACAAAATTTATACTACTTGTCCAAACTTCATGTTTCATCTTTCTAATTCTCTATCCAAAACTGTACCATTGGGTTAAGATGCAAGTATGGTCTTGGTTGACTTATACAGATCATATCTCCTCAAGTTCACCAACTTTTTTTTAATTTAAATATCTTCTTTAGGTCATTTTATCTTCCTAGGGTTGGCCTTATTAGAATATTTCCCATATGGAAGGATATATAAGTAATTAAATGTCACTTTATATCTCACCTGACACTCTTACAAGCTCTTATTGCAAATATAATTCTAAAAGAAATCAAAGGGTTCCTAAATCTACACAAATTAGTTATACATCAATTAGAGTAGTCCCTAAGTTGTAGTTTTGAATCACTCAAATAGGTCAAAGAGTATAGATTCCTCCATTTCCAAGAATGCAAAGGTCATAGAGCTATGTCTTAGTAAGAGCAAATTTAATCTAAGAATTATTTAATAGTTTTAAGGAAAAAGGGTTAGGTCACATAGATGAGGCACACCACATCACACCTGCTGCCATGTTAGGTGCATTATGCATTATACATTTATCCCATTATCTTGGTGTTAAGAGACACAAGGGCACCCCTATGGGGTTGGTTAGTTTTTCACACTTGTACAATTACCTAGGATAACTACACAATGCTTGATCTCGTAATGAGGGCATGTAGTACATCACTTGGATTGCTTCATTATTTGGGATTCTAACCACTAAGGGTAGTCCAAACTCACCATACACACATGTTTTCTTATTTTGGATTTTAATGCTCTGATGAAGGGTTATACAAGTTTATAGGGTTTTCATTATAAGTTTATGGAAATGACCATGAAGTTATACGAGCAATATTTACATATAATGAAGGTCATTTCCAAACAAGCAAATCTATTGGAAGTTTCGTGTCCAAAATTTTAAAGGTTCCAAGACCATGCTAATCTAGGTCATGACTGTACAAATAAGGTATGAACCATACAATATTGTTATGGTCTTGTCCCTGATAATTTTCTAGTTCTAAAATTAAAAAATGAAGCATTTCAAGTTTTACTTTTCTATTTTTCTATTTATCTTATGTATTTCAACAATTACTTATCATTTATCTATTGTTACAATTTTGGAAGCATTATTATGATTGTGAATGGTTAATGTTAGAATTTAATTGATCAAATTAATTCACCTTTGTAAACACTTACACCCTTTTTATTATTGTGCACTCCCATAACACTAGAATTTAATAAGGGTGTAAACATTTGGGGAAACTGACTTACAATTGAATCTTGCAACTATTTCCACACCCTAGTTGCCCTAGTGTTTTGTCTCCTCATTTTATATTTAATTCCAAACCTTATTTTCATCTATCACATGCTCTCAATCCAATATTCACAATTTTCCTTAGGTTCTCATGGTCGGTCCTTCCCTTTAGATATCTTTTTGGGCTTCCTCTTTTCTGACAATAACCTTTCATTGCATATTTCAAAAACAACGACTCAAATTTCAAATATAGTTGAGGTTTTAATTCATTTTTATATACTAAAAAAACTTATTTTTCGTAACATAACTCTAGCATAATTTTCAATAAATCAAAATTACTATTTTTATTAATTACAACATAATAAAAAAATATACACTTTTCTAAAAATTACTTGGAGGTTTTTAATCTAAATAATTATATTGAAAAATACATCTTTTTGTTTATTTAATTTCATTGTTTATTTTCATAAATGGTCATTTTGGTAGTCCGACAATGGTAATTTTTGATAAAACATTACTTTTGGGTCCTCTTATCTATGGGCTATTGATTGTTCGAATCCTATTTATCATTAAGTGTATAGTATTTATTCTAAGGGTTAATTATTATTTTGTGGTCGTGATTTTTCTATAACCCTTGATTTATAAATAGGCTACCATGTTGTGAGAAAGGATTTATTTGCACCATACCTTGATGTTTATACTTCTAATACAAGTTTTATAGTTGATGTGGATCTTACGTACATAGATACACAATCTGAAATCCCTCTTGTTACAACGTAACATCTATACCAATTTTCATATTCACCAATTGCTCCTAAGTTTATTCCTACATCATCTATTATGTATGAATATATTATTCCTACATTGTGGTTATTATGTCATTGAGGGAGAATAGTGCCACACCTCAAACTATTACCATGTATATTCCTATGATTTATATTATTCTTATAACTACTATCTCCACTCATAGTGGCACACACTCTTCTTATTCTAACACAAAAGCTTTGGAATCAATTGTTCATATTTTGCAATCTCAAATTATACAATTACAACAAGGAACATATAATTATTCTCATGATATGTATTTTACTCAATTTCTTCATCACTCACTTTTATCCGACGTGAAACCTATAATTTTCTATGCTCCCGCATTTCATTTTTGATGGAAAGGGTGATATTGTAGAGCATATTTGTTTTTTGTGTGTTGATTTCCCAGACTATGACTACAATGATTTATTAGTTACCTAAATATTTCTTAGAAGTATTAAAGGTTTTTCTTTGTAATGGCTATTAAGTATGGAATTTCATTCCTTTATCTAATCAATTCCTTGTGCAATTATCTATTGATATCAGTAAAAATGTTTCTATTATCCCAAAGTGCACCCCCTTACAATTGTGGATAACTAATAAAAAATTGGTAATTATCCAATTTTTTGCTCAAAAACTCCATATAACACTAGAGGTTAGTCTTCCATGGAGTGCATGAATGTAGTGTTTTGTGGGTTCTCTTGACCTATGGAATAAAAGGCATCGGTTTGGACTTGGGTGGATATTTGAATTGGTCCAAATCCAAGCTTGTATTTGGTCTAGAGATGGGCTTGTATGTGGTTTAGAGATGGATGCCATGGAATAAAGGATTGGTCTTGAGTTGGATTTCATGAAAAAAAGATTGGTGCGGATTCGGAAGCCATAAATCGAAGGAAATACTTGGTCTTGGACTTAGGTATATTTCAAAGAGGTTGGTCTGTGTGGAATGGAAAAATAGTGTTATATGGTAGAGGAGATAGGTTTAAGGACAAACAAGGTTAAAGCCACACAAAATTTTCCTAGTGTTCCGTGGGCTTCTCATGGAAATGTGTTCCATTGAGACTTGAGAAAGTTGAGGAACAAGGAAATAGGACCGTGGGTCAATAAAAGTCGTGTAACATAGAGATAGGCCTCTATGGCATAATAAGAGTTTCATAATATGTGAAGAATTAAAAATTCTACTAAAAAAATGATAAACCTATAGAATCCTTGGAACCTCGCATCTCATAGATATGTCACAAAATGAATTAGAGTTGGTTTATTGGCCATAACTTTCCTTGTAGAGCTCCAAATTGCATAAAATTGGTGGTGTTGGAATCGTCTCTTTAAGGATTCATTTTAGCATAAAGAAAATTAAAATTTTATCAAGTTTTGGGGGTCAAAAGTAAAAACATGGGTTTATAGGTAAAAAGGGTATTTTTATTTGTTTAAAACATGTAACAACCTTTAACCACCACATTTAATGATGAACAACACCCATTCCTTCTCCTACAAATATGATGATATAGAAAGTGGACCTATCGAATTTTTTTACATTATTATAAATTGATTGGTGATTAGTGATTGGTTGGTGTGAAGACTTGGCATCTCTCTCTCTCTCTCTCTCTCTCTCTCTCTCTCTCTCTCTTGTCCCTCTCCTTCTTCTCCCATTTAAATATGGGGCTCATTTTTCATAAAAAAATATATCCCTATTTTTTTTTAATGGCACCATGCCAAAATAGTGGCTAACTTCCCTTATTCTCTCTCTCTCTCTCTCTCTCTCTCTCTCTCTCTCTCCCTCTCTCTCTCTCCCCTTAGATTTGTTACTGTAGGTTAGCTTAGGTGTAGTGTTAGCATTAGGTTAGATAGGTAGAGGAACCATCCTTCTCTAGAGGTTTGTCTCAAGATGTAAGTCCTATACTTGGAGACAGTCCCATGTTGACCAAAAGTATGATCTTACATGATCATATCTAGGGTGTTATTTTTAGCTACAATAGTTCTAGCATGTCCTATGTGACAATTTTAATGAGATTTAATCATTTCACCAAGTTTTATGTGTTTTTAGTGATATTCAGCCTTTGGATGCATTAATCAACACATATGGAGACTTCACTTGTTCAAGAAAACCATTCTTTGAGTTTTTAAACCATTCCCTTCACCTTTCCACTCATTTTCATGTTTCCATTTCTCTCATGGATCTCCAAACAACTCTTTCATTCTCACAATTTTGTTCAATACCCCTTCATTTATAGAAATGGGATGAAATCCTCAATACAACCCTAAAAACCCTACCTCTTTTCCATGGAAATGGAGATCAATATCCTATTGATCATATTCAAAATATAACCAACCATTTTTCCATTCATAATATTAGAGAAGAAAACATTTACCTCAAGCTTATTGTTTCATCATTCATAGGTAAAGTAAGAGATTGGTATAGTAGTTTGGCTCCTCAATCCATTTCCATTTGGGATTAGTTGGGTGAAAGCTAAAAACTAGATCCATGAGAATGAATATGTCATCTCTGTTGAGTGGAAAAATGCCTAAGTATGAAGAGAACACAAAATATTGGGGTGAGTGAGGGAGGAAAGGAGGTGTGTGTAAACAGGGTTGGAAAAACATGTAGGAGGCTTGCACCCATATACACAAAATTTAGGACTTAACTGATTTTGCTGATCATGGGCTAAAAATAGAAAAGCAGGATGGAGTGCCAACCAAGAAAAGAGATAAAACATGATGACTTAGTGGCCAAGTAAAGGATATTTTTGGAGAATGAACATGCATATCAAGAACACGCATGGAGGCTATTAATAGGATTAAAGAATATTTATTTATAGGATAATCTATTATTAGTTGTTGTGAAAAAGCATGCATGTAGTCTATTTTTAGCACGCCTATTATTAGGAGAGTGCATAGGCGGTGAAGGGAAATTCCCCACCCCTATAAATACTTGGCTTAGGATTGGTTATCGTATGGTGGTTATGTGTTAGTGTTATGTTGCTCTGATATGGTTGTGTGTATGACTCTGTATTTACATGTATGAAATGTTATGTATCAAATTCTTATTATATAGTTGAATATGAAGATTAATGGATAATTGTGGATGGATTATGATCATTGATGTAACTAGGTATGGAGATGATTTTATATAATTGATCTTTGTTATGGTTTATCTGTAGTCATTATGTCCTTATTACATACATTTCTAAGATGATCTAAATGAGTTGGTTAAGTTTTTATGTGTGGATACTTGATTGAATATCATTATGGTTAGGCATGCAAACATCTTGACAATAAAATACAAATGAGGGACCTTGTAGTTGGGAACTCTTTGGGTGAGCATCTAGATCTCTTTGAATGAGGTTTCAGTATGCATATCACTCTAGTGAAAACATATACTACAATCTCTCTCATAGAACACCACAACAAATTACAGTGAGCTTCAATGGAGTTCATCTCAGATTTCAACATCATATTTTCAAGGACATGGCTCAAAATCCCTTAAGAATTCATACCCTCACAATGTATGTAATTCTTATATTATTTGAAGTCCTTGGATGTTGGTTTAGTTGTATTGATCCAAACCTTTTGAGGTAGTACTCTTCCTCAATATTTTTCTTTGCATTGTAAGCTAAGATGATGCTCATTTAGGATGGAAAAAGGAAACCCATCCCCATTTCTTCCATTATTCCTTCACCCCCTCAAATCCTCCTTTCCCCTCATGAAAATAATGAGAAATCCATTGTTCCATTCCAAAAATAGGAAGATCCTTTGCTTCCTAATCCTTCATTTGGTGCTCTACAAGTTTATAATTCCCAAAACATTCCCTATGATCTACAAAATTCATCCCTATCTCCACCCAATGCATTACCCAAGTCTCTAAGACCTTTTCATAATGTTTTGAGAAGCCACGGTGTTCCAAATATTTCCCAAATGCTCTACCCAACCCACATTGAGCCTAGTTATCATACAAGGTGGGTAGATCATGATGTTTGCTATTTCCATGGAGAAGAGAAACTCCAGAGATTAGATCATGTTTTGGAGGATCATTTGGCTTCTCCAATTGACCAAATCATAATGTTGGGTCCCAAGTCATCCCTACTTACAAGTGCAATCAAGGAGCATCCCTTACCAATTTCTCATCTCCAAAAACTCCACCAAGGATAAAAATTCATATTTGTTAAATATTGTTGTGAATCATATTGGGAAGATGAGAAATCTCAAATTATACAAAAGAGGAGTTAAACATAAAGAAAAATTTAGCGGTTGTGAAGGAACCCATATTGGAATTGAAGGGGAAGAGAAAGTGTTTTTAAAAATTAGTTCCATCCTATAAAATGAGGAATAATGTATACAAAGTGGGAATATGAAATAATAGAATGCAATTAACCTCATTGGTCTACATATTTAGATCTTGTTTCACTTTTGAATGAAAATCAATGTGGGGAAGAGAATGGTGATGAAGGAAACCTACACCCTAAAATGGAAATAGAGATGCATGTGCAAGAGAATGTTGGCCATTTTTTTATTGTATTGTCATTGATGTTAAGATCATTTATGGAAAAGTTATTTTAGGTTTCATAAGTGTCACCATGAGGAGTCAATCAAGGTCAAGCATGAAGGTTGATTGGTTGTATCTAATATTATAGTCATGTCATAATGTATAGGCATGGTCAAGATAGTATGAGTACTCTATAGATTTTTGAAGGATGTCATGAGGTCGAGAATGGTTAGTATTATGTTTCAAAGGTGTCTAATTGTTTCTAAGTGGTAAGAAGGTCATTTCATGTGATGTCATGTGTTGAAGTGGTCATTCTAGGCATATTCCTATACCTAGTGCATGGTGTATGACATGGAAACATGAATTATGGAGTAGGGAATAATTGGTGAATAATTTTTGGAGCATTGATAGGTTACATAACATCTGTGGTTTATGTTTCAGGTCATACTTAAAAGGTTTAGTACATTTACAAGGTCCTTGCGAAGAAGAAAAATAGTGAAGACTAGTTAAGGAGACACATGTAAGTCTTAGTTTCTAGAGAGTTTCAGATGCATTTGAGCATAGATGGAATTGGGATAGTTGGAGGAGGTTATCATGATTCTTCAAGTCAAATTTTAGGTCATTACAGTCAAGGAGGAGAAAGAAAAATTATTTTTAGCAAAATGAAGCTCTTGAGAAGGAGAAACTAGTTCGATAGGTGAACTTCAGATGATCATCCACATGTATGGATTATACATGGGAGCCTGAGGATTTATGGGATGTTTTTTCATTGAGATAAGATAATTTTGAAAAAATAATGATTTTATTTAGTTGTACCATATTTATGAACAATTGTTAAGAAATCGGATAGGTCAAAACCCTAGCTAAAACTATAGCAGAGTAGAGAAATGGAGGAAAGAGGAATTGTTTTGGATCCAAATGGATTGGTAAAGTTGGTATGATTACTCTAGGTTGTATATAATTCCTCAAGTCTCATTTTGGTGGTGGTTTCATGATTCAGTTATTTCATGAAGAAGGAGAAAACCCTAGTTTTGTGGAGATTTGTAGTTTCGAGTATGAGATAGAGGCTTTATGAAGAAAATTGAATTGTTCCAAGAAGCTTGGGAGGTGCTATAGATAGACATGAAAATTTTCAGGCATGTCCATGGAGAAATTTAAAGATACAAGTCCTCTAAGTCACCCTACCGATTTTGGCCTAGAAGGGCTAAAACCTAGTCATGGAGGTTTGAGGTAAGTTGAGTTGATTTGCATGATGAAGCATTGTTATTTGGTATTAAATATATTATATACATATGAAATGGTGTGTTTTATCTATTGGTATGATATGGATAATTGGTTTCTTTCTTAATCCCTAATGGCCTAATTGGTCCTCTTACACTTTTCAAGATAGGTGACTAAAATAAGTGTGTGTTGACTTTTAAAATAGCACTTTGTAGTAATCAACGATCGAGGAGATAACAAGTCCCTCTTTTATGGGAGAGGTTCCCTTATTGAAATAAAAATGAATCTTATATAAAAATATAAAAATTTATATTTATGAGGACTTCGATACTTGAAATGTTTCATTCCATCATAGATTATCAATACTTAAGAGTGGAAAATAGAGTACTTTCAGGTAATATAGATAGCAGAATATAACCTTATACATACTTAGCAAAAAAAGGAACAAAGTATAAAATTATTCACACAAGCAACATCTAATATTATTCCACAGACACAAAGTTCTAGAAATCATATCATAAGAACACAAAGTTTCTAAACATGAAAGATTGATGATTCATAAATCTCAAGCAAGAACAGAAAGGACAGTAGATGAGAATGAGAGATAAGGGAAAATATTCTTGTATTGATTTACTTTCAATTTTAATACATTTCAAAAGTATCGGGTCCCAACCCTTAATAATGGCATGAAGATCCCATTAAATAGCTTACAAAGACAGTTACATTCGGTTCCAACTTCTTTTAATCTAAAGATTAAAGACTACTTAACAAATACATTAATAGAATGTATTTTAATCAAGTATTACATCATGGGTTTTAAAACCCCAAAATAAAATAAGTGACTTAGGACTCGGGAGTAGAAACATCCGAAGGAGGTTTAGAGGGACCAACTGTCTTAAGAATCTGATGTCTAAATCTTTTCAATGCTTCAGCTATCTCCATGCACTTTGGGATGGTAGTGTTGGAAGTGGCATGAGTCCACATGCCAAGAAACTTCTCCATATCCTTCTCAAACTCTGTGTTTTCCAGAAACTCTTTGTTTTCCTCGGTGATAGCTGATTAGAGAGAGCAAACATCTTTCATCTTCTCTTTAGACATTGACTCTTCCTTGAAAATATCCTCTTTGATGAAGGTGTTGAACTGGGCCTTGATTTCTTATATGGAAAATTGATTACCTGAGGCTTCATTCTGGATTTGACAATGAATATCTTAGAAAGGCAAGACAAAAAAAAGTCTTGAAAGCTTCTCCTTTCTACCACATATTTTTAGTTCTCCCACTACTTCCTCCAAAACCTTGATCTTCCAATCAATACTGAAAACCCAAGATTTTGATAGATTGTTCTTGGCTTCATCAAATACTTTTCTTGCCAATAAAATCTGCTCATCTATCTTGCTCATCAAATGAAGATCTTGAATGCATTCACACCATAGCTTTAGTTCTTTCTCCAAGCCATTGAGTGTTGTGCTGAATTTCAACTGTAATTTGGATACCTTCTCATGTGACTTGAAGGCCTCCTCAATGAAGTTCAATCCAGCCACTATCATATCATCAACCAGTGATTCGATGGCCTTTCCATAAGTGACATGTTTATGAATATCCTTGATGGTCTAAATTTCATCCTTGCTGAGAACTATGGGAGGGGGAAGAGTGGTTAATGGAGTTGGATCCAATACCTTATCTTTTTCCAACAAGGATTTTATAAAATATGAGAGAACCTAATTATGTTCTTCCAATTTTTCCATAGTTTGTTTTCCCTTCTCTACTCGTTCAATGACCCTGGTCACAGTTTCTCTAAGGTTATGAACCTCACTTTCAGGCGTAGATTCCCAAGTGGAATCCTCATGAGTTCCAAATCAGACACTAAAAGGTATTTCTCTTCTTTATCCACCTTAGGCCTTGCAATCTCCATGAATTTTTGACCCTTTGAATCTGATACTAACCTTGAGGTCATATTTTCTTTCTTTGTTGGAGGAGGGGGAGTAGTACCGAGCAAGGCTGCCACAACATCAAACTTGGGAACCACAATTTGAGAGGTGGACTTCCTTTTCCTACTATCAACAAAAGGATGAACCCAAGCAAAGGAGGAGGAAGAGGCAGAAGGAACAATGGGTCTGAGTGCAAGTGTACTCATCACACTCAATGTTTGCACCACTAGATGTTTCTAATGGAGAGGTTGGCATATCCTCAGGAATATCCTTGGAAGAAGAGTCCACCAAACCTAGAGATTTAGACATTTGGCCCTTATTCTCCATCTCAGTAGTGTTGACAGGGGTTTCTTCCTCTTCCTTTAGTTCTTCACTGTTATCCTCACTCAAAACAATGACATCCTCTGACTCTGTGAGAACCTGTGACTGTTCCAAAGAAAATTCCTCCTTTTCCTCAATCATTTGCTCTTGCTTGACAACCTTTCCTTTCTTCATGTATACCTTGGTTGAAGAGGAAGGAGTGGATTCTCAGGCATCTCAACATCAAGTGTAGGTTCTTCTTTCCTAGGAGAGGAAGTTTCTTGTGAAGAAGACCTAGCTCTGTTCATCTTGAAGTTCTGCATCTTCTTATCAAACTAGAGCTTGGTTCTCACTAAAACCGGGTTGATCACCTCTTTCAAATCATCCTATCTTTTACAAACCAATCAATGGTTTCAAGAGGAGAGTGTTTAATGGTCCTCTCATATTCAATAGATTGTAGGTCTTCATCATCATCCTAGAGTTTTTAGGTACTTTGTAGAGATTGAAATCTATAATTTGTTGAAGAGAAAATCTACCAAAATACCTTCTCCTGGCCTCAAATTCATCTACACAATCAGCCCAATAATCTTCAGTATCAACAAAGTGAATGAAACCTAATATGATATTCTTAGCAATATATCCCTTGATATCAAAGCAAGTTCAAGACTTGAAATGATGAAGAGTAAGAGGAACAATGGTTCTATCAATGTTTTGAGCATCGAGGGTTGTTCTGCATGTATAATTTCCCAAGGTGATAGGGAAACGAATGCCAACAATATTTTTATCTTTGCAAGTCTGATGAAGTTTGTCCAACTTCCTACAAATTTCAACCAGGGCCATTTTATCATTGTAAAACATAGGAAGCTTTAGAGGGGAACCATCAAAACCAACCAGCCTGAGATATGAAAACTTTCTGAATTGAGTGAAGAAACTCCCATATTCAGAGATCAAGGTCTTTGCTTCCTCAGAAAATATCGAGCAAAGTATTTCCTTCCAAAATCCTCACAATGTACATGGTGAAGGCATCGTTGACTCTCCTGAAATGATGATTGTTGACTTTGAGAGTGAATTGAGGACAATACTCATATATAGGAGCATCCTTCTTATCCTCAACGAAAGAGAAGCCAAGCCATTCCCTAGATGTTGCAATAGTGTACATGAGATAAGAGGACATGTAGAAGGTATTTGTTCTCTAAATGTTAACCAACTGCTCTGTTAGGTTTTCATGATTATCTCACCCCAATTCAGATTCTACTTCCCCTCACAAATGATGTTGATATAGGGACACATCCAAAAATGAAATTCATTTGTAGAAGGCATTCCCATGATCCTAGCCAAAAGAGTGATGATGTCTGAAAGTTCTTCATTGAAATCAACCCTGAACAATGATTTCAAAAGTCTAGATGCTCCCTTTTTAGGGTTCTTCAACCATGATTTAGCTACCCTAGCCTTATATCTCTCACTATCCTAGTCAAATAGTGCTTGTGCTTGAGCAAGGGTGAGGGTATTGGCCCCTTCCACCATTGGGATGTGTAGGGCAATACAGATAGCTTTAGAATCTAGTCATGTAACTACTTCACCATGTACATTAACAATCTCTTTGGATTCGGATTGAAACAAGCCCCACAAGCAAGCACGGTATCAGCCACATTGAACAGAGATAGGAAAACCACCTGTAAATGCAATCCCATTGTTTTTGATCATTTGGGCGATGGGAGTAGGGTTATCACATCCAAGTCTGCTCCAAAAATCATCAAGGTCTAGATGTCGAGCTTCACTATCACCGATGTCAGGCATAGAGGTTTCCAACGAGGAGAGGTGTTCATGCCCTTGGTACTGCATCTTCATTGTGACAGAGGTAGAGAGAAGATAACCTTCAATGGAGTATTACCATGATCTCAAATAATCCCTACAAGAGAAAATACAGAAGTATAGATGTGGGAAATGACTTTCTTTGCATGAACATGAGTGAGGGAAAAAATGAGTAGGAAAGTGTGAGAAAGAAAGAATAGTTATACTCCTTTATATAGCCACAAATTTGAATGAAGGAGAGATAAAATAATGAATGTGTAATAAATAACCCTGTGCCGACTCAAAAAGGTGATATGTGGGAAATTCAGAAAAACTTGGCCTAGATGGTCCATGGGACATAGGGACACGAGGGATGTGTGGAGCCGATTTACCCGATCCAAGAAGAATGTGGCAAAAGCAGTTTGGGGAGCACAAACAGTCCATGGGACATGTGGAACATGTGTGACTGATTTAGCCGATATACAAGGTAGTGTGGGAAAGTTGGTGAATCGGTGAATAGAGAGCTTGACAGCACTTGGGACATGTAGGATGTGCGGAGTTGATTTAGCCGACGAGTAAGCAGTGTAAGTAAATCAGTGAACAGAGGGCCCAAATGCACTTGGGACACGCAGGAAAAAAATGTCTAACATAGCCAAAGTGAGAGGAGTGCAGGTAAATCAGCAAATCGATGAGCAGAGGGCCTAGCAATACTTGGGACATGCAGGACAAAAATGTCTACTTTAGCCACAAAACACTAAAAAATAACCCCAAAGAGTAAAATTTCTAACTTTTTGAATTCTCTCTTTACCAAAACAGTTCCAAAGGTTAAGACTCAACTTTTTGGAAATTTGTCTTTGACAAAGGAAGGAATTTTGAGGGTGGAAACAATGTGCATAATTGGTTTTATGTGAATTACATATGTTTGCTATTATTTGATCATGTTGGTAGAAGTGTCCTTGATTTTTTCCATACATTTTTGAGCCTAGAAGTGATGATGGAGGTGATTGGAGCTTGATCTCTCAAGGTGGTTCTTAAGTTCTTGGAGCGAGGTTTGAGCGATTTTGGAGATTGGCTTGCTAGGATGCCTTATGATCTGATTTGGTAAATGAAGTGAGTTTTTCACATAGTAAAATTCATGATATTTCCATCCATATTCCACTTGATCCTTGGCGAGGTGATTTTATGTGCCAAGTTTCATGTTCTTGGTGACCTATTTATGGACATGATCAACATGCTTGAGTGAGTTAGAAGAGATGAAGGTTTTGGAGTGTGGTGCCTTGTTTGGTGGTATCTTATAGAAATGGAGAGTAATTTGGAATCACAATGTATCCATTCATGTGGATAAGTCATCTTGATAGTTGTTTTTTTATGTAAATTTGTTCACTCTTGTGGACTGGTTTTTGGTGCTTGAAGACCTTGTTTGAGTGGCTTGCTTATTGGTGTGTTTCATGGTGGAGATAGTTGATGCATATGTTCTTGAGATTTTTCGTAATCCTGAGATGATTTTATTGAGTTATGTGAAGCCTTTTGAGTCTTTACAAATCTGATTCATGCCCTTGGAGTTCATGGTTCATTCGTTGGATCCAGAAGACCTTGTTTTAGGCTTATTTGAGAATCCTTGAGCTTGTGTGTGTTGTTTGAGCCCTTGTTGGCCTACTTGGTTTGTTGGAGTGATTTTAAATGATTTTTAGGAGTGTTTTCATGTTTATAAGACTAACTTATGTGGTTATAGCCAACCTAGGAGTGTTTATGAGTTACTATCATGTATATAAAGCTAGTGTGTGTGCTCATTATGACTAGTTGAGAGTATGAGGAAATGAGCGAGCTATAGGAGGTAAAGGAAGAGTATAGAGGGGTCAAGGAAGATTTTATAAGAGTAATGAAGTGTTGAGAATATTTTATAAATAATTATGCAAGGTCATTAGACCTAATTAGACAAAAGAGAAGTAGATTTGAGCAAAGAATGAGAACAGAGATAGTTTGAGAGGTTTTGGTGTGCATAGAGCTGAATATGTGATCAAAATCAGCCGTGGGAGAAAACATATCTAAGTGATATTTATCTTCAGGTGGTTGAATGAGTTCTTGATCACCTTAAGGGGTGGTATCCTCCTTATATGGTGGGTGTTATACTAAATAGGGGTGGGTGGTCCTTGTGAAATGGGTGCTTCACTAAAGAAATCTTGATTGATATGTAATATTCTTGTAATACCTTTGCTATGATTAATATTAGTAGAGGTTTTAGTTTTTGTCCTCCCCTTAAGGGTTTCTCACATTATATCTTTGTGTAATTTTTCTCTATTTTGTCTCATGATATTTTGAATGGTTAATACACATCTAATAAGCTCACATGTGGTTATGTATGATGAATGGTTTATTTGAATGATGGATGTATGACATGGTAAATGAAGTTAATTTTTTGAGTGAATGATGCATCCCCCAATCACAGTTCTTATAAAAAAATACCAATTCCATATTAGATTGCATACATCTCAAATGAAGATGACCACATCTTTTCCAGCTCCAATATTGGAGATAAGTGTGAAGAATATGGGAAACCATGCAAATCAACCAAACAATTCAAAATAATATCTACCCAATTAGATGTTTGGCTGGTTTGGAGTTAAATTCAGAGTTTTCACCAATTATGCTCACTTTAGAGCATGAGGAAGATCATCAAAGCTCCAAAGGTTAGCATCAACACCTCTCAAAACTAAATGTAAATCATTTTGAGGAGGAAATCATTATTTTATTAAGTGATAATTTTAGTAACAATTATATTTTCTTAGCTGATATTTGAGAAAAATGAAGTGTAAGAAATGTTAGCACTTCCACCATGTGATTTTCTTGTAAATATGATTACATGGTCCAATTTTTAAGGAAGGGAAGCTATTTCTCCCAACCAATTACTGGATTTATTTAGCTTACTTTGCCTTTGGTTAGAGTAGGGTATATTAGGTTGTTTATTGCAAAACAAGTGTTTGTGCACACTTTGCATGTTTCCACTTGGAACATGTATGATTTTCATGTTTGTGTATAGTTTTTGTGGGCCTTTGTTGTTGTTACACAATCTTTTTTGAGTAGATTTCATGGTAGAAATATAGTAGTTGGAGCATTTTTCAATGTATAATCTTTCATCTCTACAAGTTTATCTTCAATCAATGTTAAGTTCACGCGGATTTAGGAGATACATTTTTAAGGGATGAGATCAATTTTCTTCAAGGTTATGCTTGAATCCATGCCTAATGGATGCTTCAAGGATATTTTTCTTCATCATCTAATATGAAGAATTCCCTAGGAGTTCACCAAACTGTTATCCCAAATTGCACCCCCTTGCAATTTTGGACAACTAGTCAAAATTTGGGACTTATGTTGTTTTTTTCTTAGGAAAGCCACAAAACAGAGAGGTTAGGCTTCCATAGAGTGCATAAACATAGTTTTCCATGGGTTATCCTAACCCATGGAATAAATGAGCATCACTTTTTACATGCATAGTTTTTAATTGGTATGGATTTGGGCTTGTATTTGGTACAGATCTAAGGTTATATTTGTTTTAGAGATGGAAGTCTCAGAATGAATTACATCAGAGGTCGAGAATTAGGTGGATTTAAAGACGTTGGTCCTGTATGGCATGGGAAAATAGTGTTGCACTAGAAGAGATAATTTTAAGCACATCCAAGGTTGAAGCCACGAGAAAATTTTCCTAGCGTTTTGTGGGCTTCTCATAGAACAATGTTCTACGGACTTTAGAAATCAAAACAAGAAAACAAGGTCATGGGTCGATAAAAGTCATGAAACATGGTGATAAGCCTCTATGGTATAGTGGGAGTTTCAAAACCCATGCAAAGCATTAAAAATTCCTCCAAAAAATGGCAAACTTGTGGAATTCTTAGAAGGCTACATTTCACGAGAGATGTTGCAGAACAAAGGAAAACAAATAAGGAAACTATGGAATAAATCATAGTTGGTTTTTTTGGCCATAAATTTTGCTACAAAGCTCTAAATTGCACAAAATTGGTGCCATTGGAACTTTATATTAAAGGTATTCATTTTGGCATAAAGAAAATCATAATTTGATCAAGTTTTAGGGGTCAAAAGTGCAAACACACGGTTTAGAGGGAAAAGGGAGTTTTACTTGTTTAAAACATGAAACCACCTTTAACCGCCAAATTTAATGAGGAATGGCACCCATTCCTTCTCCCGAAAAATATGATGACGTAGAAAGTGACCCTGTCATAACTTATGTGCATTTCCATAAATTGATTGGTGTTTGATGGGTAGTTGGCATGAAGACTTGGTATATCTCTCTTTCTTTTACCTATCTTTCTTCTTTTCCCATTTTCTATAAATATGGGGCTCATTCTCATAGAAATATATTCCTCTTTTGATGTAACGATGCCATGCCAAAATGGTGGCCAAATTCCCATGAATTTCAGACCTTAGATTTGGTCTCTATAATATTTTTTCCTTCTATCAATGAATGTAACCAATTGTGCATCATTTAAGTAATAAATCTTGTGTTTGTCACTCATTCTTGCCCCATGCTCATGTTTATTGTATTGTTCCTCTTAGTTATTTCTTTGTTATGTTGTGTGGATTTTCTAATTGTAGGTTTTTTCCATTTCGTGTGTTTTCAATGTATGAGAAGGGCTAGGTAATGTGGATTTGGGTCTATGGCACATGTCTGCTATGATCTCCTACATTTTTTTCATTTCTTCCCTCGTGTAGAGTGATTGACCCTTCTTAGTGATATCACCACCCCCTTAGCTGAGGATTTTCTTTCTCTCTCTACCTAGTTCCTTCAATTTTTGGTGTGGGTTATCTAAGGTGCAATGTTGACATTAACTTTTATAGGTAGAGGAACCATCCTTTTATGGAGGTCTATCTCAAGATGTAAGTCCACACTTAGAGACAGTCCCATGTTGACCAAAAGTAATGATCTTCCATGATCATATATAGGGTGCTAATTTTTAGCTACAAGCTGTTTCCTATGCTCAAATGGCTAAAATATGACAAGGTTCTAATAAACCCATCAATTCCTATGTACTACACTATAATACCATGCTTACTAATTATATGAACAATATCCTAGCAAATAGTGAACTACAAGATATTTTTACATAAAGTATTTTTTCCCTTTATATAGGGTGATTATTTTTAACAAGTTTCATTTTTGTGATCATGTATGTCACACTCTAAAAGAACATGAAGCTAAGCTCCTCAACATGAAAAAACTCAAGTAATTTATAAACCATACTAACACATATAATCAAATGTTTCAAATAAATGTTTCATTTAAGAGAAAAACTATTGATAACAAACATGAATTCAAAACCAATATTCATATTGCCTCTCAACCTAAAAAGATACAATTACAACCCTATTGATGTTAGTTCACTTGTTTACCTTAATCACCATAGAAATTTATTTAATAATTACTTGAGTGTAATCTTGTATCTCTCCCTCCACTTATTGAGGTCGATACAAATGCACCTCACGGTAAGAGATTGATGTTAGTTCCCATTGTTATTATCATCGATGTGTTGCATACTCCACTAATATTTGTTTTAAGCTTCATCATGTTATACAAGATCTCCTTGATGTTGATATTATTGAATATGAGGCTTCACCTCAAACTAAACCTACTAATGATAATGTAAATCTCAAAATATTTAGTAATCCACTTCAAGACATGATACTACTAAAGTTACCTTGGAGTTCCATAAATCTTCCCACACCATGTCACCTCCACCTTCTTATGATCATACATTCAATGCTATGATTGGTATTGTTATTACCATGCCTTACTCACATGTTATTACTTTTGATTATTGATATGAAATATGTGATCAGAGTATACTACACCTTCGAGATGCTCTCAACAAGATGGATTAGATAAACAACTTCGACTCAATCTTAATCTTGCAAATCGTACTCTTTTCACGGTGTTAGGTAACCTCCAAAACATGAAAAATCTACCTTATATTCTCAAATGGGATTATTCAATGCTTGAAACGTGTTGAATATCCTCAATTCATGTTATTCCATATCAAATGAGATTATTCAATGCTTGAAACGTGTTCAAAGCGTGTTGAATATCCTCAATTCATGTTATTCCATATCAAATGAGATTATTCAATGCTTGAAAGCGTGTTGAATATCCTCAATTCATGTTATTCCATATCAAATGAGATTATTCAATGCTTGAAACGTGTTGAATATCCTCAATTCATGTTATTCCAACCTTCAGGTAAGATGAATACTCACAAAATCCTTCAATGGACTTGTTTGGCTCTAAACTCCCCTTAAGCTTCTTGAGACAATGCCTTCGGTTGAGTCAAGGTTGGGATAATCTACTAACCACCTGAAGAATATAAGCACATTTTTAGACACCCTTTACCAATTTTCAGGTGTGGGAAATTTTTTTGACACTATTCCCAAGGTAAATATGCTTTCCTTTACAATACTCTTCCTAGACTTGGTTCTTGCTACTAACCCTAGTTAAAGGTAAAATTAGGCATAACATTTGATAGATGGCTTAGATTCAAAACCTAAGGACTAATTTTTCTACCCATTTGGACAAACATGTTGAGTGAAAAGTTTCACCCTATCTTCCTTTGTAACACAAGCTTCAAACCACTACTTATAGGCTTCAAATTAGGCTTGCCTATTTGTGCTATAGTGTCACGTACTAACTGTCAAATATTCCTTCTTTGTGAGAGATTCTCAATGAAAATATTCATGTGATTCCTACTAAGAGGTCTATGTAGATAGTTTCTTGAAGTTTTTAGATTTTGAAATGGAGTCTAAGCCTCCCAAATGACCAAATGCTCGTGATTAAGAAAATATTGAAATAAATATGTGCTAAATCTAAATATGTACAGTACATAATGATATAAACAATTGATTACATATTTGATCCAATAAAATAATTTATTTAAAATTTGAAACCCTAGTTGTAAGAGATGGGGATGAATTACTTAGCTGATTTGCGGTGATGTCGAATCTATTATAAGCTAGAAAATTGATGAGACATGAACTCATAATGTCGTAACTCAACCCATAAAAGTAAAAAGTGTCGATAATGTTGGGAATGTAAAACCTATGTAGGGTTAGGGGCTCATAGGGTATTAGAGACCTATTTTGGGTTCCTATGACTTCTCAGAAGCTATGGAACTCAATTTCGTAGGGTCGTAAGATGTTCATTATTTATCAATTTTGATCACCTATACTTCATTAGACCTCAATGTTGTTCACCTAAAACTGCAAGAAGAAAAAAGTACCTACAAAACCCCAAAACACATCAAATGGGGATTCAAACTGACCTCATTGGTCACCCGATAGAGTGAACTTACGATCCAGTGCTACACTTATTCTCATACTCCATGTAGTTTTGTATCTGTGTGTGTAGAATCGTGCCCTAGGTAGCTCTTGTGTCATACACACTCGAATAGTGAGAAAGTAGATAGATGTAGAAATGTAGTAGAATATGTGGATGCCAAAATGAACTTCCCATTCTATGAAGTGTATGCAAAATAATGCATTCCATTGTCCCTTTTGTGAGTGCTAGATGGATGTTTTGATGCTCTTGCAATGCCTTTAGATGCAAACTTAGGTGGTGATAGTAAATTCTTAGTACTTGGTCGTTTATTATGATCATGTAGCTTTGTATTTATATGATTCCTTTGTTTGAATTTTGTAATGAACCACTAAAATGGTTGAATAGTAAGAAATATAGATGCCATGTATATCTAAAGAACCAAAAATATGTGAGAAAGATACAAAGAGGTCGGGGCACCCGGAGGGGATGGGAGCACTTGGGCGATGGCTTCTGGTTGGGCACTAGTGTCCAGGACTCGAGATAAACTAAAATTCCAAAAGGAATACTAGGTAAGAAGGTGTGTGAGATCAAAAAGGAAAACATAAAGAAAGTAAAGAGGCCAAAGACAATGGTCAATTAGTACATTTATTTCTTAAGAATCATATGAATAGTAGTTGTGATCGGGACTATAAATATACCCAAAGTGCATTATTTAGCGTATAAATCTCTAAAACCCTAAGGGTTTCCTTCTATAGGCACGAGAACACAATTCTTGTCTAATAATTCGAATTTATTAATCTTCAAGGTCTTAAATCTCCTTAGGTAGGTCTGCACACACTTATGAAAGCTTCCAAACTTAACAATAGGGTATAATCACCCACAAAGCATGTGCATGAAGTGACAGTCTACCGCCATACCCGCTAAAACAAAGTATTCCTAACTATTTCGAGGTTTTCAATATTATGATGATAGTTATTGGTCTCTTCACAAGTTACTATGATGGTTTGAAGTGTTTATCTTCTCAAAGACAATCTTTATCCTTAATCAAATGACCTTTTTGTCATGAAATATACCATGCTCGGAAGCGAGACACAATGCACACCAATAGATTCCTCCTTTCATAGTAAGAAACTTAAACTAAGACATTAAATCCTCTTGAAATCAACAAAATACATTTCATACCATTTCTCACAAGATTATTTAGTCTATTATTGCTCAAAAATGTGTGTTTCAATAGCCTATTTAGGATCATACAGTTTAAAATTCTTTAATGAGACTATTTTCCAACAAAAACATACTTAAGCTCCAAATTTTATTGTCTTGGTTGATCAATGAATGAAAAATTATCTACAAGATGTACATGTACCTCCTTTCTCAAGTCATTTCCTAACTGACCTCTTGGGTCATCAATAAGATTACCAAAATGGAGGATATATGCATAGAAGGAGATAAACCATGATTAAGAGTTACAAAACCCAACTATCACCCTAATGAGGCTTGGAGACCAAATTATTACTTAAACCAACTAACACATGCTTTAAATACACCTTTAAACGTCTATAACTATCTAAGAAATCTAGAATTGGCTCCTAAAGATTCAAATTTTTAAATTGAGAAAAATGGAGGGAAAACCCCCAATTTGAATTTTGAACTTCTAGAGCCCTAAAGGACAACATGGCTGCTTCATAGACACCTCTAAAGACCTATACAAACCAAAAATTTCCTAGACTAACCCTTGGAGTGATACTCCTACATCAATATGGATTTATTTCTAATACACTATGTATTCCTACCTCTATTGTTCAACATCCTATACATAATGTTTTTCTTGACCATATTACCCCCATAATATCTGCATGTTTTTGTTACTATGTTTTCTAGGATATACTTAGAAGTATGTCATATTTGATCCTAATATGTATATAGGGCATGTTTTCCTTCCTTTAATTGTTGGCCATATTACCTTTGATCTTACATTCTTAGTGTCATCCTCTCCTTGCTCATGTGATGTGAGTATAGGTTGCTCTTGGCTTCACACCTTCATAGCTATACCCTCCATAATTCATCAATGTGTTAAGTTCATTCATAATAGTCAAGTGGTTATAATTATGGGTATTACATTTGAGGATCCTACATCATCATAGCTTATCCCTACATATTCAATTACTATGTATAATATTAGTTCTTGTACATATCAACGTTTTATTTTGCATGATATTCCTTACATACCATCTCCCTTAGGTACATCCATGTAGAGATCTTCTAGATTATACATTATTCCTAATATGCCACATACTTGCCTCTCATAGGACACCTTCCCTTGGCCTTTTGTTCATTCATCTAGAACACATACTACTTCTCACAGGAACCCCTCTCCTAGGAATCATAGTAGATCACCTTCAACATATACTACTCATCACGAGTCTCCTTTCTCTATCCCTTCTACAACATATGATATGGCTACTTCACATATTATACATGAGCATCCTCCATCTCTAGTGGCACTTGTTTATTTTATGTATCCTTTGCCATTTGAGTATGGTGGGCCTCTTTATAAGGCTCTTATTGGGTAGCTCTTGTGCTATCCCATTTCTTGTACATATTATTTTCAAAACAATTCAAAAACATTCAAATAATTTAATGATTAAAAAAATTCAAATATGTGTAAAAGTACAAAATTAGGATTTGTTTATGGTTTGATGGGCTAATTTGATGCTTTGTATAGGTTTTTATCAAGTTGGTTTGATAAATATCATATTTAATCTTTACACACATGTTCTCATAGGTATGTTGAACCTGATTCAAGATGTATGCATGTGATTAAACCACACTAATTTAATCGATAGAAACTAACACCAAGTAGTCTCAATAACAAAGCATCATGATAAAGCCATTGAAAAGGAAAAGATAACTAATGCATCTAATTAACATGAAATTGTAAGCCATAATTTGATGTTTTTATGGGATTTTTTTATTGTAGGTACTCTTTTGTTGAGCCGAACATGACTACGTGCCATCAAAGGAAGCTATCTCCATGAAGAGGAAGAGATCTCACCAATATGGCTTAATTGCCATGTATGGTTCTTCTCTTACTACTCTTTGCAAGTAGAGGATAGAAAGGGATGTTTGATCAATAATATTTTCAAATTTGAAATTCTCTTATCATATGCAAATAGTGTAAAAGGTGTAACACTAGTGTAAGATTGGAAGGAAGGTACTAGGTTGTTTATATAGCTTTCTAATTTGGGAGAAGTTAGCAACCTAGTGAATGTGGGATAAAGGTAAAGTAGAATTATAAAGGGATAAACATGATTAGAAGATATTAATAAAGGATTAACAACTCATGGGAGTTGGAGATGATTTAATTAATCAACTAGGATTAATTAATAGACCAAGATAAACTTAAAAATCCATTTAGAGGTGATTTAGAAGGAAATTAGTAGAATTTGAAGGGTTTAAAAGGGGGATTTAATCAATAATAAGGTTTATTGATCAAATAGAAGGTTAAAAGGCTTAATTAACTAATAATATTTAATTAAAAGAGGATTATAACTAATGAAGTGTCGTTAATTGGCATCTAGGATGAAGGGAAGGCTAGTTAATTAACGAAGTGTCGTTAATTGACTGAAATAAAGGGAATGTTAGCTAATTAGCGAGAAATCGCTAAGTATAATGAAATCATGGGAAAAAGGATAATTAATGAAATTTTAGTATTAAAACTATGTAGTCATATTTAGATGTCTACATTCTCCCTCTTTGATGAGGTGTAATGCAAGCAACACCATTTCAAAGATAATAGATAATGACAATTAAATTTTGGAGTAGAAGAAAAATTAATAGGATGGATGATGCCCCCTCAAGTTTCGATGGGGTGATAGAAGAGGCCAATGGACGCTCAAAAATAAGAATTGACAATACCAAAAGAGGGGGAAAAATCATCGCAATGGTAAGAGAGAGACAGAGATATACCGAATAATAATATAGAGAATATATGTGAGCAAAGAATAATCCTGTATAGTACCAAAGTATGAAATATTTTGTTGGAAATTTTATGTGGTTACTAGTGTTGAGTGCAATAGATGCTTTTATTAATAGATCCTGTAGAAAAAAAAAGGGGTCAAAATTATAGAGGGGATTCGACCTTAGCTAGGTTGGCCAATGTTCAAATTGTTTGATGGGAAAAGAAGACCCGTGTTCCGACGTATGGAAGAAAAAAGGGAGGGAGGAGAGATAAATATGATCCCTACTACCCCAAATGTTATATTGGGAGGAATTATTGCCCCACCGGGCATGCCATATGTATGCATGTGATTAAACCAAGCTAAGTTAATCAATAGAAACTAACACCAAGTAGTCTCAATAACAAATATAATCTAACAAAGCATCATGATAAAACCATAGAAAAGGAAAAGATAACTAATACATCTAATTAACATGAAATGATAAGCCATCCTTTGATGTTTTTATGGGATTTTTATTGTAAGTACTCTTTTGTTGAGCTGAATGTGCCTACGTGTGATAAGAGGAACTTATCTCCATGAAGAGGAAGAGATCTCACCAATATGGCTTAATTTCCATGTATGGTTCTTCTCTTACTACTCTTTACAAGTAGAGGATAGAAGGGGATGATTGATCAATAAGCTTTTCAAAGTTGAAATTCTCTTATCATATGCATATAGTGTAAAAGGTGTAACACTGATGTAAGATTGGAAGGAAGGTACTAGGTTGTTTATATAGCTTTCTAATTTGGGAGAAGCTAGAAACCTAGTGAATGTGGGATAAAGGTAAAGTAGAATTAGAAAGGGATAAGCATGATTAGAATAGATTAATAAAGGATAAAAAAATTGTGGGAGTTGGAGATGATCCAATTAATCAACTAGGATTAATTAATAGACTAAGATAAGCTCAAAAATCCATTTGGAGGTGATTTAGAAGAAAATGAGTAGAATTTCAAGGGTTTAAAAAAAAGGATTTAATAATAAGAAGGTTTATTGATTAAATAGAAGGTTAAAAGGATTAATTAACTAATAAGAGTTAATTAAAAGAGGATTATACCTAACGAAGTGTCATTAATTGTCATCCAGGATGAAGGGGAGGCTAGTTAATTAAAAATCATCATTAATTGACCAAAATGAAGGGAATGTTAACTAATTAGCAAGAAATCACTAAGTATAATGAAATCATGGGAAAGAGGATAATTAATTCAATTTTAGTATTAAAACTATGTAGTCATATTTAGGTGTCTACACAAGACATACACAAGTAGATACAAAATGATATGATCCAACTTTCTTCTTTACACTACTCTTTTGGGGGCATCGCCCATGCTACATAAGTGATTTTGTTTAATTACATGTTACTTTAAACCTTCATCATCATGTGTGATTCTATACATGGTTCTTATTTCTATATTTTGAGATAGCAAGACTAACATGTGTCTTGTGTTGTGCTACCATATCTCATTATCTTTAATTTTATTATTACTACTTTCTATATGTGTTTAGTATACTATTATCACGACTTGGTTATAAGGATTACTTAATTTATTGATTACTACGTTATTTTACTCTATAGTCTTGTTTGATTGCAATGTTGTGATCGTTTACTTTATATGGCACAATTTCTATGATTGTCTTGTGACAATGTGGGTGTCCCATGTTTGTGGCTCCATGCCTATCTTGTGTGCATGCACTTGTTTCTCTTAGTATGACACATTGTGACTTTTATTTTGATTTTCTTGTGACACATTGGGTGTTCCATGTTTACATATCCATGCCTCTATATGAATATGCTTCTATATATTATTGCTTAATTATCTTTACAATGTTATTTCTCTGTTGTATTATTCTAGCTCATGACACACTTGGCTCATAATCTAATGATTACACTACTATATTTACTATGGATTTTGACATGTTTGTTATTTAATATATTGTTTTTATGCTCATAATACTTTTGATTATACCATAATAGAAAATTTTCTCTATTGTTTTTACTACTATACAAATGTATTCTTGTTTATTGTGTGTTGCATGTTACTTTTCTCTCTGCACCATTATCTCTATGATGTATAACCCTTTTATAGGTATAAATTATCAATGGTGGCCACCATTCTAGCCTTCTAGGTGATCCTAAACTAATTATTATACTTATTACACATGGGTACACATCTATTATTTTGACTTACAGTGCCCAAAAATTTTATCATGCATTCCTCAAAAGAGGGGAGTTCTTCGGGCTATTTATACATCTAAAAGATAGATTGTATAATACAAGAATAGATTTTTATAGGGTTCATATCCTCAAACAAGATCATGGATACTAAAATGTGGTAGAATTCAAACAAGGTCAAAACTATATTGTACATTCATGACCTTGGTATGGTCTTGACCATGATGGACTTTCCCATAAAAGGGGATAATTCTATGGGTTTTTGAATTCTACAAATTCTATCAAATATTTACAGGATTTTCATACACTTTAGATACAAATGACACAATACAAAGTATGAGTACTTCAATTCTTCTCCACTACACTATTTAGATTCAGTTGTAGGAACAGGGTCTCGGGGCTTAGGTATCCTTCTCCCCTATAATTTTTCATAATCCATATGATCAATATAAATATTAATAACACCTTATGGTGGTATGGAAATGTCCATTCCTTTTATGGTTTAGTGTTACAAAGTAGTTACAATAGTACAGATTGGGCGTAGATCTATTTGTAGTAGTGTAATCCATATGATTAGTAAATGGTGTTGAAGAAGATAAGTTCTTATTCCCAAAAGGGAAGGCATTGAAGAAGATAATTTCTTTGTAGGTCAGAACTTCCTCTCCATAAAGCTCCAAAAGGGGAATTTCAGGCCCTCTCCCCACTCTCTCCAAAGTGTTGGGATGTACTCAACACTCTAGTCTCTCCTATGACACAAAATTGGGGATTGATCACCCCTAATCCTCCAACATCTCCATAATAATTCCAAGTCTCCAAGGCATGGCAATAATAAAATCTTATCCCTCCACAAAATGAACAAGTTTATTCCTTCCATGTTTTGCATCTTCTTTTACTTACTCTTTTGTAAAGTTCAAAGTTACAAGAACTATCTATATTTTGAGTTAAATTTTAGTTTATAGCATATACATTGACTACAATATGTGTTTTTGGTTTCATCATGGAGCATGCCAACACCAACATATCATAGAACCATTGTTGAGTGAAGATAAATTGTTTGTGTGTATACTCAAGTATGTGTTTCCTTAAGCATGAAATTTTATGTTACACACTTAAAGGGGGGACATTAAAATTTTTAGCTTGTCCTTCTGCAATGGTAAGTTTCATCATGCTTCCTTTCTAAGACAAATCCTCAAATTTAGAATTTAATCAGTTCATCTCTAGTTCTTTTATGACTTACTTATCTCTACACTCTTCTATGTTGTCAATTCTATAAATATTATCTAATTAAAGTAATAAATAAACTTTTTATTTCATGTCCAAACTTCATGTTTCATCTTTCTAATTCTTTTCCAAGACCTTACACCTCGATTAGGATGTGGAGTCCAATCTTGGTTGACTTATATGGTCCTGGATCCTCAATTTCACCGATTTTTGTTTCAATTTGAATGTCTTCATTAGGTCATTAAGATCAAACTTGTTAGAATATTTCACCTATGGAAGGCTATATAAGAAATTCAATGTCACTTTATAACTCACCCAACACTCTTACAAGCTCCTATTGCAAATATCATTCCAAAAGCACTCAAAGAGTTCCTAAATCTACTCAAATCATATATGCATCAATTAGAATAGTCTTGATTATAGGTATGAATCACTCATCCAATTCAATTAGTCTATATCCCTTCATTTCCAAGCATGATAATGTCATAGTTCAATGTCTTAGAAAGAACAAATTCACTCCAAGCATTATCAAGGGTTTCAAAGAAAAAAATATTTCAAGGAACAAAGTTGAGACACACGACATCACATTACTACTATATTGGATACTTTACACTATATAGTTATCCCATAATATTAGTGTCAAGATACATGTTGAGGGCATCCCTAGGGGGTTGGTTAGTTGGTCACGCTTCCACAAACACCTATGATAACTAGATGAAGCTTGATCCTATAATGAGGGCATGTAGTGAAACACTTAGATTGGTTCAGTAGTTATGATTATAACTATCAAAGATATTCTAACCTCACCCCACCCTCATGTTTTTTCATTTTAGTTTTTTAATGCTCGATGAAGGGTTTTGCATGTTTTTAGGGATTTTGCTTTGTTGGTGATTAAAGGGCATCCCTAAGTTGTGTGAATAAGATCAAAATATAGTGAAGGTAATTTATAAGCAAGCAAAGCACACAAGAAGTTTCATATCTAGACTATCAAAGGGTCAAAGACCATATAGATCTAATTCAAGATTGTATAAATCGGGTTTGAACCATATAATAGTTATACGGGCTTGCACCTGCTCAATTTCTAGTTCTAGAATCAACACTGAAGCATTTGGAATCTTTGATTTTCATATTTCACCATCATGCACATCTAGATCCTTCATATTATACCTTGTAAAACTAATTCCCTTTCTCCTCTTATGTATTTGAGCGGTTACTTACCATTTATCTTTCATTACAAGTATAAAAGTATTATTCGATTGTGAATGGTTAATGTTATAAGTAATTGATCAAAATAATCCACCTATTACAAACCCTTACATACTTTTTATTGTTGTTCACTTCCATAAAACTAGAATTTTATTAGGTTGTAAACAAAAGCACATTGAAATAGAAGTATATGATTGGCTAAAAGGATGAAATTATTATATCTATCTTTTGGAAAGAAGAATATTAATGTTTGTATTAAACACTAGAGAGGCTATTTCCATTGATCTAATGTGACATATTTATATTGGTTCTCTCTCTCTCTATGTACACGCGCACGTGTACATTTGTCCATGAAGACTAGTATTGGCTCATATTATTATGTGACACAATTCCCATTAGAATAGTTTTATGAGTATAACCCAATAAAAGATATAATTAAAAGTAAAAACATAATTAAGATTTTTAGCATATATTAATTGTAATATACTTATGTAAACAATAATAATCGAGGTGGGTATGAGGAGAGATACCTTTAGAGAAACGTTATTCAAAATGTATTTTAATGAGAACGTTTGGTGAGTAAAGGACATTGCCAACCAAGATGAATACGAAAAAATGAATTTGTTTTAAAAGAACCAAATAATAAGCGAGGGAAATTTTTACCATCACATTTGGTATAAAATCCGAAACATCCTTAATATTAACTCATCCTTAACCCATATGTTTACCATAGAATGTGTGACTAAACATTATCCAATATATTATGTTTTGAAACTTTAGAAAAATATTAGCAAAAGAGCATGGAAAAGTATAAATAAATTAAATATAGATTTTTTAATTTTCATTAAATTGGCTTATCATTATCGTGTCTCACCACAACATAATATAGTGAATATTAATAATTCCATCAGGATTGAGTGTGATGATACTTTTTATGTTATTAATAAATTTATATTTATTCCCAAAAGTACACGTCACTCAAACCCTCCTACCAATTTAAATACAACTACCTTATCATAAGCATGTTCATAATCTCATCTCCATGGTCATTTGAGAAGCACTTTAAGCACTTAAATAAGCTTTGACATGTTCTCCACATTATAAACTAATAGTCTTATTTTAAACATCCCATTATTTTCATCAAATTTGAATTTATATTTATGATGTCATAGGTGTCCATCTTTGAGGAGATATCTTCTAGAAAATGATTGTTTACAGATAAAATTTTCTGGCAGGTTTGTAATTCTAGTGGCAACCACAAAAAACCTAACATGTTTTATGTTTTGGAAACAACATTTATAATTAATGGCCTTATAACTATGTACATAGGACATGGGCATGTTTACGAGGATTGACACTATTTTTTTGAATGCAACTAGAGGTTTCCTCAATGGTTCACATTTTCTAGTATACTATATGTATGTTCTAAAATATGAGGTTTAAAAAAGGGTCTAAACATCCGCAACGCATATGAATAAGTTTTTCAAACACAAAAATAAATTTTTAAGAAAATAGTTGAGGGCAAGAAAATCCACTCCCACATAAATAAGAATGGATTTAATTTTACCCCACATAAACTATTATAAAACACCTTTATACACATGTATGAAAATGTGGATGTTTAGTATATTCTTGCCAAGTGTTTGACTAAATGATTGAATGAGATGTCACCTCATGAAATATCATAATATCATCTTACTGAAGACATGGGCATCCTCACAAAGCATTGACAGTGTTTCACCAAATGCAATCACCAAGTGTCAAACATGATCATTTCACCTTTCCTACAATATACCTAGCTTGTTTTAAAATATGAGCATTGAAATAGCACCAAAGAATTATGGATAAGGGAATATTATAAGATGTTATAGTTGCAAGCTCCCTAGTATATATGCATGCAAAATGTGGAATCATTAAAAGGTACATTTTTTTTTTAAATACTTGAAATAAATGTGGTCTCATAGACTACAATGATTGTGGGATATGCACAAAATGGTTTTGTTGAAAAGGCCTTGGAATTTTTCCAACAAATGAATTTGGAAATTTAAATATAGACCCCACAATGTTTTCCACATTCCTTCTAGTTTTGGTCATAATGAGAAATTTAAAACATGGCATGGACATTCATCATAACACAATGGGACGCTGATTTTTATTGTTTGTAGTTGCAAGTTCCCTTGTACAAATGTATGTAAAATGTGGAAGAATATAGAAGGCACATGAAATATTTGACAAAATGTTTGGAAAATATTTGGTCTCATGAATTGTATGATATACACAAAATAGGTTGTTAAAAATTCTTATAATCTAAACTATTAAAAGCTGTCAAAATTTTCTTTTGAAGTAATAGAAAAATTAGGGGTTTTTTTAAAATATCCATTTTAAAAAAATATTTAGAGTGTTTGGATTTATGGAAGCTAATATTATTGATTAATATTCCTTAAGGAATGATATATATTTCAATCATGTGGACATCTTTGAAGGGTTAACTATAGTCATTTATTGTTGAAAATTGCATTTAATAGAAGACATTGGTATCCTAAAAAATAGTGACATTGTTTCATCATATATAACCAATAAGTGTCCAATCTTATTAATTCACCTTTTCTATCATACTCCCAACATTATGGGGGATAAAATTGTCATTTTTTACAAATGGGTTTTTTGCAAATAGTTTTAATAAACTCTTTCAAGTTGTCAAAATTATTAGATCCAAAATATTTTATGATTATTTAGAATAATGACAATATTCAATGTAGAATTACATGAATTTGAATAATCATTGTTGTTAATTTAAAACAGAAAAATAACATAAAACAAAATAATTTAATGTGTGGAAAGCGTTACATAAAGTATAAGAACTTTCCAAAATAATGAACTTATATTAAATGGACTAAAAATGTCTAACAATATCATACCCACCGACAAGAACAAGCCAAAACCTATAAATATATCCCTCGTCACTTCTTCACAATAATAACTTTATCATCAAAATAATAATTTGAATGTGTATAAATTTCCCATAATAACTCACCTTTATAAGGTGGGTGATTGGTTATAACTAAAAGATTGTACTAAATCATTCTTTTTAACCAATTTAATTTTTAATGTAACTTTATACTTAATAAAGTTTATAACTTACATTTATAAGATAATTTATAATTTTATTTAATAAGATTAATCATGCAAAGTGTGTTTATGATGGTGGGACATAATGGTGTGTCCCCAAAAAAAAATTACATGTTCGACATTTTCCCTTAATGTTTAGTGGGGATACATTCCAAAAGTACCTTTTTATATAAAAAGGATTTAGTAACCTTAAACCATATAAGATGATATTACTCCCGATAATGGGAGTAGGATCAATTTAGATAAATTATGGATGTCCCCCATGAATGGGTGGATAAAATTAAAGTTTGATGGAGCTTCTAAAGTGAATCTATATAAAACTAGTTATGGTTGTATTTTTAGGAACTCATAAAGTCAAACTTTGTTGGTTATGGCGGTAGATTGTGGTGATTTGACTAATAACACTTTGTTGAGGGCATGGTTCTTCTCTTTGTTCTTATTGAAGTAAAAAATAAGAATTGGCTCTGCTTGTGAATAGAGGGGGACTCTCGGATCATTATAGAATCCATAAAATCAACCCGCATCAAGGCATGGGTGTTGGATATAATTATTTAATAGATCAAGTCCATTCTTCCTTTTTCTCAGAGCTCTCATTTTCTCATATAAAATGTAGAAGGAATCAAGTAGTTGATTTCTTAGCCAATGTAAGGGCTGAGGTCTGGGATTTGGATCATAAGAGTAGTTGAGTTTGGATGGGAAACTATCCATGTGATATTCTCTCTCTTATCTCCAATGATGCTAATAGGGTATTCTATTCCAATTATGAATAGCTTTAATGAAGGGTGTGGTGATAATTACCAATGGTAACATGGGTAATGGTGTGGCATGCGAAAATAATTAAATTGATTGCCAAGTATATGAAACCTTTATTTTCCTTCGTGTGAAGTGTGTTGAAGGTGTATTTAGCCATGAATTCCAGCATGCGCACTCATTCCTTGAATTTATTCTTTTGATAGGGTGAGTCTGAGATTTTTTCTAGTATTTTTATAGGAACTCATAATCAGGACAGTGTGGGGGTAGGAAAAGAAAGAAGAGGAAGAGGGCTTTTAAAGTAAATACTGGGGGAATTATTTTCCATATGGATGAATGGGAAGATTAAAATTCTTCCATGTGGGAGTGGCTGCAAAAGGCATGGTTAGTGGTTGAAGACCTCAATGAGGTAGAAGAGGCATATATTTGTGAGAGGATGAATAATTTTATTTTGGATCCTAAGCGGTGCGTTTGAGTGCACAATGTGTTTGAGATGGCCCAAAGTCTTAGCTCTGCCAACATTTTGTCCAATTCCTTTGGAAAATTTCTCCTTCATCAAGACCATGCAGATTTGGAAGGGAGGATAATGTGCCTTTAGTTTCATGTGCATGCTTTGGATAAACATTTATTGGTCGTGTTGAAATGACAAGAATCCCTTACCTCAAACTTAGGTTTCCTTTTTTTGAGAGAAGCTATAGTTGAATTGCCTCATTATTGTGCTTCTCCCTCTTCCTAGACTCAGGATGTAGACAATTCAAAAGTGGGGATTATTGTTGAAGTTTACCCATGTGACATGAAAGGAAAGATAGTGGAGGACTTGTTGGTTCCACGCAACGATGCTCGGGGAGTGTGACTCGGTCTATCTTACGTCTATGTAGGTAGGAATTTCAATAAGGATGGTTTTTAGATGTAGCATGTACGGTATTTTTTATGGTTTTAGTTATAGTTTTCTAATGACATGTGATGGGTGGGATGGAGTTAAGTTTTCTCTCCCTCATTTTTCAGTATTGTAAAGTGCTTATATTTTGAGATTCCTACGATGAGATATGTTATCTAGGACTGGAACTTAATGTATCTTTTTATAGACTATGGCCTTATCCCTAGGTATCAATAGCAAAAAAATATATGATATTAGGCTAACATGTCAAAAGGATTATCTAACATATAGAAAACCATAGGTTCATCAAGAATAAGATCATACATGAGGCCTTATATGAGTCTTTGGAGCCTTTTATAAAACAAGGAATTTCTATAACACAATATTTGTTTAGGTTTTCTTATAAACTCACAAAGGGTGATGTTTACACAAAATCACATATGGTGGTATTTTACAATGTTTTTTAAAATATAGAATAAGTACATACAAGGAATATACAATAAGGTTTTAGGAGATTCCATTATCTTGTACACTCCCCCTCAATGGAAGCTCTGAAAGGCCTAACATTTATTTAAACTTTCATAACTTCATAGAATAGAAAGTCTTCATGAAGATATCTAAAAATTGACCTTATATAAGACATAATTACAAATTAATATAAAAATTGAGGATTTTTTCTCAAATTAAATTTATATGAATCTATATATGCTTTGTTCTTTGAAAACAATAGTTACGTAGCTCTTGAAAACAATCTCGTTCAACATCTATGGAAGTTGAGTATGTTTAGCCACATACTCAGACTTCCATAGATGAGATATAAACTATTTATTTCTTTTTACTACTCTAATTGATAGCAATTGTACCAAACTTAAAATAGATTCATATATATTTTTTCTATCTATAATATCACCATCATATTCAAAATCGTAATAACCATATAATCAAGCATCGGTAGTAAAAAATTAATATAAACCATAATTGATTGTACCTTTAATGTATTTCAAGATCATTTCATCCATATTACAATGATCCACATATGGATCCTACATAAATCTAGAAGCAATACCTACTGCATAAGAAATATTAGGCCTAGTAATAGTTAAATATATTAAGCTTCTAACAAGTTGCTTGTATAAGTTACGATTTTATTTATCACATGTATTTTTAGATCAATTTGTATACCAACTTCAATAGGAATGGATACATGTTTACAATCAATCATGTCAAATTTTTTAAGCAATTTATGGGCATATTGAGATTAAGAAACTATTATTGAGTTTTGATCCTTGAATACAAGGGTGCGAGAGAAACAACACTAACAAAGGAAAAAATGTTGAAGGTTCCAATAGTGCATAGGATAACAAAAAACAAGGAGACAGTGGGGATATGGCTGTTAAGTATCTTTTGAGTCTAAGAAATAATATTGACAAGAAAAAGAAATACTTTGCCTATAATGAACTGGAATTCCAAAATATCTTATAAAGTGGATCGAGAAAGGATATAAAAACTATCATGGGGAATGTAAAAGACCTCAATACTAATAAGGCAGACAAGGATATCCAAAAGCGAAGAGAGATGGAATTCAAGCTGGAGGGAGTGGAAAACAAATGCAACATATTGGTAGATGGCTTCATTATACAAAATGCTATCTTAAGCTCTATCTTGAAAGAGCTAAATAACAAGGGCAAAAAAAAGCAACAACAACGAGGAAGCTAGAAGAAAGGAAGCAGAGAAGAGAGACCAGTATCTGAAATATCTTATTCATATTTCTAACCAAGTGAATAATTATAAATGATTATCGATGTCTTACTTGCTTTATGATTGGTTTTTGGCCACACTTGGGCTGCACTTTGGCTGTATCTGGGCTGGTTTTGGGTTATTTTTAACAGTTGTTTTGTTTTTATTCTTGTTTTGTTCCTTGTAATGTTTATTGTTATATCTGGATGTTAGATCCTTATTTTGTAACAAGGTAGGGCCCCTAGAAAAACCATTTTTTTACCCTTTATCTAAAAAAGAATTTTATCCTCGAATATATTCATACCTAGAAAGTGATGAAGCATTCTGTATCATTCATCTCAAAATATTGTCTTAAATTAGATTTAATTTTAAAAATTAAAATTTTTCGACTATTGGTTATAATAAGATCATAACATACAAAATAAATAAAATAATTTGATTATCTTCAATTTTCATAAATAAATCATCATCAAAATAATAAATACGAAGCCTAGATTTTTAAAGAAATTATACATTTAAGAGTTTTGAGCTCTAGAGATTATTTCAAACCTTAAAAATATTTCTTTGATCCATAAACATAGAGTTATTTACTAGGTTCTTCAAAACCTTTAGGTTGAATTATATAAATTTATTCTTTGAGACCACCATTCAAGAATACATTCTTAGCATCCATTTGGTGTATTTACCAACCACATTGAGTTTTAAAAGTTGTGAGAATCCTAATTGTGCTCATTTTTGCTATAGAAGCAAAAGTTTCTACATAGTGAATTACAACTTTTTGAGTAAACCCATGATTCACTAGCCTTTTCTTAAATTTGTCAATTCCACATGTGGAATTATATTTGATCTTATAAATCCACCAAGATCCAGTAATATTTCTTTTTGTAGGGAAGATACAAGTTCCCAATTTTATTTTTAATAAGAGCATTATATTCAAATTTCATATCTTCCCTCCATTTTTGTCTTGGTTAGCTTCTTTGAAATATTAGGGTTTATGGCCATATAATGTCATTAAGGAACAAAAGTGTATTGTATTCTAGTCAATTTTCTAAGATTATTAGGAAAAGAATATTTAATTAAGGATTTATCTCATTTACATCCCTGTAGATTGAAAAATTATTATGATGTCTCCCCTTAAACTCAATATGCATAGTGTTTGGATTTGGATCATCATCCAAACATCAATTTCTTCATTAAGAGAAACATGAGATAGTTTAGTAGAGGACAAAAACATATTTTGAAAGATCTTAATTTTCCTAATTTTAATTATCTTAATTTTATATGGATCATAACTAATCCTTTTGTCTTCCTTCAATTCCAATAAATATTTAGGAATAGGAGGTAGGACCAAGATTTTTCCTTTTAACTTTAGGAATGAAAATAGAAGTAGGGATACCAAATATTCTAAGATGGGAAACATTTGGTTTATTCTTCACCCACAAATATAGAGGTTTAGTATGATGAAAATATTTTCTAGGGACTCTATTTAGGATGTGGAAAACAATGTTAATGACTTACGCCCATAAAAATTGAGGAACATTTACATAATGCAACATAGTCTTAACCATTTATAAAATGGTTCATTTTTTTCTTTCTAAATTGAATTTCACTATGGAGAATGGGCAGTGGTTAACTCCTTTGAATTCCATAGGAAGTGTAGAAAACATAAAACTTTTTACTTGAATATTCATCTGCATTTTCAATTCTTAATATTTAAATTTTTAGGTGGGAAAATATTTCAACTAATGATTTGAATTCTTTAAACTTAGATAAAATACTAGATTTATTCTTAATGTGGTAGGTCTAACTCATAGTCGTGTGATCATAAATTAATTTTATGACATAGATAACACCAATAAGAAAGGAAACCTCAAATGGTCCCCTAACATCACTATGGCCTAGCTCTACAGGAGGAAAAGAAATATCGCGATGCTTGTGAAAGGGTTGAATGTGTTGTTTACCACGTAAGAATCCTTCATAATTTTCATGATGAGATTTGATTTTTAGTAGACGTACCACAAGGTTTAAATTTGACATATCAACAAGACCCTTATAATTTATATGACCAAGTCTTTCATGCCACAATTGAGTTTCATTTCTAGCATGGGAGAAAAGACAAGTCACATTGGAAAATCCATTAAAGATATAAAGACCATTATTTTGAATGCATTCAATAATAAAAAAAATTATATTGATCTTTTACAAATCATGCATTTTTAAATAAGTTAAAAATAAAATTATCTTGAGTCGGTTGAGAACATGATAAAAGGTTCTTCTTAATTTTAGGGACAAACATAACATTACTAATAAAACCATTAGAAATTTTGGATTTACCTTGACTTTTAGCTTATATGACGAGTTATCACCTAGATGGATTCTTTCACAACACTATTTTACATATGTGAGGATATCACTATTGGCTTAGCAGTTGGTTAACACGATGAGATCCCTCTCCATTAAAAGTTAGAGATTTTGGTGTGACAAAAAGCTATGCAACTCGACATCCTGGGATGGGTGACCTCCTAGGAAGTCCCGATGTCATTGCCTCCTAATGTCATTGGGCCTAATTTGGTGAATACATGGTGAGATCAAGGCTCGCATGGTTTCATCTAACTCCATCGTGTGGGGGTGTGTTGGCATAGCAGTTGGTTAACATGATGAGATCCCTCTCCATTACTAGTTTGAGCTTTTGGTGAGACGGAAAATCATTTCATGGTATCGAGCTACAAATGGATGTAGATCCATCTATAGCTATGATACCATGAAATGATTTTCTGCATCTATATAGCTATGATACCATGAAATGATTTTCCATCACACCAAAAGCTCAAATTGGTAATGGAGAGGATATCATCATTTTAACCCATTCTTTACACCAATAGAGGCAACAACACTTGGGACTTCTGGGAGGTCACCCATCCCAAGACTACTCAGTCAAGCGTGCTTAACTATCTCAAGCTTTGATACCATGAAAGGAACAATAAGAAGATTATTCCAAGACACGATCTCGATGATGATAATAGCACACCACATTAGATTTTCAAAACATAAGAGGTAAAATACCATATATGGAAATCCATCATAATCCATAATGCTTAATACATTACAATAGAATGACTTGAATTACTCGATAAGAAAGATGTACATATAGGAGGAGGAAGTGCAACTAGTACCTAAATCGGTGGTGAAGAACTCCCACTAACGATTTTAGTAGTTAACTCCAAAAGACTAGTAAGCTAACTCCACACAACTAGTACACCTAAGCAAGCTAACCCAACAAGTGTAGGGATAATACAAGTTTAAGAATTATCCTAATAAATAAATAAATAAGAGGATAAATAATAACCTACATAAACACCCTCTCGTAAGCATACTTTAGGTGGGAAAAAAATAAGGTGGGTCCTAGCAATAAGTCCGATGAGGTACGTGTACAATAATCGGGAAAATTGGACACCGCAAGGTACCCAAAACTAGTAATAACAAAGTAGAGAAATAAAAATCTCATTGCAATATATCCTCGAAGATTGGCTCTAAAAACTCATACAATGTTGAAGGCGTGTGGTGCGCACCGTGGTCAGAATCCACCGCTCGATCATAGAAATAAAAACAACCGACACTTGGCTTCACGAGAATAGCTCCACATAAGGAGACTTTCAATGGAGTGATGTCAAAATGTAAAAAAAACACCAAACATTATTTGATCAACTACTACAAATATGTGTGCCATGATCCAAAACGACCAAGGCAATAAGGAAAGGACAAGTGATCTAAATAAATAGGAGTGTCACGATCCAAGAAAATCCAAGGTAATAAGACAAGGACACAAAAATGAAGAAGCAAGATCAATTGATACAAATAGGTGTGTCACGATCTAAGAACAATAACCAAGGCAACAAGGCAATGTTAGGAAATAAGGGATAAAATATGTGGATGAGTCCCTCACAGAATTACAATAGAAGAAATTAATAAGCAAAAATATTACAGATCTGAAATAAAAGTGCAGAATAAAATAACACAACACAAAGAGACTGTATTTAACGTGGTTCACCCAATTTGGGTTACGTCCACCAATAATCACTTGCTCAAATTTTATCACAAGCCACCACTCTCTCAATATAATACCCACATTTGTTTGGAGCTATGCTCAACAAACTCTACAGAATTCACACCCAAATTCATACACATCTACAATGTTACATCATAATCCTACCATATGCATAAAACCACATAAGTAGAAAACTACTTAAGCAATTTTACAAAACCGTGGGTATTAAAACCATGGGCCAAAACTATCCCATAAACCTATGGGTCAAAAATCCCACCCATATGAGAAAATCACATTTCCTAGTATATCGGGCACGTTTTAAGGCCAAAAAAACAATTTGACCACTGGCGAGACAAGCTGTGGAAAGTGTACGGTATTCTTCTTGTATAGTCTTCAACACTTTCACACATGAAAACATGATCCACAACCTAACGAGGCAAAGATATGAGATCCAAATAAATATAAGTGCCACAATCCAATAAAATCCAAGGTAACAAAGCAAGGACACAAAACTTGAAGAAGAAGTATCAACACCACACCCTCCCATATTGTTGAATGAGTAGAGTGATACCACAAATCTGTATGAGTTTCTAAAATAAACTACTCGAACACTGACAAACTAACACTTTGGGCTTCACTAGAATAGCTACCCCATAACAGAGATTTTCAACATGTCATAAAAAAGTGTCAAAAATATAGATCCAAAATATCTCAACAAACAAGAGATATATAAATGTATACACCCATAGATATAAGAATGCAATACCCAAAGGTTTAGGACGTCGGGCTAAACCAAAATTGTGTCCACAAGTGATTACAACACCCTACCAAATATGACACTTTATAATTAAGTGCATATAAATATTAAAATAAGTAAAATTACCTTTTACATTTTAAATATGTGTATAAAAATGTCACCAATGCATAGATCTTGAAAAAATACACAATTTTTAAAAAATCACCTTAATCCGAGCTACGGATCAAAAGTTATGATCTCTATAAGGTTTTGCTATTAAAATAATATTTCAATGTTGATGTTTTTTTTAAAGGTACACGTGACACCCAAATGTCCAAAGGGTAAAAGAGTGCATCCACATGATACATGCTTGCAACCAAAGGATAAAAGCCTGAGCGCAAAACCTAAATGTCCAGAGGGTAAATCATTGCATTCAGAAGGTACACGTCAATATCCAATGGATAAAAGAATACACCCAGAGGGTATAGATCTGTGTCCTATGGATAAAATACTACATCCAAAATAGAAATATCCATAGGGTAAAATAATGCATCTGGAAGGTACATGCTTATATCCAATGGATAAAAGAATGCACCCAAAAAGTACAATTATTAATACAAACTTTGACTGCAAATATCTCTTTTTCTAACACCTGTATAGAAAAATAGAGAAAAACCTAGAATTTTCTCAAAAACCCCATAAAGCTAATATAATTTTGGAGTCAAAAAATATCTCTATACATAATTGTATGGATTTTTTGAGAAATGTGCCAAAAAACCCTTTAAAATGTCCATAAATGTCTCAAAACATGGTCGAGTTTACAATCAATTCTAGGGTTTTGACACCTTCCAAATGTAATGGCACACATCGTTTTACATAAAAATGCATGCTGCAAAATAATGCTAAAATTTCCAAATACATGAAAATAATAAACCCTTTCTTGTAAAGAAAAACTTGCGAGATGGATGGATGTCTACATCATCTATAGCTCTAATACCATGCAAACAGGTTTGTCGTCACACCAAAAGCTCAAACTGGTAATGGAGAGGGATCTCATCGTGTTAACCAGCTACTATGCTAACACACCCCCACACGATGGAGCCAAATGCAACCACGTGAGCCTTGATCTCACCAGGCATTCACCAAATTATGCCCAACAACATTACGAGGCAAAGACACTAGGACTTCCCGGGAGGTCACCCATCCCAGGTCGAGCGCGCTTAAGCTGTCTAGTATCAGAGTTGTAGAACTTGTTGTCACACCAAAAGCTCGAACTTACAATAGAGAGGGATCTCATCATGTTAATCAACTGCTATGCCAAAATCACACATATAATTTATGTGTTTTGAGGCTCCACTATATAATATATATTTTTCGTAAATCAAATGAAAAATGTGTAGTGTAAATTCTAACGTTTTTATTTGTGTTTTCAGACTAGTTCAAATTTTGATTCGATTTGAATTCAAATTTTGGTTCTTATTTGATGAACCTTTTTATTTGAATGCTTTTCAAACTTTTCTAGTTAAGTAATAATCTTCCTCTTTGTGGCCAAATTTTCCACTCTTATTACAAGTTTCGTTAAATTTCACTTTGATTTTTTTGTTAAAGTTATACTTTCCTACTATTGTTGTTGTATTTGTTAGAGGGTTTGAATTTTTATTTGAAATCAGATTTACCATTTATATTTCCACTATTTTGAATAAAAAAATTCATCGATTGTGAGAGAGAATATTTTGGGTGGCATTTTCTTTGAATCAAAATTAGTCATGATTTGTTCTTATCGGATAATGAGAGTAGATAATGTGTTCAAATCAATAATATTGTATTCCTTTTGATATTGAGAGTTCATAATTGAAATGAAGGTCTTAAACTTTTATGAATACTCGTTTGGATCATAAAATATAGGAGTGTCTTGGATTAGGTCACATTTGCAACCATCGATTGAGATATAATGTTTTTGATTTACGAAATATATTTTACAAATTCCTCATATCCTTTCATAGGAAAAATCATAAGTTCAGAATGAGTGTTATGATTTTAGAAAGCCCTTTACCTTTGTTTATTACATTCATTATATTTGTTTCCATGTGTCATAGGGAGATTCTTAATTTTGGATGTGGACCGGAAATTCATCCTTAATGCTTCATAAAATAATGTACATGGATTTTTTAATACCTTAATTGAATTATGTTATGGAAAACATACAAGATAAGTAGAATGTAAGGGTTTGTTAAAATAAATTATTTTGACCTAATTAATTCACCATTGACCATACATAAATAGAATAATGCATTAATATTTATAGCATATGAAAAAATGATAAATTATATCTTAAATACACATGAGAAATGAATACTTGGATGTACATTTCAAAATAGAGAAGATACATATATGTAGACAGGTGGAAATGATATATCAAAAAATATAAATGTTTTGCTATCAACTATGAATTTGGAAACTAAGTTAGGGTAGGATTTGTAGGAAATTTGTATGGTCTAGACCTCGAGTTTTTGTTCTTGGTGGGATTGTATGTTCTTGGATCCTTTGAGAATTGGTCTCTACAACTTATTTTATATTTCACTTTCACTACATATAATTTTAGCTCACATAACTTTGGGATGACATGTAATCACCTACAACAAATTGAAAACTCTAGACACATATTATATTCTTCATCAAAGCATTAGAAAACCAAAAGGAGAAATCATGTGTGTAATAAGGTTGGACTACCCTTGGTGGTTGACCTAGTTTAACCAACCCAATATTTACACTATATACCCTCATTTGGTATCAAGTTTTTGACCAACTGAGATGTGCACCCATAGATTCACCAATTAAGAGTTTTGTGTGTCATAAACATCAATTTGAATCTCTCTAAGGTGTGGGAAACTTGAATCCTTAAGGAAGACCTCCATATAAATTTTGATCTTATCCTAACTATTCTATTATACCACTACTCTACTCCAATCTACCACTTGTAGGATAAAATGGATGAAAAGACATGAAAGAGAAACATGGTGATGCACTAAGAAGAAAGGAGATCACCCTCCTATATGAGTCTAGAAGAGAGAGAGAAAACAGAGATCTAAAAGGGAATATATGAGCCATAAATAGACCAATATTTAAATCTTACTCTCGCTCTCAACATTTATAAGACATGATGAAATAAGTCCTTGTAAATGTTTCACACAATAAAACATATAAATAATGGAGAGGTAAGAGATAATTTACACAAAGATAGGGGGCAAATATGAGCCACAAAGATATATGTATTGAAATCAGAATTATACGTAGTATATTACACACATGATTCAAGGAATTTATGCATTTACCAATCTCAAACACATAGGTTAGAGGAAATTATAAGCTCAACACTCAAAAGAACATAGTAACTTTGCATTCAAAGAAGAGGACCGCTTTATAATTACATTAGATTACTAATTATAGCAAAAGAAGAGAGAAGGGGGAAGGGGAAGAAAGAGAGAAGAGGGGGATAAAGAATATATTGGAGCATATATCTTTCTATCATGTTTATCTCTTCCACACAAACCATATGGATTAGTAAAGATGCCCAATTAAATAGATCCACCTAAAACCACCTTATGGCATATTCTCAGGATATGTGTAGGCATAATGATGATTTATAACTATGAATGATAGCTATATGTTGGTGAAATATTTTTTCAAGGAAAAAATATGCTCTTCATCAATGTTCGTAGGATTAAATCCATACGATTCAAGATGGGGTGGCTCCCATTTATTTAAATCTAGATTATTTACACTATTTCTAACTCTTGGGGGTGGTCGAAGACCGGTGAAAGTGTAGAAACACAATTGTTGGCTGAAAGTGCAAGTGAGAGAGGGATAAAGGTATGAGTTGAAGAGGAGAAAATTACAAGAGAAACAATGTGAAAATAGGGAGGAGTTATGTTAATGGTAGTGACACAGATTCCATCAACCAATAACTCAGTATGTCTAGTTCAATTAGAAGACACATGAAAATATACACAAAACTATGCAAGTTTCATGAAACGAAAACCACAATTAACACAAATTTCAATTGATAATTTCATTCCATGAGAGAAAATACAAATCTTTTCATTCCTACAATAGATTGCAATACATTCGGTTGAGTGAAAAGATGAGAATGGAGGAAAATTACAATGTAAGGGAATGGAAGAATACAACTTACTAGAGAGGGAAAATTTTGATATTTGGAATGGAGAGAGCATTACAATTTATAGCCAAATCCGGTGGCTCTTTGCATTTCCATGTGAATTTTCAACTTAAAGTGCAATTCCCAATGAAGAAATAGAAACTTTAAGTGACTTAAGTCACTTTTTACAAAAGTTTCTCCTCAACGAAGAAATAGAATTCTAGAAAGAGAAGAAGAAAGAAGAAGAGAGAGAAGATAGATGTTGTAGAATGGAGTCTCGCTCTTCCTTCATTGTGATGATGAATGTTGCAACTAGATATAATCTTCTTTAACTTGCTTATTTGATCAAGGCATGACTTGTCTAGAACTGAGAAACGATGCTTCACACCTTATCTTGATTGATCATCATTGGTCATGCTTGGAAACTCTATTTCAACTCTTCATCTTTGTGAGAAATGGTAGGATGCACAAATAAACTCTTTTCACTAACTTGATCTCTTATCTCTTCACACAAACAAACACTCATCCTATAGTTATTATGAAGTAGGAACTCACACCATACATGTCCTATTCTTGGTAACCATTAGCTCCTAATATTTTACCATATCAAATACTTGTTGAGAATCGTCAATGGTAACATTATAATCCTTTGAATGGAGACACTTCCTCTTGGTGAGATAGAATTGAACACTGACTAAATGAAAATTCAAAGTTGCCTTCTTGAAGAATGTGAGAAATTTTCATACCTCTTTAATTTAGATTGAGAATTTACTGCAACCATGGGTCCCATCATGAAAATATTTGAATGATTCAAATGGATTTTTATGATAAAAATCCTCCCTGTACACTCTAACTCGGGTTTATAAATGAGATTTCCTTATTCCATCCTCTACTTGAGATAATTGAAATCCATATACTCCACTAAAATTGAAATGGGATCATATCTAGAGTTTTGGAGATTTATTTTGCATTTTTATGATCTCATTAACCTTAGAAAGTGGTAGGAATGCTACGGTGCAAGAAAAATTGGATTCCATGACTATTTATGAAAATATGCAATTTTAAGTTTATATTAGTGTTACGGGTTGTTGATTTTGTATTTTGGGACAATTTGGAACAAATAAACTCCAAATCATACGTGACTTGATTCGTTGGAAAGATAATCCTAAGAAAAATATATTTTCAAAATATAGTGATATTCCCTCGTCATAATTAACGGTAATTTGAAAAGCATGGAGGAAAGCTTACAAATTAGTGTTAATGAGAAAGAGGAAAATTTTCATTTGGTCACATGGGAGAATTTTTTTTTTCCAAATGAGGTCACCTTAGTCTCATTACAAATCTCTTGGGAAGAGGAATGGATGCTCCAAATTTGGTGATATTATCTTGTGGGGTTTGGGAGAACGAGCCAAATCAATTTTACATGGGCATGGGTTTTCAAGGGTTTTGGAGCTGAATGGTGGTTTTGATCATATCATGGGATTCCTTTCACCTCATATCACATTTGGTTGCTAAAAATGATGGGATTGGAGATTTTAATGAATGCTCAAAGTTTTTGAGGTTCCTCTGTATGAGCCGGGCGCAATCTCCACTTCAAATTTTAAATGTTTTGGGTGCAAGGAGACAATGGTGGCTGAAAAAAATAGTCTTGAATATATTTTTTAGGATTTTATCATTTGCTAATTTTAATACCTCATATTCAAGGTTCTATAATGAGGGGTTTCTAGGTAAAATTTTGTGGAAAACAAAGATTGGAATCAAGAGTTATGAGGAAAACTTGATCTTGGAGTTTTAGGGCACAAAGGGAGATTTTTGCAATGTGGAAGAGGAATAACCAGCTCCAAGGTAAGATTTAATGGTTTTGTTAATTTTTTTAACTCACTTTATGTTTTTTTGAGAGGGAAACAAGGTGAGATGGCTTTATATGGTGGAGGTGAGAGTGGGGATTGCACATGGAGCATGGAGAAGCATGGAGGGGGAAATGGAGATGATCTACACCTAGGTGTACTTTTGGGGTGAAATTACATCTCATAAGTTTGGTTTGGGTGCAAGAGGAGTGAATAAGTGTGCTTGGGTGGAGATGGAGATGGGGTTTGCACTTGGATTTATACCCACACTTACTTTTCTCATGTTTTGCCTTTGGCTTTCTTTCCATCATTCAAAACCCCCTAAAAGCAGATGAGGGAACACTTATGGTGTATAATTAGACCTCATTAGTTTGCTTGGTGTAAGGGGGATTTAAATATCCACTTAGAGGTAAGATTTGGGGTCCAACTTTAAGATATAGTGTGTCTTCATATCCCCACCATGCACTTTTGCACACACTTTATGTTTTTCACTTATAAAACTCCAACCAATTAGGTGAGGGTGCACTTATGGGGTGTAATTGCACCTCATAAGTTTTCTTAAGGTGCAAGAGGACAAGGAAAGTGTGTAAATGCACCAAAGTGGAGTTTCAAACATGTTTTACACCACCCATTATGTACTTTGTAGTCATTTCTTCTCCCCGAAGTCCATCCTTGGTCAATTTTGGTTGTATAATATATAATTTTGCATGGAAACTATATATCCAAGAATCAACACATGACTCTAAGGCACACTTGACCTCTCGAGGTTGTTTCCGGATAGATGATATGAAATGGAAATATGTATATGGATTGGAGAAATAAGATGAATAGGTGGAATATGTGAGGATAGGTGAAAATGGCCAAAGAGGTAGATCAAGGCTAACAAATGTATTATATGGGAACTACAAGAATGTGCTCATCTAAGGAAATGAAATCATGTCTTACCTACTCGGGTGAGATGAAATGGTCAAGGATAATGGTTACACGAAGGTTTTGATCAATATTAGAATCACCAAATATACCTTGAATGGGTTGTGGAATACGTGGGAATCGTTCTACGTAAAAATCTCTAGACAAGGTCATAAAGGTGTGAGAAGATATTGAAGGAAAAATCTATGGCTTGTTGGATCTAGTCTCAACTAGGATAATTGTGTCAAAATGCATTGGTGTTATACGTGTTTTTTTTTCAAATATGTCATCTATGAGAAAATAATTAGTGGAATTAGGGTGATTTGAAAGATGAGTTATCTAAGGCCTTGATCAATGTCTGTCAATTATTTCATAGTGTTCAGTTGTGGAACTCTTAGATCACACACACTTTTTCAAGATTTCCTAGGTCCTTGGATGGTCATGTGGATGTGAAAACAATTAATTTAAAGAAATTAACAAACACGTAAAGAATCTAAAACAAGAAAGGTCAATGTTCAGAAACCTAGGCCAACTAAGGAAACATAGGGAGTTGTGTTAATTTCCATCTAATTAATTATATGTGCCTAAATTAACAAATAAAAGCAAGCATATTTAAATTAAATCAATTTTATTACTCTCCTTGAATCTAATTAAATATACGTGCAACTAATTAATCTAACAAATGAAAGCTAATTAATTGAAGCAAATAAAGTAAATCTAATCTATTTATTTTTGTATTTTTCAGGTGACTTTTCACGGTAAGGAAATAAGACAAATAAAAGAAACTAATTAATTTAATCAAATTTTTTTGGATTTTTGTGTTTTCTAGAAAATAAAAGAAATCTACTCAGACAATACAACTTCCTCTAATAAAATGAAAACTTCTTCTACTCTAAAACATATTAAACTAAATAGTGAAATAGCCGGATGTGGCTATTTCCTTTTGTAGAATGGAATTAATCTAATCTAATAAAAAAGGTTGTCCTAATGTGTAGTTGTGGATATAACTTCTTCCTGGTTCTACCTAGAATCACGGTAAGAATGAATATCTTCTCATAAGTAGTTCTTCCCTAAAGATTCCCTGATAAAATAGAAGCTTTCTACATAAGCTTTTTGAAGTGAAACTCAATGCAATACATAGAAACAAAAACTTCTTCAAAACCACATCCCTTGAAAATTCATAAGGATAGGCAGGGAGGAGGTTTTCAATAGAATCCTTTCTCGTATGCATGAAAAATCTAACTAAATGAACAAAAGAAATCTAAATGTGTTTGGATTATAATGAAATGAAATAATGTACACTTGCACGGGGAACTTTCTCTTAATCCTTCCCGGGAAAATCTAGATGGATGAGCCGAGAATAAATCCTCAATGGAAGTTGGCACTAAAACTACAGGGAATTCTACTTCTCTAAAACAAATTCACTCTAACACTTTGAAATGAAATCTATTTGAAATAAAGAAAGCTTCAAAGAATTCAATTACACCTCTAACCTGGAAATGTAGAACTGAGACAATTCCACTATTGGTTGTGCTTTTTTGGATCCCCTCTGCTTATTTTCCAATGAAATTTCCAAATGTGTCTAGGGTGTTATGCTGGTAGTGTGCAGAGGAAATGAAGGATTGTTATAGCTAGCTAGTTTCTGAGGAAGTCAGTAGCAATGCAAGCAAGAGAATAAAAATGCAAACAAATTGTTTTTACTTGTGTACTTCTTGGTAGGATTTTGGCAGCGTAACAGTGCAATTCTAAATCAAAATAATCCAACCAATGCTTCGGGAAAAAGCTTTAGTTTTATAGAAAATTGGCTAGAGAAGTGGTCCAACCCACTTGGCAGCCAAGAAGTGCCACATCACTCATGGGAGTAACAATTAACTTACTAATAATAGTAAGTAGGGAAGAATTATATACACATCTAAAAATATCAAGAATAGACAATTCAGTTAAGAAACGTGCAAGAAAGGTGAGTTAGAAGAATGCAACACACATTCATAACACACTAGAAAGTCTCGGATATATGCGCACGGAACCTGCAGTGTCTGTAGATGGAGGTTACACAACCGTCGGGACAATTACATATCCACAACTCAAGGCAAACCGATGGTTACACAACTGTCGGGGTGGTTTTGTAACTACCAACATGGTTCCGTAACTAAAGGCTAGCAAGCTAAGGAAAAGCTGCAAATTGACTAAGGAAAGCAAGAAAAATCTAGGAAAAGATAAGTAAAGCATAATGAGCTACAAGAACATGTTGCAAGCTAGAAAATAGACTTGGATATCATTGGAATTGATATTTTATCATCGTTAGGGATTTGAACTATTTCGATAATGTAGCACATGAAAATTTGGGTGCGTACATATTTCCCCCTCAAAGATGTGTTTTAGCCATGAAGAGGCGTAAAACATGAAGTCTGAGTATGGTGTTCCCAAATGGGAAAGTTAGAAATTATACCTGATATTTCCATGTGTTGATATCACATCAATCCAAGTTTCCCACTATGTGCAAGAAGAAAACAAGAATCAAGTACATATATTATAATATAATCAGGAAAACATTAGAACTAAATTGACAAGAGGACTTACCATATCCGTGGGGAGGAGAAATATACCTGCATAAGCGTTCCTACTCTATAAAATGCACACTCTCAAAAAAATGTTAAAACATGCTATATATATCTCAAAATTACCATTTTTAGAAATCATTTGCACTTGCCTATTTTAGTAAAATTTAAGCTTTGAATTACCTATGATGGTTTCATGAGAGAATACAGTCAAAATGGAGAGTGTTCCGACATGATGGCAGCCCAACTAGTGGGAGGAGCAGCAGGTCATGAACATGTGAGTTATTTGTATTTATTTATTCATACCCTAATATGTAGAAAATATGAAAAACTTAACATAGAGGAGGGATATTTTTGTTTATTTTATAGTCAAAATGATCATAAGGGGCGCCACTTAGGATCCACAATTTTTTATTTGAAAAGGTCAATTTTCATATTTTTGTGAGTTTTGGGGCCCTAGGGTATGACCCACTTTTTTTTATAGAACTCGCCACGGTGATTACGCATGCTGCCGCTCTAGCTAGATCGGTAATTTTACAATTCTGTGTCAACTACGCAATCGCTACAAGGTTCTGACAACAAAAGCAAATTTTTGTGGAGGTTACACAACTAGCACTCTACATAGAGAGGTGGTTATGCAACCGTCACTCTGACAAAGCGGTGGTTACGTAATTGTCAAGGCAATTCTAAAAATGACTATGGTAAATGTTTTGGTTTTTGATTGTTTTTATGATGTTTTTGGTGAGCTTATTATGCATTGTTATGATTCTAACTTTCTCTTTTTGATGTTTACAAATGCAATGGAAGTATGTTAGATGGATTAGAGCTCGTGATTATGATTGGTTTCCCCTAGGATGCACTATCTTAGGATGAGAGGGAATTATTACACAGAGCAAGGATATAAAGGATATCACGAGACACAATTAGTTGCATAGGACAACCATTTATTGTGTGACTTGTTGAGTTATTGGGATGCAGACTAGAACACTTTTTGGATACTGTTGTTAAGGGAGAGAGGATGATTACTTTAGAGGACATATACTAGATTCAAGGATTTCATGTCACTTGTAGGAAGTCAACTTTGGCTAGTGCGAGCACAATGTTTCAAGCCCACAGTTGGGCAACATACATGGGAGACTCACAGGCACCCAACATGGGTGTCAAGAATGGGATGAGACTACTATCATTTACCTTTGCACCTATCCCTTCCTTGTGCAAGGCCATCATTGGCATATTGGCTTCGCATTTGGTTGGAGACAACGATGGGGACAAACTTCTTTACTTTTGAGCATCCATTATACAAAACATTGAGAAGCATGGCCGCATATTTATATGGGGTGTTGATAGCCTTAGTTCCACTTATCATGATTTATACAAAGTTGTTGCGACTAAAGGGAAAGGCCCTTAGTCATCCCACATTGGTTATGAGTTGGTTTTATGAGCACATGATCCCCTATCAGAGGGGAATTAGGATAACAGATCTTGGGGCAATTAGAGCGGCTAGATGGGTTGACATGGCTCCACTCAAAGGGCCACATTGGTTAGTTTCTACACTCACCACAGATGATATGATTACACAACCATATCAAGACATGGCTGACCTATGGGGCAAGGAGGAAATTTCCTTGGCTGCATTTAATTTTATTACATAGTAGATCGGACCAATAGGGTAGTTAATACGGTACCACAGCAGAGTTTGGGTTATCTTATGTTGACACCCTCCCATTAGTCTCGACAGTATATAGGGGGCTCCAAGAGGCTAAAGTTGGCCCGAAGGGAAAGCTTGAGTGGACCAAAATCACTCTTGGACTCCAACGACATGCCTCATGTAACACAAGACCTAGTTAGGCCATTCTGCATTCTACAGATTGAGGTAGGTCCTACACATAGTGAAGAGGATGAGGAGGAGTCCGAGACAAAGGTATAGGAAGAGGAAGAAATATATAGTGATACAGAGTGGGTGGCCACTAGAGAGGCTTCAACGGAAGCTAGGGCCGAGGCTGAGGCTGAGGCTGAGGCTGAGAAAATGCACTCAGATGATCCTTTGACCATTAGAGGAGGAGCAGATGAGGATTCATTGTTTTGATGATAGGTGGATACAAAGGAGGTCGAGAGAAGAGGATGTTACTACAGAAGCTCCCCATTAGCACCAATCTTCGATTCATCTTGGATTCCCAGAGATCCAAGTAACTAACTCTTTTCCCAACCTTACTCTTAGACTAGATTGTTATCAAACTACATGTTATCTTTATTTTTTTAGAGGTTTTCTAACTCACCATTGTTTTCATTTGTAACTTACACTCTCTTTGTTGATGGCTAATGAGATTTTATTCGTTGGATTCTCATAAATACCTTTGCACACCCTATAGGGAAGACACGGGAGTACTTCTTGTAGATGTTGGGTAGCTAACAATGATTGGTCGTCACACGGATGTGTTCGTGTTGGCATGGCATGCTACTAACATCCTTGAATCAGATGAGATCCAAACTTACTGGATAAGATTTAGCCTAGAGGAGACAATGGTGAGGCCATTCTTGCAATGAGGCCACCGCCACCACTGGTAGATCTCATGTCCCATCACATGGGCACTTTCACGGGAATTCTCATCGATTGACACACATGAGGCTCTCACTCTCACCATAGGAGTCGTAGTAGGATCCCTCATCCTACACCTTTAGTGGTATTCCATAGAGATCGATATGACACAAAGTGTTTATTGCTTTGATATATTTTTATATGATTTTTTTTTTTGGCTCGTAGATGAGTGTTTTGACCACACTTGTAAGAGTTTGATGGAATTGTAAATGAAAATTGATGTTATTGATATATACATATATGCATTTATTTTTGGTTTGGCCATTCTATGTAAGATTTTACTCGATCATGGTTTTCTTTTCCTATGTACTCTTATATCCTTATAATTTCTTATGCTTTTATGGATGCATGTTAGGGGTGATAATGATGCAAATGTGTAAAAATGATTTTTTTTTTTTTTATGATGTACATGATAACAAATTATAATTAGATACTTTAGTTTTCAAGTAATATTTGGAAATTTTGTTTTATTGGAAAAATGTGATGAATGTAATATGATAGCAACATGAATTTTCTCCATTCCTAACTCTACGCAACTAGTAAGATGCAAGGGTTCCTCACCTAGAGCTAGGAAGGATGCAAGTTATATGATTTTGATGAATGAAGATGGTGAAAAGAAGACAATACTTTGACAAAGACACAATTAGGAGCCCTAGAACTCAACCCTAAGCAAGGTCAACTAACTAGTTAAGAATTCAATTTTCTTGCAAGTTTATCTAGACTTAGATCCATAGATGGCCTTTTGATTGACAAAATCTAGTTTTAAGGATTGGACTCTCTTGTAACATACTCATCTAACTCACTTTCATGAGATTTTAAATATTTTAAAGAACTTTTTATTTATTGACCTATTTATAAATGATTAACTTATGCTACCTAGATAAGAAGCATGGGCTCATCACTGAGGACAAGATATAGGTGAGTAAGGGAACTTCCCTCCTTTCCCAACCTCATGCCACTAGTAGGAAGCATGGGCTCATCACCAAAGGTTGGTAGGGAAAAGAAGTGTAGTTTTATTTTGAAATGAAAACATTTTTGTATTTATTGTTGATTTATCCTATTTTTAAATTGATTTTAGACTTGTGCTTTTGGGAAGGAATTTTTCTCCTAGTCTCAACCCCACACAACCAATAAGGTGTGAGGGCTCACCACTAAAGGTTGAGATAGGAAGTCAAGAGCTCAGTGAACTTTTTCGATTGCTTTTATTATCGAGAGGTTTTGAGGGAAATATGTGACATCAAGAAGCTTTTAGAACAGACTATGGGAAAATACACTTAAGCTAGAAGAAACCCTAAATATTTTTAAGTATGCAAGCCTTTGTAGGACCATGTCAAATTTTGTATTAATTGTTGAAATGATGAAGAGATTTGAATAATTGAAGATGATATGATGGATACTTGAAGAGATGTGAATTAATGTTTCTAGCAATATTTGAAATTTTCTTAAAAATTTCTTGAAAAGTAAGTTTCTTGATTTAAAATTTCACAATATGATAATATAGATGGAATACAATGTGGATGTAGTAATGTACAAGTGGATATGCAAATGAACTATGCATAAAATCATTTTAGGTCAAGTGAATTAACCGATTCACTGAATTCTTCACCTTCTAAAGTACACAGTGCAAAGAACCATTCATAAAGTCTTCTATTACTTGGTATACACAAAACCATTTGGGTCTAAACTTTATTCCTTCGTTGGTCCTTTTATCAATCCAATTATCCAGTCTCAATACTAGATCTCCTACATGTATTTTACACTCTTATAATTTCTTTTTATCGACAAAGCACATCATGTCAACATAAACGGGGTGATTTTGTTCATCTCTAAGCAAAAATTCATCAAGGGTTTCCATTTCAACCATCGTACTTCTCGGTATTTGTCTTTGTCTAAAATTCCTTATAGAGATATGCAAAACTAGGTAATTCTACTTCTAACGGAAAGAGTATTGTAGATCGAAGACTAGAGAATAAGGGGCTTCCACCGTAGGTGTCCTTATCGATGTCCTATAGGCCCACAAGGCTAGAAATAACTTTAGGTTCCAATCTCTTTTGTTCTCCTTAATTGTCTTAAGGAGAATGGACTTTAGGGTTTTTAGTCTCGGCCTTTATCCATTAACTCGAGGATAATAAAAAGAGGTTGTGTGATAAGATATCTTGAACTTCTCACACAATTCTTGCACTTATTTTTTCTTGAAGGGCATGAGATTAGCTAAAATAATGATGTGTGGGACTTAATACCTACAAATGATCTGGTTTAAGATAAAATTGGTAATTATAGACCCAGTACGTGATAGCAAGAGGCATGGCCTTAACCCACTTGGTAAAATACTTAGTGGTCGTGATAATGAAGTTGTGGTCATTTGATGATGAGGGAGATAATTTCCCTATCAAATCAAGACCCCAAGTTGAGAAGGGCCAAGGTGTTATTATAGGCTACAGAGCTTGTGCAGGAATATGTATCTCATGTGAGAACTCTTGATAGTTTTGACACATGCGTACATACTCCACAAGGTCATGTTCTAGAGTAGGCTAGAAATAGCCCATGCAATGAATTTTATGAGAATTTGTGTGTCCTTTGAAGTGACCACAATAGAATCCATTATGGGCTTCGAAGAGGATTTTCTCCGACTCTTCTTCATCAACACATCTTAATAGCATATTGTTGAAGGTTCTGCAATAAAGAACTTCTTCCACAATTACATATGTGGTGGCTATGACATGTAGCCATCATCTTTACTGTGAGGTTAATCCCTCTAGATACGTTTAGTCCATAATGTGATTGACAATATCAACATACCATGGACTTGAAGAAAAAGAGGGCTTTGCCTCTATATAGAATACACATTCATCTAGAAAATTTAAATCTACTAGTTCACCATAGTCTATAGGATTGTGTATTAACCAATCAGTGATGATATGTCCCTTCAGACTTTTGGTTAACAAAGGTGAGTTCAAAATCACCCATCAATGTGATAAAATAGCCACTTTCTTGGATAAGGTGGATTGGGTTAAGAATGTTTGAAATTGGTCAAATTTAACTATCACTCATGTCTCTTGGTTAAGCATGTAGTGCCTTAACCTCTTTGTTATGAAAATAATAGCTAAGCACTCCTTTGCTTGCGTGTATCATGTCTCATAATTGAGAAAAGTATGGATAATGAATTAATGGACCTCTCACAACCATCACCATCCTCCTGTTCCAACATGCATGCAATCGAGACATCAATGTCTTAAGAACATAAGATCAAGAGGATGGTCGGTTGTTAGTGGCATGAGCATAGGTGATCACATAAGGAATTTCTTCACTAACTTGAACACTTTGTGACACTCGTTAGTCTAATCCTTACTACACTCTTTCGTTAATAAGCCATTAATGGGGTGAACATCATAAGTCAAGTCGGGTATAAACTGTGAATTGCCCCAAGATTACCTAGGAAAGATCTAATGCTTGGCTCCTTAGTTGGTGTGGACATTTCCAAGACCACCTAAATCTTCACGAGATAAACATTAATGACTTGAGATGAAATGATGTATCCTAATAAATTTCCTCTTGTTACTCTAAAGATGGATTTCTCATGATTTAGCGTTACTCCATATTCAATTAGGCATGAGAGAATGATACAAAGCACCTTAGGGTGATCACCACATTTCTTTGGTTTCGATAGTAGGTCATTGACATAAGAATCTATGATCTTATGAATAAGATCATGAAAAAATGTACATAAGTTCCCGCTGATAAGTGGCTCCAACATTCTTCAGGCCAAATGACATGACTTCATAATAGAAGGTTCCCAAAGGAGTTGTGAAATTAGTTTTTGTTTGATCCTCCTCAGAAATCCTAATCTGGTTGTAGCCATAAAACCATCCATAAGAGACAAAATCTCATATCTAGTCATTGTGTCAATGATGACATCGATCGAAGGCAGTGGAAAATTCATCTTTGGGATAGGCCTTGTTAATGTCCCTAAAATCAATATAGATGCATATCTTCCCATTATTTTTAAGGACTGGGATGATGTTTGACACCCACATGGAATAATCTATAGGATTAATAAACCCTACTTGCAGGAGTTTCATTACCTCCTCTTTAACCATTAAAGCCACTTTTGGCTTCATGGGTCTTGATTTTTGCTTCACGGGTTTAGCATCAGGCTTTGTAACTAGATTGTGCACTATGACGTCAAGAGCGATACCCATCATTTCCTTATAGCTAAAGGTGAAGGATTTTGAATTCTCTTTAAGAACCTTCATGTGTGCTTCTATTTATTCTAGAGACAATAAAGAACCAAGTTTCAAGATTTTGGGTTCCTCTTTCATCCCTATGTTTATATCTATGGTTCCTTCGATCAAAGAGGCATTACCTTCTTCGCACTCGAGTGGAGCTAGAAGTAATTCTAGATATTATTCCTCAATTTCATAGATATCAAGATCTTCTAATGAGGAAGAGTTCATCGTGTGATCCCCAAAGTATGAGGAAGGGTGAGGTATAAGGAAAAACCCCTCTTATGGTGTGTGGGATGGAGGTCGGTGTAAGCATTGAGGTATCCTAAGATCACCTTGTCATTTTCTATGAAATATAATGTGACTAGATCATTCTCAGCCTCAACGTATGCTAAAATTACATTGGTTGGAATCCTTCAAATGAAAGGTTTGGCTCAGACTGAAATGGTGAATTCGGTTTCCTTTAAGTCCTCACTCGGATAAAAACGTGAAGAGGAAGTAGCCATAGAATCAGCCAATAGGTTTTGTTCTCGTGGAATAGCTTCTATGGAAATAAAGTCAAAACCCTTTCAAAGATCAAGGACAACAAACTTATAGAATTGTAGATGCTCTACTCTAGTCTCATAGACTTATGAGACTTGATTAGCAATGAGTTAAGAATGACCCAAAATCCTAATGTTGGTCACACCCATCCTCTTGACCACAATAATACCCAAAAGTAGGGGTTCATATTCAGCTCCATTGTTTGTGCATTTAAATTTCAGCTTGAAGGAAAAATGCATGACCCTCCCCTTAGGGGAAGTGAGGATCACCCCTACCCCAATGCCAAAGTGACACTTTGCACTTGTTGTAGTTAAGGGTCCAACGGTCATCGGGAAGATAAAATCATAATTATCCTTGGAGTCTTCTTCCTTAACTTCCAATACCTCAACCATACAAATCTCTTCAAATCCCTTGGCCGAAGAGAGGTGATTCCAAGAGCATGACCTATGCCCAAGGAATTAAATGGGAGAATAATAGGTAGATCATTCTCCAAAAGTTTAACAATTTTAGTTGTGGTTTTCGTTGACACGATTTCTACCACAACAAATTTGTTTTCATTAACATCAACCCCTTCAATTTCCTTAGGGGATTCCAACTCAATCATGGGATCAAGATTAGATGTAGGTATTGATCCCTATAGATTGTTTAACTGATTGGTCTGGAGCTCTAATTTAGTTTGAACTCCTAGTTTATTCTTTAAGTTGGCCAAATGGATATCGAATGGATTCAGGTCACCCTGAGCCATGAAGACCTGTCCTAGATGTAGGAATCGACTTCTTAAAATAACATAGAAGGAATTTCCTTCATTCTATGAATCTAGGGTTGACCAAGAATCATATTATAGTTAGTTTCCCAATCTATAATATAAAATTCAGTCAACATGGTCTTGGTTCCAAGAGTGACTGGAAGCACTATGGTTCCAATAGAGGTTTATTTGATACTATCATAGCCTCTCAGCGTGTTTCGGGTGGAGGGATAGTTCATCTCTCCATAGCATAAATTTTGTAGAAACAAGAAGGGGACTATATTAACAAAAACCCCATCATCTATCATAGATCGCTTAACATAATTATTGTAAATATAAACTTATAGATACAATGCAAGATCACATTTCCACACTATCTCGGTGTCTATAGGCATATTTCATATATCAAAGATAAATCCAGAATCTCTCTCGGAAGCTTCCACTGGGGAAAGACATCAAATTATATGTGATTGATCTAGGCCTCCAAAGGAGGAGTGACGTGGATAAGATGGCCAATACCTAGTGCTTCTAATAAATTTGATCGATGTGTAGGGGAATTATTTAACAAATCCAAAAATAAAATGTGGGAAAAGGTCTTATTCAGATGTGTGATCAAATCATAGGCTCCTATTGGCTTGGGATCTATTAGAGTATCATTTGACATTGAGGGATAAACAAGAAGAGGCTGCAAGGAATAATTATGTGTGTGACTCGCCGTAATGATTTCTAATTCGGTTTCTAACTCAACTAGGCCTACAATCTTAGGCTGATTTTGGTTGTCCAAAGGAGGAGCTACTCGAGGATCTATAAATGTAGAATCTTCATGATCATTGATTAGGTAAGCATGCCTTTGTTGGTACCATGAGGATTGAGCTTCCCATTTTCAAGACCTGTTGGGAAGGGGTCTTTATAATTCTCAGTAGAATTTTTTGGAGCAATAGGCCCCATGTGAGTTTTTGCATAGGTTTCATGGGGTTAGCCAATAACATCTCAATGAAGAGTTGTATTTTATCCTCCAAAAGCCATTGTATGAACTTATTACAATCATTACACATCTGAAAATCATGTCTTATAACCCTATGGAAACCACGGTATAATTTTGGATCGTAGTCATGAGGCCTTTTGTTCTAGTTTTGATGCAGCCCATATTTTATGTTGTTAGTTATTTTAGTTGTAGTTTTGAGGCCTCGGCGCCTTGGTTCTAATACTAATTTGGAAATTGATTCAGATATTGGTTATGGTATTAAATCGGGCCCTGAGCACTGAACATGTTGAGAAGGAATGAGAAGGTGACTAAAATCAACCAAATTAATAGGAGTGTAGTCATTTACTTACCCTTAACACTTATTTCTAACCCCAACCATACTAGCCTATCACCCAATGAGGCATTGGGCTCTCTCTCGAGGTGGTCATGCAAGCCCCGAGAATTTCTTTTATGTGAGCTTTGTGAGAATGTTCTACCATTAATGGAGGATTATTTGCAGAAGTAGAAGTACATTCACTTACTTAAAAAGGTAGAAGATGCAACTAACAAATCTACACATTAATGCATCACATAAGCTAAATAACATTGTAAGAAGTATAATAAACTAGATCTGAGCCATGATAAGTCATATAACACGAGGGTTTACACCCATAAACAAGTTATATAGAACAAACCCACATATATATTGATTTAAAAGAGTTTTGGTAGCCACATTACAGTCAAAAGGGTCATCTCAGACCATATATATTAAATGACAGAGACTTGTCTCCTGCAAACCTTCCTGATATGAGATCCTAACTATACTTTTTCCCATTTTATCCCTTGTTACAGATCCCAGTACCCATACATATTCTTATGGCATCCCTTACAACCCTCTAGCACTAAGTTCTCTAAACCCTAGCATTACTGCAACACTTTGTTACTATGTATTTCTTCCGAGTGTCATGTCTATCTCTTGTCTCTCTTTGTCTCTGTCCCAAGCATTTCTTTATATAAGATCAACACCCACTACCATGCCTTCTCTAAGCATAGATCGCATGCCAAGTGTCGATGTGGTCCTCCATAGGTGAATGCTTATCCCTTTACAAACCCTCCACTATATGTAATGATGTCTTCCGGGAATATTCCCTACGAAAAATATCCTTTTCTTAACCTCTTAGGTTCCGGGATGGCGCCTTATCCACTCATAACACCTATCCAGGTCCTCGTGCTTTTCCTCAACTACCTCTAGAATGCCAAATATGGCTAAGTCATTTAAACCCATGTTCTTCCTCCCATATGTGCCCTGGTTTCACTAAAACCCTTTTGTCCCGCTTGCTTTCCCCGAGCACCCTTCTTCTCATTGGTCATGTGCACGCACGCCTCTTAGTACTTAGCCAATATTTAGGGTCTAACATCACCCCACACTACACATGTTCTCCATCCTCGAAACATCCTGCTTCTTCAAAGAATAAAGAACAAACTGGGACAATCTGAATAAAGAATGAAAGAATAGAAGAATTTGCTCTTTGTTGTAGGAGGAGTGGGAATTCCTTCTTCACGGTTTCCTCAATATTTTCCTAGGAATCTACCTCACCCTGTGCCTACTGAAGTAGGTCACCTACTAGAGTGCTCACTTCATCAAAAATTAATTCATTTCTCTTACCATCCAAAGTGTATCTACAATGCCTTCTAGTTTCTTGCTAAGATCATCCAGCGCGTCCATTCTATGAGTGACCTGGGGATATAGCTCCTTAAGCTGATTCTTAATTGAACCCCACAAGGTTTCGATTGCTTCTAAATTTTTCTCAACCTTGGCTAGGATCTTATCATGCTTTTCCCTATTTCCTTTGTTATTTTCTTGAAATTCCTTCAGATCTACCTCATACGTAGCAACCAATATGCTTGCTACCCTATCTCTATCAGTGTAATTGTCATATACGACCTCGTCCATTTACACGGAGGTCTTCATAGTGGAAAGGAGCTCATAATATTGAGTAACATGTGTTCCCAATCTTGTTTTTCTTCCTCCTTACGGCGCACCACCACCTCTTTGGTAGACTCTAATGTGAGTGGTTGCCTTTACATAGTGAGGATGTAGATCAAGTCTTCTAAGCATTACATGGTTGATGGTATTTTTCTTAGGCAAAGCCAAGTCCAAGTGCTTCAATATTATGGCATCTTAAATAATTTAATTCTTCTTATGGATCTCATGCACCTTTACCTTTTCATCCCTCATTTCACGCCTTAACGCCTTGCCCGATCAATTCCTTTTGTTTTATCTCCTTGTATCTTTCATTGATCTCTTCATTTTTATTCCCAAGCTCTCCCTGCAAGACCCTTATTTTTTCATTTCTCTCAAAGATCCTTGCCTCTACTTCTACTGATAATTTGTTGAGCACGTTACAAACTTACTCATCAAACAGTTGTTAGGAATTCACTAGAGGGTTTACTCCCTTAGCATATGGTATCTTCATCAATGCATCTTGGTTGACCTTGAATTCAAGTTCATCAACATGGGACTCAAAATCCCAAGATAGCATTTTCCTTGTGTGTGGGTACACACCCTCTTCATTGAAAGAATACCATGTAAGGAGTTTGTTTAAAGGTATGGTACTTTAGAAACACACATGTAGTACCTTATTTGGATCATTGATGTAATTCATTTCTTGTTCCTGCACCACTATACCCTTTCCACCTATGTGTGCTACCTTTGGGAAGCTTACTACTAAGCTAGGGTCTCCACCCATGCTTCCATACTCCTTTCCCACACTTTCACTTTCCTCCATCTCCTTTAGTACTTCTTTGGCACTGCGCTCCACCTCTTGATCCACCAAGTCCTTTATAATTCCTATTACCTCCCTCTCCACAGCATCCTCTATCTACTCCTTAGTCAGGCTTGGAGTCTTTTGATCCTTCATGTTTACTTCTTCACTTCCCCCCTAGCATGAGTGCCTCCTTCATCCTCATCCTTCTCTTCATTTCCCTCTTCCTCTGACTCATGTACATCGTACACAAGATGGTTCTGAGCCTCACCATGCTCTTCATCATCCTCGTCACCCTTTTCAGCCTCCATGCTCTTTATTTCTTTTGAGTCTTCCTTTTCTGTTACTCTTTGCTTCTTCCTAACTGGTGATTCCAATATAGGAGACTTTTATTTTTCTTCTTCCCTAGGCGACTCCTTTCTTTCCAGAAATTCTTCTTTCACAAGGGACTTCTCTTGCTCTGGTGCCTCTTCCTCAGGTGTCTTCTCTTTCTCTTCTACGGGGACTTCTTCCTCCATGCATAGGTGCTTGGTTTTTCACCCAACTCTTGTGTGCCTAAATTGCATTGTATGTGTACTTGGTGTTTTTTTCTTAGGGGCCTCTTCTCTCTCCCTTTTCCTTGGTGTGACCTTCTTCCTTATGGTGGGGTCTTCTAGGATAGAGACATATTTTTTAGTGTAAGCATATTTCTCATACTCAGGGCCTTATACACGGGTATACCCTTGTTGCGGTCTTCCCAAAGCAATAGGAAATGTAATCAGCTTCAACATATGTATGTCATGGGAGACATACTTCTCCACATAGGTGTGCTTATTTTGATATATCAATATTTTGTGCAGCTCATGGTAATCTTGGTCTACCATGCTGAGGTCAAACCTTAGCTTCTTTTCCTCTTTGAATTGATTGACCCTAGCTTAGAAGTATTGTGTTGTGAAGGAGAATGAAAATTTACACCAGGGACCCTTAGCGCCATCTACTAGAGTAAACCTGCCAATACAAAAATGTTGGTACACAGTGAATTCAGCCTCACCTTGTAGTAAAATAGGTAACTACTCGGGTATTCTCCATTCAGCACCGAATACATCACGCATCCGTTTATACCATTTTTCTAGGCACACCTTGTGGGCGGCCGTCATGGTGTCACAAGTGTATTGCTCAAATATTTTGTGGGGAAGGGTTCTCATCAAGGTATTCCTAAAAAATATATCTAGCCCATCGGGCACTCTACTCTCTGAAAAAGACAATGGTAAGGAGGACATTACCGAACATGATCTTTTCTCCATCATGCATGGCATTGATGATTTCTTCTGCTATGAAATCGATAGATTATAGATGGTCCCCTCCAATATCTTACAGAAAACATTCAACCAATCCTTTTTGATCTATGTCTATCTCTCCCGCCCATTGATTTATTACTAAGTGCACGACCATCCTCATTACAAAGTGTCGAAATCATGGAAATGTCGAATTAGTACAACCCCTTCTTGTAGTCATAAGCTTTAACGGTCTTCTTAATGGCCTCCTTATCGTCCAAGTCATCATTGAATGATTCTCCTTTGTAGATAAGACTGGTAAACTTAGAAATCATTTGGGGAGTTATTCACATCCTTTGTCCTATGAAGTAGAAATGGTCTTCATGTACGTGTGACACTAACCACTAGTATAGTCGATTAGGTTTTTACGAAATAGGAAACTCATAGAGTTGCAATAACCCATCCTTCTCCATTTTCACCTTTACCTCATCATCATAGATAGGCATTCCATCTAGTGTCCTCTTGTCTATAGGGTGAACCAGTTCCAATGCCATCTCATTCTCTGTGGTGCTCGTTCGATGGTTTTAGTCACTCACGGCCATCTTTCTAACATGAGACACCCATTCTTTTCTAAGAAATACGTCATCTAGATATTACATCTCCATGTACCATTCTTCATTGAAACTAGTGGAAATGGCTTATTTCCCCTTTCCCTTGCCCTTCTTTGGATAAATGTTTACTTCTTTCCTTAGTGCCATTTCTCCATCGGGTCACTAAAATTTATTCCTTTCTCTTGATCCTAGCTCTACTCAACTTTGCATCTCCACTCCTTTGCAAAAATCCCCTCAATCCCTGTGCCCTAGCTGCAAAACCCTAACTTGGAAAACCCTTTTTCCACAAGATGGTGTAATCACTCATGGGATTTTTCCACACAACCTTCTCCGCTCACACCCATGTACTTTTTTCCACTTTGTGGTTTACCGATCAAACTAATAATGCACGTAAATCTTCACAACCCTTTTTTGCAGAATTTTTCTTTAAGGATGTCTTAGTTTGCGAGAGATCTTTGATAACACAAATATAAGGTAAATAGTAATGCAACCTGACCTTGTACTTGTAGCTTTTGATTTTTTCATGATAAATGTCATGCCATCTACAAAAATACTTTTTATTTAAAGGTGTATTTTTCTAATATCGACCTTCAAGTGCTTTTACCCCCTGTAGCCAATCCCTGCATGAAAAATTCTACAACCTTCTAGCATGCAAAACCCTTACTGACCAAAGATCCTTACACGTGCACTTTTAGTGCCTATGTAACTTCTTCTATCCTTATCCTGATTTTTGAAATCACTTACCTCATGTTGTTCTTGTGCTTCTCACCCTTGTATGTGGTTTTTGTAAAGCCTCCCTAACACAATACTTCTCAAGTTCACCTTTTCTACACTCATTCTTCCAATGTACATGATTTTGATCCTTCAACTCGGCCATCAAAACAAATCTTCTAATACCAGCTTCCGGTTTTTTGCATCACTTCACCTCACACAAAAATAGATGCATAGTCCTTTGCGCATAGAATTTTTTTGAAATCGTAAGTGGCTACTAGCGAAAAAAAGCACACAACAAAAATAATGAGAAAGGGAAACATAAAAAAAGGAAATTGCAACAAATAAAAACCTAACCTAATTAGTAATACTACCTTATTTACAAACACAAAGAAGATTTATTTATAATAGGGCTTCATCCTACTCCCATTGAAATGGCTTAGTAACCATGTTCCTTCCACTCTTGAATCTGAAAAGCACTGAATTGAGTATATAGAATACAATGTATGGGCCCATCCAATAGACTTTGAATTTCCCAGGATGACGCAGAAACTTGGAATCATATAATAGAACCATCTGCCTAGCCTCAAACTATTTATTCTTGATGTGTCTATCATTTCATGCCTTCTACCTATATTTTTCTATTTTCTAACTCTAACGAGCAATAGCCCACCTCTCATCTAGCTGCATTAACTTATCAATCATCTCCTCAAGCACTTGTTTGTCATCTAATCCTACTATGTGTGGTATATGCAATGATGGTGACATGAATTCAATAGGTAACACTACTTCTACACCAAACACCAATTGAAAAGGTGTGCCCTTGTTCAATCTTTCATAAGTAGTTTGGTATGATCATAACACATCAGAAACTTTATCATCCCAATCCTTTCTTCCCACATCAAAAATATTGGTTAACGTAAGATTCAGAATTTTTTTGAATGCCTCGAAGAGTCCCATTAGCTTGTGGGTGATAAGGGGTGGTCTTGTGGTGGGCTACTATGAATTACGCCAATAAAATCCTAATTGTCTCATTCAAGAAATGAGTGCCCCTATCACTTGTTAAACTCAGCAAACATCCATATCTGCAAATTATGTTTTCCCACAAGAACCTAGCTGATGTTATCATTGTGTAATCCCTTATAGGTTCCACTTCTACCAACCTTTTAAGATAATCTATGCATGTAATGATATAACGTGAACCTTTCCTTCACGTGGCTAGGGAAATAGGGCCTACAAAGTCAATTGCCCACTTCTTGAATGGTTTTACACTAGAAATTGGTCTTAATGGAATTTCATCTCTTTTCCCTATTTTACCAAAGCACTAGCAGTGGTCACAGGCCTTACAATGCTCGATACAATCCTTCTAAACCATTTCCAACCAAAAACTTGCTAGAAGGATCTTTCTCACGGTTACATTCCCTGCATAGTGTCCTCTTGCAATTCCACCATGTGCTTCCTCCATGATTGCAATGCATTCATACTCTAACACACAATGCACAAAACCTCATTGTGGCCTAGCTTGTATAAGTCCCCACTAATTAACATGTAGGGCGTGGTGCATATGGCTAACTACTTCCTTTCCAAAGTCTTCATTCCCTCTTGTGCCATACCTGTCTTGAGAAATACAACAATATCTTCGAATTCAGAGGGCACGCACTACAATCTAAATAGTTGTGTATCTGGAATTTTATCCTTAATTCTCTACGTGTCCTCCCCTGAGTCAATCCTTGATAAATTGTCAGGTCCTAAATTACTCTTACCTGGTTTCACAACAACTGTAAACTCAAACTCTTTAAAAAACATGACCCACTCCGCATATGTTCCCTTGTAATTTTTACCAAGTACTTCAATGTCATGTGGTTCATGTAGAATGTAAAAATGGTTACCAATAGATACTAACTAAATTTTTGCAAAGTGCATAGATCATTGACAACACATCGCGCTTAGTAGTAGTATATTTCTATTATGTTGGGGTTAGCTTTCTACTAGAAAAACACAAGGGGTGGTCAATAACTCCCTCTCTAGGTTGTGCTAAGATTTCCCCAATCGCCATCCCTGAAGCATCAACATGTACATGGAATGTCTTATCCCAAGAAGGAAAACGTAATATGGGCACAGTGATAAGCTTATTTTTCAAAGTGTATCAAATTCCATTTGTTGCACCTCTCCCAGTGAAATAGGCTTTTTTGTTTTATAAAATTTTCCAATGGTGTAGCGATCTTAGCATACCCCTAATAAATTTATGATAATACCTCGTATGCCCAAGGAATACATGTACTACGCTCTGGCTGGTAGGTTCCCCCAATCCCACAATAACGGAAACTTTGGTAGGATCCACCAATAAGCCTTCCTTTCATATGATATGCCCCAAAAGGGTTCCAAATGGAGTAGTAAAAACACATTTCTTAATGTTGAGGTATATCCTTAACTGCTAACATCTTTCAAACATCGGCCTCATATTGTCACAATGATCCCTCACTAATCCATATATCGTCCAATCATCAAGGTAGACTTGAAGAAACTTATGGATATTTTTTTGAAATTCTGCACCACAATGTGCAAAAATACAACAAAGCGCATTCTTCAATCCAAAAGGCATGATTGTGTAGGTAAAGCTTCTCCATTCAGTGGTGAAATTTGTATTTTCTTGGTCCTCCTTTGTAATTCTAACCTGATGATATCCTGAGAATCCATCTTTGAAGGAATAGATCTCCCACATGGCTACTCCTTCCAAGATCTCCTCAATGAAGGGGGTTAGAAAAGGGTCAATAACACATACTACATTCAAATTGTAATCAACACAAATCCTTATCCTCCCATCCTTCTTAATGTTGATGACCATAAGACTTATCCATTTTGATTCCTTAATGGCCTCAATGATGCCTGATGTGATCATCTTGTCAATCTCCTCCTTGACTTTGATGCAAAGATTGATTCATTCGATAAGGTATCTTCTGAATTGGGCATGCACCTTCCTTTAACTTGATTTTCATTTCTCCCAAGGAGTGGTGAACTCCTTTAAGCTCATGGTACCCACATGGAAATAAGTCCTGAAACTCATGTAACAGATCGATGATCTTTGAAACCTCATTTTTGTCCAGTAATCTCTAATAGTAGCCTCCTTAGGTTTGGCCTCTAAACCAATGTTAACCTTCTTGGTTTTCTAGGGGTTCATGGTAGGCACATGCTTGCTCATTAGCACTATCCATAACTTTGTGCATACCCATAGTATGGTTAACATCCAAATTTTCCACTTCTTCACCATCAATCACATAGACCAATTTTCCTTTCTCTTTTTCCATGCATGTGTGCTCAAGTTGTATCTCCTTTGATTCTTCCTCATCAAAGCATGCTTATAAGCTAAGTTCACCCAATAATTCTAGTATTCTATCCTCTACCATGGCACTATATCCCATAATTAGGCACTTAACAACCTGTAACACCTCATCCACCAATGTCTTAGTACTATGATATTTGAAAGCTTGAAGGAGATCGGTTGTCAATTCCTGCTAGTTTCCTATTTGATGGCGTATCTCTCGAGTGAATCTACCATGCATTTTTATAGCCTTGTAAGGTAGAAAATAGCTTATGCACCCATAAATAAGGTGGAAAGGATTTTGCACCTTTCATCTAGGCCTTCTCATATGCTTAGACATGAAATGAGGTGGGTTCCTTCCTATGATAATTTTATATGATAGTAGGTGCATTACTCTAGAAAAACCTAATAGAGAATGTGATTCTCACTTCACACCACTCTAGAAGGTTATCATGATGGGTCACCCACCAATGTGATGTGGTCCCAAGCAAGGTATAACTAAGCATCCTTCTCTTTTTGATATCACATCTCCACTGGGTCTCCATTTCTTGCAGGAAAACATCAAGGTTGGCTCCCCAGAATAACTTGGCAACTTCTTTCTTCCTAGGTGCTTGACTGAGCACACCTTTGTTACTCTCGTCACAGAGCCTCTTAACTACCTTCTGACTAACTCATATGTCCCGTGTGCCTAATTGTCACATACCGAGACTAGTTTTATCACTAATATATTGATTTTCTTCCCACCGAATAATGCCCTCGTTTTTCAGTTGCACAACTTTAGGGTCCTTGATAGTGTGTGCACGTAAATTTTATCTAGGTATTCTTTTCCTAAAGGCTCAATATAGGGCTTTGAATTCCCATATCTCAAATGAATGATAACACATACCTCTTTATTCTCAAAACTTATACAACCCTTATTAAAACATAAGTCAGCATTGTTTGTATAGCACCAGGGGTGCCCAAGTAGCACTGAAAAGTTGTCGACTTAGCAAGTTCTAAGACTTCAAAGTCTCCGGTGAAATTCGCCCCTTGGATAGCAATAGCAGAGTTTCCTTTAAAACACCAATTGGAATTTCCTTTGTCTTATTGGCGTGTATAACATGTTGTAAGATGGTTGTAATGGGTGCCTTCCCATTTTATTTCAGGCATCCAAGGTGAGAACATTGACTTTCACACCCATGTCAATCATAATATTGCTTAGGAGCCATCCATCAATAAATGCATTCAAGGTAATATCCTTATCATAGTCGAGGTTGTGGGGAGGAAGGTTAGCATGAAAACCTACCTCTCATGCTCTACTCCAACGCTTGGTATCTTATCCCTCAACCATTCTCCTAACATAGGAATGATATTCTCTTGGCACAACACACCTCCTTGACATCATCTATATATGATTGAAGGACCTCAACACTTTTATTCTTCCCCAACTTCCTGGATTTCTCATTTAGACATTGAATTTTCCCTTGAAGACTCATGATTATGTCCATGGTCTCTTGATAGACTTCCTGCTAATGAGTAGGGTCAAGATATTTCCCATACATCACTTATTCTCTCATAATCAGTTGTCTCTTCTTTGGTATCACCCTGGTGCATTCATCCTCAACTCACATTGTCACTAGTATGGGTTCTAACTCTGACTCATGCACCACCCTTGGCATCCAATGTGAGTCTAATTTCTTAACGCTTACCATCCCGACACCCTTTTCTTTTCATTTTTGCTAGCTCATGTGTTCAAATAGCTCCATACACTCCTCATACTTGTGCTTCTTCCCATGCCATAAGTACTATAGTAGGTTAGGACATTCATGTTTGTAATTCTCTATGGACCCATAGTTATAACAAGTTCCGTGAGGGAATTCACCTCTTCCACCTCTGCAATTGCCACGGCCTCTAAATCCTCCATTAAATATTCTTCCATGAGCTCCTCCATCCACACATCCCTCATAGTGATGACCATCATCCTTAGAATTATTTGTAATGTTGTTTTAGCACACACCAATATCAATGACATCATGTATCTAATCAATTAATCTACAATCCTTAGTGTTATGAGTAGTAGAGGTGCAAATCTTGAAATAACAAGACACATTCTTATGGATAACACGTTGTAGTGGTAGACACCTACATGTATCATGATCTCCATGGAAAATATGATAGTCTATCATCATGGCATGTACCAATCTCTGAGGATAAATTTCCTTTGTATGCCCCTCTACCTCATAATTTGTGCACCATAGGCCAATGCGAATCTCATGGATTGAGTTCACAAATAACTTCTCTTTTTGTTTTTCCATTACAACCATATAAGCTTCAAGAAAAGTACTAACACTAGTAGCCATGCTTCCTACAACCTCCACTTTTAGGGAAGCCTCTAAGGCCTCATGCATGTCTATGAAAGTATTATGCAAAAGTAATCTCCTAAAAGGCATTATTATTCCTCCAAAAAACCATTGAGCATCTTGAGAAGGATGAATATCATAAGATAATTTTGATAAGAGATTCTTAAAATGTGTGTCATACTCTGCACACTCTCTGTCATACCTTGTTGAATCTCCTTCAACATGCTAATGCTCTTCTATTCAAACTCAGGAATATGGAATTCAGCTAAGAAGGCATTACACAACGTGGTATAATCTACTATTGTCTAGTGGGGGTCATACTTCCAATACCAACTATGTGTGCGCCCTTGCAACATTGTTGCAAAATAACTTGCCTTTCATTCTAAGGTAGTGATCCCCTTCACGTGTCATAGCAAATCACATTTGTGTACATGATCTATAGTATCCTCAACACCTTTGTAATCTAGTAGATGCAAAGACATTTCAAAAATACTTGCTTGAGGTGGTTGAGGCCCTTTTCCACCTGATCCAGAACCTGGATTCCCTCTAATGTTTCCTCCACCACTAGATCCACTAGATCCTCCAATGTCTTTCCTCCTAACCCACCAGATCCTCTAGATCCACTAGGTCCACTAGGTCTGCTAGTTTTTATTCCACCTAACCCACAAGATCCACCTCATGTAGCTAGTAAGGGTCTTGAAGTGGTCATGCCTTATGTCCCCACTATCATGTTAAATTGTGTGCCAATAGTCTATGATATTGCTTCTGCTACAGATGTTTTCCTACACCACTTCTAAATGTGATACCCAAGCTTTTTGTACCCATACTTTTCCAAAATGTCACTCCAGACAATATACCTCCAAAAATAGGAAATGATTGTGCAACCATAGATGTGCCAAATGAAAATTTATACCTCCTAGGTGTTGATCGATTACTTCCACCAATACCAACTGGGTTAGTAATATTTATCTCTAGATTTGGAAAACTAAGCGCCAGGGGTTTTTCACCAGGCGGATTTAGATGTGTGCGATGGATCTCCTTTCTCCAAGTGACGAGCTCTCATCATAAGCTAAAGGGGTCTCTCTCCCACATTTTCCAAGATGGGGTAGTATAGACTGCTCAAGCTCCACGTCCTCTGCGTGAACCTCAATTCCTTCCCACAATGTTTGCCTCCATAAATCCATCACTCCTACAACTTTTTGTTGTCTATCTAACTCCCTTTCATGAGATTCATTATACTTGAGTCATCTCTCTTCCCTCTCCTTTTCAGCCGCAAGGTCCGCCATCCTCCTCCACTCTAGATTCCTTGCCCAACACTCAAAAGAAGCTTATCCGGCCATAGGAAATGCTTCAAAACTCAGCATAATGATCAGGATATTTATAGTTAAAGGGATAGCATGCAAGAATGATCCTCTTGTCTCCCTCAAGAACTCAAACTCAAGCAATTTCTGGATAGGAATATGTAGAAATCACGTACTCCAAGGTGTAACTCATCAACACTCTACTCCACCAATGATCAAGTAACAAATGTCCAAGTCGATTAGTATCATGCATTCTATGATACTCATCTTGGGTCCATATGTGAGGTCTATAGTACCATCTTTATTTAGATGCATATGTCGAGAGTCATTCGTATAACTCCATTAGAAAATAACAAAATAAGGTCTCATACATCTCATGATATAGATGTTCTTCTACCCATTTATGTTCATCAAACTCATGTCTAATACTAAATCTCTGAGTAAACTCATCCTCTCGTGCTTTTAATCTATGCTTCAACATTTTCCAAGGTTAAGCACTCTGTCATCATACACCATTCTCACAACAGCTTCAAAAAGAGGTCCCAGAAATAGAACCAAGATGTAGTCATTTACTTACCCTTAATACTTCTTTCTAACCCCAAGCACATCGGCCTATCACCCAACAAGAATCTGGCGCTCACCTAAGCCACGCACAAGTGTCGAGCGCCTATTTTATGTGAGATTTGTGAGAAGGTTCCACCATTAATGGAGGATTATTTGAAAAAGTAGTACATTCACTTACTTAAAAAGGTAGAATATGCAACTAACATATCTACACATTAATGCATCACAGAAGCTAAATAACAACGTAAGAAGTATGATAAAATAGATTTGAATGATTATAAGTCATATAACACGAGGTATTACACCCATAAACAAGTTATACAAAACAAACTCACATATATATTGATTTAAAAGAGTTCTGGTAGCCACATTACAGTCAAAAGGGTCATCTCAGACCATATATATTAAATGACATAGACTTATCTCTTGCAAACCTTCTTGATATGAGATCCTAACTATACTTTTTCCCATGTTATACCTTGTCATAGATCTCAAGTACCCATACATATGCTTATGGAATCCCTTACAACCCTCTAGCACTAAGTGCTCTAAACCCTAGCATTACTATAGCACTTTGTTACTCTATGTATTTTTTCTTGAGTGTCTTGTCTATCTCTCATCTCTCTATGTCTTTGTTCCAAGCATTTCTTTATATAAGATCAGCACCCACTGCCATGCCTTCTCTAAGCACATATCATATGCCAAGTTTTGATGTGGTCCTCCATAGGTGAATGCTTATCCCTTTGCAAACCCTCCACTCTCTGTAATGATGTCTTCTAGGAATATTCCCTGTGGGAATATCCTTTTCTTGACCTCCAAGGTTCCAGGCTGGCACCTTATCCACTCATCACACCTAGTTAGGTCCTCACACTTTTCCTCAAGTGCCTCTAGAATGCCAAATATGGCTAAGTCCTTTAAACCTATGTTTTATCTCCCGTACATGCCCCTGGTTTCACTAAACCCTTCTTAAACCCCTTTTTCTTGTGCGCTTTCCCCTGAGCACCCTTCTTCTCACCAGTCCTTACACATGCTCCTCTTTATACTTAGCCAATATTTAGGATTCAATAAGGAGTGAAATTTTTACTCCTTTGGTTTTTCATTTTTGTATTGTTATTTATGTTATTTGTATTGTTAGTGCTAACAATGTTCGGATTTTTAGATTGATAAGTTACACATGTCTGTCGTAAGTAGAACCAAGATTCTTATTAAGAAATTTGGGTCCTTGATTATTATTGTTTGAACCATTTAGGTAATTTGAATTACCTTGAGAGGGAGTGACTATTTTCCCATTTATACCATAAGTCTTTTATCCACTTTCAATCACCATTTGGTCAAAGTGGAGAGCACCCTCTAAAACCTTCTTATAGCTTCTAATAAGGAAAATTTTACACTTCCTCCTTAGTTTCTCAATTGAGGGAGTGGAGGAATGTATCAAAAATCTCTGTTTTATCCATGTTGGGAGAATTGAAAGAGCAATAGAGGAATTTTCACCACTTTGTGGATTAGTTATGCTCTTGTTTAATGTGAAGGAATTCTCTGATTCCTTTTCTTAAGAGCTTGTTCATGTCAAAGTCCTTTATCAACTTTGAAATGAGTTTCTTAAAAAAATTAAGGGAGGCTTTTGATATCCTATAGTACTAGTCGATATCAATCCCATCAAGGGTATTTGGGAATATCTTTGTTATAAGCGCATCCCAGGGAAGTGGCTCTCTAATGGTGGTCGCATATGCTTCGATGTGTGCATTTGGATCCCCTTCCTCTTTGAATTTGGGAAGGTCTGGAAATGTCCATGGGTGTATTACACTCCATATGGTAAATTCAAGGGGATCCTTTAGATACTCATATTATGTTTCCCATTGTGTAGGACTCAACCATTGATGGTCCTTGATGGGGAGGTGGGGGTGGAACCAGAGTTTGGTACGAAACATCATAGGCATTGGGTGGGGCATAAGGAACCCCTTTTTTCTAAGTGTATAGACTAGGATAAGAAAACATATCCCCTTGTGGTGATTTTGAGTACATGTGAAGATATGGGGAACATTATTTTGATACGGATTGGTAGGGGTGAAACTAGGGAACATCACATTTTTAGTTAGAATGGAATTTGAGAATGCACTTCTGGTGTGTCCCTGTGGTAGATATTTGTATGGAGAATAAGGGGGCATACCTAGCATGCTCAATCTAGTAAGAAGTTATTTAGAGCTAGGAACACCCATGTGGACTGAGAAGGTAATGGTGCGGAGGGAACATAACTATAGTTTTGAACGTGGTGGGGAGTCTTGTCTTTCCTTACAAATGGTGTTGAATGTGAAGGCTAGGAAAGCTCTAATTCCCTAATTCTATCCACCAACATTGATATCACATCACCAAATAAAGGTTTTAAATTTTTCTTATGCGTGTGTTGAACCTTGTTAGGGGGAAAAGGAACATGATGTCCTCATATGAATTGATCCTTAGTAGGTCACCCCTTTTTAGGTGGATTTTCTATTATAAGAGGAGGGGTAACAACATTTTTCTAAATAAGAACATTAATATACCATTGCATCCTATCCATATTGATCTATGGAATTGAGATACTCGTTGCTTTGGCTAAGGTGTGTTAGGAACTCATCATTTGGTAATAGATAGGAAGGAAATGAATCAACTTGCATATTGATTTGGGGCCTTGACAAGACTCGAGGATAGGACCTTGTTCCCACGTAAATGTCATATCATTTGATCCGGAGAACTCAGGTTACACGTTTTGATTGGGTTGGTCCATATCCTTAATCCTAAACAATGAATCAGTATTATATCCTTGAAGAGGGGGCATGTGAGGATATAAGAAATTTTACGAGTAATTATCAACCCACCCTAGAAAAGAACGCACCTATTGCATACTCATTTGAGCATAATAATCCTTAAGACCTAGAATGGGCATGTCATATTCCTGACCCGATATATAAGGGAGGTATAAAAACACTCGTAAAATAATGGGAGATGAGATGGATGAAAGAAAGGAAAGAAAAGAGGAAACAAAAAGGAACTAGTCCTTCACGTTGGGTTCACCAATTTTGTACATCCAAGAATCAACACGTGACTCTAAGGTGCACTTGACCTCTCGAGGTCATCTTTGTGATAGTCGATATGAAATGAAAATATGGCTATCGATTTGGATATATAGGATGAATAGGTGGAATATGTGAGGCTAGGTGAAAATGGCCAAAAAGGTAGATCAAGGAAAGCAAATGTCTTGTCACGGGAACTACGGGAAATTTCTCATCTAAGGAAATGAAATCTTATCTTACCTCTACCGAGGTGAGATGGAATGGTCAAGGATAATGGCTTCACAAAGGTTTTTTTTAATATCACAATCACCAAATATACCTTGAATGAATTGTGAGATACGTGGGAATCATCTGTGTATGTTGCTTAAAATTCTCTGACAAGAGCATAGAGGTGTGAGAAGAGCCGTATGGGAAGGATGAATCTATAGATTTTAGAATCTAGTCTTGACTAGAATTATTGTGCTAGAACTTGTTAGAATTATCCTCTTTGTTGTTCAAGGTTGTTTGTGAGATAATAACGGGTGGAATTGGGGTGGTTTGAAAGACGAGTTTTTGGGGCCTTGATCAATGTCTATCAATTGTATCTCAATGTTTGATTGTGGCACTCTTGGATTACACACACTTTTACGGGTTACCTAGGTCCTTGGATGGTCATGTGGATGTACAAATAATAAATTTAAAGAAATGAACAAACACACAAAGAATTTGAAAGAGGAAAGGTCAATGTTTGGGAAACCTAGCCCAACTAAGGAAACATAGGGAGTTGTGTTAATTTTTGATCCATAGGGATCTAAAAAGAACACCAATTCATCAAAAATAACCGATTTTAGAAGGAAAAGTTAGAAAAATGCAAATCAATCAGCAAAGTTATAGAAGCGCCTCTCTGTGCGAGTGGTGGTTTTGTAACAACCCTTTCATAGAATGACAGTTGCGTAACCACCCTGGTGATTACGTAGCCACGGTCATAAAATTGGTAGTTATGTCACTAATGGATGAAAAAAAAAAAAATCCATGAACATTCGTGATCTATACATATCTATGAAGAAGTGGAAACAAATAATTCGAGATCAAATGTAGGAAGATAAGCAGTGCAGTAGAATTGAGATGCTTGAGACTATGATTGATAGGTTGTATAGACACCAATAAGAAATCTCAAATCTGTAAAATGTGGCTTTGGTCAAGCATGATTCCATAGGCTCAGTGGTTCAAGCTTTGTCTAAAAATTTTAGCGAGAGGAAAGAGCCATGTAGAGGAATAAGATATGGAAGAGCGTAAAGAAAAACCCTAGTTGAGAAGATAAAATCTGATCATGTTCCTTTTAAATTTGAGACTAAGGTTGAAATTAAGAACTTTGAAGGACAAGTAGATGTAGAGTTATTAGATAAATGGTTAAAGCAACTGGAAGTTTACTTTAGTGTGTATAATGTCACAAAGGCACAAAGGATTACCTTTACACGTCTCAAAATGTAAGTTCATGCTTTGGTTTGGTGGGAAACCCATCTAGCCACTTGTGAGAAGAAGTTTCCTATTGTTAGTACTTATGAGGGTTTTACATAATTGCTTAGAGATAACTTTTATCCTATTGGCCATAAGACTGACCAAATGATTAAATGGAAGTACTTTAGACAAGGTAGTGGTCAAAGTGTGCAGGATTATACTACAAAGTTTCAGATACAAGCCATATTTCTCAATATGGACTTGGAGGATGAGGATATTCTCGATCAAGTATTTGAGAGGGCTTCACAGTCACCTTCAAAGGAAGGTTATCTCCACGAATCCCAAGGATCTCAATGAAGCATGTTTACAACCCTATTATATTGATGATGAAAAGAAGGAAGGAGAAGTGGAATCAAATATAAAGTGGCCAACAAATCAGCCAAAGAAAGAGGAGGTAAAAAAATTAACAAATGTAAATGGAAAGGGAAAGGTAAATAAATTGCCACTACTTTGAATACTTGTAAATATCACAATAAATTCTGTAAAAATTGTGATATCAATGGTCATATTGATGCTACATGTTGGAAGTTACATCCGAGTTACATCCAAAGAACCAAACCAAGGATTCAAAGAAATCCATGATAGTTGTAAAGACAGATGGGGAGGTGGAAATAGAGGATGATTATGATGTAGATGAGAGGCTTGGATGCATGGCCACCAACATGAATAACCAAGAGGAGGAAGAAGAGATGAGTAAACTATTCCAGATAAAAATCCAAATCAAGAGAACTAAGGTAAATGCTTTGGTTGATATTAGTTCTCAGTCTAACTTGATTTTTGATGTAGTTGTAAAGAAGCTTGATCTTGAAACTTATGAGCATCCACATCCATATCCTTTGGGATGGGTGAAGAAGGGTGTAGAGATTCAAGTAACAAGAAGATGTAGATTGAAGTTTGGGATAAATTCTTAGTATATAGATGTATTGGAAGCTGATGTAATTCCACTTGATGCATTTGATGTTGTTTTGGGAGTCCTTACTTGTATATCAGGGATGCCATATTCACGAGAAGGAGAACTGATATAGATGGGTCAAGGATGGAATCAGTTACAACATTTGGGCACACCAGTGTAAGACAAAAATTGCTATGGTAAGTGCTAACCAAACAAAAAACTTATTCAAGAAAATCATAATTAGTTTTGTTTACTTTTATTAAAGGATAAACAAGATGGCGTGGAAATTTTAGATGTTTCTAACCAAGGGATCAAGGATTTTTATAACATTATTCAGTATTTTTAGGAAATATTTCGGACTCTAGCAGGTACCACTAAAAGCGGGAGGTAGAGCATGAGATTCTACTATTGTCAGAGTCTCCTCTACCAAACATCGAGTTATATAGGCAATCCTTACTAGAGAGTACAGATGTAAAGAAACAACTCCATGAACTATTAGACCAAGGGGTAATATGCTTAAGTACCTAACCATGTGGTTCACCCATTGTGATGGTTCCAAAGAAGTATGGTTCTTAGAGAATGTGCATTGACTACCGTGTCTTAAACAAGATCACCATAAAGAACATATATCCACTCCCACGCATAGATGTCCTCTTGGACCAGCTTCAGCATGTAAATTTCTTCACAAAGTTGGATCTCAATTCAGGTTATCACCAAGTTAGGATTAAGGATGAGGATATATGGAAGACTACCTTCAAGACAAAACAATGTTTGTATTAGTGGTTAGTACTTCCATTTGGTTTATGTAATACACCCGCTATATTTATGATGTTGATGAATGGTGTATTGTGGGATTTTATAGATTCATGTGTTATTTTTATCTAGATGATATTCTTATTTTTAGTGCCACATGGGAGGAACATATAACACATTTACAACAAGTCTTATAAGTTCTCGAGAGATAAATTCTTTGTTATGCAATATGAATAAGTGTAAATTTTCTAAACATTCACTTATCAATCTTAGGAACATGGTTTGAGGAGGAGAGCTATGAGTGGATCCAAAGAAGGTGGAAGCCATCACCAACTAGTGACACCGACGGGAGCCATAGAGACTAGAAGTTTTGTGGGATCGGTCACAATAAATGAGGAAGTTCATTTTGGCATTATTCACTATTGCATCACCTCTACACAAAGTGGCCACAAAGAGTAAGGGTTTTGGTAGGGTAGGGAACAAGATAAGTCTTTTGAATTTTTGAAATACAAGATTAGTCATTCTCTATTATTTTCTCTTCCTAATTTGTGGCAGCCCTTTGAAGTAGAGACAGATGCATGTGATTATGCTATGGGAGAAATGTTGCTACAAGGAGGTAAGCCAAGTATGTTATCATTCATAAACTTTCACTTCAGTAGTTAGAGGATATTCTATTTATGATAAATAAATATATGCACTAGTTTAGGAAATAAAGAAATGGAAACATTATTTTTTGGGAAAATAAACTATTGTGCACACTAACCACAAACTTCTTCATTATTGGCAAGCACAGTATAAATTGTAGCATGTAAAGCACTACAAGTGGATGGGGTTCCTTCAAAAGTTCCATTTGGTAATCAAGTATAAGAAACGTAGAACAATTTTTGTGGCAGACATGTTTTCTAGGTCACCCACACAAGATAAAATATCTTGTTTGGCCATTATCTCTCAAATTGAGCCCTTCACAAAGGAAGCTTACGGGGAGGCATATGCTCAAGACAAATATTTTTGGGTAACATATCAATAGTTGCAATCTCAAGGGGTTGAAAGGACAGGTATTGAAGATTGTTATCTCAAATATGGGCTACTTTACTGATGGGGGAAGCTTTGTGTGCTAAAATAAGAAAAGACTCTATTCATGAGGGAAGCACATACCTCAAAAGTAATAAGACATTTTTGTGTCAGAAATACCATAGCCCACTTACAAAGTACGTGTAATGGCCCAATATGCAAGAAGTTTATAAATTCATAAGAGGATTTAAAATTTGTTGTAAAAGCAAGCCTAAAATTAGGAAGGAAGATTTGTATATGCCTTTATTGGTCCCTACTCGTCCATGGGAAGATATTTCTAGGGATTTTGTAGGAAGACTACCTATATCTAGACATGGCCATGATTATATATATGTTGTTATAGATAGATTCAGTAATATGTGTGTTCTTATGACATGTAAAAATATAATAAATTCATATGAGGAAACTGAGATTTTCTTTGCTAATGTATGGGTGCATTTTGGTTTGCCAAAGTCTATTATTTCTGACAGATATTCCAGGTTCTTAGGAAAGTTTTGGACTAATTTTTGGGACAAGATGGACACCAAGCTACATAGGAGCATGACCTTCCATACAAAAATAGATGGGAAAATAGAGGTGGTGAACATGACTTTGGTGCAACTTATTAGATTATATAATAGCAAATATCCACAGACTTGGGATGAGTCCTTAGCCTACATTCACCATTCCTACAATTGGGTAGTACACACATCTAATATGAAGTAACCATTTGAATCATTCTTAGGATATCTACCTATGAATACTCTAGACATAGAAGTTGGGAAGTAGGAGGAAGGGCAGATTCGTGATTTAGAGGTGACTATAGTAGCAAAATTCACTGAGAGGATGCAGAAAATCCATCTCAAGGTGAAATAACAATTAGAGAAATCTCAAGCCAAATATAAGGTTAGACACAATTAACATCAGAGGGAACAAAAACTTCATGTTGGAGACAAATTTTGGATTTACTTGAGAAATGAAATATTACAAGTCCAAGAAAGGAAAATCAAGTCATTACGGTATGGACCATTCACTATACTAGAGAATGTCTGAGAAAATACCTTCAAGTTTGATTTTCCACCATTCCAACGGATGTACTCGGTAGTAAATTGTGAGAACTTGCACCTATATGAGCCATCCATGCTTAATGAAAAAGAATAATGTCGATTCTTTACCTTTCATAGATGATTATGTCTTGGACTCATGAGGTGAATTGGAGGAGGACGTAGTGTTGCAACAAAAGATCGAGAGAAACGAGGAGAGGTGCAGTAGGAGTCTTGTTAGGTAGGAATAAAAGGGAAGACACCAACGCATTCTTGGTGGTAATCAAAGGAGAAAGTGAGGGAATTATTTCCTCATCTACTCCCCCACTAAGATTTTATGGGACCAAAATCCTCCTGATTAGGGGAGGTGTGATCCATAAGGATCTGAAAATAACACCACTTCATAAAAAAAAAACCAGTCTTAGAAGAAAAAATTAGACAAAAGTAGAGAAGTCAAACGTTATAGAAGCGCGCCTCTGTGCGGGAGAGCGGAAGTTGCGTAATGCCCCTACATAGAATGGTGGTTACACAACCGTCGGTCTATAAACACCAACAAGATAATGTCACTAATGGATGGAAAAATAAAAAGAGCCATGAACAGTCATGGATTTGGATCATCTGGACTATGTCTCTTCCTCTGTATGACCCTTCTCATTCTCCAGTGCATGGGAGGACATGAGAAGCAGCTATAAATACATGGAGAGAAAGTGGAGTTGGATATTGATTCATGGGAGAAGTAAGCAAGAAGAATTCAATGCTGGAATTGAATTGTAAGAGAAAGGTGTGTGAGAACAGAGAAAGCAAGTATAGAGGGGAAGTGTTTACATTGTTTACTTTCCTTCATCTTATTGTAATTTGTATCTTTTGAATTGGCCAATACATATAAGTGGGAAGAAAGAGCAATTTCCCTTCTGATTGGTTTTCCCTCAAATTGGGGGTTTCAGGATAAAAATATGGTTGTCTTGTTGGTTTAATTTATTTCCCTTCACTGCAAATAATTCTAAGCACAAAGAAATTTTCACTAACTTCAAACAATCTGTCATTTTCAAAATTAAAAGTAGAATAGTAATTTCTTTTGTGGTCTTGTAAATTTCCAAAGCTAGAGGTTTACGAGATCAATTTCCATCTAATTAATTTTATGTGCCTAAATTAATAAAGAAATGCAAGTAGATTTAAATTAAATTAAATTTATTACTCTTCTTGAATCTAATTAAATCTAAGTGCAACTAATTAATTTAACAAAGGAAAACTAATTAATTGAAGCAAAGAAAGTAAATCTAATCTATTTTTTTTTTGTATTTTTCAATGATTTTTAAGTAGAAAGGAAATAAGACAAATAAAAGAAACTAATTAATTTAATCTAATGTTTTTGGAAATTTTGTGTTTTCTGAAAATAAAAATAAATCTACACAGACAATACAACTTCTTCTAATAAAATTAAAATTGTTTCTACTCTAAAACATATTAAACTAAACAGTGAAATAATTGGATGTGGTTATTTCCTGTTGCAAAATGGAATTAATTTAATCTAATAAGAATAAGGGTTTTCCTAATTTTTAGTTGTGAATATTACTTCTTCTAGTTCTACCTAAGAATCATGGGAAGAATGAAAAGCTTCTCGGAAGAAATTCTTCCCCTAAAGCTTCTCCGGTAAAATAGAAGCTTACTACAAAATATTTTTAAAGTGAAACTCACTGCAATACATAGAAACAAAAAATTCTTCAAACCCACATCCCTTGAAAATCTACGGGAATAGTAAGGAGGAGGTGTTCAATAGAAGCCTTGCTCGTATGTAGGCATGATCTAACTAAATGAAAAAAAGAAAGCTACAAGTGTTTTTATTATAATGAAATGAAATATTGTCTACATAGGAACTTCTTCTGAATCCTTCCCAAGAAATTCCACAGGGATGAGCTAAGAATAAATCCTCAATGGAAGATGGGAATTCTACTTCTCTAAAACAAATGTATTATAACACTATGAAATGAAATCTATTTGAAATAAATAAAAATTCAAAGAATTCAATTACACCCCAACGTAGAAATGTAAAACCAAGTCAATTCGAGTACTAGTTGTGCTTTTTTGGATCCCGTAAACTTATTTTCCAATGAAATGTCCAAACGTGTCTAGGTTGTTGTCTTGGTAGTGTGCGGAAGAAATGAAGGAGTGTTGCAACTAGTTGGTTTGTAGGAAGTATGGTAGCAATACAAGAAATAAAATAAGGTAAATGAACTTTGTTTTCTTGTGTACTACTTGCGAGGATTCCGACAACGTAACGGTGTAATTCTAAATCAAAAGACTCCAACCAATTCTTCGGGAAAAATATTGGTTTTATAAAAAAATTGGTAGAGAAGTGGTCTAGCCCACTTGGTAGCAAAGGAGTACCACATCACTCATGGGAGTAATAGTTAACTTGCTAATAATAGTAATAAGGGAAGAATAATTACATATGCATCTAACAAGCTCAAGAATATCTGATTTGGTTAAGAAACATGCAAGAAAGGTGAGTTGGAATAAGGAAACACCTTTTTAAAACACGCTAGAAAGTCTCGGATAAATGCGCATGGAACCTCCAGTCTAGGCATAACAACAGTTATGCAACCATTGTGGTCGTTTTCATAACCACGGGTTTGGTTTCATAACTAAAGGATAGAAAGTTAAGGAAAAGTTGTAAATTAACTAAGGAAAGTGAGAAAAAGTTAGGAAAATATAAGTAAAGCATAATGAGCTATAAGAACATGTTGTAAGCTAGGAAATGGACTTGGATATCATTGGAATTGATATTTTATCATCATTGGGGATTTAAACTTCTCCAAAAATGTAGCACGTGAAAATTTGGGTGCGTACAGAAACATGCCAACGAATCCAATGATCCTATTTAGGAAGTCTTAAAATTAGTTTTTTAACAAACTTTTCTTGTACCTCCGGTTTTCTCGGGCGGTGTGCCAACGAGCTAAGTTACAAGAAGGTTTTTCAAAAAAACAAGCCACAACAACTTATGGGTCATGAAGATTATTTAATTTACTCTCACTTTATTTTTTTTTCTGCTCACAACTTTGCTCGAGTTACCCGAAACCTTCATTACAAATTTCGTGAGTAAAAAGAGCACCTTGCGCTAGTGTCGAAAGGTTTCCACTTTCTATACTCCTAGAATTCCACCTTACTTATTCAACCATATAGTAAGCTCAAATGTATTTCCAATGCCTAGGATATGAGCTTCCAACACCACGTGGGTTTATTGAAACCTTTTGCTTAAGTTAAGTCTTCAATGAAGCATGCACACTCCTTTTTCTCAAAGAGTACCTAGAGAGAAATTTTTCTGAAGACCATCCAGAAACTCCAAGAATGTTTTGTGAATCATACCATCATAAATAAAACTTTGGTAAATTTCTATTGACTATAACCAATACTTTTGTAACACTCTGATGCTCCCAAACCCCTTCCTACAAGTTGAACTTTAAAAGTGGGAAATTTTGGCAATTTTCACAAATTAGGCTATTTTGACCAGTTTGACCAAAAAGGGGAAAAAATTTCAATGGGGTTTGTTATCCAATTTTTCCCTTCGGGAAAAATTGGACAAACAAGAACAATCACACAATGAAAAATGGAGGAGTTGATCCATCAATAGAGCTTGCATTTTGGAGTTGGTCCAAAAGGTTGAAGCAAGATCGAGCAAGTTGCAGAGATTTCAGGAAAAGAAGAAGTCCAAAATCTGAAATTTCAGACTTCAAAGGTGGAGCTTTTCGGAGGTAGGCTAAGGCATATCTCAAGGACTCAAAAAGAATAAAAGTTTCTGAAACTTGAAAATTTGAAAGTCCAAAATTTTGGATTTTCGGGTTTCAAGGAGTTTCAGAGATCTCAGAGCGCAAAGTTGGAAAATGGAGGAAAAGTTCTGAAACTTGAAACTTGAAAGTCTAAAATTTCAGAATTTTGGGTTAGGGAGTTTTAGGGATCTCAGTGAGAGAAAAATCCCAAAATCCAAAACTCTGAAAGCCTGAAATTTTGGACTTTCGGGTTTTAGAGTTTTGGAGGTGTGGAATTGGGGTTTTGGAGTCTTTGGTGACAAAATAGGAAAAGGGACAAAAAAATTCTGAAATCCCAAAAGGGTTGATTTGAGAGGTCAACGCAAGTTTCGGGGGTCAATGTGGTGGCATTTTCGGACTTGAAGGTTTGGGGTTTCATACTTTGGAGGTTTGGGTTTCGGACTTCGGAGGTTTGGGGTTTTGGACGACACGGTATTTGGTGAGCAAAACACATAAATCACAACACAATGTCTAAAATTCTGAATCCTGAAAGTCCAAAATTTTATACTTTTAGGTTTTTAGGTTTTGGACTTTTGGAACTCTCAGGCCATTTTAAGCGATGAATAGTGTTTCAATATCTGAAACAAAAATGTCTGAATTTCAAGATTTTGGAGGTTGCATGCATTTCAGACTCCGAAGTAGGAGAAAGCCAACCACCCGCTATTTTTATAGAATGACAAATTGACCTTCGGATGGCCATAACTTTTGACAGGGAGCTCGGATTTTCACAAGGACTTTTTGGAAATCTCTCGAAGTCTGTTACTCAACTACATTTGGATATATTTAAATTAGTGTGACTAGGTTATTCAAAATTAAGAAATACAATCCGCCATTTTGTAGGGTGTCACGATTCCCACCTACCCCAATAATGCGGTATGGGCTTCCTTTCTTGCCCAATAAGGAACAAAGTACATGGAGGCATGGATTTTGTAGTAGAACCCACCATTTTGTAGGAGAATTCAATGCATTTTGGGTGGTTGAAGGAAGATTTCAAAATTCTTCTCTTCCCCTTCTCTCATTTTCTTCCTATATATTGTAAGGAGGGGCATTTTGGATTGTTTAATGCCTACGAGGAAGATGCCATTTGGATTGTCTAATGTCAGAGCCACTTTCCAAAGGGAAATGGACATGGAATTTAAGGGGTTGATCAATAAAATAGTACTAATATATCTTGACAATATCATTGTGTTCTCCAAAAACCCAACGGATCATATTTTTCATTTGAGACAAGGTATTTTATAGATGTAGGAGATTTGGGGTATCATTGAATCCCAAAAATGCATTTTCCTAGCTCACAAAGGCAAGCTCCTAGGCCATATTATGTCAAAGGAAGGATTGACGATTGACCTAAAAAGAGTTGAAGCAATTCGAGCATTGCCATTTGTAATCCATAAGAAGGCTCTTCAAAGCTTCTTAGGAAGGATCAATTTTTCTACAGGTTTGTACCAAACTTTTCTGCTCTTGTGAAGCCGATAATGTTGATGTTGAAGAAGAGCATGGCCTTTAAGTGGACAGCTGAGGGTAAAGAAAGTTTTCAAGCAATAAAAGAGGCTATATCTGTTGTGCCCTTAACGTATTGCTTGTATTAGGATATGAGTAGCCAACTTGTGGCTTACCATATCATTTTATTATATCATTTATACTTTCTCATGCTTAATAGGTCAGCCTGGGTGATGGCCATAACATATGAATAGTATATAGAGAGGATTGTAGGTAGTAGTTCATTATCATTTGAGCATTTGAGTCTTATTATATGGTTTGGAGGTTTCCCCCTCGAAGTGGTGAAGCTATTACAATTACATATTGAGATAATTATTCTAAAATATTGTGTTATTTGGTGTTATATTTCTACTCATAATCTTAATTATACTAGTAATTTCATTACAAGTGGTATCAAAGCTGCGATCTGGGCCAAATTAGGGCAAAAACCCTAATTTTTTGTTTCCACAATATTTTGAACCGAGTGAATTGGTGGAAGATATTTATACGAGTTGTGAAACATTTCAAGTAAGGTTAGCTAAGAATTTCAAACTTTTTTAATTTATTTTTCACAATTTATTACAAATTTAGGGTTTTTCATAAAATCACTCCCTAGGGTGCAAATTGTTCAATTTTTCAAGTTCTTTACATTTTCGGAAAGTGCTTAAAAAATAGTATTAGTATTTTCTCTATGTTTTTTCCTGTTCAGCCAAATTTGTATCGAAACCCTAAACCCTAAGGTTTGATATCATGGCGGGGCCTTCCACAAGAGCAAAAAAGAATCTGGTTACTCTGGGTAAAACCCCAGATAAAGATGAGATAGTGATTGAAGAGATGGATTCAGAAGGGGTAAATACAGATTCCTCAACACTAGGGTTTACTTCAATTGATCATAAGGTGAGTCAACTTGAGTATGAGCTGCGAAATGTACAATCTGAGATGGCCTCTAAAGGAGACATAGCCCAAATCAATCATCGGTTGAATGATATCATGAAACATGTAAAGGGTAAACAATATGGCCCAAATCAATATGGCCCATATCAACCAAGGAGGATCTCCTTCAAAATCATGGAAAAAAAACCATATTGGATCACTTTTCTAGCCCAATCAGAATCCAACTTATTCGCATGACCACGAGAACATGATGTTGAAAGTGGATATGCACAAATTTGATGGTAAAGATCCCGTGAATTGGATAAATCAAATGGAGAAATTATTTGAGCTACATCAAACACCATCAGAACAAAAGGTCATATTGGCATCCCTATATCTTGAACCAGACCAATTCATTTGGTATCAATGGTTATGTACTCAGAGGTAGAGGAATGGTCTCGGTGTCACTTGGACAGTTTTTACTGAGGAGTTACAATTGCACTATAGTTCCAATGTTTCAAAGAAATAATTTAGTTAATTAGCAAAGTTACAACAAACATGATCAGTCAAAGATTATGTGCATTAATTCCAAAACCTATCCTTAAGGGTGGAGAATATACCAGAAGAGAATTTGAATGACCTATTTCTTAGGGGTCTTAAGGACCACATCGAGCATGAGGTACATATGTTTAATCCACTCAAGCTTTCTAATTCTATTATCATGGCACATCAAGCAAAGGAAAAAGTTATTTATAGTAGGAGGCTACCTTTCATTAACACCAAAGACCATAGTATCTCTTCCCCTTCATTTTCTGGCCAATTAGACTGACTCCTCAACAAATGGAAGAAAAGAGAGCAAAAGGATTATGCTTTAACTATGATAGAAAATATGGACCGAGACACAAATGTGTTGAGAAGAAGTTGTTCTATATTGATGAAGGTAATGAGGATGATGAGGATGCTGAAATTATAGGAGAGGCTAAGGAACCAGGAGAAGAGGAAGTAAAGGATCACCAACCTACAATTTCTTGACATGCATTGTCAGGTATTAGTACTCCTCAAACACTCAAGGTTATTGTCTATCTCAAAAAATAGAAGGTGATAGTGTTGATTGACTCAGGGAGTACTCATAACTTCATAAATAGTAAGTTAGTTGCCCACCTCAATTGTTTTATTTACCTAGCTCCAGAAATGCAAGTTATGATTGTGGATGGTGGGACAGTCAAGTGCACAAGAAAGTGCCATAGTATCAAGCTTTCCATGGGAGACTACATGTTATACTCACCTATTTTGTTATTCTATGGGAGGGCAGATATTGTTTTGGGTGTCCAATGGCTCATAACCTTAGGTACTATAGAGATGAATTTCCAAGAATTGTTCATGTGATTTCATTCAGATGGAAGGACAATACAATTGAATGGGATGGTAGCTAAGTCTCCACAAATTATTAGCTCTCATAAGATGTAGAAGGTTCTTAGAAAAGGAGTAGATGGATTTATATCAAAGTTATTTTCCATAGAAGTAAAAATACGAGTCTTCAATGCCACCCAATCTTTAGAAGATTATTGATGCTCACTCATCTATTTTTGATGCAATTTTAAAGGGACTACCACTAGTTAAGGATCATGATCATGCCATTCAGTTGATTCCAGGGAGCCAAACACCTAACATCAGACCATACAGATACCCATATTCCCAGAAAAGTGAGATCGAGAAAATGGTTCAGGAAATGTTGAAGGTAGGTATCATTAGGCCTAGCTAGAGTGCTCATTATTCCCGAGTGGTCATGAGTACGTAAGAAGGATGAAACATGGAAGATGTTTCTAGATTACCGAGAACTCAACAAGTATACCATCAAAGATAAGTTTCCTATTCTAGTAATTGATGATTTACTTGATGAATTGCATGGTGCCATTTATTTCACAAAACTAGATCTTCGTTCGGGGTACCATAAAATTAGAATAAAAGAGGAAGATGTTCATAAAATGGCTTTTAGGACTTATGAGGGCCATTATGAGTTTTTGGTAATGCATTTTGGTCTTACAAATGCACCTTCAACATTTTAAATCTTGATGAACACTTGTTTTCGAGGCCATTTTAAGGAAATTTATAGTAGTTTTCTTTGATGACATATTGATTTATAGTAAGACATGGGAAGAAAACTTACAACATGTAAATAAAGTGTTGGAAGTTTTGGAGAAACATACTCTCTATGCAAATCCATCTAAATGTTCTTTTGGTGTACAAGAGGTAGAGTAATTGGGTCACATTGTATCCCATGAAGGCGTCAAAGTTGATCCTCAGAAGATCAAAGCTATTGTGGAATGGCTAAGGCCCAAAACTCTCAAAAATCTTCATGGGTTCCTAGGACTAATAGGGTACTACAGAAGATTTGTGTGGGAATATGGTAGAATAGCAACCCCACTCACTGTATTGCTAAAGAAGGATGCCTTCCATTGGACAAACTTAGCCACTAAATCCTTTGAGTAGCTGAAGGAAGCCTTGTGCAACACCCTAGTTTTGGCTACTCCTAACTTCTAAAAAACCTTCATTGTTGAATGTGACGCTTCAGGATTATAATTCAGAGTTGTTCTAATGCAAGAAGGAAGACCAATTGCATTTGAGAGTCACCAATTCAAAGGAAAATATCTACTCAAACCGGTCTATGAGAAAGAAATGATGGCTATTCTTCATGCGGTCAAGCAATGGAGGCCCTATCTCATGGGTAGACACTTCAAGGTAAAAACTGATCATGATAGTCTCAAATACTTTTTGGAGAAAAGTTTATCATCTGAGGAACAACAAAAGTGGGTAAAAAAATGTTGGGTTATGATTTTGAAATCATATACAAAAAGAGTAAAGAAAATTTAGTAGTGAAGCGTTGTCCGGAAGGGATACATCCACGAGATGCCTTACTATGTGGAATGTCCATGTTGACAACTGATTGGGTGGATGAAGCAATATTGGAATGGGATCAAGACAAGAATACACAATCTCTAATACGGAATATCAAGCAAGGATCTATGACATCTAAAAAAATTGAGTGAAAAGGTAATGCCCTATGGTACAAGGACAGAGTTATACTTAAGTAAAGATTATGAGTTGAAGCATAAGATTATTGCAAAGCTACATGCCTCGCCTGTTGGAGGAAAATCTAGGCTTTTGAAGACATATCATAGAATAAAAAGAGAATTCTTTTGGGAAGGACTCAAGGGGGATGTACAAAAGTTTGTATCAAAGTTTTTAGTGTTCCAAGCAGAATAAAGGGGAAACAATTAAGACACAGTGCATTTGCTGCAACCCTTTCCGATTCCTAGCCAGAGATGGGAGGATGTCTCCATGGATTTCATCACTGGATTGCCTTGTTCAGAGGGTAAGAATGTTATTTTCATGATTGTGGATAGGCTCACAAAATATGCCCATTTTTGTGCCCTATCACATCCATTTGCAGCTAGTACAATCACAGTTACTTTTTTGGAGATAGTTCAAAGGCTACATGGAACCCCAAAAATAATTGTAAGTGATCGTGATCCTATTTTCACAAGTAATTTTTGGACGAAATTATTTTCATGTTTGGGTACTCAACTAGCTCACAGTTCATCTTATCATCCTCAAACTGATGGGAAAACAAAAGTGGTCAACAAATTCTTAGAGGGGTATCTACGTAAGCTCTAACTCTCATCAATCCATACTTCTCTAAGGACTTCATGCTTTATGCCTTTGGTGGTGGGGACATGATTTCTGCAATCCTAGTATAGCAAAACAAAGAGGGATCTGAACAACTAGTTTCCTTCTTCAGCCAAAGTTTGGAGGACTATGAAGTGAGATACTCCTTCATTGAGAAGCATGTCCTTGCAGTGATCAGGAGCTTAAATAAATTCAAACACCTAGTCTCAAACAACAAGATTCAACTGCTAGTTTATTATGCAGGAGTCAAGGACTTCCTTTTGAACAAACATCTGAACGAGAAATGTGAAGGATGGATCACTCGTGTCATAGAATATGATGAAATTAAGTTCACTAATCTGGTCCATAGAAAGGTATTATGTGAACAGCTATCCTCGAGTCAACAAGTCGATGCAAGTAATGAAAATGGAGTTTTTTGGTACTACAAGATGGTGAAGAACAAACAAATGATAATGTGCATATCCCTTGTTAGACTCAAAACATGATACACTTCCTAAAAAAAATACTATGTCCTCTAGAGATGAGAAAAAAAAGAGGAGATACTTCAGATTACAAACCATTCCATATGTGCTTGTTGATGGTGTTTTGTTCAAGAAATACATCAATGGTGTCCTATTGAGATGCATTGAAATAGGTCAAATTGAGAAGGTGTTACAAGAATTTCATGATGGAGAAGTCAGAGGTCATTTTGCTCCATAGACAATAGCTCTCAAGATAATGAAGGTAGGTTACTATTGGCCCATGGTGTTCAGTGACTACTACACATGGATCAAGAAGTGTAAAAATGTGCATTCTTCACAGGAAAAGAAAGGTTAGCAGCACTTCCATTGCACCCAATTTTAGTTGACCAGCCATTCATGTAATGGGGATTAGAATTCATTAGGGTCATCAATCCAAACTCAAGCCAAGGCCACAAGTGGATTCTCATAGAAATAGACTATTTCACCAAGTGGACCGAGGTGGTAGCACTCAAAGAAGAAAACAAGTCTAGCATACTGGACTTTTATGAAGGAATAGTGACTAGGTTTAGAGTACTAGCCACTATCATATCATACAATGCATTGGCATTCCTAGGTTCCAAGATCACAAAATGGGATATTAAGAATGGAATCTACTTGAGCACCTCTTCAAATTATTACCCATAGGGTAATGGGCAGGCAGAGTCCACAAACAAGAATTTGCTAAAAATCATCAAAGGAATCTAGATTAAAACCAAAGGACATGGTATACCAAGCTCAAATCAGCATTATGGGCTGACAGGATCACACCAAAGAGGTCAATAGGTAATTCCCCTTACAAATTATTCTATGGAAAAGAGGTAGTTAATGATCAAAGAATACATGTCAAAGATCACACAAGGAGTCCGCGTGGGATAAGAAGGCCTAGAACCAAGGGCGCAGAAGGACAAGAAGGACCCACATGTGGAAGGCAAGTTCAGCTTTCAGGACTTAGCTAATTTTGAGCATGAAGACCTATTTTTAGAAGGTGGCGTGCGGAACACACCAACGATGCAAGGATGTGTGTGCCATGCATTTTCTATCTTTGGAGAAGTGGATTGAAGTGTTTTACATGGAGACGAGATGAGAATAGAATTGACACTTCAGTTAATTGCAAGAGGACTATAGATAGCACACTTGCATGTGTGGCTATCAATAGGATGTGGCCTATTTCTGGAATAGATAAGTGGTGAAGGGAAAGTCCCCACCCTATATATATGATGTTAGGTACATAGTAGAAGTGTGTATGAATGTGTGAGGATGTATGTGTAACAGAGAATATATAGAGTGTGAAGTGTGCGTATATGCATATGACTGAATTATTGTATCAGATCCATACACACATTGGTATAGATTGACAATATTATAAGGAGCTTATGTATTTATTAATAAATGGAAGATATTGGTTGAATCTAAGTGTCATTCTATGTGTAGTTGAGTAGTGCATGTTATTAATTCAATCATGATTACTGTTTAAGCTTGTTCTTTCATAGATCTGAGGGTAACATGCATTGTAGAATGATGGATTAGTTATGAATCTATATGTTTATCCCTTCATCATGCTAACATCCTACTACAGCAACCCTAAAGAGGGACCTAGTACCTTTGTGTGCTTCGGGTGAGTGCTCAATCAAGGCTGAGTGATGTGCCAGTGCGACTAGGGTGTTATCTGGTAAATTCTAGGTTGCATCATTGGTTTCACTTGCCGGCACCTCTTTTTCATTGTTTTTAAGGATGGTTCACGATGAAGACATACCGTTAACTCTAGCAAGTATTGAGGAATGGATACACAATTTGGAGGAAGAATATGCACGATAGTTCAACAATGGATCTGAGTTTAACGCACACACTTGGGTAGAACAAAATCTATATGACAACTTATATGAAATATTTTTGCTATCTTTCCAGTAGAACTATACGAGTGGCTTACTACTTATGCATCCTAGTAGAATTGGAGGTATCGTGCACTTTTCTAGACATAGGAAGAATTTCAAATTCTTTATGATCTGTCGATCTGATCTAGACTCACGTTATGGATATGTGGTTTCACGGTGTTCTAAATAGTTATATTCTAGAATATTCAATATCAACTTACTCTTGCCCAGAGATAGTTGAATTCCATTTTTTGTAATATCCAAGAGGAACATATTTGCAAGGTATTCCACTGGTGATCAAGATCTTGATGGTAACTTTGAACCTGGAGAGTAAACCAAGGGCTAACTAAACTTTTCCATGCACGAGGGCAAGAACAGGTTTGGTTTAAGATGGCAGACCTAGTGGCGAGAAAGGTAGAGAGAGGAAATGCAGCTTAAGTATAATGAGGTGCATGAGAGGGAGATAGAGAAGTAGTGTTCCATTACAGAGAGTATGGCATGGAGGAGAGAGATGGCTTGTGAAGGATTTATAGCTCACGTAGAAGACATGGAGCCAGAGCATTAGGAACTCCCCCATCTTGGAAATCATGATAGAGATCCCCCTTAGCCTCACACAGAAGTGCACCAGCAGAGACTACCTAGACTATGGGCATGCATCTTAATCCACCTGGTGACCTAGCCCTTACGCTTATTTTTTTCAGTATCTAGTATGACAAGTAACTAGCAAACTAACTTGGGAAGTAGGAGATCAGGAGCAAATCAAGGATCAAGTACATCAATGGTAGGATAGATGGCTTCAATGTCATTTGGAGGAACATTCTTAGGCACATCATCCGCACAGAATGTGAGCGTGCGAGAATCTTGGATTCACCTCTCGAAAGTGGAACTACCTCACAGAGGTGTAGGGGTTTCAAGTATAATACTAATGTCGAGCACGGGGGAGTACATCTACAGGCCCTATTGTAACTATAGGTGGTGGATCAGGAGGTATAGGTGGTTCTAGTTCCAGTAGATCTAGTGGTTCGGAGGTAGAGGTAACACATGAGGTTCTAGCTCGGTGGTTAAGTTCATGAGCAACCACAGAATGTCTATATGGAGATGTCTCTCCACCTCCCAAAATATAGAGGTATAGAGGATGCTTCCAAACATGTGTATGTTTGAAATCTTATGGCATGCTAAAGGGATCACGAGTCTTTGAGAAAAAGGCAAGTCAATTCGCCACTAAATTATAGGGGCACACACACGCCTGGTATATGAAGTTTGAACTGATCGGACTTGCGTCGATTATGTAGCATTGAGGATTCTTTCTTAAAAGAATTCCATATCCCTAATTTTGAGTAGAAGATTATAAGTGTGCTCAAGGATATCAAGCAAGGCACTACCGAGAGTGTACGTGAGTATGATGCTCATTTTAAGACACTTCTATCTAATCTATCTTATGATAATCATGCTAACTAGCATGCACAAGTGGTTCATTGGATGATTGATTACACCTTTTAGAAGGACACTTTGTCACATAAAACATACACTCGATCCGTGCAAAGCACTAGAAGCATCTTTACATGCTAAGGTAGTTAGGAGTATTGACACTAGTGTTAGTCCATTTCTAGAGAGCACAGATTACAGTTATGGAAAAATAGATAGAGAAGCTATCAACAAATTTAGCCCATGATGCTCGGGAATTTGGTGTATAGATTATGAAGTGGAAGGTCACACTAAGGATAGTTTCCCTCACAGATCTGTACACTCATTATTATTGGACTATGAGATCTGTCATTTGAATCATGATCCTAGTCATTGTCCTTTATTACAATGCACGATAAGGAAGAATGTGTCTTACTTATGTAAAATTTACTGAGTCCATGACCCATGACACTAAGGATTGTCGGATGATTGGTCATATCCATGATGCTATAGACCTTGGGGTATGACAGAGACAAGTAAACAGATAATTCTAAGGGTAAGAATGAGCACCGAGGATTGAGATCATAATCAAACACACTATGATAGAAATGAGGGGCATTTTGAAGGAGGAGGTCGTGGAAGGGGAGGTGGATATCATGATGGATATGGAGGAAGAGGTCGTGGTGGAGGAAGAGGTGATTTCCCTCATGGAACATGTTATACGTGCAAATCTCTTGACCACTATAGGCACGAATGTCCTAAGAATATTGCATGTTGTTTCATGCGGAAAGAACCATAGCTATGAGGAGTGTCGGGATTTATATGAGCATCTAAGTAAGCGGTAGAAGTAAGAAAAAAAAGGCACGGGATGGTTAGAATCCATCTTACGGTAGAAGGTCGTGGATTCCCAAGATAGCGAGAAGGACCGAAGCATTCGATGAAGATTACTACACGTGCTTTGAAGTAGCACATGTAAGAGAGGAATTGCACCAAAAGCCTACGATCACCAAGGAGGAGGTTTTGCATGCAAGGTACCCAGATCCTGCTCATCAGAAGTAAGTTTACCAGGATACCATGGAAGTGTCAAGGAATATTCAAGGTGAGATACATTACCTAAAGGAGCAGAATAAAGCATTGGATACAGCCCAAACTGATATCGATGATTTGTGAGAGGTGTGCAAGATGTTGCGCTAGGAGAACATTGTTCCACTATAAGGAAATTGGTTAAGAGGGAACACTCCACACACAATTCTTGAGACCGGATGGCAGATTCTACATGAAAATCTTCCCCCGATAGCATTGACTATGACAAAGAAATTACTCTAAATGTTGTTGTGGATGGGTGGCTGTTGAGAAACATATTGATTGACATAAGTATGGAAGTAAATGTGCTTACATTAGATGCATGGGTATAATGGGGAGGCCCCCATTGAAGCCATCATCTAATGTGTTATTTATGGAAAACTAGACTAAGGCCACTCCCATAGGAGTTTTGAAAGATACATCTATAACTATACAAGGGGCCAAGTTCACTGGGGATTTTGAGGTATTAGCACTTGCAGAAGTAGAAAATTTTCTAGCCTTGCTTGGATGCCCTTGGTGTTATGTGAATAATGCTAATTTGAAATTCAATAAGGGGTATATCATCTTTGAAAACAAGGAGGAAAGGGTTGTGATACCTTTAATGGATGGAAAGTCTAAGCCATATGTTGAGCCTCTAAGTGAGGAGGACTTAAATAGAGTCTATGTATGCGTTATTCAGGACCCATAGGTCAATGATCCATCAAATGAAGCCATCCTATGAGAGGATTCTCATTCTATTAGTGATACTATGAGTATTTCTTGCAACAATTGGGCCCATGGTACATATTAATTGGTATGACATGAGGTGAAAAGTGTGGTTGCATGCAAGAATGGACTTCATTCGATTCGACGGATAGGTAGCACAATACCTTGGTATATAGGGACATAAGATCTCCATGCCTTTGAAGGCCATGGAAACACAATGGACAGATCAAATTAAAAGGAGATATATGTTAGTATATACACTACACGGGATAGTAGTGCGATGGTGGGTAGTCCACAAAGATAATCTTATAAACTAGGAAGAGATTGGAGTCGCTTTGTCTACTAGGTTTATAAAGAACAATGCACCTACGCAAATCTATACTTATCACGGTGATCAACATGTTCAACATCACATTCAACAGTGTGAGAGACTCTGGACAGATAGGACAGGAAGCATTACCACCTTCACTCTGGGTACATAGATTGTATTCTACGCTACAAGGATGTGCACACACTTGGTATGTATATGTATAACTACATCGAGAAACTAGGAACTAGCAAGATTTGACTACATGAATGATCCAGACTTTTGACTACTTCGACTAAACCTCCCATAGATGAGGCGTTAAAATTTGTCAAGTGTTTAACTATGGGAGATAGTGCAAAAGCAAAAGAGAATATTCAGGAATTATTTGGTGAGACAGATTCCAGAGCATGTTTTGAAAAGGAAGAAGAAATGGACTCCATATTACTTGAATGCACTCACCTTGAGAAAGAGAAAGGAAATATGGTTTACATCATGGATGACGAGGAAGTTGAGAACTTGGATATTGAACATTCACAAGGGGTGCGTGAAGTCTTGGACAGTGCAGACAAGGATATATGTGCCTACCACAAACCCATGAAGACAAAGAAGGTGAATATAGGTTCAAAGGCTGAGCCTAAGGAGGCCATAATTGGAGACTACTAGTTAGACCCAGAGGTAACAAAGATCATCGAGTTACTCAAGGATTATCAGGACTTATTCCCTCGATGGTATCATGAACTTAAAGGTGGGTATGAATCACTTGGGGAAATGAAGATAAAACTTAAGGATGGTGTACGCTCAATTAGAAATATACCTTATAGAATGAATCCTAATTTGCGTGAGAAGGTAAAAGAAGAAATTGATAAAATGTTGAAATCTAGAATTATCAATCTCCTTGATGATTCGAATGGGTTAGCCCAATGGTGATCAAGTGATCAATAAGGATAGATAGATTAGTATATGTGTCAACTACGGGGAGCTAAATGCTACATGCATCACATATCCATTCCCTACACCATTCACTAAGGAAATACTAGGAGTTGTAGGGTGTGAAATATATTCCTTCACATACGGGTTTTCCAGGTATCATCAGGTTAGGATTGCTCAGGAGGATCAAGAAAAGACAACATTTATTATTGAATGGGGTAGTTTTACCTATAATCTTATTCCCTTTAGATTGAAAAATGTGCATGTTGTATTCTCATGCATATTTCTTTAGGCATTCAAAGATTTTATTCACAACTTCTTGCAGTATACCTAGATGATTGGACAAGATATATGGGCTTGTCAAAGATCATTGTGAAAATATGTGCTTAATGTTTGAACGGTGTAGAAAATTGAGTATCTCTTTGAACATAAAGAAGTGCATATTTGCTACGCCATTTGGGATACTGTTATGACATATAATCTGCAAGGAAGGTTTCTTGGTTGATCCACCAAGGTTGTAGTAATTTTAGGCCTAGAAGTTCCTATCACCAAAGTGAGGTGTGTGGATTTACGGGTCATACAGATATTATAGAAAATTCATAAAAGGGAATACAAAAATTGTTACACCCTTGGAAGAATTATCAAGGGGAAAGGTACATTTTATTGGGGAGAACCCTTCTAATGCACGTTTGAGATATTAAAAGAGAAACTTACTACCGCACCCATTTTGTGCTTTCCCTCATGGGATAAACCATTTCATGTGTATGTGGATGCTTCTGGTATGGCCATTGGTACTGTCTTAGCTCAACCTGGCGAGGGTATTATAGATCATCCAATCTATTTTGCTAGTAGGAAGTTGACTCCTGCTGAATGGAATTATATAACTATAGAGTGCGAAGCTTTGTCAATGATCTATGCATTGCACAAGTTTTGATAGTACTTATTAGCAACACCATTTGTGTTTTATATAGATCACATGGCATTGAAGTACTTGGTAAACAAACTCATCTTACAGGGGCGCATATGCATATGGGTGCTCCTATTTCAAGAGTTTGACTTCACAGTTGTGGTGAAGCTAGGGAAAAGCAATTATGGACCAGACCATTTATCTAGAATCAATTCAGGAGAGGATGCATAGACAATTGAAGAAACAATGTCGGATGCACAATTATATAGGTTACAATGCATGCCCATGGAATTAGAGGATATTGTTATTTTTCTTTGAATAGGTATGACACCAGAAGGAATGAAAGCATTATAAAATAAGAAACTTGCTATATGCACGGCACCATTTATGTTAATCAGTGGTGACCTCTACAAGCTAGGAAAAGATGAAGTATTACGTCGTTGTGTATTAGGGCATGAGCGCAAGGATATCATGGAAGAAGCTCATGGTGGTATTGTAGGAGGCCATTATGTAGGCGATGCAACTACTCAGAAGATCCTACTTGTTGGATTATGGTGGGAAACATTGTATAAGGACTGTAAAGAGTATTGTAAGGTGTTTGATCATTGTCGGAATCTTAGAAGACTAGGGCAAAGAGATGAGATGCCTTTGAGACCGATTACTAGTGTCGAACCATTTGAGAAATGGGCCATTGACTTTGTAGGACTTATTTCTCTAGCCACGCATAGGATCTGGATCGTGCTATATCATTAATTGCATAGATTATCTCACACGATGGGCGAAGCAACACCTACAAAGGACCGTATAGAAGCTACATCAGCTAGGTTTCTATGAGAGAATGTTCTTACATAATATGGATGTCCTTTAAGCTTGATAAGTGATAGAGGTACACACTTTTTGAATGATACAATCAAGGTCCTATTATATGAGTTTATGGTTGTACACCATAAAACTACATCCTACCATCCTCAGGTAAACGGAATGTTGAGGCCTTCAACAAGATTTTGAGCCGACTTTGACAAAATGTGTTATGTTGGAAGAAAGGATTGGGATGACAAAGTGTTAGCTATGCTTAGGGAATATAGAACAACTTACAAGAGATTGAACAAAACCACACCATTTCAGTTATTGTTTGGTGCAGAATCTATTCTCCTATAGAATTTATGTTACCTTCTTTGTGCATTGTGCACACTAGAGGTCTAGCTGATGAATAGGCTTTAGAAGAGAGTATCAAAAATACATTTCAACTGGATGAGCACCGAGCCATAGCACAATGGAGTCAGAAGTAAGAAAAGGTCAAGCGAAGGCATGGCATGATAGAAACATAAGGGATAAGAAGTTTGAGATTGGACAAATGGTACTTCTTTATGACTCAAAGTTCTTGCGCCATCTAGGAAATCTCAAAGTACATTGGTTGGGGCCATATGTTATCACTTCTATACTTGAATCAGGTGCTTGTCCAGTTAGAAGCACTTGATGGAACATGGATACCCGGTTACTTTAATGGGATTAGGTTGAAGCCCTACTATAAATAAGTCTTCTTGGTGTTTATAATAAGTTAGTATTGACATTTAGCTTAGGTTTTTAATTCTTTATTTTCCTTAATGTATTTCTTTCATTGTCGCTATACTTTGTCAATTTAGTTGTTGTTTTTGTGTAATAAGCACACTTGCGCATACAAAGCTAATTACTATATGAATAACGTTTATGTGCATAGGAATGCACATACTTTTAGTGTGGGGTGGTTGTAGTTATCCAGAAAAAGACTATGTGAATTGAAATGTGAAAGGAATAAGCTATCATGGGTGTGCTTTAAGTCAAAAGAAGATTACTTCTCAAAAGTGACCAAGGATGGATATGAATGAAAGAACAGTATAACACAAGGTAAGTAGAGGCCATGATAGCTATGAGGAGAAGGTACGGTGATGAGGTACTCGAGTTGTGGGGTGTGCATTGAAAAGAAGTCTGTGACTAAAGGGTAGGAAGGCGAGCTAGAAGGTTATAATTGGGCGCAAAGATGTATTATGCGGAATGAATGGATTTGGTCAATGAATGAGGGGATATTTGGTAGGTGAAGGAGAAATAGGTTCTACAAAATGAGAAAGGATATATTACAAGGATGAGTTGGAAGCCATTGCTGCGAGACATCCTGAGAAAAAGTATAGCAAGCACTCATGAATGGTAGGTTTTGGAGGCCAAAATAAAGGAGAAGTATCAAGAGTTGATATCAGAATCGATACAAAGGAGGCTGCCTCCTAACCTTATAGAAATTCTTTATTTTTCTACATTCTTTCATTCTTATTTTTTCCATTCTTCTATTCTTTACTTCAATTATTAGAGATACCCATTGTCGGGATGACAATGAAATTAGTGTGGGGTAATGTTGATCAAAGAATACATGTCAAAGATCACAAAAGGAGTCCATGTGGGATAAGAAGGCCTAGAACCAACGGTGTGGGAAGGAGAAGAAGGAGCCCCGTGTGGAAGGTATGTTTAGCTTTTAGGACTTAGCCAATTTTGAGCATGAAGACTTATTTTTAGAAGGTGGTGTGTGGAACACACCAATGATGCTGAGGATGTGTGTGCCATGTATTGTCTATCTTTAGAGAAGTGGATCGAAGTGTTTTTCATGGAGATGAGCTTAGAATAGAATTAACACTTAGCTTAACTCGTAAGATGACTATAGATAGCACACTTTCATGTGTGTGGCTATTAATAGGATGTGGCCTATTTCTGGAATAGATAAGTGGTGAAGGGAAAGTCCCCACCCTATATATATGATGTTAGGTAAATAGTATAAGTGTGTATGAATGTGTGAGGATGTGTGTGTAATAGATAATGTATAGAGTGTGAAGTGTGCATATACGCATATGACTAAATTATTGTATCATATCCATACGTGCATTAGTACATGATTGACAATACTGTAAGGAGCTTCGTATTTATTAATAAATGGAAGATATTGGCTGAATGTAAGTGTCATTTTGTGTGTAGTTGAGTAGTGCATGTTATTAATTCAATCATGATTACTTTTTAAGCTTGTTCTTTCATAGATCTGAGGGTAGCATGCATTGTAGAATGATGGATTAGTTATGAATCTATATGTTTCTCCCTTCATCATGATAACATCGTGTTATAGTAACCCTAAAGAGGGACTTGGTACCTTTGCACACTTAGGGTGAGTGCTCAATCAAGGTTGAGTGATGTGCTAGCATGACTAGGGTGTTATCTAGTAAATTATAGGCTACATCATTTCTAGTTGTTGTTTTTGTGTAATAAGCACACTTACACATACGAAGCTAATTACTATATAAATAATGTTTATGCATAGAGGACTGCACATACTTTTAGTGTGGGGTGGTTGTAGTTATCCAAGAAAGATAATGTGGGAATTAAAAGATGAAAGGAATAAGTTTTTACATGTGTGCTTTACGTCAAAAGAAGATTGCTTCTCAAAAGTGACTAAGGATGGAGATGAATGAAAGAATAGTGTAATGCAAGGTAATTGGAGGCCATGATAGCTACTAGAGAAGGTACGGTGATGAGGTACTTAGGTGTAGGGGCACACACTAAAAATAAGTCTATTACCGAGAGGGTAGGAAGGTGTGCTAAAACGTTATAGTTTGGGCAAAAGATGTACCGATCAGAATGAATAGATTTCATCAATGAATGAGGGGATATTTGGTAGGTGAAGGAGCAATAGGTTCTACAAAATGCGAAATGATAGATTGTGAGGGATGAGTTTGAATCCATTGTTGTGGACATCTCCAGAAAAAGTAGAAAAATCACTCACTAAATGGTAGGTTTTGGAGGCCAAAATAAAGGAGGAGTATCCAGAGTTGATATTGCAAATCGATACGAGGAGGTTTCCTCCTAACATCATAGAAATTATTTATTTTTCTGCATTCTTTCATTCTTATTTTTTTCCATTCTTCTATTCCTTACTTCAATTATTGGAGATACCCATTGTCAGGATGACAATGAGATTAGTGTGGGGTAATGTTGATCAAAGAATACATGTCAAAGATCACATAAGGAGTCCACGTGGGATAAGAAGGCCCAGAAACAAGGGTGTGGAAGGACAAGAAGGACCCATGCATGGCAGGAAAGTTTAGCTTTCATGACTTAGCTGATTTTGAGCATGAAGACCTATTTTTAGAAGGTGGTATGCAGAACACACCAACGATGTAGGGATGTGTGCACCATGCATTATCTATCTTTGGAGAAGCGGATTGAAGCGTTTTGCATGGAGATGAGCTGAGAATAGAATTGACACTTCAATTAACTGTAAGAGGACTATAGATAGCACACTTGTATGCGTGGCTATCTCAAAAATGCGGCCTATTTCTGGAATAGATAAGTGGTGAAGGGAAATTCCCTACCCTATATATATGATGTTAGGTACATAGTATAAGTGTGTATGAATGTGTGAGGATGTATGTGTAACAGAGAATATATAGAGTGTGAAGTGTGCATATATGCATATGACTGAATTATTGTATCAGATCCATATGCGTGTTGGTATAGATTGATATACCGTAAGGAGCTTCTATATTTATTAATAAATGGAAGATATTGGCTGCATCTAAGTGTCATTCTCGTGTGTAGTTGAGTAGTGCATGTTATTAATTCAATCATAATTACTTGTTTAAACTTGTTCTTTCATAGATCTTAGGGTAGCATGTATTGTATAATGATGGCTTAATTATGAATCTATATGTTTCTCCCTTCATCATGCTAACATCCTACTATAAAGAACCCTAAATAGGGACCTGGTACCTTTGCGCACTTCGAGTGAATACTCACTCAAGGTTGAGTGATGTGCCAAATCAACTAGGGTGTTATCGGTAAATTCTAGGCTACATCGGTAGTGTTGCATCATTGGAGTTACCCACATTGGAGTTCATGAGGCAATTGGAATTTTTCGAGTTTGAACCAATTGAGGCTAATTATGTAGAGTTGATGGAATTGGAAGAAATTAGAGAACATACACAGTCAAATGATAAAGAAAGATCAAACATTAGTCAAAATATGGTTTGATAAGAAAGCAAGAGCAAGGACTTTTCAGAAACGGACTGGTTCTAAAGTGGGATGCAGTGTCGGGAAAAACCAGGAAGGCATTCCAAGTTTGATGTCATTTGGAGTAGCCCCTATACGGTCATAGGATGTAAAATTAGCAATGCCTTCCAATTGTCTACCTTAAAGGGAGAGGAGCTTCGATTCGGTAAATGGAATCTATCTTAAACATTGCTACTAAAAAGGAAAAAACTCACCCTTGTAATTAGTAGTTTAGGATTTCAATTCCTCTAAGTGTGTATGCACATTTGTCTCAAAGGTGTAGCTTAAGTTTCAATTCCCTAAGTTATTTGGCACAAGTTTTATTACTCCCAGTTTTATCATTGTGCATTTCATTGTACCTCCAAAGGTGAATGGTGTAATAGTCTATTCCAAGGGTAGGTGAAAACTCCAGGTCAAGACAATTATCTACCCTCAAAAATCTCATCTTCAAGATATTCTTATGAAAATTGAGAGTAAAAGTAGTGGGGCATGTTCAAGATTAGCAAGTTATAAGACATTGGGTTCAAGTTTCAAGTACAAGTTCAGTATCAGGAAATCATTCATGACTCCATGCCTAATGGATGCTTCAAGGCAACTAATATTTCCACTTAGCAGGTAGGTGATCCCGCGAGTTGCCAAATTGTTATCCTATTTTTCCCTTCGAGAAAAATTGGACAAACAAGAACTTGCACGCAAAGCAAAAATGGAGGAGTTGATCCATCAAGAGAGCTTTCATTTTAGATTTGGTCCAAAATTTTGAACCAAGACCAAGCAAGTTGCATGGATTTTGGGAAAAGAAGAAGTCCAAATCCAAAATTTTGGACTTCATAGGTGTAACTTTTCGGAGGTAGGCTAATGTGGATTTCATGACTCAAAAAGGATAAAAGTTTCCGAAACCCGAAACTCTGAAATTCAAAAAATTTAGAATTTTGGGTTTTAGGGTTTTGGAAATATTAGAATGTGAAGCTAGAAAAATGAAGGAAAAGTTCTGAAACCCAAAACTCGAAAGTCTAAAATTTCAGACTTTTAGGTTTCAAGGTTTTGGGGATCTCGGTGAGAGCAAAAATCTCAAAATCTGAAACTCCAAAAGTCCAAAATTTTGGAATTTTATGTTTCAGAGTTTCAGAGGTGTGGAATTCAGGGTTTCAGAGTCTTCAGCGGTAAAATAAGAAAAGGGACCAAAAATGTCTGAAATCCCGAAAGGGTTCGTATTTCAGAGGTCAACGCAGGTTTCAAGGTCAACGCGGCGGCATTTTTAGACTTCAAAGGTTTGGGGTTTCATACTTTGGAGGATCAAGTTTTTGGACTGTGGAGGTTTAGGGTTTTGGACTTCGAAGTCTTCAACGAGAAAAACACAAAAATCACAACACAATGTCTGAAATTCTGAACCTTGAAAGTCCAAAATTTCAGACTTTTGGGTTTTCAGTTTCAAATTTTTGAAACTCTCGTGCCATTTTAAGCGGTGAATAGTGTTTCAATCTCCAAAACAAAAATGTCAAAAAGTTTGAATTTCAGGATTTCAAGGTTGCATGCATTTTGAAGGTTGCATGCATTTTGGACTCAAGCGTGATAAAGCCAACCACCCGCCATTTTTTACAAAATGAAAACTCAACCTTCAGATGGCCATAAATTTTTACTGAGAGCTTGGATTTGCACAACAAAGGACTTTTTGGAAATCTCTCGGTGTCATCTACTCAACTACGACTAGATATCTTTAAATTAGTGTGACTAAGTTATTAAAATTAATAAATACGGTCTGCCATTGTTTAGGTGTCGGCCTAACAATGAAGGTATGGGCTTCCTTTCTTTCCCAACAAGGAACAATACATGGAGGCATGGGTTTTGTAGTAGAACCCATCATTGTTACAGGATAATTCAATGCATTTTTGGGTGGTTGAAGGAATATTTTGAAATTCTTCTCTTCCCCTTCTCTCATTTTCTTCCTATATATTGTAAGGAGGGGAATTTTTCTAAAGGTTGGATATTTTTCTTTGCACCCTCTCTTCTTCTCTGGTCTGTAAGTGGATTTTTGGAGTTCAAACCTCCCATCTAAACTGTAAAATGCAATCTTTCCTCTTGGCCATTATAATGGACTGTATCAAACTTTTAGAGCAATAAAATAAGTTTGTGGATGATTTCAACCTCTCTTATGTTCATTGTATCTTCCTAATCTCTCATTGCAATCCTAGTTATCTGTTCATGGTGGTTGTATTACATTTTTAATGGTTTGTGTTTAATTACAAAACAAGTGTTCATCATTCCTTTGGTGCATCACCTTTGTTAGTTTAGGTTTATTTTCTTGTATCATCTTAACCCTGCCTCCTTGGCAAGTTAAATTAGGTTGTAGAGTAGATCCTATATAATTTGAATGTGTGTGTCTCAACAGAGGAATAAGAACTAAAAGATTCATCAGAGATATTTCCCAATTGTAAAGTCCCACACTTTGGGAAAAGCTCCATGTTATGTAATCACACTGAGAGTTTCAACCCATCGAGTTGCATACATTCAAGGGTGTTGTGATTATGCATCAATAGGGTTGTCAAATAAAATGATGTGACATTTTATATGCCAACACTAGGGAAGGATTGAGATAAATTTTATCCATAAATGCAACATGATTTTCAAGAAATTCCAATTTTGTAATGATTTGATGCCTTTGTCTATTGAAAGCAAGAAGATATTTTATTTTCAAAGAAACGTTGATGCATGCCCATGAGATTAGGAGGATGAATGAATATTAATCTTTTATTTATTCTCAAACCATGATTTTACCCTTGTGACCACTTTGAAAACCCATTATTTTGATCCAAAACTTGTTTTCACTCCTTTCTTTGCATTTGGGTGGGGTCATGTGTAATACCCTTGTTAAACTTCATCAAATTAAGGGAACTTCTTTTATTATTTAAACCCTTAATTAATTATGGGAAACATTTTCTATAGATTAAACAACATCATTATGGAGGATAACCTTTTGCTAACATAATTCAAGAGAGTGGAGATTCATCATATTTTACAAGTTGGGTAATAAACCCACAAATGGCTTACCCAATTATGGAAACAATATGTCAAAAAAGATGATGTGATAGGGTGATCTCATACTATGTCCGAACATTTTAAATTTTATTAATGATGACAAGACCTTGTAGGCTTAGAAATGATGGTACCCATGTCTCATGTGTTTTATACCATGAGAAGGTCTTTTATCTCTCGGGAAAGGAAATGAATCATTCATTTTTGTTCTTAGTTCTCTTGGTCTGGGTTTATGGTTTCAATTTGGTTAGCTCAAAAAAATTACAGGTGTCCAATTCGGGATGGGAAGAGACATATTTAGGATGAAACAACTACTTTCCTTCATCTCAAGAATGATGCCACCCTTTGGATACTTTTACGAAGAGGGGTTTTTCGAATTATATCCAATGTCTCAAAGGTAATGACCCTCAACTTTCAATTGATTTTGGAAATTCCTGGGTGGAAGGGAGTTTTAATTTGAGGGGGGTAGATATTTGTATCACGGAGGAAGCCATAGCTGAAGCCACTGGTTTATCCCTGGAGGGACTCAAACTCTTCAAGGATAAAACTAGGTGTAAACATGAAATCACCACTTTTTTGCCCTAATGAGAGAATTTTGATATATGATGATGGCATTGCCATAATTTTTCCCGCAGTGTTGGGTAGATGTCTATATGGTGGTAATGAAATATCTTACCTTAGAAGGAAAGTTCAAGAAAATCTTCTCCTATCACCTCTCAATTCTCAACTATCTGAGAAGAAATCAAGCCATAAGCTTTCCCTATTTCCTATTGAGATCCCTAACAGCTTCTATCTCTAAATTAAAAATGATAAAGTGGATGAGCCCTACATCAAGGCCTAATTATGTTATTGTTTCAATATGGTAAACCCTTAATCCCCACTCAACCCCTGGTCCCTAGTGAAATAGAATCCGAAAATGAAACCCTAGTTTTAGCCATGAAAACTTTCAAAAATATGGGGGTCCTGGACAACACGGATGGCATTGTGGATGTTCTCTGTAATTTGAAATAGGGTGTCAAGGAAGGAGGTGAATGCTCTACTAGTAAAGATAGAGATAAAAGCTTTATGGATTAGGAGGCCAAATTTTTACAGCAGATTCCATGGTGGATACCATCCTACTTGTTAACAAAAACCTTGTCTAGGAAGTCATGGAGTGTCATCACAAAATTGAGGTTCAGAATAAAAGGATTGGAGGATTGAATGTTGAAATTGTAATGCAAGAACAAAGGATTTCCATCCTACAAGACCAAGTGGCCAAATTTGAGGGAGGTAAGGTGAATATGAGGCTTTTGTTGAGTAGCTCGAAGGACAAAGATTCCATGGATACAGAGGTCAAAGAAAACACTGAGAAGACCCTAAAAAGGGTAATCATTAAATTTTCAGGCTCAAAGGAAATTGGTCCAAGTACTAGAACCTAGAGCAGAGTTCCTCCCAAAAAATTGAAATGAAGATGAACCTTTGACTACCCTTTTGGCAGTATTTTGTGTTGGTTTTTTCTACTATCTTATCCATGCCTTATATTTTTTTATTACTATAAAAAGTATATATTATATAATATGTAGACCCTTTTTTGGTCTTGATTTGTTTTGGGGTTTCCTTTATGTCAATCTGTTTGACTTGGCACCCTTTTCTCTCTTTTGGTGGGCTTTCTTCTAATTGGCTTCTCTTTTGTAAAGGGTTTTTTTGGTCCCTTCAAACCTAAAATTTAATTACGTTATCTAAAAAAGTATGCCTTCAATAATTTAGTAGCATGCAGAAATAAAATATAGCATATTAATATTTAGTAATCCCTTATTTCTTTTTATGTTGTAATGAATGATAGTATTACTTAGCTCACTACTATGTAATCCAAAGCATTATTAATATTCTAGAATCCATCTTAACAACGTACATTAACCATGTTTAACTGTAAGGGACCTAGATCTTTCCCTATCTCCCTCAATCACTCTACATGAGCATATATACATTGTATACCTTTGGTTAGACCTTGTTATAGGTTTTGAGATCCTACACATCTTCTTAGTGTCAGCTAGTTTTAAGTATTCAAATACTTCCCTCCAGCTCAAGATGCTAATGAAAAGAAGTAGTGAAAAGACAATGCAATCAGTCAATTGCACTACTATGACACATAGTTTTTTCGTCATTGTCAGACTAGCAAGTCAGTTTTGAGACTACACACTATCCTATGAAACATGTCTTACATTCACCATAAAATCATCTCAATATAGTTATCATGATTATTTTCCGTTGATTAAGAAATTAAGTATCAGTTAACCATTTTAGTTATATGTTTACGATAAGTTGTTGAATTCAACTTATACAAAATTTTATCGTATCAATACGCATTAATAAATCATACTATCTTTTATATATACCATCATTATTGATGGTCATATAATATTATACTATCGCAACATGTAGTTATCTTTTAAAAGTAGGTTTATCAATCTTGTCACGTATCAAATATCACAATTAACTTATTAGTAGGATAATACATATTTTCATATGTTTGTTGTCTTTTAAGTACAAATAATTGTTCTATAGTACAATTATATCATCATTGTCTCGTTATAATATTTTTGTCGTCAAAGTAAGATGTTTTCAACATATTCATTAAATCATAATGACATCATAAAAGTAGTTATAATAACACATTATAACTTTAATTATAATTAATGCTCTACTATAAAACAACGGTGCAATATTTCACTTCGCAATAATGATGATCTAACAACAATTATTAAATTAATAATTAATACCAATAGTACATATTTATGAAATGATTATCGAAAGATAATCATTAAGTACATTAGACCCAATTGACTTAATACAATCTACACGAAGTAATAATTTTTCTTTAAAATAAAATACAATACAATCATTATCAATATTTGTATCATATGATAACAAACATCGCATGATGAATCATGCGTAAACTAATCCAATATAGCACATCGTAACATTTACTTTGTTATGTAAGTTGTATGATATATAAAATTGTATACATGGTTAGTTCAATGAACTGACATGAATTAACAACTCACATTCATGTTGTTGTATTACAAACTAAATGAATATAATAAATTTATCTATCATTTTATCTTTACAATATAATTAATTCAAACACCATATTTATGATCAAATAATATCCTAATATATCTCCTCGCATACAAATATTCATGAAAGAATCTATAGTCATCATCATGTGGTATTAATAAATCAAGTAAGGCAATATTATTTAATAGTTAATTATTTTTATTTTTTATCTAAACCATGTCTTAGTTTGGAACCATGATTCAAATCAAGACATAGAAATAACTAAATAGATCAATTTCATTACTTTCTAACCCTGTTAGGAAATTATATTGTTAGTGCTCCATTAGTAAATTATAATTACGTGAAGTAATTATAATGTTATTATATGTTGGTAAATATGTTAGTAATTTGTTATATAGTTGTTAAATAAAACAACTTATAACAAATATGAGTGTGTGAGTTTGGACAACTCACGTAGATTGGTTGGAGAGTTGTTATAGCTACTTCCTATTATTTAGGAAATCTATTTCCTATATATATGTAAATGTATCTGAATGTAATATATGATGTGAATAATATATTTGGTGTTTCTGCTGTGCAAACTTGTGCATTCTTCAAGATTTGGTATCAGAGCGATCTGATCCAGTATGTTAATGGAGTAACGATTGCAAAGGGGGCAGTGGTATTTTGCTTTGTCCCGGTAATGAGAGAATTAAGTGAAAAATTCATGTAGATTAGTTTTCTAGAAGCAAACTATTATAGATTGTAGGATATTTTTATACGCAGCAGTTTCTTTGTAGCATGGATATGTGGGAATACCTCTATGAAATGCACTCCTGATGGCATCGACATAGATCTCTCAGGCCTGTCAAATCTAGGAGGATTTTTCTAGACTATCAACCGTGGTTTGAAGTTTGAGCGTCCATGAATGATTCCATGGAATGTTTTCTAATGTCCACGTCATTATTGTCGTCTGACTATTTTCTTTCATAGATCACTCACTCCTTCAATGCATTTGTGATCTGAAACAAGAGATCATTAGGAATGTATATTGCTTAGATCAGTTTCAACGGATCGACCTCTAAATGCAGCATCAAATGTTGATGAATAGACTTGGTTCAACAAAAAGTTAAAACGCGGCATGCAGTATCAGACATCCTGTATGGTTCGACCACTTTCCAAGTTAATCACCAACTCTGAAGGCATTCATCCCGACGGTTTACTCGCTCCAAATTCTCTCCTGTACACGGATTTCGTGGAGCACCTCTAAAACTGCACTCCCAACAGCTGTCAATAGATGATCATTTTTGTCTCAGTTTTGCTGAACCACCTCAAAACCAAAGCCCACAGCTCAAAATACCATCGATCCAGGTGACATCTACCAGTGATTTTCATTTCAGTCTCTGCTCCACGTTTGGTGCTGGGGAGATTTGAGGTTGGAATCTCCTCCATTTGGGAATACAAATTGACATGCAAAAATAGCCATGATCGATCTGTTGTTTCATACTTTCGCTTCTTGCTAAGTCCAGAGAGAGAATCTTCAAAGAGGGAAAAACCTGGTGCGAGCCCGTCTGAAATGGAGGAAGAGCAGGAGGTGGAAGCGTCTTGCATGGTTCGTGATTTAAGGATTGTCCATTAAATGACATCTTTTTTTAGTTATTATCAATCAATAGTAAGTCATTACGGCAGTCTTATTTTAGATAGTCTTTGAATTTGATTGTTCGTTTAATGTGTTGTGGTCGGTTTAGATTTAAAGTAGTGTTATTTGAAAAGTAATAAATTGATTGCTTTTTAAATGTTTTGTTTACCTCTTGGTAAGTATTGTTATAGTTTGTCAAATTGTATTATTAGAGTCATTGTGTATCACATTCATAATCGTATATTTGTTTAAGTCAATGTTTGTAATTGTCAATATATTAGTGACAAATATTATTGTCTAGGTCAAATGAGTCATTTTTTTATATCATTGTTGTTGTCAAAAGAAAAGTATTTGTGTTAAAATTGACATCTAGAGTCTCGTCAAAAGTTGTGTCAAAAATATATTTGTGTCATTTTGTTATCGTCATTTAGGTGATTATTAGGAAAATTGTCAAAATAAAAAAAAATTCCCTGCATTTCAACTGGACGCACTATCGGTGGAATCCGACGTCCTCTGATATGCATTTGAGCTCCATGATCAAATCCAGCTGAGCTAGCAGCATGAAACCAGAGGCAGGAGGCATCGGAGGTTGGAGGTCATTCAGCGACCTCTCGTCAGTCACCAACGACGGGCCGCATATCAGCTTTGGTGACATGTGTGTGTGTGCAGTTTGATTTCAGTGCTTCCAGTGTGGTGTGCCTCAGTTTGCAATGATCTTGTTTTCAATAAGTGGAAATTTCACATTGAGGGGGGAACATCATTCCAATGTTCCATTTCCAGTATGTCAGTCTTTTTCTATGTATGTATGAGCAACAGATTTCAGCAGAATTTCCTATGTTATTCCCTGCAGTGAGATGTGACGAGGGCTAAGAATAGTACTTTGCATATCATGATGTGGTTGTAGGTAAACCACTTGAAAACCTTCATTTGTGGTTTGTGGTAAACCAATAGCAAAACCACCATTCTTGGTTGTTGGTAATCCATTTGCAAAACCATCACTTTGTGGTTTGTGGTAAACCAATTGCAAAACCACCATTCTTGGTTTTGGTCAACCATTTGCAAAACCATCCCTGAGGTTTGTGATCATCCTGTGAAAATCACCAGATCATGAGCAGGTGCAAGTACAAAGGCAGGTTTTCCCCATGTTCGCACTAAGGGGGGGAATGTTAGGAAATTATATTGTTAGTGCTCCATTAGTAAATTATAATTACGTGAAGTAATTATAATGTTATTTTATGTTAGTAAATATGTTAGTAATTTGTTATATAGTTGTTAAATAAAACAACTTATAACAAATATGAGTGTGTGAGTTTGGACAACTCACGTAGATTGGTTGGAGAGTTGTTATAGCTACTTCCTATTATTTAGGAAGTCTATTTCCTATATATATGTAAATGTATCTGAATGTAATATATGATGTGAATAATATATTTGGTGTTTCTGCTGTGCAAACTTGTGCATTCTTCAAGATAACCATCATGAATACAATCAAGACATAAAAATAATATCCCGAGATAATTTTTACTTGAATTTTCCATTGAATTTTATTCCACACACATGTCAATCTAAACAATCACCAAATATATTCTTTTCAACCAGTTTGATACAAACCCATACAAAAATTAATAATGCACTAGACTGATTTACTCTAATGATTTATTTGGAAACAAGAAGGAATCCAATCTTTATATTTCAAAAGTAGGTTAAACTCTTTATCTTAGATATATTCACAACCATAACGTCAAACAATTATTCTAACAAGAAGCAACCTTTAGCATAACCTTGCTCTTTCATGAGCTTTTTTAAACAACATTTTTCTATTTGGTGAGATCAAGGAGCTATAATATTTTCCTTTTCTAATTTAATAAGGAAAAACAAGAAATATTAGTATATTACAAATCTAAAAGTAAAACCGTCCATATCAATCCAAGACATAATTTCCCAATCGAACCAGGATACCAAGCAAGATAGAGTTATCTTCAATTAAGACTAAACCTTAAAGTGGACATGGTTACCTAGGTGTGCTCAAATGATTCGTATCCTAACTATTAATCATTTCCATTTCATTTTATCATTAAACCATTTTAACCCATTTTAACAACTAAGGACTCAGGAAAGAATCTAGTACCAACTCATGAGAAAGCATATGCTTTGACCAACAATTTTGGTGAGGGAAAAAGAGCAAGCATCACTTCTAAGTTAAAATTTAACATGCACCTCTATACCTATACCCTTTTAGAAACAAATTGAGCACTAACCCACCGCTCTTATAATCCCAAAACATTTACCATTCATGCATTATACACATACTTATAATAGTTGACATAAACTAAATTGGTTTCTCAATGACTCAATGAGTACATAAATGCAAGGTCTACTTCATGCTTTTTTTACATGTTCTAATAGGATAAAAATAGTCCTGAAATGTTCTAAACATGCATAACGTAACCGATAAATCCAAACTAAATCATGTTTTTGCAATACCCATCAAATAAAATTGATTTCCATAGTAATATTTAAAAGGCCCATTCCATATATTTAACAAATAAGGTTTTTAACAAGATCACTCAATCGTATCACCAAATAATACAAACACATGATTCACATATGCATAAGAGAATTCCTTTTAAATTTCCATAGGAACCCATTTGAGAAAAACACATTCTTCATTTTTTTCCACTTTTTCTAGTCAAACTTGCAAATGAATAACACACAGATCGAACAATAAGATAACCCAAAAATATTTATCTAATTTGAACAAGAAAGGAGTAAATAATCCATGCATGTTATCCCGCAACTTTTACTCTAACTTCCTTTCAAAATCACCACGAAAATCAACCCAATAAACTCAAGTTTTTTGAATAGCAACAAAACCTTAAATCTTCTCATCATTTTAAACAAATTAAATTCTATTGATGCCCAAAATAATTGTATATATTTTTAGTAGAGAAGACCCATAAAAATATAAACTTAAAATAGCCTTGATATCCTTCATGTACAGCTCCAAAAGAGATCTTGAACAACGAAAAAGAGATTAAAATGAACTTAGGTTGTATGCAATGGATTCTCAAATAATATTACCAAATTCAAAGGAAATTTGTGCTTAAATTTATTGCATTAAATTTTGCAGGTGTCATGTAGTGGTGTTGGACAACACATCCAAATTTCCCTCCACCATTGCATGGAGTTCCATAAGCGGTCCAAGGAAATGATAACAAAAAAACCAATTTTCCTAAGTTGCATGGTGGTCAATGGCCAAATATAACAACTAAACAAATATAATTCTTATGGATATGGTTAGGGATCATATTCCTTGTTATCTCTTACATGTCGCAAAGACACCAATCATATGGTCTAATGTCATTAATAAAACAATATAATTTTTTGGCAGTAGACCCAAAATTCACAAAGATGATTCTTACCAATTTTTCCATGGTCTATGACCTTGAAGAATTAAACAATGTATTGACAACTTACCACTTACCAACCCATAATATCATGGTTAGAGACCAATTAAAATTATAATCCAAGATAACCATAAATTAACTTACCCCGACGTTTCCTTACGACAATTAACTCAACATTACGATTTAAGATTTTTCTTCTTCGCATCAAGTTCAAATCAACATATCAACAATAATAATTCACATTATTAACATTGCTAAGTTGGTTAATCAAACAAGTAACATTTACCTTGTCATCACTTTATAAACCTTGTACTAAGTAGCGATGAAGACCATCTTAATGCCTTGCGATTAATGACCGATATAACAATCATAAGGTGGTTATTCATAACATCAAATAAATAATAATTATATATAAGTATCGAAATAATACAAGGTACAACAACGTAACTGATTTTTAACATTATAAATTTATCACTTATAGTACCCAAGGTATAGTAAAATCATCCAATACAAGTACAACAAGAATAAGTTATGAATATTGAATAATCAATGAATGTAAGGTGACGAGTGCGGTTACGATGCTTAATATGCAACTATGCACATGTACATATCCTTTTGGAAATATGTACATTAGCTGCAAACATAACCTCGTAACAACACTATTCAACTCACTTTCCCAAACTATTTAATATATCATAGCTTATTTTTGCAACATAACATAATGAAAATATGGGGTGTGACATCATGATGGTAATATCATCTCAAAATATTATTATTGAAGAGGATAGATCAACTTAGAAGCCTTTACAAGTGATTTGGGAGCCATTAGATCTGAAATTTGAGAAAATATGCTTCGGTACTCTATCATGCATAGCTCATACATGTTGGTGTAGGACATTTACCATGTACATATCTTAAATACATGGGATTCCTCCACATAGGTGATCTACCATGCTCAAGTGTCCTATGGTGTCATTATGGCCTTACACGCGTCATAGAGCACCATAGGAGTTACATTTGATCGGGCTATTCTAGGAATGTAACTCCCACCTCTTGATGGCTACATTTTTGGGGGACTTACACACCCCACTACTAAATGTACACCTTTCATCTTGAGCAATGGAATGGAATGGAGTATGGGATTTGAACCATTTTCCCCTTAATACATGCACATTTCTCTCATGGGTGATTTCTTGCTTCAATCTTGAAGCTACATACATTTTGTGGTTGAGTGCAACATTTTGATGCTAACGAATTCCCTCTAGATCTTCGTCATTCCTCCAACATGGTATCGAGATGCACAAATTTTCGTCACACCAAAAGTTCAAGATTTTGGTGTGATGGAAAATCATGCGCTCTACGATACCAGAAGCTAAGCGCGCCAACCCCATAGTAGTGTTGGGATGGGTGACCTCCCAGGAAATTCCCTGGTGTTTGCCTCTTAATATTGTTGGGCCTGGTTGGGTGTATACCTAGCTCCTTCGTGCGGGAGGGTGTTGGCATAGCAGCTGTTTAACACGATGAGATCCCTCTCCACCATAAGTTTGAGCTTTTAGTGTGATAGCAAGTTGTGCAGCTCTGATACCATATCGGAGGAATGATGAAGATCTAGAGGGAATTCATGAGCATCAAAACATTACACTCAACCGCAAAATGCATGTAGCTTCAAGATCGAAGCAAGAAATCACCCATGAGAGCAATGCGCATACATTAAGGGAAAATGGCTCAAATCCCATTTTCCATTCCATTCCATTGCTCAAGATAAAGGTGTACATATAGTAGTGGCGTGCATAACTCCCCCACAAATGTACATGTAAAGAGGTGGGAGTTACATTCCTAGAATAGCGCCTAATGTAACTCCTATGATGTATATGATGCGTGTAAGGCCATAATGAAAAGCTGGTGAATCACCTATGTGGAGGAATCCCATGTACTTAAGATTAGGAACCGAGTTGTCCCACATCTCATTCCATTACATTTGCATTACTTGAATCACACTTTGTTCATGATTTGGTCTTTCGATAACTCGGGTCGCTCACAATTTTACCAGCTCGTACCTTACATTGATCGACTCATACCTTTTACATTGATTCGGTGGCCTCACTTGTAGTCTTGTCTCCGCAACGTTACATTTGGTTTTAGGCTCTTGCATTGTTCTTTCTACTGGACACCAAATTTGGGTCTTACGATGCCCTGTGCCCCGCATCTCATCTCACAACCTAACCCTACCTCACCACCTAAACCTTACACACTTAATTATTTATTAATTACCTTATAATTAATAAATCCACATCTCCAACCCTGCCACCTCACCATGACCTAGCCCTAACCCTAAACTAACCTAATTAAGACCTATAACTTGGTCCAGACCCACACCCATGACTCATCACCCCTCACCCACACCAAAACAAACCTAATAATGACTTGACCAAGCCCACAACTGACCCCTTGGGAGAAAAGGAGGGAAAGTTGGCTATTTTACTAAAAATAGCCAACTTTGACCTAACCAACATTGGTCCCTACTCGACCAGCGTTGATTAGGTAACCGCCATCCGCCTCCCTCGTAAATGACCTCCCCCAACCAAAACCAAAGGATCAATTCATTTGCAAGAGAGAGACAAGTGAGAGAGAGAGAAGAGGTTGCAGAGAGGAGTATTGAGCCCAAGACTATAACTGAGCAACTAGATCACTGTCACACTCATCCAAACATTGGGAGAGTTGGAGGATAGCTTCATCAGCTCACTTCCGATTACCGGATCATCCCAACTGAGCCTTGCCTTCGCCACTACATTCCTTGGACCTACATCCGCATCAGAAACTAGTAAGTAGTCTCTTTTATTACCTTGTATGCTTCTAGACACTACTTTGTGAACTTTTGATTCATAGTGATTATAAGCTCACTCCTGGATCTACCACCTAGTAGCACCCTGCACCTAACCTCCATTCATCCATCTCTATATTGCCCCAAAGACAGCTTTCTCACTCTCTAAGTCTTCTCTATCACCCTACTACTCCCCTCAACCATCTACTAACCTTCTAAACCCCATAACCACCTTACAACCAACCTCCATTTAAAATCCCCTAAATCACTGCCCCTACCGATATCGGTTATCCCCTACCAGTATCAATTTTATAACCGCGGTCGGTTATCCAGTGATTGGCGCATCTGTCACTGTGACTTATACCAAAAACCAACCTTTCACCTATTTACCTCCAAACAATCTCATATCTAGCCTTGTCTATCCCTATAACTTGATCTGAACGTATCAATAACTAGTGACCAAACAAACAGCATGACATTTTATTATTGGTAGTTTAGTCTCTATTTCTTTTAGTAACGAGATACCTAAATCGTGATTTCGCAATAGCTTCTTTATTATCATTTGCATTAATTTGTATTAAAAGGGAACTGACCACCTTCGAAAGGAAGTCTAATATTTCCTGGGCCCAAGGTAGTTCCCTCACTTATTGTTTAACGAAAATCTAGTGGTCTTGCATTCTTATTTACAGGTAGTCCTTCCTAGACAAAAAGGAGCTCTTCACAATCGGTCTGATCTCTCTACGGTACACGCACACCTTCCCAACACTCAATAGGTATTCCTCCTAGCCCTAACCCTTATTTGTTTCTCAAGAGAATGAAAAGATAGAAATAACTCTATTCTGGAACAAAATTCTGTGTGAAACATTTTGGCACACCGGTGGGACCCTTCTCGGGTTTCTTTCTTTCTTGCTTGTTTTCATATAGGGAGCACACTTGCTGTTTCTTTCTTCTAAATATTCACAAAATATTTTTTCATTTTGGTAAAAGAACTTGTCTTTCTTTCGCATCTTTGCATTAGTGAAAGTCATCTTCTTAACCTCTTCTCTTTCTTTGCTTCATCGAATATCATTTTTGATTTGGGTTTAAAACACGTGCATCACATTCTTGCTTGCTATTTTTAATTCTAGTGAACGTAGATTAAGTAACAGGTCGTACACGTGGGGGTGATATCCACGGTATTGATGAGAAATTAATCTTACTCTCACTGCACAACACATACCAAATCACATCATAATCTACGCAACATCTCAAACATCCCCCTTCCCGTGGTATTTCTCCACCCGATTGAGGTAGTCTTACAAGCCAAAACAAACTTGACATCTCCCTTAGGTTTTTTATTTAGGATTGACATCATCTTGCGTCTAAGGCATAAGCCCAAAGTGATTAAAACTAATCCTAGGGTCAGTCTCTTGATTTTCTTGTGTATCTTGCTTTTTTTTTTCTTTCAGTTCTGTTTCTCTGTTATACCCTGTCTCAGTGATCACTTCAGACAGTTTGGTGGGTATACTAAGCCTTGTTATCCCCAAACCAGCAGCCTCTTACATTCTATCTTTACCTTCACAGTGACCGACACTGGTCCTCTTCTACCAACATTGGTTACACTGACCGACGCCGCTACCGTCCCGACCGACATTAGTTACCTCGATCGATGTTCACCACGGTTCTTGCTTCGACAAACCAGCAACCTACCAATTCCAACATTTTGTTGCTATTTCTTTTATTGATTGACTAATTCCCTAATGTATCCTCTTGTCCATGGTTGTTATCACCCAGTAACAAGCCGCAGCCATGGTTTCGCATGCTTGTTCCATGTCTTTGCCTAAGTCACCCCCTTCGCATCCTATGGGGAATCCTACGGACACCAAGTGCTTTTCCCAAGATCCCTGTAGGAGATCCGGACTTTGCAAAAATTTTGGATGCTAATCCTAGCACCGTACAGTATTATTTGTCTCATACCCCTGACCGTACACTTGACGGTCAGCTACTCTTTGGTATGCCTATTAGTATAGCCACTCACCTAGCCCCTTCCCCACCTAATAACTCCGCCTCACCGTCTTCATCCTTAGCCCCATCTCCCAGCTCAGTGGCTTCGGTGGTTCATACTGCACCAATTGGCCTTCCTTTGGTTAATCTGGGGCCCCACATATCACTACCATCCACTACCCCTACCTCATCTCTCCCAGATTGCCTCTTTCATAACTCGCTCTCTACCATCTATTCACACAAGCTTTCCCTTTCAGGCTCCGCCCGCCTTTTCATTTCCGCAGACTCATCTAGTGGCCTCAACATCTTATATATGACACACTTACTCGGCCACCCCAACACATTCATCATCATTACCTTATCAACATTCAACCCCAAAGATTGTCTAGTAGTGGCTCTTGGCCTAATTCTCCTTTGTTTACGATGACAACACCATCATCTAACCCAACCAAAGATTTAATCAAATAGATGATGGACAAGATGTAAAATCTTAAGGCTTCTGTTTCAGGAAGCCATAACACCCTGACATATGAGCAAGTTTTTCAGGAGCCTATTCATCCTTCTTTCCCCTTCATACATATCCTCCTCAATGGGAATTACTGAAATTTACTCGCTTTAGTAGTAAGGAGGACCCTCAACAACACTTGCGATCGTTTAGACATGCCTGCTATCTGATTGCTCATGACGATGCCTTACTACTCCATACCTTCCCCATGTCCTTATCAGGACCTACCTTGGAGTGGTACAGTGCTTTAGCCTAGCACTCAATCTTCTCCTTTAACCAGTTAGCCCAATCTTTCTTAGATCACTTCTCCATCAATATTGCCAAGAAATTATCCCTTACCAACCTCTATGCCATCCGAAAATTTGAAGACGAGTCTATCACAGATTTCATTGGATGATGGCGGGGCCTCATCAACTAACTTACTTATGCCTTACCTCAGGCCGAGCTCATCGAACTCTTTACGTAGGCTCTGCGCTAAACACATTTCTCCATCCCTCCAAATTCAAACTTTCGCACCTTTGATGAGGCCTTTACTATGGCTCGGAAACTAGAGATTCGAGCCTTAGAGGAGGATAAATTGAAGTTGCACAACAAAAACTCAAATTTCCAAATCCAAGACTCCACCAACAAACCCAACACCACCAACTCTCACGCATTGGCTGCTTCGAAATCAAAAGGAGCCGTACACGTGGTGACGGTCAAATCTCAAGCACCGTCTAATACCCAACCGAAATCCACCTATAAGTATAAAGCCGAGCCCATCAAGTACACTCCCTTGGGAGAAACTTATGATGTGATCTTGGACAAATTGCTTAAAGCAGGAGCTATCACCTTGCCTCCTGTTAAACCTCACTCTGGTTTTGATTCCACCCGCACTATACCTTCTTGGTATAAATAAAATGACTTCTGTAACTTCCATCGCATGAAGGGACACAGCCACGAAAATTATAAGATGTTGAAAAACATAGTGCAGAAAATGGTTGATGCAGGGGATATAACCCTCGATAATCCTAATGCCCCTGCTAATCGAAATTTAAAAATATTCAACAAACCATTTCCAAACCATTCATATAACAGTAACACAAACCAAGAAACCTCAACCGAGGAGAAGAGTGTGCATGAGATCCATGTGGTTTTCAACTCCAAACCAAGGGCTTCCATCGAGGAAATTCTGAATCAAGCCTCTTCACCAATGCAGGGGTCCTCACCCCCTTCTCCTTCATCAGGACAAGAGGATAGCCCCACTATTCCTTTACCCATAAAGGAATCAATCGCCCTTGAGTTCTCTTCTCACAGAAGAGCCCGCTTACACCACATCCCTGCAAGACTGTGAGCGGATGTTATCCAACCTATCTATTTCCCAAACATCTCCTTCCACCACTCTTGCTACAAAAGAAGAAGGATCGCCACTTTTTCTGTCATCCTTAGAGGAGAAACCCCTCGAGCCTACATCACCAAACTCCTTAACCATGACGGATCCTCTAGAACATGCCATCCTCCCTATCGCTTCTTCATCGCCTAAATCTTTCCAAAGAACCAGGTTGACCTCTTAACACCCATTGATACAACGCCTCATTCGCCCCCTGTATCACACCCACAGTGGACCGGAATCACAGCCCACTTCTCTTCCATACCAAAATTCCCGTCCACATGTGAAGATTGTCATCCCCCAAAAGATAGACGAGTCTTATGGGAACGTTTGAGTACACAATGCTCTACTCAAATGTAGATGACTAATCCAGACACCTCTACCATATGCCCGAAGTTTTTACAAAAGCTCAAAATGCCTATGTCCTCACCTCACCCCCCTCATCTCTACCAAATACCTCATCTACCTCTATCAACCTAACCAAACCTTCCCCTACGCTTGGGACTTCACCAATACCCAGCCTGATGCACCCACCTAAATGGTTAGATTTATCCAAAAATAAAGTCGTCAATCCACCTAGGAGATAGACCCAATCTCCTCGATTCCAATCTATGTCTCCACCATAACTAAAACCCTCACTCCCGATCACACCAGAGACAAAGCAGCACATTTTCCACCCTCACCGTCACACCTACCTTCTATATTGGGGCCTCACCCCTCCACCTTGCCTCAATACACCATGCCTCCCACATCTTCTTTAACACGACCTGCACCTTCTGCACCCATACAGAAATCCACGGGCGTCTCAACACCATCGCCCCAAGTATCCTGCCTACCTACCAACCCTAAGAAAACTCGATCATCGAAGGACTTGTTTGCTATCGCTCCTCTTTCCCCATGGTTATTTCCTACCACCACATCATCTATGGCCTCATCATCTAACTAGCTAAACATGACTTCTGCGCAGAAGAAGCCATGCCTAGTTAAACCCAATCATCAAAATCCCTTGCCTAAACCACCACCCATATGAACCACTCATACCCAACCATTACCAAAACAATAAATAATCTCACCCACTCAATCAATAGCCTCATCTTCATCTAAATTTGACCCGCTCAAAGGATCTTACGCCAAGATCCTTGATATGTTGGTAGGGGATGTGACCATTTCCTTACCCCCACTCAGACCCTATGATCCATCTAAACCTCAACTTATAGGTTATGATGAATCTAAAATTTGTGCCTACCACCGCACACCAGGACACAATGTAGAAGGATGTAAAGCTTTGAAAGCCATCCTTCACCAGTTACCTATCTCGGATGGAAAATCTAAGAAAGACAACTTACGGAGGGGAAAGCCCTTAGCTTTGATCCCTTCTCCTATACCACATGTCCCCGCCTCGCCAAAATCTATCATCATTGTAACCCCACCTCTCGAGAACAATGACTTATCCCTGCCATCTTCCTCATCTCGTATTCACGAGATCAACATGATTAGCATTGCTACTCGAGGTCAGAAAAACAATGGAAAAGCTAAAGAGAGCACACCTGCAACCTCTCTTTCTCCTTCTGCCATCCCGATCGCACCACCACCTAAAGTGGTTATTTGTGGACCTACCTATCCAGTCTCTGATGGAGTTTCCCATCACACCATGATCAAACAACTTCACCAATTTCCTATAAAAATGACACTCTATGATCTCATTCAAACATCTGAATCTCATCGACAAGCTCTAATTGATATCCTCCAAGGGATAGAGGTCCTACCTAACGAAATCCTTCCTGTTGCCTCCATCTTGACACCCAACCATGTCACTTCTCTCACCAAACAACCTACCTCCACAACCACCTCTCGTCCCCGCATGCAATGAAGCCACCTTTGTCGCGCTTTTTTCAAGAAGAAATTGTCATCTTTGGTGCAGAAGATCCTAACCCCGCTCTTTTCATCTCGGCTTACGTCCAAGACATCTGGGTACGTCATGTTATGATCGACGGGGGCGCTAGCCTAAACATCATCTCTTCCAAAGCCTTCCAACAGATGAATATCCCTCCTAGCTGCATGTGTGCCAACCCCACCATGTTGCATTCATTCAACGATGCTATTACTTCTACCCTAGGCACCATGATCCTTAACATTCGTGTAGGGCCATGTACCTTGCCCGAACTCTTCTATGTCCTTGAGGGAGAGTTCCAATACAACATGTTGTTAGGCCGCCCTTGGATCTGGGCTATGGGATGCGTTCCCTCCACCTTACATAGATGCATAAAATTCAAGTATGAGGGGAAGTCATACACCGTCACAGCTGACGCTTCCCCCTTCAAAACCTGTAATATGTTATATCACCCTAATGATGTGCTTGTACCAGTCAAGGCACCCATTGATCCGACCCAACCATCTACTTCAACCACGCCTCAACCATCCACCTTAGCCGCACCCACACCTTCAACCAATGAAACCACCGACACAAATACCTCTTCCTTCCCGTGGACAACATCCCAACCTCGGATCCCTTGATAGGTGTTTTTCAATGCTCTTGGCTTTGGGGAGTACCGCCAATACAACGTTAGCACCTTCCATACCCCACAAGAGTATGGATAGTTACATGCGCATCCTACCTACGACCGTTGTGTGGGGGAGGTGATCTCCTACAGACCACCTAATTACCGCACCAACCTAACATATGGGGGTGTCAACACATCCTTTGTCACCCCGAACCTCCCCTTGGTGCGGTTCCCTTCCAATCTGATTTTCAATATCTAACCAACATTGCTGTCGTTTCGCCCTCACCTTCCGACTACCGTTGTGCTTGGAAAGGTTTTGGTTTCGGTCTTTATGAATAAGGCCGACATATGATCATTCCCATGACTACACACAAACACAAATATCGTAGTGGTCTTGGATTTTTTGAACCAGCTACACCAAAGAAACCTCATGTCAATTGTATCTAGGAAGATGATGAAGTCACCCCTTTTGAACCATCATCACCCATTTTTCCATCTTCACCCACGGAGTAGATAGACCTAGAATCTATCCCTCCTAACTTTTTTTTTCATGAATGTTATCTTCCTAGGTCCTCTCACTTATCAACATGATGGTGAAGACCCATCTTCTCTCCCCCTTTTGTATCCAAACATGATCGAAGAAGACTCACCTTCGATTAATGTTGTGGAGTGCCAGGATGATGACTCCATCCTCACCTACCTTAGTGCGGAAGAATCTTATAATCAACATGCCTTACCATCTAAAACCCAAACCATGTTGAATGAGTCGACTATATAAATCAACATCCACATGGAGGATGATCCTCACATTGTAAAGATTGGACAATCTCTCGACGCATCAAAATAAGCCGCCTTCACTACCTTCCTCCGTGCCCGTAATCAAGCTTTCACTTGGTCCTACGCCGACATGCCAGGAATCGATCCTGACATTGCTATCCATAACATCACTCTGAAACTAGACTCCAAACCAATTAAACAAAAACTAAGAAAAATGCATCCATGCATTGCCCTCTTGGTTAAAGAAGAGCTTCAACGACTCTTTTCTATTTCTTTCATCTTACCTATTAACTATCCTCAATGGATTTCTAATGTCGTACACTGTCACAAAAGTGATAGGGGACTTTGAATATATACGTATTTCGGGACCTTAACCTCATTTTCCCAAAGGACGACTTCCCCCTACCTAGCATTGATCAACTTATTGATCTCACTGCGGGCCATGAGATGCTTTCTCTCATGGATGGTTTCTCAGGATATAATCAAATTTTAGTATCCCCGCCAATCAACATAAAATCGCTTTCATTACCCCCTGGGGACCTTTTTTGCTATCGTGTCATGCTGTTTGGCCTTAAGAATGCTAGTGCGACCTATCAGCGGGCTATGACTTACATTTTTCATGAAATTATGCACACTATCCTCGAGGATTATGTCGATGATCTTCTTGGAAAATCCAAACATCGCAGTTGAACATCTTGATGTTTTAACCATTATTTTTGATTGCCTATTACAATACTCGTGTTCATCTTCAACCAAATAAATGTGTCTTTGGCATCCTTTCAGAAGAATCCTTGGCTTAAACCCATTTAAATTCAAAGATATCTTAGAAATGCCCCAACCACTAACCTAAAACAATCGCATAGTTTGCAGGAAAACTCCAATATATCCGGCGTTTCATCTCACAACTCTCGGATCGATGTCAACATTTCCATCATCTCCTTAAAAGGACATTATCTTTCAATGGAGCGAGGAGTGCCACCAAGCCTTGGAGGCTCTTAAAGCTTATCTCTTGCAGCCACCCGTACTTATCCTACCTCGGACGATCACCCTTTCTACCTTTACCTTTCGCCACCGACCATGTTATAGGAGCCATGCTCGAACATCGTGACTTCAAGAATCGAGAGCAATTAGTTTATTACATAATCCATACTCTTGTGGATTATGAGACTAGGTATACACATGTAGAAAAGTTGTGCCTAGCCCTATCATTTGTGGCCACCAAACTCCGACATTACCTCCGAATCACAAAAATTTTGTCATCACCATTGCTGACCCCATACATTATATGTACACCAAACCTCATCTAAACCAATGCAACACCCGATGGCTTATGATCCTCGCTAACCTTGACATTGAGTTTGTACAGACACCGTAAAGCGGTCAAAGGACAAACTATCGCTGATCAACTCATGGAAGCCTCTTTACGGGAACAATTTACTAATTTTACTTTCGATAAACTCATCGCAACTCTTTTGCTCGGTGATGTGTCTTATCTGATGACCCTCTTCTTCAATGGATCTAAATGTCAATGCGGCAGAGGGGTGGGCATTGTTCTCATTCCTCTTGATGGTGAACCTATGCCTCTTTCATTCAAGCTCGATTTCCCGCACTAACAATACAAAGAGAATTTGAGGCCCTTGTTTTGGGTCTCCATGTTGCGTTACACTTAGGTGTGAAGTCTATTAACATTTTTGGTGACTCTCAATTGGTAGTAAATCAAGTTACTGGCATCTACCAATGTAAAAATGAGGAACTTCAAAAGTACAAACATTACATGGATTAACTTTTGACCTTATTTACTCAATATTCTATCCAAACCATTCCACACTCAACTAATAAATTTACGGATACTATGGCTTGCTTGGCCTCGCAAATTCCTACCTCACCAACTGACTCTAACATATTTTTCTTGGTCCAACAACTCTTTTCCCCATCTTACTTAGTCCCAAATGTTTGTATGGTAAATAATGTATCTACTGATTTGCAGGATACCTGGTATCACCAATTTCACGACTACCTTACAACCTCTGTTCTCCCACCTGACCTTACTAGTAATGGAAAATGCGCTTTTCTTAAAAGTGTTTCTCATTATGTCATCATGGGGGGACTCCTCTATAAACGTGGCTTTGATGGTATCCTCCTTCGATGTCTAACCGGTGCTGAAGTCACCCATACCATCCAACAAGTCCATGATGGAATTTGTGGTGGGCACTTTAGTGGCCTTGTCGTGGCCAAGCGGATCCTTCGCCTAGGATATTATTGGCCTACTCTTAATAAAGACTGCTGCAAATATGTTAAGTGTTGTGTTATGTGTCAACAACATGCCAACCTTCAACATACTCCCAGCCACCCGCTATAGTTCGCACGAGATCTTTGGCCTTTCTCACAATGGGGTTTAGACCTTATTAGTGAGATTCACCGCCTTCTTCGCAGCGTCACCATTGGATCATCACGGCAACCGAATATTACACTAAATGGGTGGAGTCCATTCCACTCATTTCAACCAAAAAAGAGAAAATCGTTGAGTTCATCAATCATCACATTATCTGTAGTTTTGGTGTTCCTCATCGCCTAATAACAGACAATGGAAAATCTTTCAAAAATAAGTTACATGAGCCCTTTGTGACAAATTTGGTATCAAACTTAGCTTCTCGTCACCCTACTATCCACAAGCAAATGGTCAAGCTGAATCTTCTAACAAAACCTTAACCAAAATTCTCATGAAAGTTGTTAACGATTTTGGGAAAAACTGGCATGATCACATCCCCTTTGCCCTTTGGGCTTATCGTACCAGCATTCATACTTCCACTAATGCCACACCATTCTCTTTGGTGTATGGTACCGAGGCTGTCTTGCCTCTCGAAATACAAATCCCTTCCCTCAGAATATCTCTCCAGGATATTCTCACCAATGATGACTTCCACCAAGAGCGGTTAGCCCAATTGGAGCTTCTTGACGAGCATCGTCTTACAGCTCTTGACCACCTTCAAATTTATCAAAAGTGCATCAAGCGTGCTTATGATAAGTGAATTCATGAGCATACCTTTAAGATTGGTGATCTTGTCCTCAAAGAGAATCAACATGTAACCAAACTAGAAAAGAGCAAACATGGAAAATTTGCTCCTAATTGGATTGGGCCTTACATTATCACTCACACTTATGGATCAGGTACTTATCATTTAGCTTCACTTAATGGTAAACCTAAGCCTGAACCCCTTAATGCCTTGCATCTCTCGACCATTCTACTATTGAATTTAGTGTTACATCACTTCTTATCTACCTTGCACTCGTCCCTTGAGCTCATTTACCACCTCATACACCTTGTTTTGTGCATCTCAAAGTAGAATCAAACTCACGTGGTTTGATCATCACCTCCTCTTAAAGATGCCTTCCCCTTTTTAGTCTGGTCCATGACTTAAAATTATCAAAATAAAAAGTTCTCAATTATATAATTCTAGGATATTCTTGAGTCAAACTTCCTGCAAAACTAGATGCTTCATGCCAAATGGACATCTAGACCTCTAAGCTATAAACTAGACTACTCCCTCGAAGGATAGCTATGTGCAAATGCATCTGCTACTATAAGTAGACTGCTCCCTCGAAGGACAGCTATGTGCAAAGCCGCATCTGCTACTATAAGTAGACTGCTCCCTTGAAGGATAGCTATACAAATTCAGCCTCTATCAAAAGCTTCTCGCATTGATCAGCTTCGTGAAGACCTCAAGAACAACAAAATGCATATCCCATATAGACTTCCGCATTGATCAATCTATATCCAAAAAATAAAAAAGATTCAAAAGCACTTTTGAGTCATGGACTTGTCTATTTAGGTTTGGTTCTCTTTCATCGAATAATCACCTTATAACAAATTCTTTGCATACCTACCTATACCATCCACCTCACCTCACCATTCTTCACAAAAACAAAACTCAAGGGACGTGACGTATATCGATATATTGTGATTATACAAATCTTTTCACCTATCAAATTCTCACCTATGCAAGGTACCTAGGGATTCAAGCTAATCCTATGATAATACATGGTTTGTTTAGCTCTTTCCAACTATGGGACACTTTTGCCTCTTTTACCCAACTCTAGGATTATGTGTTGACCTTAATCAAGACACGATTTTCCTATGCTTTGGTAAGCTAACCCTCGCTTCACCTATACCCACACCAACACCAACAACATTACCCTACCAACATCAAACTTTTACCAACCAACAAATTGCCTAACCACAACCAAATTGTCCTGAATTCACCTCTCCCTAGTCCTAAGGGAGAACTACATCGGCTGAGGCCCCTCCTTACTTTGTGCAATGGGCTATGTAGGAAGCACTTAGGAGACATGGGGTCTCCCAAGGTTAGCTCGACCATCCCCTACCATAACCTATCATGTGTTGTGTTTTCCTTAAAAATATAAATATTTTCGATATCGGTTACCTGCTTATTTTAACCTAACTCCTGCCCTTATCCATCAATCTCCATTTTTCACCACATTACCTACCCCTAGCTTTGCTACATAGCCTTATTTTGAATTCATCGGCCCAACCTAAGGCCACAACTCACCAATCGCCCCGACCCAAGGCCGCAACCAACCCATCGGCTCCACCCCAAGGTCGCAACCAACCAATCGGCCCGACCCAAGGCCGTAACCAACCAATCGGCCGACCCAAGGCCACAACCAATCAATCGGCCCAACCCAAGGCCACAACCAATCAATCAGCCCGACCCAAGGCCACAACCAATCAATCGGCCCGACCCAAGGCCGCAACCAACCAATCACCGACCCACGCCACACCCAATCAATCGGCCCGACCCAAGGCCGCACCAATTAAGTACCTCGACCAAGGCCCGCAAATTACGATTCTATCCACCCATCATACAACTATTTGTTTAATTGAGCTCACCTGTTCGTGTTTTAGCATGACTATGATACTTTAATTGATCGGTGACCACTTTGCCTAGACCGAGACTATAACATTTATCTCAACCAAACCAACCATTTAGTCTTGGCGAGCCTAATTGTTCTGGTACCTTACCCGTTATATCCCCTAGAGCTACTTCCTATGCCTTGGATACCAGGATTATATCAACCTTGTTTGGATAAACTATCGACCTTTGCCTATGATTTGCTTGTTTTCTCTTCAAATCATGTACCTTGCCGCACTACTACATTTTAACATGTGTCTACTTCCTTGAACTTACCCCACCATCTTACCATCATCTCATCATCATTCACCCTTTATCAACCCTATCCCTGATTTCACGTCGCCTCAATCTATGATAGATTTGAGGGGGATTACCTATACCCTTAACTAGGGCAACCACTTCTTATTATTGTCAGTGCAGCTTTACAAGACAAGCTACACGACAACAAGGGGAAAATGTAGACACCAAATTTGGGTCTTACGATGCCCTGTGCCCCACATCTCATCTCGCAACCTAACCCTACCTCACCACCTAAACCTTACACACTTAATTATTTATTAATTACCTTATAATTAATAAATCCACATCTCTAACCCTTCCACCTCACCATGACCTAGCCCTAACCCTAAACTAACCTAATTAAGACCTATAACTTGGTCCAAACCCACACCCATGACTCATCACCCCTCACCCAGCACAAAAATGAACCTAATAATGACTTGACCAAGCCCACAACTGACCCCTTGGGAGAAAAGGAGGGAAAGTTGGCTATTTTACTAAAAATAGCCAACTTTGACCTAACCGACATCGGTCCCTACTTGACCGGCGTCGGTTAGGTAACCACCATCGGTTCCCTGTAAATGACCTCCCCCAACCAAAACCAAAGGATCCGAATTCATTTGCAAGGATCTGAATTCATTTGCAAGAGAGAGACAAGTGAGAGAGAGAGAAGAGGTTACAGAGAGGAGTATTGAGCCCAAGACTGTAACTGAGCAACTAGATCACTGTCACACTCATCCAAACATTGGGAGAGTCGGAGGATAGCTTCATCAGCTCACTTCCGATTGCCGGATCATCCCAACTGAGCCTTGCCTTCGCCACTACATTCCTTGGACTTGCATCCGCATCAGAAACTAGTAAGTAGTCTCTTTTATTACCTTGTATGCTTCTAGACACTACTTTGTGAACTTTTGATTCATAGTGATTATAAGCTCACTCCTGGATCTACAACTTGGTAGCACCCTACACCTAACCTCCATTCATCCATCTCTATATTTCCCAAAGACAGCTTTCTCACTCTCTGAGTCTTCTCTATCACCCTACTACTCCCCTCAACCATCTACCAACCTTCTAAACCCCATAACCACCTTACAACCAACCTCCATTTAAAATCCCCTAAATCACTACCCCTACCGATATCGGTTATCCCCTACCGATATTGGTTTTATAACCGTGATTGGTTATCCAGTGACCGGCGTTGGTCACTATGACTTATACCAAAAACCAATCTTTCACCTATTTACCTCCAAACAATCTCATATCCAACCTTGTCTATCCCTGTAACTTGATCTGAACGTATCAATAACTAGTGACCAAACAAACAACATGACATTTTATTATTGGTAGTTTAGTCTCTATTGCTTTTAGTAACGAGGTACCTAAATCGTGATTTCACAATAGCTTCTTTATTATCATTTGCATTAATTTGTATTAAAAGGGAACTGACCACCTTCGAAAGGAAGTCTAATATTTCCTAGGCCCAAGGAAGTTCCCTCACTTATTGTTTAATGAAAATCTAGTGGTCTTGCATTCTTATTTACAGGTAGTCCTTCCCAGACAAAAAGGATCTCTTCACAATCGGTCTGATCTCTCTACGGTATGCGCACACCTTCCCAACACTCAATAGGTATTCCTCCTAGCCCTAACCCTTATTTATTTCTCAAGAGAATGAAAAGATAGAAATAACTCTATTCTAGAATAAAATTCGAGTGAAACACTTTCAACTCTACCCACGTTGACCCTGCAACTCGTGCTCTACCATTGTGCATTAATTTGGTAGCTCCACTCATGTTTCAGATACACGGCTAGGGTTCATTTTCTTGGCATTCATTTTCCGTGAATGTTGAGTGTTGGTTCGTGCCTTGTGTGTTGTGGGCTCAAACTAGTTGCTTTGGCCCTTTCCGAGCTCCCTTCTCTGTGCATGCACTCAGTGTCATTCTGCATTCCACCTCACTCCCTACCAAACGTTGGCTCCACCTTATTCTTGGATACGCACTAGCTAGGTCATTCTTTATGCTTAACAGTTTCACCCACACCACACATGGTTGCTGTAATGGTTACTTGTAACTCGATAGAGCTTTACATCTCAAAGACTGCAAGCAGATTCCACCCACTAAAACTTGCGTAATAGTTAGAAGGATGTGGCATCACTCATTCAGCCTGCAATCTACACACAGTAGTGCCAACCCTATCAACTTGGTGGTGTATGTGGTAAAACAGCTCGATTTGCATTACACCCAGTGGATTACAACTTACACGGGATGTTTCAACTCATCCTAACGAGTCAGACACTCAACTCAGCATGTGGCAATGGAACTCGGCAGTCACTCAATTCAGATGGCTCGATCTGTTAGTCGTCCCTTGTATGCAATGGTTACACCAATAACCCATGTGGCAATGATTCATTGTATGCCTCATCTCAACCTCACTCAATCCAACTTGGAAGGTTCAACCCAGGCCAGCTCGGCCTCACCAGCCAACAGCTTGACTTAGGTGTGAACCAACCATTTCGGTCACACATCAAGTAACTCATGCATTAGCCATCGAGTAGCTCAGTCATCGATGCCCTATAGCTCCCCCATTCCCTTTTAGAATTTTTTATCGGTTAAAACAATCCCATTTTTAATGTTTTAAGGAAAAAAAAATCTTATCTTGGCATTGTAATATTTTTGGGATATATTTTCCTTGTTTTAATGTCCTTGATTTTGTGTCGAAGATGGAGGGCGAGGTTCGAGGTTGGTAGAAGGCTAATCCCCCCTCGCAAGAAAAACAAACCCTACCTAAAATTTGATGTCATTTCCAATGAGTACCCACACGACACCCTTTGCCCCCATTTCAGGAACTTTTTTAATCTGTTTGCAAGGCTTATTGGCATTTTCCATTAGTTGCGGGAATCGTTTTCTGCTATAACTTTTGACTCGCTGCTCGGTTTTGAGCACTTATTTATTCAAAGTTGCATGATTTTTCACATGGTAAGTGATGACATTGTTAATTTTGTAAATGCACTACTTTATAAAGTGCCACATTCTTGGGGGATTCACTAGTACTCTTGTACACACAGATGCATTATCGGTGAGTCCGAGCGTCTTGATTTTGTGCACCTTGCACTTTTGATCCTACATAATGGAGGGTGCTCTTTCCATACGTGAGTGTCATAGGATCACCGTATAGCTTCTACCACTTCTTATTGTGAGAGAGAACTATTCATCTTGGTGTGCTTCCATGGAACATTACTTCACTCACGAGGTTCTTTCACCCTTCTTACTTGGGTCAGTTCTTGTAGCCACTAATCATCATTGTCTTGAGGACTTTCTCAACACTTGTAACCATGTTTTTGGTCACATGATGATGCATGTCTCCATATCTCTCTAGTTTCACATGGCAGACTCAGATCCACCCCACCATGTCTGGAGCATTCTTCAGTCCCTCTATGGATACCCTTCACATATTGACACCATTGTTGTTGTTGTTGATCTCATGGTCTCCTCTTCTTCATTTGATGACAATTCCACTGACACAAACTCGCTTGGTTATACTTCTGATGATGAGGACTGTGTACCCATTTCTGATGTCGAGAGTACTACAGAGGACTCTTCTCCTCCTCTCACTATTCCAGAGAGTATTGACACATCCCACATCTCATCAGATATCAAGCAGTCTCCTACTCAACCTCATACAGTCATCACACCCACCTCTTTTCCACCTTTATTGTGTGAGGCCCCTTTCACTCCTTTACCTTCATTGGATGACTCATACCTATCTAACATCGCTCTTCTATTTGTTGAGCCCCCTCATTGGGATGAGTATCTACCTAACCTTAGTCATCTTTTTATAGAGTACACTTGTGATGTACTACATGTTCCTCATCCATCTACAGGTATTTCAGAGGATTTCATCATCTCTATCATTAGATTTGCCCTTCTGGGACTCTTACCACTTCCACTTTTTTGGGTACCTTCATTAATCCACCCTTTCTTGTGGATCCATTTTTTGTTGTGGGGGATGTTTTGTTTCCTTCACATCAGTTGGACATCATTTCTACAGGTGTTCCCCTTCTTCACACCGACGATTCTACACACATGGAATTACCTTCGGTTCCTTGGCACTCATTTTCTAGACCTATGTCGACTTTCTGGACCATACTCAGAGTTCTTCATGTTGATGCCTTTAGTTTCCTTCACGGAGTGGGTAGACTTCCAGACATCGTTTCTATCCTTCCTAAGGTTAGGCACACGATTCGTTGTAGGAGTCTCTTCTTCAATCTAGAGGTAGAGGATCTCGTCATTGACATTCTTCTGGGAGACCTCCTAGAGCTGCAAAGTTCAGATCCATCCATGGCATCTTCTACATTCCTCTCATATCCCTCTTCTTCTCTCTTCTTCTTCTTTCCAAGAGATTTCCTCTTTATACATGGGTACCTTTGAAGGCTCGTCTGTGGCTGGGACCCATCTTTGGCATTTTTATTAGATTAGAGAGTGGACTTATCTCTCTTTTGGGGGGGAGTTTTTCCCACTTGGTTTTCTCCTTTTACTCCACTTCTCAAGAGTTTCTTGTAAGTGGGTACCTCATCAAGCTTGTTGTCAAGACCCACTTCTCCTTGTTTTCATCTATGTGTCCACCTAAGTTATGTTATAGGGGGTGTTGGTGTAGGATATTTACCATGCACATATCTTAAGTACATGGGATTCCTCCACATAGGTGATTCACCATGCTTAGGTGTCCTAGGGTGTCATTATGGCCTTACACGCATCATAGAGCGTCATAGGAGTTACATTTGACCGATTATTCCAAGAATGTAACTCCCACCTCTTGATGGATACATTTGTGGGGGAGTTACACACCCCACTACTATATGTACACCTTTCATCTTGAGAAATGGAATGGAATGGAGTATGGGATTTGAGCCATTTTCCCCTTAATGCATGCACATTTCTCTCATGGGTGATTTCTTGCTTCGATCTTGAAGATACATCATTTTACGGTTGAGTGCAATTTTTTTATGCTCACAAATTCCCTCCATATCTTTTTCATTCCTCACGATAATACATTCCTTAATCATTCTCTCTAAATCTAAGATCAATGTGTAGCTCTCTCAATCACCTTTCTAATTGTACCATTCACTTGTCATTTAGATATCTTTGTTAAAAGTTATCAATGAAAAATTAGAGCTCCATTTGTGACCTTTCTCTCTGTTATGACATCCCTAAGCTTCATTTTCCACTAGGTGAAACCATCAAATTTAACCTCATGATCAGACATTGTATAAAATTACATACTTAACCATTTTTTCCACATGTAAGTTATTGATGTCTCAACATGGCTAGGAGAGGAAACAGAGGAACAAAATTTTGAGATAATGCATCACACCGATCTCTGCCACTTGTCCACATGTTCCACATGTCCTCCATTAGTTTTCTATAAAGTTTGTAGGTAGGGCTGAAAGTTTTAAAATAGTGCAGAGCATTGATTGCTTCCACATGTCCACCAAATTCAACCCCTTTGAACTTCTCAACTAAATCCTCATGTAGTTCTCCTAGGTGTATGTGTAAGTATGAGTATGATCTAAGCAATCCCCATATGTTTTCCCTCATGTCTCTTGACACAAAGATTATGGAAAAATTATATAGTACAAAATGTACCCAATGCTATATTAGTGTAATGTGGTGTGCTTCAACTATGTGACCTAACCATTTATTCCTTGAAACCCTTTGACAATGTTTGGAGTGAATTTTCTCTTATTAAGACATGGCTCTATGACCTTTTCATGATTGGAAATGGAGGAAGATAAAATATTTGACCTATTTGAGTGATTTAAACTTATAATGGGGTTTCTTTAATTGATGTTTCACCGATTTGGGAATATTTTAGAGATCCTTGAGTAATTTTGAAATGATATTAGTAATAGTAACTTCTAATAGTGTCGAGTGATTTATAAAGTGATATTAACTTTCTTGTATAACATTCTGATGGTGAAATATTCTAATAAGGCCAACCCTAAGAAGATGAATTGACATGATAAATATATTCAAATTAAAAAGAGAGCTAGAGAAAATTACAGGATAGGATTGTACAAACTGGTTGGGACTGAAATTCACATCCTAACCATATTGTATACCCAAGATAAGAGGAGTTTGATGAGAAACAAAAATTTGTAACATGTTACATAGGAATAATTTAATACATTGTTTAATTAATATCTCCTAAAATTATGAAAAAACAAAGTATAAAGATGAGAAATTCATGAAAGAGATATACAAATATGTTGATTGGATTCTCAATGTGAGAATTTGTCTTAACAAGAGAGCATACCCAAACTTTGCATTACAAAATAAAAATTTACCAAATTTTAGTGTCTACATTTTCCCCCTTTAAGTGTGTAATCGAAAACTATATGCTTAAAGGAAAAGAGTACCGAGTGTGCACACGCTTTTTATTTACTCAATATTTGTCGATGTGTTGGTGTTAGCATGCTCCATGGTGAAACTTGTAACATGTAGTATAGTCAATGACTATGATAGGAATTGAACTATAACTAAAATCTAAATAATTCTTTTAACTTTTATAATATTCAACTTACATAAAGTAAATTAAATAAGATGCAAAATATGGAAGGAATACACATGTCCATTCTATTGAAGGATAAGCTCTTGTTCTTGTTATACTCTAGAAATTTTGAATTATTTTTAAGATGCTAAAGGATTGGGGTTAATCAGTCCCCAATTGTGCCAAAGGAGAAACTAGAGTATTGATTGCATTTAACTAACAACATAGGAGACAGAGGAACCAAAATACCCCAATAATATAGAATATTGGCATATCAAAAATTTATTAACTCGATATCTTCCCTTTTAAATTTTGCAAGAGAAAAGGAGTGATAGTCTACAAATAGCTTAGCCACTTTGATATCTTCCACAACCCCATAAACCGAACTAAGGAATAAATATCTAGGTCTAATGTTGTAGCTATTGAACTACTAAGTAAGATAAAACCACATAGTCAAAAGGAATGGATATACCATGCCCCCACCATGTGTTGTATTGTTGAGACCAAGTGTGTAGATTCTAGAATATCTTAAAAGAGAATAAGGCCCTTACCCAAAAACCATGATCTTTTAATTGTAACTAAGTAGTGTAGAGGAGAAGTAATGAATTACTCATGCCCCTTGCATATTTCTCTAAACTAAGTAATTTGTGTATGAAACTATATAAGAAACTTGAAAATATATTATAAAATCTAAGAAAATTGGAAATTTATGAGAATATTCCCCTTGTCTAGGAATGCCGATATGGTCAATCTTTGTACCATGGTATTGACTGTATTATATAGTTTTAATGTATATTATATTCTACCACTTTTTAGTACATGTGCCTATTTTTTAGGATATGGAACATATAAAATCTTGTTTTTTGTTTTGTAATCTATCTGTAAATGTAAAATATATCCCAATAATGGCTTGTCTTTTGAGGCACGTGTGATAAATAATTTCAGCACATGTCTTAAAACAATATATGTGCACCCATGTGTGATAAGTATAATAATCTATGTAAGATCACATAGAGGACTATAATGGTGGCCATCATTGGGAACCTATACCTAAAAATAGGTTGTGCATGGTGGAAGTTATGGCGTGGAGAGAAAGAAACATGCAGCAAATAATAATACATGTGTATAAAAGTAAGAAAAAAGCATTAAAATTTCTAATCATGTCATAATCCAGAGTAAGAATAGTATAAATTTTTAGTAAAAATCAAACATGTAATAAAATAGAGTAGAAATAATATAAACATAGAAACATCGAGTAGTAAGAATAAAACACATCATAATACACATTAACAATAGTATATGTGTATAGAAATAGAAGCAAAAATTTAGAGGCAAGTAATAAAATAGTATATAAATATAGAAACACAGTCACATATAGGCATAGAGCCACAAACATGGGACACCTATTTTGTCACATGAAAATCACAATAGAATGCATTATTAGCTGCATACAGAGAAAAAATTACATACATGAAAGAAATGTATAGATCCAAAAATATTCCAAATTTTCACAAAACAATCAAGGCACCCAACCCATATAGAGTAAACAATCATTGAAAGATAATCAAGAAGAGTAATAGTCAACCCTAAGCAAGGATTCAAACAACAAATTAATCAAACAAGGAAATAATATATATAAGCAAGTAGTTCCAAGTTTTTGTAAAGAAATTATAGCAATTATTAATAGTAAAAGTATAAATAGTAAGATAGGTTAGCACTTGCACAACACACGTGTTAGTCTTGCTAACTCAAAATATAGTATAAACACTATGTATGCAATCAAGCATGAAGAGGAAGTGTAGAGTAACTGCAATGAAACAAAAGCACCTTTATATTTAGAGATTCCCCCAAAGAGTAGTTTCAATAAAAAGTAACAAATCTAACACATGTCATCATGTGTCATCCTATGTGTGTCTTGATCAAGCTCAATATACCTCATGAACACATGTTTGTAAAGAGTATATAGAAAAAATATGTTATCCATCAAACCAACGTGAAAAACAACATGTATAAAGTAGCAAGCTATCCAATCAAGCAATGAACATGTCCTAAGTTTTGTACTTTTGCAAATATGTGATTTTTTGTATTATGTGATTATTTGAATATTTTTAGCTGTTTTGAAAATAATTATGTACATTAAAAGGGGTAGTATAAGAGCCTATTTTTCGTTAAGGAGATCATCTATGTTAGTGTCAAATTTGATAATGTCATATTGTGTAAGATCTAAAGTATGTAATGTGCCATAAGTACAAATAGTCTTATTAGTATCCACATTAAGCGGCTCATGTTCCTTGTATTTTCCTTGAATGTAAGGTGTGTTATTATAAGTACCAAGAAGTATTCATGTAGTAGAAGTCGGCTATGTCAAATGAGTGTGAGAATTTTAATCATGGTGAGCCTCTCAAACATACGATGATAATATAACTGGATTTTAGCATAATAATTTTAGCAATGAGAGCTTAGTACTAATTAGTGTCATATCTAGATACATAGTGATAATAAAAAAAAGGCTTACCCAGCTGTTGAGATAGTTTTTAGTATATCAATGTCAAAAAGAGGTAACATAAGTAATGTAAGATCAAACAAGATAGATAATAAATCATGTGGGATATAAAAATGTGCCAAAATGGTGATATAACTAATAGCAGGTATATTATCTAGTGTATTAATAGCATGTCATATGGGTCGAGCTAGCCATAGTTGATGAGTCATGAATAGCCAAAGTAGCAAAGATAGAGGGTTTCGATATAGAAATTTTAAGTCGATAATTTCTAAGACTAGTAGAAACAAAAAGAGAATGGAACATAGATTCTTCTTTGTCAATTGGGTTAAAATTAATTTTGTCCAATTTTTCGAGTAAGTGTAATAGTATCAACATCGAGTATCTAAAGAATAATCATCAACATTTTTGTAGAGTTGAATTAGCTAATAGGTTAGGAGTATTAGATAGATCATCATTAGTAGAGTGAGTAGTAGGATCTAAAATCATGTGTTGTTCAATCAATGGTGGTAAAGGAGTGGCGGTATCATATTCATTACTATATTCTCCTATGACATAGGTGGTTAATTTATAAATATGCATAAGTTATTGAGGGGTAATAATGTGTATTTGAGAAGAAAGATGTCAGGTTTGAAATATTTGAAAGGATACAAGTTAGTATGGTATAATCATGTCCATCATGTATGAATTGGAGGTAGTTAGTGTATTAATAGCATGAATTGAAAATATTTTAAAATTTTCAAATGTATAATGCATCATTATGGCTAACCAAATGTGTGTAAGAGGTTAAAGAGTAAATGGGGATATGTAAGAAGTCTAGGCATGCTATGATAAGTCCTAGGGATGAAGTTATAACTAATAAGTGGTTAAGATAATGTAAATATGTCCATCTTGTTATGTATGACATCTAGAGTCATATGAGTTAGTTAGGTTTTCAAAAATGAGTTGCATTAAGGAGGATTCACGTAAGGAGGTGGTTACCCTTATGAGGATGGAGAGAGTGAGTTCAATGAGGACTCCTCGAGGATCATATGGATAAGAAAAGAATTTTGTAAGAAAAATATAGTTCAAAGATATATAACTCTATTTTCGGATGGATATAATATCTTCTTCCTTAAGGATTTGAGTTTTTGACATTTGTGGCTTAAAGGGATAATGATCATTTCTTATGAGCATTTAGAGAGAGTTTTCTTGATTCTATAGAAGATTTTATGAAGGTTTAAATTGTGTATGCACTTTTTCTAGCATGAAAACTAATAAATAGACTATGCATAACAATAAAATTGTGTTTGTAAAGAGTCTATGATATACCTTATTTTTGTTATAATTGATTAATCTAAATTTGAATTTTATGCCTAATTTGATTGTTATTGCAGCAGTAAATAAATAAATAATTAAGTACAAAATAGACCCAAGCAAATAAGTAATTAAGATTTAAAACCCAAAGTGTAAAAGAGAGATAATATGACTTAGTTGATTCGTAGTGATATCTATAATGTGGTGAAGTTATGACTAGATGAAAAATATGGAGAATAGTCTCATATAACCTCGGAGAAAAAGTGTGTGAGATGATGATCTACCTAGACTAGGGTGCCCGAAGAGTGATAGGGGTGCCTGTGGGTGCCCTAGACTTGATTTTGGGTGCCTATGTCTACGAAAATACTGAAAAAATCTCCACTAAGTGGTCATGAGGTATTTTTATTGTTTTCCTTTGTCATGTGTATGTCATCGTGAGATCACTAAGGTCACTGTAAACTTGCAATGAAGAAATCCTCAGTAAATCCCTCAAATAGACATCAAATCCTAAAAAGAAAGATGCAAAATGAGGGATCGAGAATGTTCTCACTACCAAAAATGATAGACTTATAACTTAGCATTGCAATACATCTCATACCCAATGTATTTTTATGTGTGTGTGTGTGGAATTGTGCCCTAGGTTGCTCTTATGCGTGTCACACTTGAAGTAGCGAGAAAGTAGCTAGATGTAAAATGTAAATAATGTGTGCATGGAAATAATAGACTCCCCTCCTATAAAGTGTGATGCAAATGAACTAGCATTTTTCCCTTGTGATGGAGCTAGATGGATATAAATGGAGCTATAGATTCCTTTGATGGATACAACCTTAGGTGAAGACAGTAGATGCTTAGTGTTTGGTCCCTTATTTTGATCACATAACTTTATATTTATATGATTCCTTCATTTGAATTTCATAATTAACCCCAAAAAGTTTGACCACTAAAAAGATAAGATGCTTAAACAAAAATAAAGGACCCAAAAAGTGTGAGTAAAGTACAAAGAGAACAAGGGCGCCCGGAGGGCGGGAGCTCCCAGCGCTGCGCTAACGTCTTGGTTGGGTGCTAGTGTCTAGAATGAAAAATTCCAAAAGGTGATAATACATACTAAATAAGTAAGTGTGCAAGACTGAAATCAGAAGCATAAAGCAAAGAAAGGTGGCTAGAGAAATAGGTTGATCAAGTAATTTTCTTACTTAGGAATCATGCAAATAGTAGTATGTGATTGAGACTAGATAATTACCCAAAGTGCATGATTTTGTGTCTACATTTTCCCCACTTTATGTTGGTGAACAGAATGCTCGGTAACATAAAGTAGATAGAGATGCATACCTAATATCCATGTAGATTGATGTAGAAAGTGTGCTTTGAAATACTAGACAAAGCATGGAGTGATAAAAATATGGAGCATGGAGACTAAAGATGAAAAGGTGTAAAAGGTGATGAAAATGAACCTAGGGCGGAAATGTGTGTGTAGATGTCGATGTGTGTATTATGTACATGTTATTAGTATTGTGTTGATGGTTTTCAACTTCCCGCTTCCATATACGGATGGACTCGTGAAAGAGAAGATGACCAAGTAATCAAATATGTCTGTATATGTGTAAAAATCATGTAAAGAAGTATGTAAAAATGTTGAAAATGTGAAAAAGGAACATGTGCACTGATCCGTGATGAGGAAATAGTGTAAAAAGGATCTTGTAGATAATTTTGATGCGTGCAATTTTTTTAGGTGATCTCATGCCAATGTAATGGAACAAGTGTAGGAAGAAACTATTTGGTGTCATCCTCCAACCTTTAACTACTTCCTATTGTATGGAACACCACCGCATAATGTGTGTACTAACACGTGTGCTAAGGACTACCTGCCTTGTAAAATTCATTATGTATGAGTTTTGTAGATTGTGATGAACCCAATCATTGTGTGATATGCCCCCTGGTCTTAGGTAATCTAGGTAAGGTCACTATGTGATATGCCCCTAATCTCAAGAAATCCTGTGCAAGGCCACTGCATGATGGAAAAAATTTGAAAACTGTATTGTATCGGTATTATGTTGTGTTGTATATACTTTTTATGGGGTGATTGATTCACCCAAATGATTCCCCCTTATTTTGGGTGCATGCGATGTTGTTGAAGGAATATGTGGCCCAAAAGAGGACCGACTATTGAATTGAAACTATGCCCTATAGGGGGATGGAATGTGCTTAGTAGAAACTAAGGCACACACAAACAAAGTGGCTAGGAAATAAGTGTTAATACAAGAAAAGACAAACACGCATGTATAAGAAAGAATGTATGTTAAGCAAACAATATGGAAGCTAAGACACGAGAAGATAATGTAAACAAGAAAGAAGACAATGTAGACTACAAAAATCAGGTTACAAACATGGGATGCCACTCACAATGTTACAAGATAATCAAGTCCAAAGAAGCCTATAGCAGAGATAGTGTACACAGAAGACAAAGGGAAAATCCCACAAATAATGGCAAAAAATAGCAAGAAATGTAACAGACAACCATGGAAGTAACTATACCTATATGAAAAAATGCACATGAAGCACCTGTTAGCATGTTAGAAAGATAAAAAGTATGTCAAGACCTGTATAAGCCAATATAGTAGTGTGTTATGAAACAAAACAAAACAATAGCACCTGTAGTGTATAAAAGTGGATACCACTAGAGCTGTTGTGGGACTGGTAATAGGTACTATGCCAAGCATCCATGTTACGTGTAATAGATCTATATAATCTACGATCACAACTAGAAAGGAAAGTGAACGCACATGTGTGTATGATAAAGATAATGACATACAAGATATATATCTAGCATGTGTAATAATATGTGCATGTAACAAGTAAATGTAAGAAAGGCTAAATGCAACCAAGATATGCAATATGTTGTGGATGAGATGGAATGGAATGCAGTGTGAATGATAGGAATAGTGTGCCCCCGAGTGGATGTGTATGTATGTAATAAGGTTCATTTATTTATTCCCCCTCAAAGCAATCAGAATGAACCGTAAACAAGAGTACGTCATTGGGAAATGGTTTGAATGTGTGTACTAAAAATATGTGATCATTAAAGTGCAAAGTGTAGAGTGTAAATACATGAATAAATGAACTAGTTGATTAAACATGTGAATGTGATGAGGTCCATTTGAGATGTAGACCCTCAACAGTCAAGTATGGACTATGGTACTAGAGTGCATCATAGGGAAATGACCGTACATGTAAGATAGATGTAGTGTGAATGTGTATAGGGATTAATGCACCTAGTGTCCGATAAAGGCTGTGAGAAGGAGATATTGTGTATGTATAACGTGTGCTATGTGAGATGTGTTATGTGTGCATAAGATAAGGATGTCATGATTATGAAGTTATACCTTTGAATATTGTTGATAGAAATTGATTGTGAACACATTGAGTGTGCAATATTGTGTATTGAGAAAGATGTGGTGTGGATATGTAGAGTGTGTAAGTTATGTGTGTTGATTGTATGCAAGAAAGATACTTCATTTGATTTAAGAGGGGTATGTTTTGAAAGCGTTGATTGTATAGTAAACATGTACGTTGTGTTGAATATGTGCAAAGATGAAGTGTTTTCATGGTGTTGAGGTTATATTGATAGATAGGCATGAGAAGAGTGTGTTGTAAGTATGAATGTATCGTCGATGTGTTGGTTGTATAGTATGTGTGAAAAATCTATATCGTGAATGTGTATAATAGATTTTATGTAGAGATGAATGTGTGTAATGCCAAGTGTGTAGTGTATAATATGTCACGTGTACTATGTAGGATAGTGTGTAGCATGTGGTGTGTGAGGTTCATGTATATAGTATGCCCTCAATAGTCAAGTGTGAACCAAAGCACAATAGTGTCATCTAGAAATGATGATATGCGTGTGTGAGAGACTAGATGTTAATTGATGGGAAAATAAGACACTTTTTGATGTTGGAAGGGGGGAAATAGGTGTGGTTCCCCCCAAGTGTACTATGATGATGGAGATATATGCAGCGATGTGAGAGATGCCTTGCCATTGTTGGAGAGGGTTTTCTATGTCATGATAAGAGAGAGGGCCAATACAATGGTATGCAGAAGTAGTAGTATGACCATGTGATGGTGGTAGAGTTGGAAATGTGTCTTGTCCATCAGTAGGAGCAGTTTCTTTGACAAAAATGACTAGTTTCTAAAATGGTGAATTATTGGGTAACATTGTAATAGACTCAATAGGAGAAGGTGTTGAATTGATTTTTAGAGGAGGTTGCTTAGGTTGACTTGGAAATGTTGTAGGTGACTTAAGAGGAGGGGGAGTGAGAATAATTTTGATATGTGGTTTCTTGAGTTGAGTATATTGCATAGGTGTCACTTGAGTGGTGGAAGAATAAACATTAGAAGTGATTACTTGATTCTCATTAGACATAAACAAATCAGATTTAGGAACCCATTGAGATGTAACAAGTGGAGAGGACCATGTAACAAAATGTTGTGTGGTGAATGAGATGAAACCTTGATGCTCAAGATGTTTGATTCTTCATTTTAAATCATAACAATCATTGTCATTATGTCCATTGATTTGATGATAATTGCAATATGGAATACCTTGATATCTTGCAAGTCGATAAGGAGGGTAGCAATCAGTAGATGGTAAGCTGATTAATTAATGAGTTATGAGTTTTGGAAGAATATCTTATTGCTTAGCATTGATTACAAACTTGAGAGGTGTGGGGAGCGGAAAATTTGAGGTTCACTAATATGAGCACATGTAGAAGACATAAAATGAAGATAAGATGTAGAAGGAGAACAAACATGAGCCTAAGAAGTGTCCTTAAGATGTTGGATTTCAGATTTAAGAGATATAATCATGGATTCCATAGCCTAAAATTTGTCTTGAAATAAAGAATGAAGAGCTTGAATGGATTTGCAAATATATTGATTGGAATTAGAACTAAGAGAGTCATTAGAAAGATGATCAAAGATAGCATTGACTTGATCAAGAAACATGTTGATAGAAAAATACATGTTTCTAAGGTTTTGTGGAGAGAATATTTACAAGATGGGTGAATTTGAATAAATTTAATAAAAGAGACTTGACAGACCTTATGAGCTATGATGGAAGAAAAAGAGGGATCCAAGAGTATTTGAATGTTGTCTCATAAAAATGATTAGCTAAATGTGAATTTTATGCCTAATCGATTGTTATTCGCAGCAGTGAATAAATGAGCAATTAAGTATAAAATAGACCTAAGAAAATAAGCATTTAAGATTTAAACCCTAAGTGCAAAGGAGAGGTAAGATGACTTAGCTGATTCACAAGTGATATCTGGATTGTGCTAAAGTGCGACCAGATGAATAGAGATGGAGAGTGTTACATAGAACATCATAAAAGTGTGTGAGCTAATGATCTTCCTAGATTGGGGCACTGGAGAGGGATAAAGGCGTCTCGTGGGAGCCCTAAACCTGATTTTGGGTGCCTATGTCTGCGTAAAAATACTCAAAACCCTCCCGTGAGTGATTGCGAGGTATTTGTTGTTGTTCACTTTTTTTTGCGTGTATGTCATTGTGAGATTTCCAAGGTCATTGTAAACTTGCAATGAAGAAAGCACCTGTAAAACCCTCAAATAGACATCAAATCCTACAAAAATAATATGTAAAATGAGGGGTCAGATTGTCCTCAGCTACCAAAATTATGGACTTATAACTGAGAATTGCACTACATCTCAAACCCAATGTAGTTCTTTGTGTGTGTGTGTAATTTTGCCCTAGGTTTCTCTTGTGCATGTCACACTTGAAGTAGTGAGAAAGTAGCTATATGTATAATGTAAATAATGTGTGCATGGAAACAATAGACTCCCCTCCTATGAAGTGTGATGTAGATGAACCAACCTTTGTCCCTTGTGATGGAGCTAGATGGATGCAAATGGAGCTATAGATGCCTTTGATGGATACAACCTTAGGTGGAGATAGTAGATGCTTAGTGTTTGATCCCTTATTATGATCACATAACTTTATATTTATATGATTCCTTCACTTGAATTTTGTAATCAACCCCAAAAAATTTTGACTACCAAAAATATAAGATGCTTAAATGGCTAGAAAGGACCCAAAAAGTGTGAGTAAAGTACAAAGAGGAAAATGGTGCCTAGAGGGGATGAGGGGGCACCTGGCACTAGCATCCTGGTTGGGTGCTAGTGTCCAAAATGACAAATGCCAAAAGGTGAAAATATAGACTGAGCAAGTAAGAGTGCAAGACTTAAAGCATAAGCATAAAGTAAAGAAAGGTGGCCAAAGACATGGGTTAGTTATTACTTTTCTTACTTAGGAATCATGCAAATAGTAGTATGTGATCGAGACTAGATAATTACCCAAAGTGTGTGATTTTGTGTCTTCACTAATGATGAAGTATTACATTAGAAATCTCATGGTCGAAGATTTTTAGTATGATTTTTCAAGGTTGAATGTGTAGTAATTATATTGCATGCTTGAAAACCCTAAGAAATCGGGACGATACAATGGTTAATAGTTGAAATAAGGATTTATTTTTTCTTTTGCAAGTGTGTGTGTGTGTTATTAGAATTGATCAAAGGATGTATGAAGATCATTCTTATAGGTATTAAACTCTATTTGGAGGATAAAAATCATAGGTATGCATCTAACTTTACTACTTTCCTTATGACCGAGACTTGGCATGATAAAATTTGATTTTCTCGGGTAGAGTTGGTAGAATTCTTGAGAGTTTTTGGTATCGTATAAGAAATTTGATTCATTATTAAATGATATGTGGAAAATATAAAAACAAACCTACAATATGAGTGTGAGACTTTGGAAGTGAAGACATAACAATTTGTGAAATATTTCTTCTTCTCGGATTCATCAAGAAACCCTACCTAGGGTTTACTAATAGTTTGTAATTGGGGATCTTAAAAGTTGAGTTAGCTCATGAAACTTACAGGATACTTCCATGACATCATCATCTCTTATATTTGTGTTATCATAGAGTTTTAAGTTTCCTATTTTTCACAATCCATGACAGTTGAGACATTTAGACTATTACGTGACTGGAGACCTAATTAGCTATCCAGAAGGTGAGTTTTGGAAAGTTTTCACAAAAGAAGAAACCCTATATTTTGGATAGTTAAAATTATCCCTAACGGGTATTTATAAGTTTCTTTACTTGATCAAATGAGTAAGTAAATAAAAATTTATGTTGGAAAAATATCCTAGGGAGGGCTCGTAGAGGTTAAAATACTAAGAAAGAGAAAGAGGTGATTGAGTGAGAAGGTTAAGGATTTTACCTATGAAAATTACCCCACACCTTGAGGGCCATAAAGGGTATTTGGATAAGTTGTTACATTGTTGTGGGTATGCCTAGTTTGTTCTAATCATGAACCATGCGAATACATTTCTCTTAAGAACTCTAAGAGGATAGTTTGAGTAAATTGAAGGAAGTTAATGATTTTTCTTGTTTATAATCACGTTGATTATCGATGTCACATTGGTTTGAGCTTGTGTAATAGAGGAAAAGGTGTGAAAGTGTCCGAGAATAAAAAGTCTTAAAAAAAGGCTTCAATTGGGTTAATTCCATGAGAGCCGATAAAGGATAGATTGAAGAAAGTAAATGCAATTGATATTTTATTATAAATGGATCATATTGCAGGTTCATTTGGAATTTTTTAAGGTGTATGAGAGAGGGTATGATGTTATTAGGGTAATATTTTTCTTAAGAGGTCAAGTTTTTGCATGTTTGAGCCATCCAAAGCTAGTTTGACAAGATATCATAATAGAGTACATATGGTGAATGTGATGATATTATCTTGTTGAGTATATTGGATTGATTATGAGTTTTGTATCATATTAATATCATATAAAAGTAGGTCTTTAAAGAATAATTTTTTATTATTCTAACAAGAAAGTGTGAAAGTTGCTTGTGAAGTGTGTGTGACAGGTAGTTGTTAAAGAAAAGAGTAAAAATGGATAGAGAATATATAGTGAATGAGTTGATGATGTTTCTAAGAAACAAGAAGAGGCAAGATGAGAGAGAAATAAAAGAGAGAGAAAATAAGAAGAAAGAGAATGTAAGAAGACAATAAAAATGGATGGAGCAAGAGTTGAGAGAGTTGAGGAAGGATGTAGAGAAGCTTGGAGAGTTGATGATGAAAGAAAGCAATGAAGTTGGATTTTTGATGAGAAGAAAGGTTAAGTGGCCTATAGAGCTACTTGTGAAGAAGAAACAAATATTTCAACCGAGAGAGATGGTTAGAAGAGAATAAAATAAGTTTTGGTAAGTGGAAAATCAAGATAAATAGGTCATCAAAGAGATGAGTGAAAGAAAGAGCCATGTGAAGCTCTCAAACCCAGTCAAGAATCATGAATATTGTATAGTAGGAAAAAATGTGTCTAGACACCATGCACTCTTATCATCCATTCAACCAGGGTATTCAAGGAAATGAGTAAAGGACACACCAATACTGACACACAAATGGGTAGAATTAAAGGGGGTACAAGGACCGATGTGATCGCATACACCAAGGGAAGTAACCCTTAAACTAGGACAAACTAATGTTTCCAAGGCCTTAGGTTAAAGAAGAGTAAGGAACCCTATGGAGGTATCATCACTATGGGGGTAGTAATGAATAAAATAAACATGAAAATTCTATGTTAATTGTTGTCCTATGTTTTTATAAGGGCCAAATTCACTTAAAAGTGGGACAATTATACCCTAGTGTCAAAAAAAATTCATTGTCAACCTTCCCACGATACCCTCCAAGTCAAACCATTACCAGGCCTATCCTAACCCATCAAGTGGTTTTTGTGTCATTTCATTCCTATCCATAGGTTATTTAAGGAAAATAATTTCATTCAAATTCTCTGGAGATGATAACTTTCAAGACAAGCTTTTCAAGAAGCTTAGGAATGATTATTTCTAGCCTTCCTAAGACATGGTTCACTCCCCCTCGTAATGGAACCGCAGGTCCAAATCCATCAAGGAGAATTTTTATGGATCTAAGAACATTGTGTGAATTATTTTGGAATATTTTGGGAAGTTTTAGAGGTTTAGGGATAATTTAGTCAAAGCCGATCTTGGAGGGTGAAGCAACTTGCAAAGGCAAAAACAGCCCCTAAGCTTCAGAACTCGGTTCAGGAGCTCCATAAGGATTTGGAGGTCAAACAAGATATCACCTGGAAAGCTATTTCATATCCCTAATCGATGGTGGTTTCATGCCTTCCACAAGACACAAAAATTCTACCCATGGTCTGATTTCAGCATGCACAATCTATGAGCCCAAAATAAAAGCCTATTTTAGGAGGTTTCAAGCATAATCAAGGCATGGGACCCCTCCCATTGTTTTAAAAATTCCATTTCTAGTCAATTTAATATAAATAAGTGCATGAAAATACCTCCGGATGCTCAATTTATGCTTCCGTCAAGTTGCTCCCCAAGGTAAGATCAAGGAGTTAGTCAATTTTCGGGTTGACACATGTCACCCCCAAGTCTCGATCAGAATTTCTTACACCAACTGTCCTAAACCTTTGGGACAGTTTGGACAAAAAAATGTTTCCATCCTCTAGATAACCCCCTGGATCATGATATGACCTCAGTTTAGCTCAAGCAATCCATTTTAGCCCCCATGCAATAATTCTTAGCACCCTTCACTATCGAACCATGGAGTGCCACTTGTCCTCAAAAAATGAGGGTGCATTTTCTTACACCAACCATCCCAAAAATTTGGGACATTTGAGACATAAAAATTTCCCATGGTCCTCCACATGAACTAGAAAGGTGATCCACACGTTCATTTCCGGATCCTTCCCCTCTCTACCTCAACCAAAGTGGCCATCCACCACTTGTCAAGCCCGGGGTGAGGGTGAATTTTCTTGCACCGATGCCCCAAATGTTTGGGATGGTTAGGACACAAAATTCCACCCAATCCTATCCCCTTCCTTGGTCACCCATATGACCCAATTTCAGCCCCTAGGTGTTTTAAAGTGCTTTTTTTGTTATATCTCACCGGCCAATCACAAGGTGCCACTTGTCACAAGGAGGGTGAGGCACATTTTTTATGCACCATATCTCCCAAAAATTAGGACACATGGGACAAAAAATTCCTCCCAATTAATTTGAGGATTAAAAACCATTTTTTAAAAAAGTGTGTTGTTTTTGTTGCTTCTTACCCGTGCGTGCAAAAACCTCATTGCTAAAAACTTCATTCAACCTCCATTGTTATTACTTCCACCACCTCATTATTACATTGTAAATCCCTTCCTATTACTTCATTATAGCCATATCCTCCCAACCCTTGCTTTTTTAGTTGTTATTATGGCCATTTTTTACCAGAAGCTTCCATGACCAAGACGATGAAATCTTCATAACTCATGATCTATAAATTGAATACTCTTGAAACTTTGGTCATATATTCCTCTTTCATGAACCTTCAAGCTGCTGAAAATAGAGAATTAAAAGTTTCCCCATTTATTTACAGCATCAAAATCCAAAAAAAATTCCCTAATTCTTCTTCTCCAATTTCCCATTGATTCGGCTAGCGGGTTAAGCCAAAATTTTGAACAAAGCATCCAAATGAAAAACCCAGATCATAAACATTGATTTTTTGTCAAACCGAGGAGGGGAAAACCAGATTCTAAAAATATTAAGTGCCTTTGGTTCACACTTACTATAAATATAAATTTCCTAGAATATCAAAACCATTCAAAATAACAAACTCCAAAACGGAAAACTAGGGCACACAAGCCAAAAAAAAAAAAAAAATTAAAAATCAAAAAGCAAAAAGGCAACCTACTAAAAATAGAATGTACTCAAAAATGGAAAATAAACCTCTGTAATCATTCTAAACATGATAAGGATTGCACTGATGATTTAGAGCCCAAAATCGGTATTTCCCAAAATAACAACTCCTGGATCCTAGTGTCTAAAAATAGAAAGTCTCAGCTTTGAGTGTAAAAAGTGTTTATCTTCCTAGTTTTAGCTTATATTGTTGTTTTTCTTCAATATAAAGTTTTAATTAAATGGCCTCAAGCCTATTTCATCTCTCACATCTTAGTTCCTAAGTGTGGGTGATAGTGATGTTACTCACATGGACCTAAAGGATCTCAAGAATAGAATGATGGGTGGACAAAGAGAACCTATCGAGGAAAATACCTTCACAAGTGCATTACATGTAACATGTAGCCACCCCATGTCCTTGCAAAGAATTGAGTTAGTGTTGGCATGCTCCCAACACTATGAACTAGATACCCAAATAATAAGAGCTAACGACAGCTCAGTCTTATAAGTCCTCACTCCAAAAGCTATATCTCAAGGTATGTGAATCCCCATTAAGAAAAACATGGTCATGATCACCAAGGAATTTACATTTAGAGAGTGTTCCAAGACTAATTCCAATCTTCAAGGCCTCACTCTCGGCTCCTGGTTGAAGCAAGGGAGAAATCCCTCTCATGTGTTAAAGACTCTTTCCCGTAATGAATTCCATGAGGGCTTTCTCGATGTCATCATTCTCCTAAGTCGAGTAATCGAAGAAGAGAAAAAAATAAATTTTCATGACAGGATGGCACTCTTCATTCTCAAAATCCTTGAAATAAAATAGGTGATTGATTGCGGGTAATTCATCAGTGACAACTTGCACCACTAATTGCTCCAAGTTCCTAGTTCCAATAATTCTTCATGACTTTGTACCTATTCTATGCCTTGGCAAACACAAGACCATTTAGGGACCTAAACCTACTAAAATGTTTCTCAAAGGGCTTGTGCATTCGATAATTATCTACACTTTGTCTTTAAGGAGATTAATCAATGCTTTGCCAAGGTGAATGATACATTCACAATGTATGTTTTCAATATGTTGGAGGGAAACCCGCATTTGAGGATATCTTCACAAGTCACTACCCTGGTCAAGAGGTATGGATCATACTTCATTTAATTTTCAACATTCTCATATATCAAAGTGTCGAGATTTGAAATTTTCCATGAAGGTTGCCTTGCTACTTGAGAAACAGGATAGTGTTGATGGAATTGTGTAGACAACTGGTGCACATCAATGCTAAGTTGAGGAATTTGAGGAGGAAGTTGATTTATTTCCCTATCTCTCTTGGATTTTTCACTTGTAAGAGTGCCCATAATTCTACCAATATGGAAGCTTCCTTTTACCCCTATAAACATGCATTCTTACACTCCAAGGGAATATTTTACATCCAGATTTATCCTAACACCTTTCACCTCCCTGATTTATGTCATAACCCATAGGTAGAGGACTATTGGGAAAACTATGTTGATGATTTTGAAGTCCGAGAGTGTGATCACAAAAGGATGACAATTGATCAAATGAGGAAATTAATATTTGAATGGTATGAATATGGTGTTCCAAAATATGGATCAAAAATGTATGATCTTGAATTTCTAGTTGTGAAGGCATATCCCCTTCCTTAGGTTGTTTGGAATGTTCGTGATTCTAGAGACATCGAGGAATAAATGGAGGTGGTGATCAAAAGGTCAAAGGAATGATATAAGATAAATATAGATACCCTCAACTCATCTGAAAACTTTCCTTCCCTCCATAGATAAGCATCATACCACTCCTCTAGGGACAAGGACAAAGCTCTCGAGATCAACTCATTCAAGAGAAAGTTTGAAGAGGAAATCATTAGAACCAGGGGCCACTCACTACAATAGATTGAATAAGAAAGAGAAAATAGTGCAAGAACTTGTAATTGATATTTAACAAGGAGAAATTAACACATCTCACCTCTCCGCCCCACATTAACCTCTAAGTTTCTCATCTATCATTGTTACACCAGCCTTACCGAAACAAATGAGATCTTTCCTTGGGTACAAGAGATGATCACAATAGAAGCTTACATGGTGAAATAGATGGTCATTCCTAATTTCTTAGATATCGCCCCAATGGTCAAATAGAAGAAAGGAAGATTGGCTCAAGTAGCTTCTTGATTCTTTAGTGGCGCCTCGAGGAACCAATATATAGAGGTAGTCAAGCCAAAGGTCATCAATACCATTGAGGAAATGACCCTAGCTGATTATGAGACATGCACAATCTCCCTATTCCTAGCAACACATGAGGGTGATGTTCACTTGTTTCAAGATTCTTCCACTCACCTTGTCATGAGAATTCAAGAATACAAGGAGAAGCTAGATCAAGTGGAAGACCATATTCAGACCCTCACATCATATGTGTAAGTTCTCTTTGACCCGGATGTTACTAATTCTCTCCCATACAAGGAAGTTACTCCAACGAGTAGCTTTGACCCTAATTCCATCAGGAAAATGTAAGGATTCATTATACAGGGCAAGGCAAATGACGAGTGGGTGAGCATGATCTTGGAGAAAGGGAAGGTGTTTTTACTTGAGATGTTGACATTGTATAAGTACATGGATGACACAATAGTGAAAATAAGCATGATACGAGAGGGGATTGATGTGGAGAAATCCCACTAGGATCAAGTGTATCTATTGGTCATGGAGATCTGAAAAGTCAAAGCATCCCTCTTGATATCCAAAGGTGTGTTCTCTTCGACATTGCATGACTTGTCAAAAGTTTGGGCTCAAGTTTTGGTTTCTCGTTATGAAATGATAAAATATGCTATCGACAAGATTGATTCATATGAGGAGGAGGTTGGAAAAATGTAGAAGCATTTTGATGCTCAAGTACATAAGCTTGGAGTGTCAGAAGTGAATGTAGACACTTCAATAGATGATTTGGTTAGTGTTGGCGAGAATTTTTGTGGATAAGAAGATATAAAAACTTTGTGTTCCTAATCTTACCTTGTCTTGTTGCCAAATACAAATTTGTTTTCTTTTTATCCGTGTGATGAAGTACTCTGATTAATGGTTGTAAGAATCAAATTTTCTACCTAAAATATTAATCCCCCTCTCTTTTTCCACTCCCTTTCTTACTAACTCAACAAGTTCCTCCCTTGCAAGCTTTTTCCATAGGTGTAGTGGAGTGTTCCTATTAGATCCCCAACCTCTAGGGCCACCATATATTTTCAATTTCATTCACACATAATAACATGGAAATTCACCATTCAAGTAGAGGGACTTAGATTCCTATAGTGTTGGAAGATACCCATCAATTCGTCCACCTCAAAAAAATTCTTGCCAACACTAACCAAAGGAAAGCATATAACATGAAAGGAACGAAACACAATATTCTAATCTAGCATGTCCACAAAATACTAAGATAACATATATTATGTAAAAATTTAAGGATCTACTCTATTCAAAATGAAAAAGTGGGTTACAACACTTACCTATTGGAGGCATTCATTGATGCATCTATCTCCAAAAGGACCATACACTAAGAGAGAACAAATTTTGTGTGGATAAGGGGAAACAATCCATTCTAACTCACTATAAATGACCCAAAAGTGCAAGAAAACCAATCATACAAATAAGAATATCCATTTTGAGCTGATTAAATACATATTAATTAGGAAATCATGGAAGGATTGGGGTGCGGACACAAGGCGTGCAGAGCGCGTGGAAGTATAAAAAACAGGAACCCTGAATAATTTGAAATTAGTACTTATCCGTTTTTGTAGTTTGGGGCTAATTTTTGACATGTAAAGTCTATTTTGGAAAAGTGGAAGGACAAGCTCCATGTATAACTTTGAAGCTATTAATAGGATTAAATAGTAGTTATTCTAGTAGATGATCTATTATTAGTAAGCTTGCATGCTTTTGTATTCTCATGTAAGGGTGCATGGCTATTATTAGCATGTAGCCTATTTTGAAGGTGCATGGGCGGTGAAGGGAAAGTCCCCACCCCTATAAATATATATTGATTTACACATTTTAGGGATCAGATATTATTTTAGTCTTATGTTGTGACTTTATGAGCACGCATGACCATGGAGACTGTATGATGTATGAAGCTTCTGTGTTTTGTAGTATTTAATATAATGGGTCTTATTGGCTGGATATTGGTGTTGGATGTAACTGAGGATGGATCATGTATGGTAAATCTTCTTATAGTAATTTTTAAGTACTCTTTGCATAGTTAAGATCTAGATCTAGTTTATGCACTGTCGAATATTCTATTATTTGTTATGGATATGAGATATACAATCAATCATGCTAACATCTTGAACAAGATTCTCTAAAGAGGGACCTGGTACCCTTGCATGCTTTGAGTGAGCACTCAGTTCAGGATAAATCATGTGCCAAGTGTGCCTTGGGCTATTGGTGGTAAAATCTAGGCTACATTTTGGTTCCGTTGTCAAGGTCTCTTTTCAGTTGTTTGGTAGGATGTTGCATGATGAAGACATACCAATTGACCTTGGCCAGTATTAAAGAGTGGTTAGATGATTTGGAGGAAGAGTATGCTCACAGATTTAGCATTAGACCTGAATTTAATGCACGTGTGTGGGTTGAACAGAATTTTATGATGAGTTGTATGATACTTTCTTCACCATCTTTCCTATAGAGCTATACAAGTGGTTGGTTGCTTACGCGTCTAAGAGGAATTGGAGGTTTCACACACTTGTTTGAACGTAGGAAGAATTTCAAGCCTTGTATGATGTAGATCTGACATGGACATACATTGTGGATCATTGGTTCTATGGTGTTCTAAATAGTTCTATTTTGGAGTACGCAATTTCTACTTACTCTTGTCCATAGGTTAATAAGTTCTAGTTTATGTGAAAACCTAGATGATCATATTTGTGTGGTATTCCTTTGGTAATTAAGATCTTGATTGTAACCCTAGATTTGGAAGAGAAACATGTGGCTAGATAAACTGCACCACACGTTGGGGCGGGGAGAGCGGTATGGTAAAGGATGGAAGATATAACAATGAGAGAGATAGAGAGAAGAAAGGAGGCTTAAGTTTAATTAAGCACACTAGATGGACTTGGAGAAGAAACAAGAGATTGCAAAAATAATGGTGTTGTGGAGGGAGATGGCTCGTGAAGTATTTGGATCTCTGTGCAGAGGATGTGGAACTAGAACATCCGGAACTCCCCATTTGGGAAAGTAAGGTAGAGGACCCTCTTCAGCTTTTAGATGAAGGTGCATATGAATAAAGATTGAGATTCGTGGGCACGCATTTGATCCTGCCTAGAGACCTAGCCCTTACGCTTGGTTTCCTAAATTCTACAACAATAAACAGGAAGAAGCAAGCTTGTGTGGGTAATAGATTTGCAGTAGATAGAGTGAATTTGCAGCCAATTTTAGGAGTTAATCAGGTAGCTTATTTATTTATGGTGGCGTAATCGTTATTTATGTTATTTGGAGATCAAGTTAGCATGTATCTTTTCTAGCACATCATCGCACATAATGTGGGCACACGAGAATGTCGGCATAACATCTAAAAGTGGTATAACTTCACATACTATGGGATTTTAGTTTTGCACATTACATAACACAAGGCATTGCATCCTCTCGGTTTGTTTCCTATTTTAAGGAGAGGATCGGGAGGATCGGGTGGCTTTGGAGGTGGAGGAAACATAGGAGGAAATATAGGTTCTAGATTTGGTGGGCATGGTCTGCACCAGCCCTAGAATATTTATATGGAGATGTCTCTTCATCTTCCATAATATAAAGGGATAGAAGATGTAGCTAAAAACATGCATATGTGTGAGATACTATGGCGCATGAAGGGGATTATAGCTCTAGAGCGTAAGGAAAGTCAATTTACAACTACACTACAAGGGTGCGTGCATAGCTGGTACAAAAGTTTGACCCTGACTAGACTTGTGTAGATTATACTGCGTTACAAGATGCTTTCTTGAAAGAGTTTTATATCCCTAAGTTTGAATAGAAGAGTATCAACACGTTGAAAGACATCAAATAGGGGACAACTGAGAGTGTACAAGAGTAGGATGCACATTTTAAGACCCTTTTATCTAAGTTATATTATGACATTGACCGAGCAAAGCATGCTCAATGGTTCATTGGAGGACTAATCATGCCTTTTCGGATGGAGATATCACACAAAACTTATACATATCCATGTGAGGCACTTGAAGCATCTCTACACGCTGAGGTAGTTGGGAGTGTAGACACAAGAGTGAGACCATTCTTGGAAGCTCATATTACAGCAATGGCTAAACAATTAGATAAATTATCAGCTAACTCGGCACATGAGACGCATAGTGGAATTTGGTGCACAAATTGTGAAGTAGAAGGGCATACTAAGGATAGTTGTCCTCGAAGTCAGTGTGTGCCATGTTGTTGGACTGTGAGATTTGTCACTTGGATCATGATTCAAGTAGGTGCCCACTACTACAATGCACATTAAGGAAGAATGTGTCATGTTACTATAAGATTTATAGGTCTACCACTCATGATACTAAAAATTATAGGTTGATTGATCATATTCATGATGTCATTGATATTGGTGTACATCAAACCAATGTTACAAATAACTCTAAGGAAAAGGTGAGCATCATGATCATGATCACAATGAAGGGCACTCTGAAGGAGGTCATGGTAGAGGTAATGGATACCGTGGAGGATTCAGAGGCCGAGGTCGCGGTGGTGGAAGGAGTGATTTTCCTGTGGAACATGTTATACATGTAGATCCCCTAATCATTACAGGAGTGAATGCCCTCATAACATTATTTATTCTTTTTGCAGAAATAATCACAACTATGAAGAATTCTTGAACTTGTATGAACACTTGAGTAAGAATCATAATGGTTAGATTACATCGCATTGTGGAAGATCATTGGATGTCGAAGTTAATGTCTCGATTCAGATTTGGTACTGTGAAGATCACTACATCCGCTAAGGTTACGCGTTTCAGGGAAGTTTTAAATTAGAAGCCTATTATTACAAAGGAGGAGGTACTACATACAAATTATCTAGACCCTATGCATTAGAATGAGGTTTATCAAGAGACCATGGAGGTAATTAGGAATTTACAAGGTGAGATATAGTGTTTGAAAGAACAATCATGGAAGTTAGAACAAAGGAAAAGGTAGTTGAGATCCATCAGACATATGTTGATGATCTAAAGGAGGTTTGCAAGATGTTGCAATACAAGAACATTATTCCTTTATTGGGGAATTGGTCAAAGGGAAACACTTCAAGCATTGGAATTCAACATGAAAGGAAGATTTTTCATACTAACCTTCATCCTCATAGTCTGGATTATGACAAGGAAATCACATTTAATGTTGTTTTTGATGGCTGGCCTTTGAGTAACATTCTAATTAACACAGGTGTAGAAGTGAATGTACTCACTTTCGATGCATGGATTCAGATGTGTAGACCACCATTGCAGCCATCTTCAAATTTGATATTTATGGAAAACATGACTAAAGCCAAGCCTTTTAGGGATTTGAAGGATGCGTCTATTACTATACAAGGGTCCAAGTTTACTATGGAATTTGAAGTATTAGCGCTTGCATAGGTAGACATTTTTCCAGCACTACTTGGGCACCCTTGGTGTTATGTAAACAATGTGGATCTCGCACTTCAACAAAATATATATAAGTTTTGAGAACAAGGAGTATCACGTCATTATTTCTTTGACAAATAGAAAAGTTACACCTTATGTTGAGCCCCTAAGTGAAGAATATTTAAACATAGTTTATGTACTCACCATTCAATATCTAGAAGTTCTTGAGTCTTTGAAGGAAGGATTTCTCCAATAGGATGATGCACAGTCAATGAGCGATACTATAAGTGTTACATGTGATAACTCGGCACATGGCACTTATGAAATGGTTGGGCGTGAAGTGAAAATTGTAGTTACACACATAAGTAGGCCGCATTGTGTTAGGAATTTGGGCAATGACAAGGTACCAAAGTACACTAGTGAAGAGAATCTAGAAGTATTCCTACTTGCTATGGAATTTTAGTGGGAATTTCAAGTGGAAAGAAGGAATATGCTAGTTTATACTTTGCGGGATGGCAACACGTTGGTGGATGGTTCATAGGGATAATCTATTGTGTGGTGAGAAGTGAGAATCACCTTATCTGTTAATTTCTCTAGATCATTACGCCTAATGAGATATGTGCATTTCATGGTAATGATCATGTTCAACACCACATTCAGCAATGTGAGAGACTCTAGACAAAGGGGTATGAATATTTATGACCTTTTTTATGGGTGCACAAGCTCTACTTTACCTTTCAAAGTTGTGTACGTGTGTGGTATGTCTATGCAGAGTTGAATAGAGAGACTGGAAATTGGCAAGAACTAACTATAGGTATGATTCAGAACTTTGACTATTTTTCCACTAAACCTCTAGTGAATGAGGCGTTACAAGTTATGAAGTGCTTGACTATGGGAGATAGTGCAAAGGTTGAGGAACTTATTCAGGAGTTACTTGGTGAGTTAGACTTGGAGGCACATTTTGAAGAAGAAGAAGAAATGGATGCAGAACAACTTGGGTGCACCTACCTAGAAAAGGAAAAGGGTAAGATGGTCTATATGATGGATGATGAAGAAGTGGAGACTCTAGATGTTAGGCATATAGAGGGTACACGCGAGGTCCCCAGACAAAGTGTAGATGAGAAGGTGCGTGCCTACCATGAGCCCATTAAAACTAAAAAGGTTAACATTGGAATGGAGATTGAACCTAAGGAGGCCATCATTGGAGATTATTAGTCTGATTCTGAAGTTGCTAAGATAATTGAGTTGTTGCATAACTTCCAGGACCTATTCCCTAGGGGCTATCATGAATTGAAGGGGGTACATGAATCGTTGGGTGAAATGAGAATCAAGTTAAAGGAAGGTGCACGTCCCGGTTAGGAAGATACCTTACAGATGAATCCTAACCTGTGCGTCAAGGTAAAGGAAGAAATTGATAAGATGTTGAATTCTAGAATCATTAAACCCATAAGGAATCGAGTGGATTATCCCTATAGTGATCAAGTATAAAGAAATATGGTAGAATCAAAATCTGTGTGGATTATACAGAGTTAAATGTTGCATGTATAAGTGATCATTTCCCCACACCATTTTGAAGAAATCTTGGAAGGCATTGCAAGGCGCGAGATCTACTCCTTTATTGATGGATTTTCTGGATATCATTAGGTAAGGATAGCTAAAGAGGATCAAGAGAAGACAAATTTCACCACTGAGTGGGGAATTTTTTCATACATGGTTATGCCCTTTGGATTAAAGAATGTGTTTGTAGTATTTTTGCGCATTTTGTGCAAGCATTCCAGACTTTATTCACAAGTTCTTGCAGGTGTATCTGGATGATTAGACAGTCTATGGGCTTGTGAAGGATCATTGTGATAACTTAAGACTCATGTTTGAGATATGTTGGTAGTTGAGCATCTCCTTAAATATTAAGAAGTGTGTTTTTTCTACACCCTTTGGAACTTTGTTGGGACACATCATTTATAAGGAAGGCTTGTTAGTAGATCTTGCTAAGGTTGTTGTCATTTTGGGCTTGGAGGAACCTACTAGTCAAATCAAGGTGCATGATTCTTGGGGCACATAGGGTATTACAGGAAGTTCATCAAAGGTTATGCCAAGATCCTTATGCACTTAGAGGAATTATTAAAAGGTAAAGGAAATTTCTATTAGAGTGAAGCACAACAGTGCACGTTTAAGACATTGAAGGAAAGGCTTACTACAACACCTATTTTGTTCTTTCCTTCATGAACCAAGAATTTTCACATTCATGTTGATGCCACTGGCATGGCCATTAGAACATTATTATCCCATCATGGATAAGGGATTTTCAATCAACCTATTTGCTTTGAGAGTAGGAACTTAACCCCATCAGAATAGAATTACACATAGAGCGTGAGGCCTTGTCCATGATCTATGTGCTCCATAAGTTTTGATAGTACTTATTGGAAACACCTTTCATTTTCTATACAGATCACATTTCATTGAAGTACTTAGTAAACAAGCCTGTGTTAGGGCGCATATGCCATTGGATTCTATTGTTTTATGATTATAACTTTATTGTGGTAGTTAAGCCAGGCAAGAGTAATTCTAGTCCAGACCATTTATCAAGGATTCAATCAGGAGATGATGCATAAAGCATTGAGGACACAATGTTAGATTCACAACTATTCAAATTAAACCGCATAGCCTCGAACTTAGAGGATAATGTTGTATTTTTACACATAGGTGTGGCACATGAGGAAATGAAGGATTTAGAGAAGAAACAACTTGTTATCCGCGTCGTGCCTTACATGTTGATAAATGGAGACTTATACAAACTAGGCTAGGATGAATTTTTGTGCAAGTGTGTACTTGAGCATGAGCAAGAAGCAATTATGGAGGAGGCTCATGGCGGTATTGTAGGTGGACACTATGTAGGGGATGCCACCGTGTGCAAGATTATATTAGTTAGTCTATGGTGGGAAATGTTATACAAAGATTGTAAAGAATATTATAAGGCATGTGATCATTGTCAAGCACTTTGGAAAGCCTAGGCATAGAAATGGAATGCCTTTGAGGCCTATCACTAGCTTGGAACCTTTTGAGAAGTGGAAAATTGAGTTTTTAGGACCTATTTCCCCACTCATGTGCAGGTGGATCGGATCGTGCTACATTATAAATTGTATAAATTATCTTACAAGGTGGGTAGAAGTGGCACCTACAAAGGATTGCACAATAGCTACGGCAACAAGGTTTTTGTGGGAAAATATTATCAGTAGGTATGGATGCCCTTTAAGTTTGACAAGTGATAGGGGTACTCATTTTCTTAATGATACCATCAGGATACTATTGGCAGAATTTATGGTGACACACCATAAAACAACACCCTATCATCCTCAGGTAAATGGAACTGCTAAGGCCTTCAATAAGATATTGAGCCATACCTTGACTAAAATTTATGATGTTGGAAGGAAATACTAGGATGATAAATTTTTTGTTGTACTTTGGTCATACAGGACAACCTACAAGAGGTTGAATAAAGAAATACCCTTTCAACTTGGTGTTTGGCAAAAAGGTTGTTCTCCCATTCAAATTCATGTTACCTTATCTACATATTACACATGCAGAGGATTGCGTAAGAGAAATCACTTGAATATCACATTGATAAACTGATGCAGTCATATGAAAGGTGTGTCATAGCACGATGGATTTAGAAACAAGAAAATTCTAGGCAAAAAGCATGGCCTTATCGGCACATTAAGGATAAGAAGCTTGAGGTTAGATAGATAGTGCTTCTATATGATTCAAATTTTTTATGCCAAATTGGAAAGCTTAAGGTGCATTCTTTGGAACTGTATGTTATAACTTATATACTTGATTCAAGTGCTTATCAGTTAGAGGCACTAGATGGAACACGGTTACCTAGTTACTTCAATGGGAGTAAGTTGAAGTCCTACTATAAATAAGTCTTATTGGTGTTTGTAATAAGGTAGTATTTCCACTTAGGTTAGATTTCCTTAATGCATTCCTTTTATGTGTGTTTCCTTCATCATTGTTATGCTTTGTCAATTTAGTTCAATGTTTTGTGTAATAAGCGCATCAAAAGTTGATTACTATCAAATATTTTTCATGTGTAGAGGACCATGCATACCCTTAGTGTAGTCATTTTTACACCCACCAAAGAACAAGGGAATCCCATATGCTTTGTCTTATCACCCAAAGTGGGTGTTGGGCGCTCACCCAAGGCACACGTGGGCGTCAAGTCTCTCTTTTATGTGAGTTAATTGGGAAACATCATCTGTGATAGGAAATTTAAAAAGATTGGGTGGAAAATAGACTTGCATTTATCATAGAACTCAGAACGGCTTATAGACAAATGCGGTCATCCCATATCGATGGTACTTAACTGATTATCGGTAGGAACCAAAACAAAAAGGAAATGCATAAGGATTTATATTTATTCCATAAAAATTCATGATTAGAATTATAAGCTCTAAATATGGACCAGAATCATTAATAATCATATTCAATAAAGTTTGGTAACCTCATTACATTCATTAGATCTATTACAGACTACCACAGCTGTGCAAACCGAAGTCATACATCATAGCTGGACTTATACCCATCAATTCTCAAGAGAAAATTTACAATTCCAACCCCTTATTACAATATTTTTCCTATAGATTTCAACCCAACCCTACAAAGTTCTTTTCAGTATATCTACAAAGCTCTGTTCTCTACCAATCTAGCTCTATTTATCCACACACCTTCTCCTTTTGGGCGCTTGTATATATAGGCCTCTTGAATTGCCAACTTGCCTTTTTGTGGCTTTAGATCCGTTGCCAAGTGTCAAATGTGGTCCTCCATGGGGGCATGCTCCTTCAGCCCGAGATCTCCACTCCTTGCAATGATGGTCTTATGGAAACTTCCATCATAGGGTATATTCCTTCTTAAGCCAACTTGTCACTAGGTTGACACCTTATCCATTTCACATGCGCAATCGAGTCATGGTTTACTTGTGTTCTACCTAATGTGTCAAATATGGATAAGTCTTGAAACCTTTATTCTGCCTTGCACGTGCGCCACTTGTTCTATTAAACCCTCCTAGAACCCTGTCTTGTGTGCTTTCTCTTTGCACACCCTTTCTTAACTAGGCCTTGCGTGCCCATGCACCTTCTTGTACTTAGCCAATAAATTAGGGTCCCAACATAACCCCACACTATGCCTATTCTTCATCCGCAAGAACATGTCCTCAAATAATCTAGGAGGGAAAAGAATGATGGAAATGAAGAATATGGGAAGAATGAAAGAATAGGGGAAACTCGACTACCACTATAAGAGGAGAGGGAAGTTCTTCCTTAAGTATGCTTCCAATTTATCCCAAGTATCCACTTCATTTTGTGCTTGTTGACAAAGGTTTCCAACCAAGGTGCTCACTTCATCAAAACCCAGCTCCTCTCCCTTAGTACTCATAGTTTTGACAACCTCATCTAACTATTTTCCCATATCCTCAAGCACGTCCATCGACGGGTGATCTGTGGATATAATTCTTTAAGATGGTTTTTAATTGAGCCTCACAAGGTCTCAATAGCCTCTGATTTCTTCTCTACTTTAGCCAGAATTTTATCCCTCTCAGCCCTATTCCCCTTTTTCTTTTCCTGAAATTCTTTGAGCTCTGCCTCATAAGTGGTGACTAGGATACTTGCCACTCTATCTCTATCTGCACAGTTGTCATAGGTAGCTTCTACTACTAGCATTACAGCCCTTATATTGGTGAGGATCTTGTTGTATTGAGAAACAATTTCCACACCTCTTCTGAGACTCTAGTGCCAAAGGTTTCCTCTCCATGGTGAGGACGCGAGTTAGATCTTCTAGGCACTGCAGGCTTGATTCATATTTCTGGGTGGTTGGAGTCAAGTCTAGATGTTTCAAGATAATAACACTTGTGATCATCTCCACCTTCTTGGATACTTCATGTACCCTTGCCTTTTCTTCCTTTAACTCCCGCCTTAGCTGAGCATTGACTAATTCTTCATGTTTTAACTCCTTAGTTCTTTCTAGGAGCTCTTCATCCTTCTTCTCTAGCTCTACCTCTAGAACCTTCACTGTCATTCCTCCTAAAGATTCTTGCTTCAATTTCAACTGAGACTTTTTTCGATTCATTACATACTTGCTCATCAAATATCTATTGAGTGTTCACCAAGGGGTTGGTTCCTTTAGACTCCGACACTTCCATCGATTCCCCTTGGCTTACTTTGAATTCGGGCTCATCGAGGTGGGACTCAAATGCCCATGAAAGCATCTTCCTTGTCTGAGGGTAGGCACCTTCTGCATCAAACAATGTCATGGCCAAGAGTTGTTCTGTTGGAACGGTGCTTTGGAAATGTGCGCACAACACCTTGTTTGGATCATAAATATAGTCCATTCTTGGTCTCTAGATCTTCGTACACCTTCCTCCTGTGCACGTGCCCTTAGGAATACATACCATCAAAGCTGGGGCCTCTCATAAACTTCGTGATCTTTTCCCACACTTTCTTCTTTATCTTCATTCATTACTAATTCATGATGTGCTCCAACTCTTTTACTACCAAGACTTCAATGATTTTCACTGCTTCTTTTTCCTGCCACCTCATTTATCAGCTCTTGCATGAGGCTTGGAGTCTGATTTTTCATACTTACTTCTTCACTTTCTCCCTTATTGTGGGTGTCTTCCTCCTCCTAGCTACCCTTCCTCCGCACAAAGAGATAGACATTTTTCTCTTCCTTTCCTTCTTCCTCCGAATCATGTACCTCAAACACTAGTGGTCCCTAGGATTCTTTAGGTTCATCTTCTTCATCATCATCCCTCTCACCTCTGTAGGCCTCCAAGATCTTTGTGTCCTCCGAATTGGCCTCCTCCATCACCTTCTACTTCTTCCTAACTGGGGATTCCAGTATAGGAGATTCTACTCTTTCTTCTTCCTTCTCTGGTGATTTCTCTTTTGTGATAGGATTTTCTTATTCTAGCGCCTCCTCTCTAACTGGGGACCTCTTCCTATGCGTGTAAGTGCTAGTTCTAGTGTTTTTCCCTAGGGTGCCCACTTGTGGTATATTGTGGACACTTGGCACCTTTTTCCCTTGCACCTCTTATTTTCCTTTCTTTGTCGGTGTGGGCTTCCTTCTTCCCATGGGGTCTTCAGGAATGGAGACATCACATTCCAGGTATGTGCCCTTCTCAAACTTTGGTCTTATGCACAGATATACCCTCACCACATTTCTTCCTGCTATTGGGAAATTTAGGGACTTTTTCATTTGAACTTCATGGGAGACATACCTCTCCACGTACATGCACTTCTTGGGGTAAACAAGTTGTTTACACAGCTCCCTGTGGTCTTGATCCACCTCACTAAGGTCGAACCTTAGTATTTTGGCCTCTGTAAACTGGTTTACCCCTACTTGGAAATATAATTTGTGAAAGAGAAGGGGAGTTTGCACCAAGGGCTCATAGTTTCATCTACCAGCTTGAATCTGCCAATGCAAAAATGTTGGTATACTACAAATTCAGCTTCTTTGTCAACGAGCACTGGCAGCTGCTCTGGGATCCTCCACTCTACCCCAAACACATCCCTTAAGTGCTTATACCATTTCTCTAGGAATTCCTTGTGAGAATCCATCATGTTGTCGCAAGTGTACTTTGTGAATCTTTTCGCGGGTGAGGGATCTTCTTTCGGATATTCCCACACAAACTTATTTTCTGCATCTAGCACTCCTATTTCTAAAAACATAATTGTCAAGAGGACATTGCCAAAAAGTATCTTTCCTCCTTCTGCGCGTTGCTGATAATTTCATTTGTGATGAAGGAAAACAAGTTGTAGATAGTGTCTTCGATATTTTCCTACACACATTTAACCAGGCCTTATTTACATGCATCCACCTTTCTTGGTCATTTATCTTTGTCACTAGGCACGCGTCCATTCTCATGAAAGGGTCTAGTATCTTCGTGATATCAAAGTATCGTGACCCCTTCTTATAATCATATGTGGCAATGGTTTCTTTGATGGCTTCCTTGTTGCTCAGGTCGTCATCTATACTCTCTCCTTCACAGATGAGGCTTGTGAATTTTGAAATCAGCTAAGGAGTTATGCGCATCTTGCGCCCCATAAAGAAAAATTGGCCCTCATGTATACGTGAAATTAACCATTTATAGAGGTGTTCGGGTTTTCCAAAATAAGGAAACTCATAGAGTTGCAATAATCCCTCCTCCAACTTTACTTTTACCTCATCGCTATATATAGGTAAACCCTCTGGTGTCCTCTTATTTTTCAGGTGCACTAACTCCAACGTCATTTCCTTTTCTGTCATGTTTTTGTGATGGTTGTAATCACTCACCATTATTTTTCTTAAGTGGGATTCCCATTCCTTCCCAAGAAAAACCCCATCTGGGTATTGCATCTCTACGTACCATTCTTCATTCATGCTTACAGGGGTTTCTGGTTGTTTTCCCTTGCCCTTCGGCTTCTTAGGTGATATAGTTAGTTTCTTAGGTGTCGTGGTTTAGGTTATCTTAGCACTTCAACTTCTCCTACTTGCTCTAATTTTCTACCCTCTCCAAGCTTAGACCTCAAACTTGTAAAGAAACCCTTTTCAGCTCGTGCTCTAGTTGTTAAACCCTAACTGGAATAACCTTTTTCACGAGATGATGCTTCTCCATAATTTTTCTATGCATGTGAACTTCTTTCCTTACGGTTTACTGTAACAAATCTATTCAATCACACCTTAATTCCTCAAACATTTCTTCACATAGATAAACTCTGGAAACCCTAGTCCGTAAGAGCTCTCTTTTTTTTCGTGTTCACAATGTCAATAATGAAGTGCCCAACCTTATATTTATCGTTATCCGTTATTTTTAGCATTAAATTCTACTTCACCTACCACCGTAATTAAAAAATATTGTTGCTTTTTCCACTAAGCCACACTCTAGTGCCCCTACTCACGTGACCAACCTTGTATAGACAATCCTACAACCTTCTGGCACGTAAACAATCTATCGGACAGAAGACTCTTACACGCACCTACTAGCGCCAAAGGTACTTCTTCCTTTTCCCTATTTTTTTCCCTCACCTACATCATGTTATTCCTGCACTCTTCCTTTTTTCTATACGTGGTTTCTTCAAGGATTTCTTGACACCAACCATTTATGTTCATCTCTTCTTTACGTGCTTATTACCCTTACATGCCTTTAGTTCTTTAACTGGGCCATTCAACCGGAATTTCCAACGTAATCCTTCTTGGCACTTCGCATCTTGCACTTTCTTTCACATTATTCCACCCCACACTAAAACGATGTGTGGTCCTCTGCGCACTTAAAAATTAATGAGGTTATTGGTTCCCAAGGTGCAACACAAAATAGCAACGAGAAAGGGAAACACAAGAAAATAAAAATGCATTGTTTTCCAATTTTGCACACATGGCAAGATTGGACAAGGGGGCCCTGAGTTTCATCTTGCCAAGAACGTGGAAATTTTAGAAAACATTGCCAAGCGTGATAAAACCGTGGCAAACCATAATCAGATTTCCGCGAGTTGGAGAAATGAACACCGATTGCCAGGTGGAAGTGCTATGGTGGAGCGCCAACATGAAAGTTCTGCTCGTGGGATATTTTCAGCTCTTTGCCTAGTCAGAAAAAAATAAATAAATAATGCCTCAACCCCGCACTAAGGTATTCATGAGTTATTTGCTTAAAATGGGAATCTGGAAGCCTAATGCCAAGTGGGTTTTCGTGGATGGCAAGCCAAAGAAGAAATTCCACGTGGGGAGATTTGGGGCGGTATGACCAAGTCAAGAAGCAGAAATTGGGAACCGACCTGCCAAGGCAATGTATGGAAAATTGGATTCATAAGTCCGAGATCCCCACACATATCCTGCGGACTTCCTTGATACAAACGCCATGCCAATTTGACTTGGCAAAAGGAGGATTTGGCATGGAACGGGGATATTCAAGTCGGTTGAACCAAGGCAATTCAAACTACTTTTTCCACGCAGAACCTGTCAACTCGGCTATGTGGCTGAGCCGTTACGTGGGGATTTGGAGCTAGTATGCCGAGGTCGGAAATTTGATGATGGCAGGCCAAGCTGTTAATCCCGCGCTAAGGTATGAATAGGGGAACTCAGGGAATACACCGCCAAGTGGAAATTTTGGGATGGAAAACCATGATCAGACTTCCGTGAATGGGAGAAATCAGATCAAATTGTCAAGTGGAGATCATACGATGGCGATCCATCATGAGACTTCCGCACGGGCCATGTAAATAGAATTCCACGCAGCTTGGAGTGGTCCGAGTCTTTGTGCGAGTCACCGGGAGGATTAATAGGATAGTTGTGAATTGGAGCGGGTCATGGGTTAAAAAACGTGACGTGATACCAATTTCAGCGGAGGCTACAGGCAGACCCAACCAAGGTGATGCGTTAATGGCTCAGTCGTGGCTCATGTGTGAAGAGTTTGACAGGAAAGCAATGCTGAAAACTCATCCAGATGGAAAGGATGTGAGAGAAACTCCCACGCACCAGGCAGTTGACATGTTGCAGTTTAGTAGAAGCCTTTTGAACGCTTCCAGCAAGCAGGTTCCAACTGTGTTATTATCTATTCAGTATGGAATGCATCCTCAAATTCATAGGTTTATCCTTATTCTGAACTCAGATCGAATAGTAGCTGCAGGAAACAAATATTCACTGCCATGTACAATGGATTGGAGTCACGCTATTCAAGGCTTCATAAAATTTCCTTGAATCAGGAGATGAAGGTTTATTACGGTGCAGAATGAAACGATTCATATTGCTCAGTGTGTTTTCTCCTAGAAATGAATTGAATGTGAAGGTCACCTCTGAAAATACCTGGTTGGCCGTTTTGCATGCTACATCCTTGTTACTCGTAAATGGTCTCTTTGAGAAACTCTGAGGGTAATAGGCAATATTTATACGTCCAATCAGATAATAAAAAGTATTCCTTTACCAGGTTCAGAGAAACTTGTTTTTTACAAATGGACGATTATACTGTAGTTTCAAGCTAATTTTATCTAGCTTTATTTCTATTAGCTTTGATCCACGACTAAGGAAAAATTCATATGGTTGTTACCTGTACATTTTTCCAAGGTCCTCTTGGTTGCCCCAGTTGTTCAATGTATTTTTTGAAGGGCTCTTTGACCAAAAATCAGTCTTAAGGGTGTCTATCGACATGTTATGGGCATGAACCTGGGTCATCATCATGGCAGCATTAGGTCTTTATTGGTAATGGCATTTTCTCATCGTTTGGAAGGTACAATTGTGCTTATTATGGCAAAGCCAAAACATTTTTACTACAAGTGTTATATGATGAGGAAGAATCCTGAGCATTGTGGTAAAACCATTCTTTTCAGAAATGTTGGGTTAAGCTCGGTATTCAAGTGAGTTTGAGCCCAGGAAAGGTAAGATCGTTTGCTGGATGAAGAGCTCGGTGACTTCGCAGGGAGCTCGTGGTGTTGTTTCATGAAGTCTAAACGTGGAATGCATAAATGGCCTCGAGTTAACCAAGGAAAATGATGAGAATCGAGTTTGATAGCTCACCATTCGAAGGACTCAATGCAAAAGAGCTCGATTGCCAAGGCAAGGAAAGAGTTAGTGTGGGGTTCAAAATCGATTGCAACACCGAGTTAGAGGATTCGAAACTCACCGAGTTGGGATTTGTGCAGACTCTATCTACATGGACCCCCCCTCCTCTTCCATCAAATGGGTCAACAGGGGGTCCGACATTATGTTAATTAAATTAATATTTTTATTTAAATATTTTAATAATAATATTTATTATTATTATTTAAAAATTTATTTAAATATTCTTTTAATTAATTGAGAAGACTAGGTCATCAGGCAATTAATGACCCATGATGGAACCTTCTCAGGTGGTTCAACTAACTGTAATAAATACATCATGGGCCTTCATTTTAGGAATGTAATTATGTCCATTTCCTCTTCTTTCTCGCATATTCTTCTATAAATGTAAGTTGGAAGCTCATTTCAAAGGGTTCCAACAGTTCAGACAAGTTGGACAGTTAGATATCTCAAAGCAGTGTATACTTTTCAAGAATCCTCTCTCTTCTGTAAGTTGTTCTTGTGTGTTGAGAGAACTTTCAAGCCTCCTCTTCAAGATTGTAATGGCAAATATTGCCTCTTCTGAATGTTTGATGCATTGTGCATGTTATTGAAGCAATAAAAGTGTGTGTTTTGTGACTAATCTCGGTCCTTTCATCCTTTTATGCTTCTTTGTGCATTTCTCATACTTGCAGGTACACTATGCAAGTTTAGGTTTCTATTGCAGGTTCTTGGAGTTCTGTGCTTATCGAGTGGTGGATTATTACATGTAGTTGAGTTGTGGTGTTTGTTCACCCTTCTTGAGTTCATCCTTCTTCACTGGGAAACTGGTGTATTTCTTAGTCTGATAAATTTTAACAAAGGGAACGCGTGTCTCTTAGTTTGTGGTATCTTGTACCCTCTCTAAGTTACAGAAGGTGAAGTTGACCTGTGGTGCACACACCCTCTTCAAATTAACCCTTCCTGAGTCTAGAAACACCCTTTATTTGGTGCATCACCATCCCTAGTATATTTTCATTTCACAATATATTTCCCTAAAACCCCATGAAAATGTTAGCATAGGATTAGATAATCATTTTTGTTACACTAGGAGTAGTACAACACCTAGTTTAGGAAGAGGAAGTCGGCCTTCTCCGGAGGTTCACCTTGAGCCCAAGTCCCACAGCTTGAGAGGTGATCCCATGTGTCCCAATCACACCGAACGTCCTATTCACATCCTGGCCATTCGGAGGGTGCAGTGATTTGGCAACAACATGCATTAAAGGAAATCCTAACCTATTTGGCAATACTACCTTATTACAAACACCTGGAAGACTTATTTATATTAGGGCTTTAGCCTGCTCCCATTGAAGTGTCCTGGCACTCTCGTCCCATCCAACGCAGAATGGCGGCACATGCCTAAATCAAGGGCGTACAAGATGATGTAGGGACCCAACCAATGGACTTTTAACTTCCCAGGATGGCGCGGAAACTTGGAATCATATAGTAACACCATCTTCCCAACCTCAAACTTTTTATTCTTAATGTGAAAATCATGCCATGCCTTTTATTCAATTTTTTCAATTTTCGGCTCCACTTGGCAAGTGATCATCTTTCGTCCAATTACATTAAATTGTCAATTCTTTCTTCCAGCACTTGTTCATCTCGCTAAACCTCTTACGCGCACTATATGCAGTGAATGGTAACATGAATTCAACTGGTAGGATAGCCTCCATGCCAAACACTAATTGAAACGGTGTGGCCTTATTTAAACTCTTGTAGGTTGTCCTATATGCCCAAAGAATGGCTGATACTTTGTCATCCCAATCTTGTCTACCAACGTCAAAAAATTTTGTTAGGGTATGACTTAGTATTTTGTTAAATGCCTCCGCAATTCCATTTGCTTGTGGATGGTAAGGGGTAGTCTTGTGATGAGCCACCATGAATTCGATAACATAATCCTTACTATCTCATTTAAGAAATGTGTACCCCTGTCACTAGTCAAACTCAAAGGGCACCCATACCTTGTAATAATGTTTTCCCATAGAAACCTTGTTGTAGTAGCTATTGTACAATCCTTAGTAGGTGCTGCTTCTACCCACCTTTTCAAGTAATCTATGCACGTGATTATATAATATGACCCATTCCTACACGCGGTGGTGTAATAGGGCCTACGAAGTCTATAGCCCACTTTTTGAATGGCTCGGTGTTGGGAATAGGCGTAAACACATTTCATCTCTTCGCTCCAGTTCTTGCTAATGCACTAACAATGGTCACACACCTTGTAATACTCCTTGCAGTCTTGATACAGGTCTCCCACCATAATCCAGCCATCAATATCTTGCATGCAGTGGCATTGCCTACATACTACCCACCTACACTACCTCCGTACACCTCTTCTATGATTGCTAGATGCTCATGTTTTAGCACACACCAGCACAGAATCTCATCACGTCCTAATTTGTATAAATCCCCATTAATCAACATGTAGGGTGTGGCATGTATAGCTAACTACTTTTTATCCAATGTGTTCATTCCTTTCGGTGCTACATGTGTCTTAAGAAATATTACAATATCTTTTAAGTATGAAGGCATGCACCACAACCTAAATAGTTGTGCATCTGGCATGGTATCCGTAATGCTTTTGCGCGTCCTCCCCTGAATCAATTCTAGATAAATAATCAAGTCTAGAATTACTTTTTCCTAGTTTGAAAACCACCATGAACTTGAATTCTTGGAACAATAGTACCCACCGACATATGCGCCCTTGTAGAACAAGATTGTTCACTAAATATTTCAATGCCATATGGTCAGTGTAAAATATAAAAGGGGTTTCCATTAGATGTTTTATGAACTTGTGAAGCACGTAGATCATTGATAATGCCTTGCGCTCAATTGTAGTATAATTTTTCTCCACTAGTGTCAACTTCCTACTTGCAAAGCACAAAGGATGATCAACAATCCCTTCACTAAGCTATGCAAGTATTGCTCCAATGGCGGTTCCTAAGGCATCCACATGAACATGGAAGGGCTTATCCCAAGAGGGGAATCGTAGTATGGGCGCGGTGACAAGCCTATCCTTTAAAGTGTCAAATTCCTTCTGTTGCACCTCTCCCCAAAGGAAGGCACTCTTGTGTCTAAGTAACTTTTCTAAAGTGCGGCGATCTTGGCATATCCCTTGATGAAATTCTTGTAGTAACTTGTGTGTCCAAGGAATCCATGCACTACGCTTTGACTAGTAGGCTCCCACGTCCCACAATTACTTGCAACCTTGGTAGGATCTACTAATAAGCCTTCTTTACATATGATATGTCCCAACAAGGTTCCAAATGGGGTAGTAAAGACACACTTCTTAATGTTGAGGGATATCCTCAATTGTCGACACCTCTCAAACATCAACCTTAAGTTGTCACAATGGTCCTTCACTAACCCATATACTATCCAATCATCTAGGTAAACTTGAAGAAATTTATGGATGAAGTCCTAAAAATCTTGCACCACAATGCATGAGAATACAACAGGTGCATTATTCAACTCAAAAGGCATGACTATATAGGAAAAACTTCCCCACTCATTTGTGAAATTTGTCTTCCTCTAGTCCTCCTTTGCAAACCTTACTAGTGATAGCCTAAGAATCCATCTGTGAAAGAGTATACCTCACGTCCTTCTACTCCCTCTAAGATTTCTTCAGTAAATGGGGTTGGGAAAGGATCGATGACACATACTGCATTCAGGTCCCTGTAATCAACACATATTCTTATCCTTCCACCCTTCTTGATACTAATCACCATTGGACTTATCCATTCTAACTCTTCCACAAAGCCTCAATTATACTTGATGCTATCATTTAATATATTTCCTCCTTGACCTTTATGTGTAAACTATGATTCATCTGGTATGGTCTCTTCTTGATTTAGCACACACCTTCCTTCATCTTTATCCTCATCTCTCCCAAGGAATGGTGGACACCTTTAAGCTCATGGTACCGGCATGGGAACAAACTTGGAATCATCGTAATAGATCAATGATTTTAGAGACTTATTTCTCTGACCAATAGTCTCTAATGATAGCCTCCTTGGGTTCTTCTTGTAAGCCAATGTTAACCTTTTTCATCTTTAAAGGTTCATGATAGGCGTGCGCCCATTCATCAAGCACTATCTATGACTTTTTACATCCCTCAGAATGGTTAACATCCAATTTTTCCACCTCTTTCCCATCAATAAAATACACCATCTTCCCTTTTTCTTTTTCCATACACATGCGCTCAAGTTATATCTCTTATGTTTCTTCTTCTTCAAAGTGCACCTCTAGGCCAGGTTCACCTAGTAATTCTTGTATTTTGTCCTCCGCCATATCACTATCTCCTATTATAAGGTGCTTGAAAACCTGCAACACCTTATGTACTGATGACTTTGTACTCCGATACTCGAATGTTTGAATGAGATCAGCCACCAATTATTGCCAATTACTAGTTTGACAATGCATCTCCGAGTGGATATACCATGCTCACGCACAACCTTGTAGGGTGGAGTATAACTTGTGAACCCATAATGAAGGTGGAAATGCTTCTACGCTTTCCATCCAAGCTGTCTCACATGCTTGGATATAGAAGGAAGCAATCTCTTTACCATGGTAGTCTTTTATAGTTGTGGGTGCATTGCTCCTGCAAAACCTTACAGAGAAGGAAATTCTCACCACGTGTCATTCCAAGAGGTTCTCTTGATGTGTTACCCACCAACGCGTAGTAGTTCCGAGTAGGTTTTAATTGAGCATTTCTCTTCTTTCCTTTTCATTTCTTCAATGGGCCTCCATTTCTTGCAAGAAATCTTCTGGATTATCCCCTCCGAGTAACTTGGTAGTTTTTCTCCTCCTAGGCATCGGACTACACGTGCCTTTGTTACCTTGGTTACCAATCCTCTTAAATGTCATCCGATCAACTCATAGATCCCATTAGCCCAATTATCACATGCTATACTGGTAGTGTCACTTATTGACTTATCATCCTCAAATTAGATAACTCCCCATGAGGGAAGAATTATCTCAGGATCCTTGATTGAGCACACATATATTCTATCAAGGACTTCTTCCCCCAAGGGTTTGGTATAGGGTGTTGATTTCCCATCAGAAAGGTGTATAATGATTTGTTCCTCCTCATTTTCAAAGTTGATGTATCCCTTATTGAACTATGGGTCATCATTATTCTGGTAGCACTAGGGGCACCCAAGTAACACTGGAAAGTTGTCTGCCTTAGTGAGTGCCAAGACCTCAAATTCCCTAGTAAACTTGGCCCCTTGAATGGTGATAGCCACATCTTTTAAGACACCAATGGGAATTTCCTTCATCTTGTTCACCATATACAACACATTTGAAGATGACTTTAATGCAGGTCTTCCCATTTGATGTCATGCATCCAAGGTGAGAACATTGACCTTTGCTCATGTGTCAATGAGGATATTACTAAGGAGTCACCCATCAACGAATGCATTTAAGATTATCTCCTTATCATATTCAAGGTTGTGAGGGGGAAGGTTTGCATGAAATACCTGCCTCTCACACTCTGTTCTAAAGCACACAGTACCTTCTCCAGTAACCATTCTCCTTACAAGGGAATAATATTATTTTTCCTTAGCATCTTACATACTTCCTTAACTTCATCCAGGTTATCCTTTGGGGCCTCGACATTCCTTCTTTTCTCCTCCTTTCTGGACTACTACTTTAGACACTAGATTTCTCCTTGTAAACTCGAATGACATCCATGGTTTCCTAATATACCTCCTTCTAATGAGCAAGGTCTGGGTACTTCCTATGTACCACTTCTTCTCTCGAAACTAGGGTCCTCTGCTTTGGTATTTCCTTGGCATGTGTCACTTTTACTCGTGTTGTTACCAAAATAGGCTCCAAGCCTAACTCACACATTACCCGTGGCATCCACTGTGTGTCAGCCTTCTTTATGCTTACCATTACAACGCCCTTGTCTTTCTAGTGTTGTTGACTCATGTGCTCAAACAACTCAAGGAAATCCTCATATTTGTGCTTCTTCCCACACCATGAGCACGGCAATAACTCTGGGCACTCACACTTGTAGTGGTTTGTAGATCCACAATTGAAATAGGTTCCTTGAGGGAACTTGCTTTTCCTCCTCTACAGTTATCATGACCATGGAATCCTCCATGAAACCCTCTTCCATGCACACCTCTATCTGCACACTCTTCGTAACAATGTTCATCACCCTTAGAACTTCTTGCAAGGCTAGTCTAGCACACACCAAGATCAATAACATCATGAATCTGGTCAATAAGCCTACAATCCTTAGTATCATGGGTTTTAGAGGTGTAGATCTTGCAGTAGAAAGATACATTCTTCTAAATTGTGTATTGTAACAAGGGACATCTACTCACATCATGGTCCCCATGACAAATCTCACAATCTACCGCTATGGCGCATACTATCTTCCGGGGAAATTATCCTTAGCATGCCCCTCTACTTCACAATGTATACCACATTCCACTATGAGTCTCATGGGCTAAGTTCATAGATAAATTTTCTAGCTGCTTAGCCATAGCAGTGATTTGAGCTTCCAGAAATGGACTAACACCAGTATCAATGCTCCCAATAGCTTCAACACGTAGAGCAGCTTCTAACACCTCACACAAGTCTGTGAAAGTCTTATGTGCTAATGCCCTTTTCAAGGGTGTTATCAACCTTCCAAAAAACTATTGAGCATGCTGTGAAGGGTGAATTTCATATGACAATTTTGATAGGATAGTTTTAAACCACACGTCATACTCCCATATGCTCTTTGTCATTCCCTGTTGAATTTCCTTGAGAGCGTTGATGTTCTTATTCTCAAACTCGTGGATGTGGAATTTTTCTAGCAAGGAATTTTTCAATGCGGTGTAGTCTACCACCATCTAATGGGGTTATACTTCCTATATCAGCTATGTGCACACCCTTACAATGTTGTTACAAATTGATTGGCCTTCCATTCCAGGTTGTGATCCCCTTGTGTTCCATAGCAAATCACACTTGTGAACATGCTCCACAAGATCCTCTATGCCTTGGTAGTATGGCAAGTGTAAATACATCTCAAATATTACCTGAGGGGGTGGCTAAGGCCCCTATCCTCCTGGCCTAGGTCCTTGGTTTCCTTCGGTGTGTCCTCCATCGATTTAATTCATCCACCAGTCTTGTGCCTCTCGATCCACCAGTTCCACCTCCAGACCCTCCTGCGGCCAATAATGGGCCTAAAGTAGTCACACCTAGTGTCCCCAATGTCCCACTGAACTACGTGCCAATGGTCTGTGAGATTGTTCCACTACCAGATGTATGCCCCATGCCACTCCCCGACGCATTACCCAAACCTTGTGTATTTGTACCTTGTCCAAAAATTCCTCCAAACATTGGAATAGAGTGTGTAGCCATAGAAGTCCCAAATGAGAAATTATATCTCCTGGGCATAGATTGGTCACCTCCACCGATACCAACTGGGTTAACAATACTTCTCCCTTGATCTAGAAAACCAAGTGCCAAGGTTTGGTCACTAGGTGGGTTCATATGCATGCCAACGACTCTTCTCTCTCCAAAGAACAAACTCTCATTAGAAGCTGAATGGGTCTCTCTCCTACACTTGCCAAGATGGGGTAGCACATGACGCTCAGTTCCATGTCCTTTGTGTGAACCTCAACACCTTCCCATAATGTCTTCCTACATAGATCCATCACACTTGTAACCTCACATTCTCTAGCAATCTCCCTCTCACGCGCTTCACTATACTTGAGTCATATCTCTTCCCTTTCTTTCTTAGTCACAATGTCTTCCATCTTCCTCCACCCTATCTTCCTCGCCTAGCGCTCAGAAAGGTTTAGCCGACCATTAGAAATGCCTCTAAACTCAAGGTAATAATTGATATCTTCATCGCCAAAGGAAAAGCATGTAGAAATTATCCTCTGGGCTCCCACAAAAACTCAAACTCGGTGACTTCCAGACAAGAATATGTAGAAATCTTTGTATTCCAGCAGTGTAGCTAGCTAGTACTCCTTTCCACCAATGATCCACAGATGAGTCCACATCATATCTACATCGTGCAGCCTCCGGTACTCTTCTTGGATCCACACGTGTAATCTATAATACCAGTTTTGATCCGGATGCATTTGGTGAGAGCCATTCATACAAATCTAGTGGGAAGTAATGCAGAAGAACGTTTCATATAACTCATGGTAGAGGTTCTCTTCTAGCCACCTATGTGCATCAAAATCAGGCCCAGTGTTGAATTTTTGAGTAAATTCTTCCTTAGTGCTCTTGAACCATGATTCAATACTTTCTAGAGTTAGATGTTGTATCATCACTCATTTCACAGATCATGATGTATGTCATTTCCCACTACAACTTTGACAAGAGGTCCTAGCAATGGAACCAATATGTAGTCATTTTTACACCCACCAAAGAAAAAGGGAATCCCATACGCATCGGCCTATCACCCAACGGGTGTTGGGCGCTCACCCAAGGCACGCGGGGGTGTCGAGTCTCTCATTTATGTGAGTTGAGTGGGAAACATCTTCTATAATAGGAACTTTAAAAAGAATGGGTTGAAATGAGACATACATTTATCATAGAACTCAGAACGGCTTCTAGACAAATGTAGTCATCCCAGATCAAATGGTACTTAACAGATTATCGATAGGAACCAAAATAGAAAGGAAATGCATAAGGATTTATATTTATTCCATAAACATTCATGAATTAGAATTGTAAGCTATAAATATGGACCAGAATCATTAATAACCATATTCAATCAAGTTTGGTAACCTCATTACATTCATTAAATCCATTACAGACTACCACAGTTGTGCAGACCGAAGTCATAAATTATAGTTGGACTTATACCCATCAATTCTCAAGAGAAAATTTATAATTCCAACCCCTTATTACATCCTTTTCCTATAGATATCTACCCAACCCTATAGATTTCCTTGCAGTATATCTGTAGAGCTCCATTCTCTACCAATCTATATCTATTTATCCACACACCTTCTCTGCTGTGCTTGTATATATAGGCCTCTTGAATCACCAACTTGCCTTTATGTGGCTTCAGATCCATCACCAAGTGTCAAATGTGGTCCTCCATGGGGGCATGCTCCTTCAAGCCCAAGCTCTCCACTCCTTGTAATGATGGTCTTCTGGAAACTTCCATTGCGCAGGTATATTCCTTCTTAAGCCGCCTATAGCCAGTGACACCTTATCCATTCCGCATGCACAATCAAGTGGAACTTTTCTCTTGTTCTTCATAATGTGTCAAATTTGGCTAATTCTTTAAACCTTTTTTCTACCTTGCGCGCACGCCACTTGTTCTATTAAACCGTCTTCGAACCCTATCCTGCGTGTTTTCTCTTTATGCGGTCATTCTTAACTAGGCCTTGTTTTCCCACGTGCCTTCTTGTACTTAGCCAATAAATTAGGGCCCCAACACTTAGTGTGGGGTGGAGTATATATAGGGTTCATTGCTAATTTTTAATATTATCCGAAGATGGGTATGCATAGTAGAGATATATTTTACAGTGCTTGAAGTAAAGCACAGATACAAAAAAATTCTCATGAATGAAGACCACATATGGATAAATGGATGCATAGTGTAATGTGAGGTAGGCTACAGCAATGAAAACTACGAGGCCCAGTGGTGAAGTTCTTTAACACGTAAGGGTACGCAAAAGGATGTATTTTCCCGAGAAGTAAAAGATGCACGAGAAGGTTATGACTGTGGCATGAAAACAAGTAGCGCAAAAGATTGATAGAATGACAAGTCATTGCTAAGTACGGTGGTAGGCATAAGGTAATAAATGTGGAATTTTTTTGAAAACCTAAAGAAGGTGGTGTTGTGCAATCATTTTCACCTTTGTGATCAAGATCATTCAAGTGAGTGATTGATGAGCGAGCTAGAAAATGATATGTGAAGTATGGAGAGCTATGAACCATTTACATTTATCATATTTACACACCATGGTGATTGTCACTCCATTTGGAGAAGTGTTTGAGCAAATCAGAGGCATGTAAGGAGGAACAATGACCTTTAAGGTTCGGATTTGAGCTAGGGAATGCAGTTTCAAGATAGGGCATGTGGAGTTCGGTTATAGATCTCAAATTAGTATAAAGGACACACCTTTATAGTGGAAATGGCACCAAAAAGAGCACCTGGAGTGGCAACAAGGGGGAAGAAGCAAAAGGAGGTTGAAATTGAAGTCAAAGACCCTCCCGAAGGCAGGTTTTCGAAATGCAATACCCAGAAGGGGTTTACATGGGTCACGATTGGGACTCACACATTAGCGGTGTAAAGTGAGTGATTATAATCACATAACAAAGGATAATAAGGATGAACTAGATAAGTTGTTGGTTATGAAGACAAACAAGAGAATAGTGGATGACATGGTTATGTATGATGATGCGGGTGAAAATTTGTTGGAAAAGGTAGGAGTTTTATAGTTGTATGAACTCCCTTATTTTGGAAAACTAGAAAAATTATACCAGTGGTTGATGAGCAGATTCCATGAGGACTTCTTCTATTTTTTCGGGCACGGATGAGGATCATTGTGCCCTTGATTGGGATTTTGATAGGACTTAGGAGTTTGGGCACTGAAGTGAGCAGCAACCTCACAAATAAAGAGGAAATAATGGTGACAAGGAAGGCATTGGGTTACCTAAAGGGAGGGCACGAAATGGATATTTAAAAATTACAAAACTACCTATTAGTCTAGGTAGCAGCGCACCTCCTCACAAAGTTCAATAACCAGAAGCGGTGGTAGCGGGTAAATACCTTGTGGCTACACATAGCAAATAAAATGACTAAAGGGGTAACTTACAAATTGGCTGGTTTCATTGTTGAAACCATCATTGAGGAAGTGCATGAAGGTGAGAAGATTAGTTTTGGCATGATCCTTTTATCACTTGTCTTTATAGAAATTGGGGTGCCCGATGGGCCAAAGGATAAAGTTTGGCAATATCTGAGGTGAAGAAATCTCTTGCAGAGAGATTTGAGAAGTACACATGTGATGGGACCATGAGTGGACCATTTAAATAGAGGGTAGAGTTGTGGTATGAGTGACTCTACACCACATTTGAGGAGGAATGGAGAATACCTAAGGAGTTACCTTCGGTATTAGGTAAGCAAGTATAGTTTGCAATTTATCAACACTTTTGTATTTCATGTTTTGGGATGAAGGACGAGAAGTGGAGCCCTTGGTGTAAGCTCCTTATTCCTTCACCACACATTACTTCAGTGCATCTCTACACAATATTTTAAACATGCACCAGTTGACTTTCAATGTTGATAAGGTAGACTGTGACTACCACACACTCAAAAAGACTTACATTTATCCAAGTAAGTATACATATATTGAGAGGTTAATTTCATATGACATTAACATGAAGGCTATGAGTTTGGAAATTGGTGAGATTGGGGCAGCCCTTGTGTATATCCAACTCAAGCCTGGTTAGAAAATGGGAGATATGTGGAGAATGAGTTCAAACTTCCTAGCCCACCCAAGGGGAAACATACAGTTGGCACATTGGCAGATGAGGAACCAACCTCACCCCTTATGGAAGAAGAAGGAGAGGAAGAATATTCTCAGGAAGATAGTGGTGGTCTAGAGCATAGGGGTAGAAGACATCCCATTGTTGGAGAGAAAAGTGAGTGTGTGGTAACCCCTCTACTGCAGCAAGAAGATGAAGTGTTGGAGATAGGCGGGATGGAGGTGGACTTGGACCAGACTCTGAGGAACCTCAATATAAGAGGGTACTAAGAAGAACAAGGAATCAGGGTGCAGGACCTTCACATCCACCTAAAATTTCATCGGGGACTTCTCATGTGAAGGAAAACCTAAGAAGAGGAAGAAGAAGAGGCACAGGTATATTCCTCAGAAGGAAGAAGAGGAGGAAAAATCTAAACACAACGTGCCTAACATGAGATAGATGAAGAGGAATTGAAATAGTAGAACATAGATAATGGGGATATTGGCCTAGAGATAGGTGAAGATAAGGGCGAGGAATCAGGTACACCCCTACTACACACGGTGTCAGGTAAAGGGATGGTAATGGATTAAGGCGCGCATGTTCATAAGGATAGGTTCTCGGGTAAGGAACATGAGGAAGCCACTTATGAGACGATTTGGATACATTAATGATCCAACCAAGATTATTTGGGAAAGGTTCCAAAGTACTTTGGAACCCAAGGACCTCTATGGCTAGGAGTTGATGGATGCAGATATGGCAACAACACACACATGAAAACAACTTTCATGGAGCATGAAGACTCACATGGATGATCCTGATTTTGATGTATGTGAAGATTCATGTGTTTTGTGTAGGATGAAGAAGGCACCACACTCGCACCACATGACTGCTAAGTTGATGGTGATGTCAGATGAATAGGTGAGCAACACCCTCACTAAGGTATTTGTGGAAGTTGCATGCCAAAATATTGATAAAGTGGAAACTATTCGAGTGCTTATTATAAAATAAGGAGGATGCAGCCAATGAGATCAAATGCCTTACATAAGAGTGGGATAAGGCCGAGGAAAAACACAGAAAGTCCTTAAAATGGCAGAGAAAATTGGTGATGAGATCATAGAGAAGAGGCCACACTTTCAGGATAAGGTTGTAATAGAATTTAAGTCTGCTTTGCATTATTTATACACAATAGTTCAATTGCTATTGGAGGAAGGGCCCATGTGTATGCCAACACCAAAGGATGTTGTAGAGGAGGTAGCAAGGGCCAAGGCCACAATTGTAAGAAAAATTATAGGTTATGAGTCCATTTTATAAATTTTGAAGGATGAGCTTAAGAAATTAGATCTGGCATTGACTATGTGTGCAGCACCGAGATGTTATAATAAAAACAAGGACTATGGTAGAAGAAGATGAAGTCCTTTAGGAAACAAAGAATGAAACACTTAGGCACATAGAGAGACTTGCGCTGGTAGAAGTAAAGCATGATGTGCTTGAAGCTTCCTAAGTCCCACACAAGGAAAGAATAAAATAAATTGGGAAACTCATCGTAGAAAGGATGGATGTAATGGAGGGAATGGTCTCGAGCATGGCTAATGTCCTCAGGGTCTTATAGAACGAAGGTGAAAAGTTGAATCTTGATGAAATGGAAGCCATAGTTGTAGACATTCCAGATAAGACAAATAAAGTACTAAGTGATTGGAATGTGTTGGAGGCAGAGATTAAGATTGAATATCCAAATTTGATTTTTCCAAAGAGAAGATTAGAGCACCGAGATAGTTTCTCATTCTTTATGTGTAGTAGTTCCTTTATTCTTTCATTCATTATTCATTATTCTTTAAGAGATAAGTTCAGTTTCCCATTACTAGGGATGAAAATGAAATTAGTGTGGGGTAATGTTGAGCTGATGAAATATAACTTAAGTATGAAAGCATGGAAGGATTGGGCGCACGGACATTGTGGTACACAAGAACATGCGGAAGTATAGCAAAACAGGGCACACCCAAAATAGTTTGAAATCAAGACTTAGCTGTTTTACAGTTTGGGGCTAATTTTTGACATGCAAAGGCTATTTTGGATAAGTGAAAGAACAAGCACCATGCATAGCTTTGAAGCTATTAATAGGATTAGAAAGCAGTTATTCTAGTAGATGATCTATTATTAGCGAGCTTGCATGCTTTTGTATTCTCATGTAAGGCGCATGGCTATTATTAGCATGTAGCCTATTTTTGAAGGTGCATGGGTGGTGAAGGGAAATTCCCCACCCCTATAAATATGTATTGATTTGCACGGTTTAGGGATCGAGATATTATTGTAGTGTTATGTTGCAAATTTATGAGTGCACATGACCATGGAGACTGTATGATGTATGAAGCTTCTGTGTTTTTAGTATTTAATATAATGGGTCTTATTGGCTGGATATTGGTGTTGGATGTAACTGAGCATGGATCTTGTATGGTAAATCTTATTATAGTAATTGTTTAAGTATTCTTTACATGGTTAAGATCTAGATCTGGTTTATGCACTATGGAATATTTGATTATCTATTATGGATCTGAGATATACATTCAATCATGTTAACATCTTGAACAAGCTTCTCTAAAGAGGGACCTGGTACCCTTGTGCACTTTGGGTGAGTGCTCAATTTAGGCTGAGTGATGTGTCAACACGCCTTGGGCTATTGGTGGTAAAATCTAGGCTACAATCTAAGCAAGGATTCCAAATGTAAGAAATCCATAAGTTGAGTGAGTAGGTGCGAGTTCTCACAAGAGAGAAAACTAATGGTGTGTTCCTTTGTGTAATTTTCAAAGCTTATGATCTCAAAATGATAGTTGGGGTATTTATATTGACGCCATCGCCCATGGGAGAAGGCATCATAAGGAATTTGAATTTGCATTGACATAATTACCCGTGGGTGATGGCGTCAATAAGGGGGAAATTTTAAGGGGGAGATGTGAAAAGTTTCATTGGAAGAAAGGATAATTCAAGACAAAAGAAGTGGGGTCATGAGAAAGATAGATGTTGGGAGGATGTGAAGAAAAATAAAAGGATAAGAGAAAAAGAAAGACATAAAATGGGACCAAAATTTTTTCTCTCTCAATAATCATCCCTAACCCAATGGTTATGTGAATAACCATACCCCTATCCTAGAATGAGCCCTTTAAGGAACCCATTCCAAAGATAGATGGATTAGCAACCTCGAGGCCTAAAAAGATAATTGTTAGTAACTTGTGTATGAAAATAGAAAGCATAAAAATTTAGGTGTATACATATGCCCCATCATTGATTACCGCACATCACAATAACGAAACATGGGGTATTAAATGAAAATAATGATACATAACACCAAAACTGAAAGTAAATACAGAAAGTAAAGAAAGGACTAGCTAAAATGAAATATACTTACCAATGTGTACCTAATAGTGTATGGTATCCTATCATGTACATGTGTCCAAACCATGTTGTTAGAACCCTTGAGAAGAAAAACTGAAAGGAAACACTAGAGGAACATCAATAGAATAAGACATAAATCACCTAGTTAGGATCCCATGGGATGCATGTCGTGAATTTGGAAATTGGAAATAAGGGACCAAAAACATGATTTTGGCTAGAAAACAAAACAAAGCATGTAATATGTCAAAAAGAATGGGAGAAGATCATGATCCCAATGTAACTTACAAAGCATATTTTTCAAAGATCAGGAACTAAAATGATGGGACTTGAAAGATTGAGGACCATTGTGGAAAAATTGAATAGAAATTTGAAGTTTATATATGATTTTTGAGGTTATTTGCTTATTGCCATTTTTGGAATTAAGAGAAGTGAGCTCTGGATTTTTGAGGTAGTGGAAGGAACTACATAAGTGATAGAATGTGGGATAGAAGTGAGTGGATTCGTAAGAGGATGGGTGCAATGGGTGGTAACAACATTTATTGTTAGGTCAAACATTGGAGTAACAAAACGAGGAGGGTGTTGAGTATGAACTTTCATAAAATCAAAAGCAATAGTAATAATTCCATATACCTTGGTTGGAGTAAAAGAAGGATAAGAAGAATGATCCATGAATGTGAAAGAAGGAGATAGATTTTGATCCATTTTCAGAAGGTAGGGTTTGAATGAGTGGGTTCACTAAATGATTTAACAAAAATAAACTTTATCCTAAACCCTAATTGTAGAGTCACGTATGATAATAAATGCTAAAGTATAGATTTGACAAAATCAATAAGCTAATAAACTATGGAACCCTAAGTACAAGAGAGAGAGGAAAAGACTTAGCTAATTTACATGATGTCCTGGGACTAGTATGAGTTGAGAAAACTGCTAAAAAAGAGGTTATCTCGTGTTGTCAATGATTAGAATAAATAAATAAAAACTATAGGAATATGGTTGGACACGGGCACCCACGGCAGACGGGGGCATCTAGGACCGATGACCTCTACGGGTGCCTATGACTATAAAAAATGGTCAGAAATTGATCTTCATTGTGTCTCGTAAGTGTCTTGTGTGTTGCAATAAGATTGTCGAGGTACTTGTTTCCTTCAAGAAAAATATTCACCTGCAAAACCCACAATACCACATCAAATCAAAAAATAAAGATGTACTATGGGATTCAGACTGACCCCAATAGTCACCCAACAAAGTGATCTTACAACCAACGGTTGCACTACATCTCAGACTCCATGTAGTTCTTTTGACTGTGTGAAAGAATCGTGCCCTAGGATGCCCTTGCGCAAGCACACTTGATCAAGGGATAACTATATGTAGCAATGCAAATAGAATGTGTGGATGGAAAAATGAACTTTCCCTTCCTATGCAGTGTATGTAGAAAATTCAATCCCTTTTCCCTTGATTAAATGCCAAATGGATTTTTTTGAGTGCTTTAGCAGCCTTTTAGATGCAATTTTAGGTGACAGTAATGATGCTTAGAGTTTGGTTCTTTATTTTGGTCACATAAGTATGTATTTATATGATTCCCTTGTTTAAATTTTGTAATTGATAGTTAGAAGGCCAACCCATAAGAAAATAAGATTCCCAAAAGATAAAAGAGACCCAAAAAGAGTGAGTAAGGTGGAAATAGGTAAAGGGTGGCCAGAGAGGACGAGAGCACCTAGGCGTTGGTGTCTAAAGTAAAAGATAAATAAGTAAAATATTTACTAGGTTATAGGGTGTGCAAGACCAGATAGACAACAAGAAACAAAGACAAAAGGCCAAAGATAGTCATCAATTACTAGTTTTCTTGCTTAGGAATCATATGAATGCTAGTATGTGTTTATGGACCTAGAAATGTACCCAAGTGCATAATTTTGTGTCTCCAACTTCCAAAGGATCCCACTCATCACGGTTGATCTTAGTAGCATACTAAGAGTGTTTGGAAACCTCGAAACAGGCTCAAGAAGGGAGTGATTAGATATACTTGAGAGATAGATGTTTGCTTATGCTTTACGTCATCTTCCTAGATGAAGGTGTCCGTAGTTGGAAAAATAGATTCGTGAGGCCTTTGACTTTGTAGTAGTTTTGTTACAAGGACGATGGTGTAAATGACTTTAGGAGTCTAATTTTGGAACATGCAAGGGTAAATTACTCTACGAGTTTTAAGGTGAAGCGAGGGAGGGTATGATGTCTCTATATATTCAATCACATGCCTCACATCATTTATATCCACTGTGTTCTCAAGGGGATAGTTAGGATTAACCACATTTGTTGTGGAATTTTTTGGTTTCTTAGAGCTTTCACTTGAACTATGATTAGGCATAGGGTCGAGAAAACTTTAAGTTCTTCATTGGCTTGATTAATGGCATTATGATGATCCTTTTTCCTTTGAGCATCACGAGCCTTGATTGCTTTAGTCAAGCACTCTCTAGAGATGGCCTCATGGTAAAATTGAGGGCCTAAAAAGAAAGTGATGGCAGCCATGCGGAGGGCATAATAATTCTCATGAGAATGACCCCAATTGGTATGCCACCAACAAAATTTATTTTCATCATGTCATTGGGGAATGGGTTGAGAAGGATCAAGGATTTGACTAAATGGTTTAGGCATACGCTTTCTCAACTCATCCTTAGTTAATGGTTGATAATAGGTAGGGTTGTTTATACTGTTATTATCTTTTTGGTCAATAGTAAAGACATTCCTATTTGCAGAAGCCATGAGAGGAATGGTAACTAAGACCTCGTCATCTATGGAGTTCTGGTTTTTTATTTTTGAAGGATTTTTATTCATTTAGTTGCTTGGGTCTTAAGAGGATCCTTCTCAAACTCCCTCATGAGGTAATATTGTATTTTGGATTGTTTGAAAGCTTCATCCAAAGTGAGGTAGGAGAAAAGGACCTAACCTTATATTGAAGGCAAGGTTCTAAGGCTCAAAGGAAGAGTGGAAAATACTATCATTCGACATATTGTGTTCTACCTTAGTAGATAAATTCTTCCAATGTTTGATGAACATTTGAGCTGATTCATTTTTAATTTTTAGTTAATGAAAGCATTAATGTTATTTTTATGTAATTCATGGTATTGAAACTCATTAACTAGGGTTGTCACTAGAGATTCTAACTCCACTATGGAGTTAGGGGTAAAGTGTGATACCAGTCCAAAGAATCTCCAATAAGAGTCTTAGCTAAGATTTTAGTGGTAGTGTGGGAATTGACTTTGATCCACTTTTTGTAAAGGTTTCCAATGCCTTGATTTGTAAATTAGGATATGTTGACCCATCATATGAGATAGAAGGGAAATGTCTGAATATTAGCAATGTAAGATACTAAAGGATCTTGTTGACTGACCTCCAGACTTTTTTTTTGAATGGGAGGTTGAAAAATAGGTCCCCATAAGGTATGTTGGGTAAGGGTGGGGAATTTAACCCCAAGATTCCATGTTAGGATGGTTAACCATTTGGACCATATTGGTTTTCATTTGAAGGAGTTGGGTCGTAGTGGCATTTTTTGTTGACTCATCTTGTCTATGAGTTATAGGATAAGATTAGTGGGATTGTAACTAAAGGCATTCACAGATGATCATGTCATAGTATACTTCCCATTATCCACCCTATATTTAATTTTCTTTTGGTGAGTTCCTTGAAATTTTAGAAAATGGATAAGCATCGTTGATTGATTTCTAGCCCAAATGGGATTTTAAAATTTTCATATGTATAATGAAGCCTTTTATGGCTAACCAAGTGTGTTTAAGAGGTTCAGGAGTAAATGGGAGTATGAAGAAGTCTAGGCATGTTATGATAAGTCCTAGGGATGAAGTTAGAACTAATAAGTGGTTAATATGATGTAAATATGTCCATCTTGCTAAGTATGGCATCTAGAGTCATGTGAGCTAGTTAGGTTTTCAAAAATGAGTTACATTAAGAAGAATGATTTGAGTAAGGAGGTGATTTCCTTCCAAGTAAGGAGAGATTGAGTTAGAGGACTCCTCGAGGATCATATAGAGAAGAAAATAATTTTGTAAGGAAAATATACTTTGAAGATATATAACTCTATTTTTGGATGGACATCTTGTCTTCTTCCTTAAGGATTTGATTTTTGACATTTGTGGCTTAAAGGTATAATGATCATTTATGATGAGCATTTAGAGAGATTTTTTTGGATTTTATAGAAGATTTTATGAAGGTTTGAATTGTGCATGTTTTGTTTCTAGCATGAAAACTAATAAATAGACTATGCATAACTATAATATTGTGTTTTCAAAGAGTCTCGTGATATACTTGATTTTTTCTCTAATGATGAAGTCTTCCATTAGAAATCTCATGGTGGAAGGTTGTCATTGTGATTTTTCAAGGTTGAATGTGTAGTAATTATATTGCATCATTAAAAAACCCTAAGAAATCAAGATTGAGATAGTGGTTGACAATTAAAATAAGGATTTCTTGTTTCTTTTACAAGTGTGTGTGTGTGTGTTTGTTATTATAATTGATCAAAAGATGTATGAAGATCATTCTTATGGGTATTAAGCTCTATTTTGAGAATAAAATCATAGGTATGCATCTAACTTGACTACTTGCCTTGTGGACTCGAGACTTAGCATGATAAACTCGATTTTCTAGGAAGAGTTGGTACAATTCTTGAGAGTTTTTGGTATTGTATAATAATTTTGATTCACTATTAAATCATAAATGAGGAAAAGATAAAAACAAACCTACAAAGTAAGAGTGTGATACTTTGGAAGTGAAGACTTTTCATTTTATGAAATATTTCTTCTTCTCGTGTTCATCAAGAAACCCTACCTATGGTTTACAATAGTTTGTAATTGGGGATCTTAAAAGTTGAGTTTCTTCATGAAACTTGAAAGATACTTCCATGACACCATCATCTCTTATATTTTTGTTATCAAAAAGTTTAAAGTTTCCTATTTTTGTCACAGTCCATGACAGTTGAGACATTTAGACTGCATTACAGATTGGAGACCTAATTAATGACCCAGGAGGTGAGTTTTGGAAAGTTTTCACAAAGGAAGACACCCTAAATTTTGGACAGTAAACATTATCCCAAAGGGGTATTTAGAAATGTCTTTACTTGATCAAATGAGTGAGGAAATCAAAAATTATGTTAGAGGTTAGAAAACTAAGAAAGAGAAAGAGGTGATTGAGTGAGAAGGTTAAGGATTCGACCTATGAAAATTACCCTACACCTTGAGGGCCATAAAGGGTATTTGGACAAATATTTACATTGTTGTGAGTATTCTTAGTTTGTTTTAATCATGAAACATGTAAATACATTTCTCTTAAGAGCTCTAAGAGGATATTTTGAGTAAATTGAAGGAAGTTAATGACTTTTCTTGTTTATAATCACTTTGATGATTGATGTCACATTGGTTTGAGCTTGTGTAATAGATGAAAAGGTGTGAAAGTGTCAGAGAATACAAAATTCTACAAACAATGGCTTCAATTGGGCTAAGTCCATAAGAGTTAATAAAGGATAAATTGAAGAAAGCAAAGGCAAGTGAGATTTTCTTGTAAATCTATCATCTTATAGGTTCATTTGTCATTTTTAAGGTGTATAAGACATTGTATGATGTTAGTATGGTAATATTTTGCTTAAGAGGTTGAGTTTTTGTATGTTTGATCCATCCAAAGCTAGTTTGAAAATATATCATAACAGAGTGCATAGGGTGAATGTCATGATCTTATCTTGTTGAGTGTATTGAATTGATTATGAGATTTTCATCAAATAGGATGTAAGGATTTGTTTGAGGATATTATTTTGACCTAATTAATTCACCATTAAGTATAAATAGTTATAATAAGTATTAAAACTTGTAGGAAATGATAAAATGATAAATGATAGCTCAAATAGAGAAGAGGAGATGAAGACTTGAATGTAAAAGTTAGAACAGAGAAGATCTAGATATGTAAAGGTGTGGAAAATATAGAATAGATTTTATAAATACTCTTAAATAAATTTTGTGACTTGAAACCGAGTTGGGATAGGACCGTATGAAATTTGTAGTGTGTCTAGGCTTGGAGTTTTAAAGTCTTGGATGGGATTGTATGGTCTAGGAACCTTTGAAATTTGGGCTCTGTAACTTTTTATGTGTTTCAATTTCCTTGAAATTCCCTTCATTGTATGTTGTTCTTGTTTGCACAACTTTAAAATGACCTATAATCACATATAATAAATTGGAAACCCTAGACACTTGAAATACCCTTCATCAAAGCATTAAAAACCAAAAGGATAAATCATGTGTGTGGTGAGGTTGGAATAACGTTTACAATCGACCCATCCAAACCAATCCAATTATTACACTACATGCCCTTGTATGGGATCAAGCCTTACATAGTTCTCCTAGGTACTTGTGCAAGTGTGAGTGTGAGTGAATCCAACCTCCATGGGTGTCCTCATGTCTCTTAATATAAAGATAGTGGATTAATTGTATGGTATAGAATGTACCTAGTGCGATAGTAGTGTGATGTGGTGTGGTTCAGCTACATGGCCTAACCCTTTGACAATGCTTGGAGTGACTTTTCTCTTGCTAAGACATGGATCTAGGACATTTGCATGATTGGAAATAGAGGAATCTAGACTCTTTAACTTAGTTGAGTGCTTCAAACATGTATTAGGGATTGCTCTAATTGATGTGTCACTAATTTAGGAATAATTTGGAGATCCTTGAGTGATTTTGGAATAATATTTGTAATAATAACTTATAAGAGTGTCAGGTGAGTTATAAAGTTATATTGAATTGTTTATATAGCCTTGCATAGGTGAAATATTTTAATAAAGCCGAACCTATGAACATAAAATGATAAAATAAAGATATTCAAATTAAAAATAGAGTTAGAGAATATGAAAGGTAAGGAATGTATAAGTCATCTAGGATCACAATTCACATCCTAACCAAACATGTGGTCCATGACATGAGGACTTTGATGCAAAAAAAAAATTGTGACATGTTGCATAGGGATACTTTACTACTTTTATTAATTAATATGTTCCAACCTTATGGCAGAGAAAATTGTAAAGATGGGAAAGTCATGAAAGAGATAGAGAGATATATTGATTACCTTATGAATGTGAGAATTTTTATTAGCAAGGGAACATATCTAAACTTGGCATTGTAAAATGAGAAGTTACCAAATTTTAGTGTCTACAGCTTCTTGGGACTTTTGTTGGAATGTAGTTAGGTTATCGACAATAGCTTGCTTACTCGTAGGTTGTTTGTTAGTTTTGTTTGCAAGGCCCCATAATTCTTGGGCCATAATTTCAACATTTAATTAATTTTCTAGATATTATAATTATATCCATTCAATAATTAACATTTTTCCAATCTAATATTTCTTAAACAAGCCATTTTTAAAATTTTCAAAAAATTATAGGAAAATTGCAAGTAATTTCTAAGACTAGAAAAATAATTTTAAAGCCCATAAATAAATTTCTAGAAATAAAATAAATTTTTAAGAACAAATTCAGGACCTTATACGTATTATTTAAATATAAAATATTGTAATTTGGTGAAAATAATATTATTATGGTCTAAATTAGTTTTTTAATGTTTAGAGATGATTTGAAAAATAAACCTAATTTTTCCAAAATTATAAACAATTTATTTTTCAAAAAAGCATATATATATATATGGTTTCAATAAAAACTTTTAGAATTTTTTTAAAAAAATGGTTAAGGGTTTATATCCCTAACCCCTATAAAGTAAGTTTTAACAAAATCATAGGTACTCAATCTCTGAATTTTTCTCTCTCAATCTCTCTCTCTCTCTCTCTCTCTCTCTCTCTCTCTCTCTCTCTCTCTCTCTCTCTCTCTCTCTCTCTCTCTCTCTCTCTCTCTCTCTCTCTCTCTCTCTCTCTCTCTCTCTCTCTCTCTCTCTCTCTCTCTCTCTCTCTCTCTCTCTCTCTCTCTCTCTCTCTCTCTCTCTCTCTCTCTCTCTCTCTCTCTCTCTCTCTCTCTCTCTCTCTCTCTCTCTCTCTCTCTCTCTCTCTCTCTCTCTCTCTCTCTCTCTCTCTCTCTCTCTCTCTCTCTCTCTCTCTCTCTCTCTCTCTCTCTCTCTCTCTCTCTCTCTCTCTCTCTCTCTCTCTCTCTCTCTCTCTCTCTCTCTCTCTCTCTCTCTCTCTCTCTCTCTCTCTCTCTCTCTCTCTCTCTCTCTCTCTCTCTCTCTCTCTCTCTCTCTCTCTCTCTCTCTCTCTCTCTCTCTCTCTCTCTCTCTCACACTCTCTCTCTCTCACACACACACACACATTGCACACACGCAAACTTATAACAATTGAAAATCATGTGTAAAAAAGTGAGGAGAGGGGGTCAAACTCCTTAACTCCTCTCCCACCGAGGACTTAATCGTAACTAACCTATCGATTGAGATAGTTAGCTCGTTAGTAATGTTAGCTCAATGAATGAGATTAAATTTTAAATTGATAATGCTCACGTGTATTTTTAAAAATTACCTTTTACCTAATCATGGTTTATGAAGCTCGACAAAAAAATTTAAGAGTTTGAGTGTCATTTGTTTGTTTATGCCAGTTGAGGAAGGTTTTTATTGATGAGTGTGTCTTCTTTGGAGCTTATACTAGCAATTGTGTGAGAAGGAATCTCACTTCGAGAGAGAAGAAACTTTTCTTAGATACCTATGAGGTGATAGGGTTTGGTTGTACATTTTTAATGAGGATTACAACATGTTTTCCTTAAGTTATATCCTCTCACCTCCATCGATTCATTACGGGGATCATGGGAGAAGCTCACCCACCATTTGGGAATGACAAGATTGATTCATCTTAGGCCAATTAGTAGAGGTTAAATGATAGGAGAGCATGGATCCCGAGAGGGAATATCTTATGCCTTAAATCATTTGGTTGTTTGCATGGATCAGCAGAGATCCAATCTCTATGAGAAATCAATTATCGAGTTGGAGTTTAGTTTTTGTAATGACCAAGCCACATTGTATAAGGCCTCACTATTTCTAACATTGTGTTGAAATATGCTAATATTGTATGAGTTTGAAAACATGGTTGAGCTAGTAATTTAAGGACATGTCTTGACAATATAGATAATGAACCAAAAGTGACATAAGGACAAGATTGGGTACAGGGGTTCCAAGCATAGTGCATGTGTGCATTAAAGATGTAGAGCAACATTGGCGATTAAGATCCGGGAGGCTTGATGAGCCCATAGAGAATGTAATAATTTTATATACCCATTTTTATTATTCTTATACTATCAAGATCTAAGAGGCCTAAGTGACCACTTGTAAATAGGGTTGAAATTTTATTTTAAATGTTGTTCTCTACAAGATTTTTATGACTCTTCTAATATTGTAGACTTTTTACAAATATAATGTAATGTAATATTTAAATTTTTTCTTTAACTTTTCCCAAGGCCAGTAGAGCTTTATTTTTGAAGGGATTTTCTATGCGTTTCTTATGCTTTGAAAAAAAAATTGCAATAATAAATAATGTTAAAATTCCACAAAATGAACCCACACAATCCTTAGAAGACAATTACCTTTGTATACCCTATCAAAATGATTAGATCCACAAGATTATATGTTTCTTAAGAATTGTGACAACATTAAATGTAAAATTATAGGAATTTAAATAATCAATGTTATGTGTTTAAACAAAATAAAAATAACACACAGACACAAGAATATACAATGGAGAAAACCTTACATAAAAAAACTCGCTAAAAGTTTGCACATTTATTGATTGGAATTACAAATGTTTTGTAATATCATACCCACCGACAATAATAGGCTAGAACATGTAGACACAAAACTATGCACATATCATCACTATATTATGCGATCAATATGTTGTTATATGTATGAATCCTAAGCAAGAAAAGTACACATTGGTGACATTTTCCCTTGTCCTACATTCTTTGATTGATTTCTATTATGAATATCTTCTACACCTCTTAGTTTTGTATGCACTTCTAGTCGATCATAAGGATCCCTATATGTCTGCCTTGTCACATTTGTTGTTCATGGTCTCAAGACACTAGCACCCACTCTAGACACTAGCACTCAAGCACTTGTGTCCTTTATGGGCGCTCTTGTCCTCTTTCTTCTTTTTGCACATTTCATAATTTTTGGCCGGCCTTAAATTTTTCTTATCCTTATCCTGCATTCTTAGTCATCATTCGATGTCACCAATGTATAAAATCAAACAAGGGACTCATATATATACAACATACTAAATATTATTTTTACGGAAAATCAAGAGGAACTATCACATCTACATATTATTACTACTCTAAGGGGTTCAGCATGTTAGGTTGTATACACTAGATAAGAAAGGAAAGTGTTGAATTCCATACCACACATCTGCATTCTTACATCAAAGCTAGTTATAACCAGCTATCTTGGCATCATTGGCACAAGGAAAAACCTCATGATGTTATTTCACACATAAGCACATAGAACTACATGGAGTCTCGAAATGAAGTGTAGCGTTTGGTACTAAGTTCACTAATCGGGTGACCATCATAGTCAATACAACTTCACATATTATATATTTCATTGATTTAATGTGTTTATGAGATTTTTTTACATATCTAGGGTTTTTATGTAGGTTACATGTGTAATCAAAACCCTAACATCAAAGTTAAAGCAACAAGGAAGATATTGGATCAAAGACCTTCTGACCCTTAAAAGAGTATATCCTAAACATTCACTCGTACACTAGCATCTAGAATGGATGCTAGCACTCTGGGTGCTCCTATCCTCATGTGGTCACTTCTATCTAACATAGTTCATAGTCCCATAACTCTCTGCAAGCTATTGTGACATCATTTCTAGCCATATCTAATAGATACACAATTCCGACTACCTCCAAGTTATACAGAAATCAGCTAAATCATATATCTCTTTCATTTGGTTATATTTTTACTCTCTTGAATACTTAGTACTTGTATAATACTATATATTATCTCTTGTATATCATTACTTGTATTAGTTACTCTGAAATAAATATTTAATTCAATTTATATTAAATCATTTGGTGAACCCACTCCTTACTTGAACTCCTTGCCCTAGGATCCAAATCCCTTATGGCTAAAAAAGGTACCCATCCCAAAATCATCCTATGACCTTTATGAGAATGTAACCAATTTTTTCCAAAGCCTATGAAGAATATGAATTTCATTAACTCATGTAAAATCCCCAATATGATCCAAAATTCCTCCAAAACTCCTTACCTTCCAAGAATATATTCTTGTTGGTTTCTAAAGCCCCGATTTTTGCATAGGATCTCATTTCCAAAACCTTAATGAATATTCTCCCTCATCTACCATAGCCATGAATGATGCTCCATCCTCTTCCCCTTATACTATGGAAAATTCTAGCATTAATATAGATTCTTTGCATGATGAGGTTATTTCTTGTGAAAATATGGATGATAGTGACTTTTATTATGATAATGATAATACACATGTGGATGATGATCTTTCTTATATTAAACTTGTTGAATGTGAATCCATACCTCCTACCATTCCTACTTCTGAAATTGTTTCCAATGATTTCCATGTTACATACAATGCTAGCACTATTGTAGATTCTTTGTATGTTGATGATAGTCTTAATGAAATTCTTGCTTGTGAAAATATGGATGATAGTGACTCGATTATGATAATGATAATGCACATGTTAATGATGATGTTTCTTCCATTAATATTATTGAATGTGAATCTACACCTCCTCTCTCTTCTACTTCTAAAATTATTTCCAATGATGGCCATGTTGACACCAATGTTACTCCTAGTGCACCTCTTACTACGCCTCATAACCTTACATGTAGTGCCTCCATAGAGCTTCCACATTTATCTCCTCCTTTCACATCTCCTCCCCTTCGCAAGCTCCCATGATCACTCATAATGGAAATATTTAACCCCTCAATGTGCCTCTCACTACCCAAACCATTCCTTCACATGACATCTTGTCCCTCATGCATGTTGTAGGTGATTTGCAAAACAAGGTCCACACCCTTACCTTAGAAAGAAAATCTTATTATGCCTCTATTAACCATAATACCCTTCCCTGGTAACCCCATTCCAAAGAAGATTCACAATTCCATTTTCCCCAAGGGTTTCATTATGCCTACTTTCTCATGTTTCGATGGCATGGGAAATCCCTATTTACATTTAAATACTTTTTTATTAGCCATGGCTTCCTATTCCAATGATAGATTGTTACTAAAATCCTTTCGTCATAACCTTGTTGATATCACTCTCCAATGGTACACTCATTTACCTAATGGATCTATTAGTACTTATTATGATATGGAGGATGATTTTCTTAGACGTTTTATTTCTAATAATGGGCCTAAAGTTACATATGAACTCTTGCCTACTTTGCATCAAGGAAGGATAGAACCAATCTTCGATTATATTTTACAATTTAATTCTTTCATGATTCATTTACCATTTCAACCTATCTTTTTTTGTGTCTTAATTCCTCCATTAAAAGAAAATCTATTATACGATACATGTGATTCATTTACTCTTCTTTGCTATAAGGTTATTGATTTAGAAAAATACTTAATTTCATATCATGTTATAACACCTCCTTCTACTTCTTCTACTCCTCCCTTTCTGTTAAGTCCTCTCGTCTCCCATCTATTAACCCCCTTCATGGTTGTCATCTCCTCCTTCATGTAAAGCGTCATCCTTCCCCACCACCGCATTCATATTCACCTAAGCCTTCCCCACCAATGTGTTGAAATTCACCTAATTCTTTGCCACCTCGCACCTGTGAACCATTATACTTTTCACATGCTTCCAAACCTCATGATGTCTTACACATGTTACTTGATAAGCGGTTGATCCGTCTACCTTCCAACCAACATCATCCCTCTCTAGTTATATCGGCATCGTGACCACCCTTTTTACAATTTTAACCGCATTAATGGTCACCATGACAATGACCGATATGCTCTCCATGATAGACTACAATAATTTAAAGACAAGGGTAACATTTCCTTCCACACACTCTCTCACGAGCACTCTACCCTTCTCTCTCTTATTCCACATAAGCGAGCCTATGTAATTGTTAGCTTATCTCATTCATCACCGCCTAAGTTCATTATCTGCCCACCACCTAAGGTCATCATCCATCCACCTCCTCTAGTTGTCTCACATCTTGCCACATCCCCTCACCCTACCCACATTACTATTACATCTCATTGGATTCCCGATCATCCCACTTCTACACTTCCAACCATCACATCTTCTATTGTTGGCTCCATCTCCTCTTATATTCAACTGGAACCTATACACACAATGTTGTTGTTCCACGTACTCTAATGAGCATCACAGCCTCTCCATGTATGGTAGATAATCCTCATTTCCATCTCATTACCTAATGACACACTCATGTTCTCAAGGTTCATACATGACTGTTGAGGGAATTATTACTTAAATGAACCTCACTCTCACATCGGGGAAATTGTTCTTCTCCCCCCTTCATCCTCATCACACTCAATTACCCACGTCATTCCACATCATTATCCGATTATCATAGCATCATTACTTTATCATCCTAAATTATCTACGAACATTACAGCTTCTATTTATCTGCAATAAAGTGCATCACTTATATACATGTCTATTTACCATATTTTATACTATTCATTATTATTCATATATAATTCCCATTCAATCCATCACTTATAAATTCTTTCTACATCATAAATAATTTCAATAAATAAACAATAGTAATAAAATAAACCATTCCAGAATGCATATAGAATATAACACACTAAATAATCACAACCAAGTGCAAATCACAACCATCATGTTGTATACAAATGAACACTAGCACCAAATACAATATCAACATGCATTTTTATGTGTGTGTGTGTGTGTGTCAAAAAAATCAAAGTTACAAAATACAATCACTAGGGGAAATCCCCCATGCCTCAATACATCATCCATCATCCTTGCTATCACTATCTGCAATCGCAAGAGCTCTAAAACTCGAAGCTTCACCGTTAATTCTTCATCGCCGATATTGTTAGAATGTGGATGTTGATTTTTCATTGATTTCAAAGGTATATTAATGACAAATTAGGATTCAAGAGAGCTAGAGGGAGCTTGGAATGACTTAGAAAAGGTAGAACAAGTCAAGAAATCCCGATGAAGCATAGACTTCTTGAGAAGCTAATGACAGGTACAAGTAAGGTGATGATGTTATAAAACACTAATATGATGACATACATTTTAAAGCATGTATGTGATTAGGAAACAATGTCAGAAGGATGAGCACATGGGCACATGAGTTGAATTTGTCACATTAGCTCGGGCCTGGGATGCTTAATCCCTAGGCCTATGTAGAAAATTGACCTGGAAAGGTGAATTTAAGACTTGAGGTTGATTTTTAATCATGGTAGAGGCATAAAACAAATAATATGACATGTTTAAGGGGCTACAAGGTGAAGAAAAGGACATTTTGTGGTGAGTTGCAGTGTAAACTAGCTCAAATTGGCCTAATTCAAGGACTAGCATGAAGGTATGAATAAAAAAATATTTGGAAAGATACTTCAAGAAATTTAAGTGTGTATGGATATTGTAAAGATTCCTCATATGAATCTACAAGTAATAATTCAATGCCTGAAGGCATGGTTGGGGTCATTGGTGCGATTATCCTTCTGGAAAAACAAGTTTAGCATGTACAAATGATATTAGACAAGAAACTATAGGTTTATTTATGAAAAAATATCCATTTGAGATCATGGAGGATGTATTCATGAAGGTGTGGAAAAAATTTCAGGACTTGAGGAGGTGTTTTGTGCAAGATATTGCATTTTTACTAAAACCAGGTTAAGTGACGTATGCTAAAATTGCACCTTCACTTATTAGCATTCAAGATAAATTGTGAGGCATTATTCAAATTTTGAATATAATATGGATAAAAATATGTTGCAAAAATTATGAGGTCAAATGGATGATAAATAAGAAAGTTCTATCCATTTTTGTGAACCTGTTTTAAGCCTTCCTCAAAACCAGCTAAATCAATATAGAGAAATTTGTTTAGTTGAGCCTCCAAATGAGATTTTTTTGCTATGTTATGATATTTTTCATGTATAGAATTAATTAGATCATCTTTCTATGTTGTTTTAAGTTCATGACTCATGGTGGAACCCACAATAAATATGTTTTTTTATACAAAAATTATAAGATACGATAAAGGTTGTAAAGAAACTTATGTTTAAATTTTTGGTGAAAGTAGTTGGGGACATGTTCTTGTTTTTCATTAATTTATCTAGACCACTCCTTTGGATAAATTTTATGTTATAATTCTTGTATTTTCTCTATAATTTGAGAATGTTAGAATGCAAGACTAGTCATGCAAGTATGAAGAGAAACATGGTGAGTTGTTTGTTGCAATAGCATTCTATAACCATGAGAATTTTTTTCAGGTCCATAAAAAAATTTCCGTGCCCCTGAGTTGGTTTGGATAATTGGTTTCATGATAAAACTCAAGGTGTGAAAATGGCTCAAACATGTTAGTGAAGAAGCTTGTTGCTACAATTGAGCAAATGAAGTTTTTCCCAAGTAAGGTATGCCTATGAATGCTTGAACATGTTTCTTATTATGTACTTGAAATGATAAAATTGTGATTTGAGTTTGGAAAGAACTTTTAAGATGTATGAACATGAGAAGTTGAATACCGCTTTAAGATCCTAGAACCTAGTCAAACCTATTTGAGAAATGAAGGTGTTTGAGTGACTTCTGCCTTGTTTTGATGAAATAAGTTAGTAGTTCCAGAAATTAGACATCAAGATATTTCCAATGGTGTATGGGTTGAGGTTTTATGAGGTGGTTTAAGGTATTAACAAGTCCATTCTTTAAGACTCGTTTGAGCAAAGACAAGACCCGTGAAAGCAATCGAAAAATGGAAGTTAAAAAGTGAAGTTCTCAAAATAACTCATAAAAGTGAATAATTAAGAGTGAATTATATGTCTTATATCATCTTCTCCAAGTGATTATAATTCTGGTGTGTTCCTACATTTGATGATAATGAAGTGTTGATGCAAATGATTTTGAGACCTCCATGACAGTGAATGTATAGCTGAGAAAAATGATGAAATGAAAATATTTTTCATTGATATGATGAATCTAAAGTATGTGGTGATGATTTATAAATATTTTATTTCCGTCCATGAAGGTTTCAAGGCTTTATAAGACCTAGAAGTGTAGTAACTACTCTCAAAATGCAAACTGGTTTTGAAAAGCTTCAACCTGCGATGTTCTTGAGCTCTAATGGAGTTTTAGAGTCAAATTGGTGAGTTACTAATATCATCAAAAGATTTTATAGAATTTTTTAACCTTGGTAACATACATGAAGAATTATAACACTTGGTACAAGCCATATTAGCTAGAAGACAAGAGTTTACATGTTGGGAAGGAAGAAGACAAAAAGCTAACAAAGCGATTAAAAGACAAGTTAGAGATGTCGATCAGTTTGTAGGAGGAATATGTCATATATGTAGATGAAATAATTGTTTTGTAACCCCCTCATATGATTTATTCAACCTCCAATTCGAATTTAAGGCTTGGGAGTTGAAGATTTAAGTGGAAAATGAAGTGTAAGAGTCATTTTATGAGTGTTCTTGTTTTAATATATATATATTCTAATGTTTTGATGTTGTTGTTGAAGGAATAATTTGTTTCTATTGTTGAGAGTGAATTTTATTATTTATGAATATTATGTGAAGGATAAGTGGTGTGTGTTGGGGAATTAATATTATCTATCGGATTTGAGTTTGCAGTGTGAAAAGAAATATGTATGAATTGATCAAAAGTGATTGTTAGAGACAAGAATATGTGTGTGAGAAGAAGTACATGACAGAGATTTTCTATTTATCAAGTGATCATAAGAGAGGATAAAATAGGAGATATATGAGCTAATAAGTGATCATAATAAGTTGTATAAGACAACACAAGCAAGTGATCAAAAATTATTGTGAAAAAAGACTGAGTAGATGCTCAGAAGTAAGGGAGTTGAAGCTTCCTTGTAAGTTGAAGCTTATAGAAGGTCAGGGTGACTGAATTTGGAGTTGAAGCTTCCATGCAAGTTGAATCTTGCTAAATATTGGGTTATATCTTGGTTAAATTTTGGAGTTACATCTCCATGTTGATTTTATGCTCAACTTTAAAACCAATCAGTAACATCTACAGGACATTCTTGTCAAGTTAGTTTTTGGTTTCAAAGTGGGTTTCTCCCTTAAATGGTTTCCTACTTTACATACTATGTTCATGTGTGTTTTCTTATTTCTCTCTCATGTTTGAATGCTCTTGATTTATCATGGTTAATTTTTTTAACTTTGGATGGTTTAAGATTCATAAATTGTTTCAAAAATTTGAACATACAATGATTCACCCCCCCTCTCAGTGTCCTAATTTACAACAATTGGTATCAGAGCCTAGTACTCTTGAGTCAAGTCTAATACCTTGGAGGTGGTCCTCTTGAATAAAAACATGGCCATAGATATAATCTCTAGAATCAGATCAAGAGATAAGTATGTCAGTGAGGATGAAATCTTAGATGAAGAAGAAGTTGAGGTAAATCCTTGAGCATAACTAATCGGTCTCATGGAAGAATTGAAACATCAAAGGAAAATGAACCACAAATTGAAGATAATGATGAAAGAGTATGAAGATAATATCAATATTCTTGAGGAAATTCAGAAGTATAAAGATGAAGAATGTGAAGATGGACTCAAAGAACTAGGAGCCCAACTAGAATTGATTTCAAACTCTCAAATTCAAAGAAGAAGACAGCACTTTAAATTCAATACAAAGCTGAATTCTTAGGTCAAAAAATTGATAAAATCCCTTTATGAAAAGTAAGACACCTACATGATACATGAAGAAGAAATGATATCCTTGAGAGTTGAATTATAAGAAGTAAAAGAGATACTAAATATGTATGGAAAGATGGAGAAGAGATCTGAAGCTTTGAATGAAATGTTGAATAGACAAAAGGTAGCGAGATCACAAGACAAAACTAGGATTCTGAAGGACCTATGAAAATGTTTGAATATGACAAGGCCAATTCAAGAAAACAATCAAGCATGAAGATGAATAAGGAGACAAATTTGAGAAGGCCTAAATCAGTTAGGCATCAACTACATCTAGGTATGAAAGAACATTTAATAGTTACTATTTTTCTTATCAAAATTTAGGGCATAGAGCTATGGAATGCAGGAGGCATGTCATGAATGACCATCCACAGAGAGCTAGTAGAGATGAGAAAAAATAATATAGTGTGATTCAACTACAAAGAGAAAGATCACATAGCTCAATACTTCCTTGAAGAAATAAACAATCAAGTATTAGAGAAGAAGACTCGAGAGGTATGAATCAAATAGTATGTTATAATTGTAACAGAATTGAACATGTTGCTAATAAGTGGTATGATTATGAGAGTGCTAAGTATTGTTGGAATCTCAATACATACTCATATAGAAGCAAGAATAAAGTTAGGTGTTTCAATTTTCATAAACTTGGACACTTTGCAAAGCAATGTTGGAAAAATCAACCTCTTAGACATAGCGCAGAACTCAAGCAATAAAAAGACAAGTTAAAAATTTATATAAGGTGATAATCAACCCTAAGAAGGTTTCAGAGACAGTTATATGAGAGACAAGATCAATTAAGATATCAAATGGTGTTGACCAGATTGAGAAAGGGGAGAGTAAGCCAAGTTCGAGTCATGAAGAAAACTCACTCATAGTTAGAAGAAGATAAGGGAATGAAACTCATAATACATGTTTGGAAAGCATTGAAGACTTATGAAATGGAGGAAGAACATCTAGCAAAGTACATCAAAGAAGATGGACAAGGTTTCAAAAGCAAGAAAAGAAAAGTTTGAGCCATCATGCTCTTTACATGACTATTTATCATTTTATATGACCTACAATCATAAAGTGACTTCTATAGGATTCTATAAGGCATAAACTTCTTAAAAGAATCATAAGTGTGTGGTTAAATTAGAATCATCTTTAGAAGGTGGTGATAAAAGGCTACTCATATGGAAAATATGTCACTAATCCATGGGTATGTTTTTCAATCCCTCTCCTAAGATCCATTTGCAAGACTAATCTATGAAATGTACATTGAATATCATGGTAGCTAATCTAGTTGAGAAACAATGTCTCCATGTCCTTTTGTAAACTGTTAAAACTAGCTCATCAAGCACCATTCAAAGTGTGTTATTGTACCTTGTATGATAAGCATCTTAAGTCTTAAGAAAAATGTCAAAAGTCAAAATAATCATTGGATTGTCTTTTTTGTTCTCAAGCAAGTTGGGTTTTGATTTTAAATATTTATTTTAGAGTGATAAGTAGGTGTAATTGTAAATAATATGGTGTCAAGGTGTCCCTCACAAGAAATGGTAAATCAACAATGTTACAATTTTTAAAAACTATCAAAGTTTGTTCAAATTTGTCATAGTTATCTTCAAAATTCACTATTATAAGAGTGTGTGTATCATAGGAGTTAATTAAGTCTATCAAGATATATCATGAATCAGTGTGAGTCATTAAGTATTGGCATAGTTCACAAGATTCTATATAATGAAGTCTAAACAATCATAGATTCTATCAAAGCTCCGCAAAGATTTGAAGTTGGTCTCACTAATGTTACAGTCATGAAAATTTGAAGCCATAATGCTCTCTTACCTATTTAATTTTTGGTTGATCTTTGAATCAAAAATGGGCTATGTTGCAGAGAGGTTGAGATAAAGGATATCAAGGAAATAGGTGTTTCTTGTTTCATATTTTGAAATTTGCCTCAAACAAATGAAATAAGACTACTTAGCTTCAAATCTTGGTTACAAGAAAAACTATGGGAATCAAATAATGGTGTGTAAGTTTAGGATGAAAATTTGGTCATTGTACAGATCCATCAAGACATAAAAGAGTTGGAGATACACTTGATACTTCGTATATGGGAGACTCGAGATCATTAAATTGTGTTCACATTTGATAGAGTTGTGTAGGACATGTGGGATTCTTTACATAAACTTGAAGTTTGTTACTTTTTTATGAAGGATTGGTTAGAACTCCTCTTATGACTATATGGAAGGATTGATTACTGTGTTTTTAGGATATTTGAGAGGTTTCGGATGACAATTTTTGGTTTCTCTAATATAGGGATAATTACATAGATTGAGATTATAGTATTACAACCGTGCATTAAAAACTTGTTGATGAAAAATATGTGTTGTGTATTATGAACTCTCTTCAATGAATAACATGAGAGAGAATATATTGAAAGACTCTTTCATAATTTTGAGGTGATTTACCTTATGATGTTTCATTACAAGTTAGTAAGCTACCAAAAAGAGGTTTATAAATCGTGTTCTCATAGTTTATGCAAATATTTACCTTTTCTCCATAAAGATAAGTTTATGGGATGTAAGAAGACTATAGGAGTGATGATTACATGAGGTGAGTTCCAAGATAGGAAGAGGTTTTCATATCTAAAATGAGACTTAGAATCCAAATTTGTAATGGTAAGGTTTCATATCCTTGTTTTTAGGCATGTATGCAAAGGCTAACTTTCATGGTTGATGAAGAAACTTTGATTGTTACTTAACACGATAGAACAGATTGGAGCTATGGTAATAATAGTTCCCCACAAGATAATTGAGGCTTTGAAAGCAAGTAAAAAGGAAGATATAAGGATTGGTAGGTTCACGGGCTTCCAAATGAACATAACTAGGGTTTTGGAGTTGATCCCCTTATACATTTAATTTTGTCCAAATATTTGATATAAATAATTGTAGCAGAGCATATTAAGGTTTTTTTAAGATTTTTGAAAAATAAGGGTTAAAATTTGAGATTTTGTGACATTCGCATGAGAGCAGTTTAACACGATCCACGAGCCTAATAAAGAGGGTCCATTAACAATATTTGGAGTTCAACTTTGTAATTTGACACACAACTAAAACCCTGAAATGGGTACAAAAAAAGACTTAGCTTGAATTTTTAATCCTCCCGCATGAGAATTTATGCATGATAGTGTCTTGAGACAAGGCTAGTAGGCCTAGAGAGGGCTAGAGAGAGAAAAGGGTGATTACAAGAGTTAGAAAAGGAATTGGTTCCTAAAAATTCACACACACCTCAAGTAATGATGAAGGGCACCTAATTAAGGTTTTACCCTGTTATGGGTAGGTCTAGAAGTCCTCAGCCATGAACATGAAAAAATCCATAACCTTAAGAACACTAACAAGGTAGTCTTGATAAAGAAGGTGAAGTTTGATGAATTGATTCCTCTAGAATTCATTTTGTAATTGATCTAATAGTGGTTCGAAGTTATAGATGTGGCATGAGCATTAAGAGGTGTCAAAAAAGACCAAAAGAGTCAGAAGTTGATTCATTTAAAGCTTCTTATCTTGAGAGGTGTTGTCGCTCTCAAAATTCCCCTCTTTTGAAGCCAAGTTTCAAAAATTTTGAGTCGGTACCTTGGAGTAATGGATCGCGTTGAGCCTGGTATTATTTGCATTTTTCCATTCCATGGAGAACAATTTGAAATTTAGGCATAAAGGTGGAGTTTTTCCCCTTCTTTTTATTTCTTCCCATAGTCGGGAATGATGGGCGTATCCTCCCGTCAATGTTTTGCCCCAACATCCATGGGTAGTACGTGGACATCTCTAATTGGATGTGACATGGCCATGTTTCAAGTGACAGTAGAAGCCTCCACGCGTCCAAATGGCACAACTCCAAGGGCAAGGCCCAAGGGACAGTCCTCAAATAAGTGCAGGCTTTCCACATGTCCCAAGTCCTAAAATGAAGACAGAACAAGCCTAAATTGGCTAAGTATGGAAGGTTTAGTGGACGGCACCATGTGCCTCATCGGCGTAACTTCAAGGGTTGAAGCTAAAGGTAGTTCCCCAAACTTGTGCTAGCCCTCCACGTGTCCCAGCTCCAAAAAAGAGATAGAGTTGATCATTTAATTGACTAAGTATGAGCGGGTCGAGGAATCCTCCACGTGCCTCAACGGCACAATTTTAGAAGTGAAACCAAAGGGCCAATCTCTAAATGAGCACTAGCTCACCATATGGTCAAAGTCAAAGGAGAGATAGAGTTGGTCGTTGAAAATTCCAGGACCGGTGAAGGAGCCACACGTCAACTGGCACAATTTTGGAGGAAAATCCAAAGTGGAAACTCAAATGAGCGCCATCTCTCCATGTGTCTAGGGTTCAACAGAAGTCAAGTGGGTGGCAGGCCCGAATCGGCTAAGTATGAAGAACCGACAGTAAGTCTCCACATGTCTCTTTGGCATAACTTCAAGGGAAGAATCAAGAGCGGGTCTCTAAATGTGCATGAGCTCGCCACGTGGTCAAATTCAAAGAAGGGGCAAGAGTTGGTCATTAAATCGGCTAAGTATAGAAGGGTTTGCAAAAGCCTCCACGTGTCATCTTGGTGCAACTTCAAAGGAAAAATCTAGAGGTAGGTCCCAAACTTGTGCCAGCTCTCCACGTGTCCAGGGTCAGATATACGGCCTCACCAAACAAAAGGGACTTAGTCAAAAATGCAAAAATATTGAGTTGTCCCGTAAAGGAAACATGGCCACATTTCAAGTGAAGGTGGGGAGGTGGGACCTTTTGTGTTTTGATGACGTTGAAAAGTCAAGGTGGGGAGGCAAGCTGGTGGAGAAATTTGAGTTTTTGAGCCCGCATTCACTTGAAAAGAAGTAAAAGTATAAAAGTGACCCACGGCTCCATCACCACTCAGGTAAAGCCATGTGTCAAGCCCGTATCAAAATTGGGTGGGCGGGCCAAAATGTTCGAAAGTGCCATTTCTCTAAGAGGCACAAAATGCAAAAGGCATCCCCAGGCCCACTTCTATTTAAATCTCTCCCATGTGGACGGATCAAATTCAAAGTTTGCAAAGGTAGTTCAAACGGTTGTGATTTAATGTGTCTGGTTTTTCCGCTAGGCATGGAAATGGCCAAGGTGTTGGAGAGACTCAGACATCAGTTTCTTGAATCATTTTTCATCATTTTTGTAACCAAATGTAACCGTTCTTGGAAACTATTTAATGGATTTTTCACACTGTTGTTCGGGTTGGATCTTGGTACTATGTAGATGTAATAGATTTGAAGTAATCAATACATAATTTTTCCCTTTTCTTCCTCTGTTACTCCTTCTTTCCTTGTCTAAAAATTGTGAATCATCCATCTTTGCATGCTAAGAAACTTTGTGTTCTTGTTTCTATGATTTCTGGAACTTTGTGTCCGTGAAATTATATCTGTTTTGAAAGTGAATGATTCTATTCTGCATCTCCCTGGCTCAATACTTGGAAGGTCATACTCTGCCATCTATATTTTGTGAAGGTATTTTTTTGTTCTTCCTTCCTCATCTCCTTAATTCTTCCATCCTTTCATATTGATGATCTTTGGGCATAAACATTTCAAAGTATCAAGAATCCAAGCTTTGAAAGTTGTATATTTATACATAAGTTTTGTTGCTTTCTTTCAATAAGGGAAACTCTCTCATTGGAAAGGAGGGACTTGTTGTCCCATGACTGTGGTTTTTAAAGTTTCATTTATAAACCCAACAAGAGGAAAGAGTCAAATTGAACCAAACAGGACATAGTTGAATTAAAACATAAGTGAAGAGGTTCTTAGCTTGTGAAGGAGTATAGAACATATGGATAAGGTCCTAAGGAAGGAAATAATGCAAGGTATGAGGAAGTGAAACAAATTTTTTTCTTGAAGAAATCTACATCTTGCTCACTAGAGTCATAGTTCCCCAAATCTAGTGAAGGCGAGATCAAGAATGGTAAGGAGACTGAACTTATTATTGTCATTAAGCATTATGATTGATATCAGTAGCATGCATTTGAGCTAGTAGTTAGACAAGGCTATTTTATTTTAAGGTGGAGTTAAGAGTAAAGAGCTATCTTATGTGTTCCAAATTGAAAAAATAATTGTTTTTAAGTATTTTGAGTAGAGTTAGAGTTGTTTTAGTGGTAAGGAAAAATTGAGTACATGAATATTGAATAGGCTCGACATCATAGAGATTGAAGAAACTAAGAAGAAGCTAAGATAAGGTACAGTTTCAAAGAATGGTAAAGATAGTTGAAAATCTCAAAATAGTCATCCACAAGCCTGAGAAAGGTCATATTTTTCGAGGTATGAATCTCATTGTTTCATTAAATCATGCTACGAGACTTAAAATACGAGACTCTACGGGTTTGAGAGGATCATATAAAATAGGGGAGCTATCTATAAGATAATATAGGTGGAAAAGAGGTTTAATGGATCATTTTGAGGTGGTAAAAATCCATAAAATATAAAGATGATGATAGAGAGTAAGTGGTGAAACCATGAAAATCACTAGACCAAGCTCACAAAGCTACAAACGCTACAAGATAAGTTCAAGACAAAGCTAGATAAGTTGGCCCACTTACATGATAGAAGAACAAGGTATGAAAATCCTTTCTTGGTATAGTAAAATAGAGTTGGATGGTATAACCTTAGGGGGTAGAAATATGAGCCTCGTGAGGTATATGAAGGTATAGAGCATGAAAAATTGAACAAAAATGCACTAATAGTTCACTTTAAGGACCCAAGTCCAAAATTTACCTACAATGATCATATGGATAAATTAAGCCTAAAACTAAGTTGTCTAAGCTGAGATGGACATATGTATGTACTAGAAGTTTTCTTTCACTCAAATACCAGGTTTTTGGCATGTGGATGTGCCATGGTGGCATCTTCTCGGGGGTTATTAGTGATTTCAATGCTTGAAGAAGGACAAAAATAAAGATTAAGGAAAGAAAAGAATAGAGCTCAAATGATGAATTTGGTTGATGTTTCCAACCAAAGTGGAACCCAATCAAGATGATGTAGGAAAAGACCATGAACTAAAACCATATTCTATGTCATTGATCCAAAAAGGAGGAGAAGAATTAGGAGGCTTTACCTCCAATGAAAAAGGGGGATATTTTTGGCATGTGTATGTTGAGTTTTTATTGACAAATTTGGATGCAGGAGAGCTAGAGGGAGCTTGGAATTACTTATACAAGGCAAGACAAGTCAATGGCTTGGGGACACCTAATGAAGCATAGACTTCTTGAGCAGCTAGTGATAGGTACAAGCAAGGTGATGATATGAGAACACACCAAGATTATGTCATACATTATATAGAACATATATGATGAGTAAAAAGGGTCATAAGGATGATTATAGGGTCACATAAGTTGAATTTGTCAGATTAGCTCTGTTTAGGATGGTTAATCCCTAGGCCTAGGTAGCAAAGTGACCTAGAAAGATGAATTGAATACTTGAGGTTGATGGTGAATCATGGTAGAGGTATAAACACATAATAGGACATGTTTAAGGGTTTATAAGGTGAATAAAAGGACAGTTATGGTGATTTTTAGTGTAAACCAAATCAAAATTGGCCTAATTCAAGGACCTAACATGAAGGTATGAAGGAAAAAAGTTGTGGAAAGATAATACAGGCATCAAAATTGTGTAGGGAAATTATAAAGAGTCCTCATATGAAGCTACAGGTCATAATTCTATGTCTAGCATCATGGTTGGGGTCATTGGTGTGACTATCCTTCAAGACAAACAAGTTTAGAATGCACAAATGAGACTGGAAAATAAGTTACATGATCATTTATGAAAAATTATCCATTATATATCATGGATGAGGTATTTTTGAAGGTGTGGATAAAATTTTAGGACTTTAGGAGTAGTTTTGTGCAAGATATTGCATTTTTACTAAAACCGGGTTAAGCGAGGTATGCTAAAATAGCACCCTAACTTCTTAGCATTCAAGATAAATTTTGGAGCCTTATTTATATAAATAATAAGATATAAATTTGAATATAATAGGGATAAAAATATTTTTCAAAAATTATGAGGTCAAATGGATGAGAAATAAGAAAGTTCTATCCATTTTTGTGACCTGCTTTAAGCCTTCCTCAAAACCAACTAAATCGGTATAGAGAAATTTGTTCTAGTTGAGTCTCCAAATGAAATTGTTTTTCTATTTTATCATCTTTTAAATGTATATATTTCATCTTTTCATATTATTTTTATTTCATGAATCATGGTGGACCCCACAATAATTAGTAATTTTGTGCAAAATTCAGTATACAGACAAAGTTGTCAAAGCAACCCATGTTCAATTTTTTGGTAAAGGTAGTGTTATCGTAAAAAAGTAGCACCCTAGGATTTTTGGCTATGGATCCCTATTTTTTTATAACATGGTATTACCTCTCAAGCTATGGGACTTGCAAACTTGAGATAATCCTATGGAGAAGGTCGGCTCCTTTTCCGATCCTACCTACCACAACTACTCCTAATGCAAGCAAAAAGACTACCTACACCTAAGCTAAGCTTCCAAGGAGACAAGGAGAGAGATTGAATGAAATAAAACCTACACTAAGAACAATGATACACAAAGAAAGGAGTTGTTAGACACTCTTTCCATCCTACAAAATGGAGGAAGGATGAACCGGACGGGGTGGTCATGCACCACATACCAAATCACATACACTTCACCATTCCAAATAAGCACAAAACAACAAAATCCTACAATGACACTAGAATATACACAAAACCTGTTGTTATCTCCCAAAATCACTTTTTGTTTTCCAAGTTAAATTTGAAATTTTGATCTCTCACCCTCCTAAAGTATTTAAGCCAAGTTGAAAGTTCGAAGAAATAGCAAAATCCATGCCCTAGTGTTGTTTAAATCTCTATTTTTGCTCGTTTTGAGAAATTTTCCATCTCCCAATCTATGCACATAATATCCTCTTCATAATCTCATTTTTGATCAAAATTGTCTGCGCTTTTTCTATGGTCGAGGTCATCAAATCATTGTTTTGCCACCATGCCTCTGGCTCACGAAGGAAATTCAAAAATTGGACTCAAAATGATGAAGTTCTCTTCCTCTGTGTATTTTTCCCACAATCGGGAACGATGGGCGTTTCTTCCCCATAAAATTTTGGCCCCATCATCCATGGGTATGTGGACATACCTAATTGGAAGTGGTTTGGTGGAGAAATTTGTGTTTTTGAGTCTCTTTGTAAAAAAGGTGAAAAGTTAAAAAGTGACCATGACCATTTCCGATCAGCTATAAAGGAAAAAGTCAAAGTTGAAGCCCATCATGGAAAAGTCAAAGCGGGACAGTGGGCCATCGGGGGACTTTTGGAAATTTAACCAAATTCCCAAAAGTGAAGTAAAATTTCTAGAATTCTCCACGGCTCCACCAAGGTCTCGGGCCCGTTGAAAAGTCAAGAAGGAGAGCGGAACAATAGAGAACTTTGAGTTTTTGAGCCTTTTTCCAAAAAGGTTAAAATGTTGAGAAAAGGGCCATGACCCCATTTCCAATTAAAGGGTGCCATGTGTCAAGAGTTCAATCAGAGAAATGGGTCGGCAGAGGAATTTGTGTTTTTGAGCCTTTTTCCAAAAAAGGTGAAAAGTTAAAAAATGACCCGCAACCCCGATCAGGCCATAAAGGTAAAAGTCAAAGTTGAAGCCCGTAGGGAAAAAGTCCAAGGTCTCAGGCCCACCATTGAAAATTCAAAGTGGGAGAGTGGGTTGGTGAAGGAATTTGTGTTTTTGAGCCTTTTTCCAAAAAAATTTAAAATGTTGAGAAAAGGGTCGCGACCCCATTTCCAATGAAAACATGCCACATGCCTAAGTTAAAAATTAGAAGCGGGGGTGCTAGCTAATTTGTTCCAAATTTACAAATCTCTTAAAAATCACAAAATGCAAAGGGCTTTCCCCCGTACCCACTCCAATCTCTTTCTACCACGTGGACAACCCAATTTCAAAGTTATAAGAGAAAATCAAACGGTCTGTATTCAAACTGGCAAATCAAATGTAACATTCACGTTGCAAGATCTCGGTTTTTAACTCGCCATGAGCGTGTTCTTCACAATGGAGGAATTTTAAGAGGCATAAGTAATTTTTAAGGTTGTAACCATTTTGGAAAAGGATATAATGGCTCCTCAGAGTCATTCCAAGAGGTGGCGATTGATTTCAAAAAGACCAGAGTGCTCTGTACCTGGAAAAGACAAAAATGCCATACTTCTTCTATTTTCCCTTCTCCTTAGATTTTCCTCTATTCTCAAAGCTCTATACAAATTCTGCTTTAGCTTCAATAATAAAAGAATGAATTTTTCCTCTTTGATTGAGGGATTGATTAGTACCTTGCGACCAATGAATTTCATTCAATCTTGTAGCTTCCTGGATTTGTTTGTCTTATAACTATAAATGCATGTAAATGAAATTTCTAATTAATGTGTGTGGGAATATGATATTCTACTCACAACATTAGTTTTCTCCTACCTCCATTTCCACTCCCCTTCCCCTTTCCAAGACAAAGTTTCTTCTCTAGTGAGACATTGCTAACTTTGCCACATGGTCAGTGGAGTGCCCCTGTTGGATCTCTGGTCGAAAGGCCACCATTGAAATCCACCTTTTTGCATGCACCTACGGAAGCTGCACCATTCAAGTAGAGGGACTTAGATTCCTATAGCATTGGCTTGAAACCCACCAATTTATCCATAAGAAAATTTTTCTTGCCAACACTTGAAAACATAATGAGAGGCAAGTGAAAGCAATACGAGATGATGCAAAGGATAGAAAAATGTTACACAAAATACCATTTACATTACTCCAAAAGTATGCAGTACATTATTTTAGCAAAAAGAGGAAAGAAATTCTTAAAGCCCCAAATTTACAATAGCCCAACTGTGGAGAAGAGGGGAGCATGGGGATAAAGAATGAAACAACTTTACAATAATGCATCCCCTTATAATTTATAGAATTTGGAGTGAGAAGAGAGCAAGAGAGAGACCCTAATGCATACCTTGATTTATAATAAAAATTCCATTGTTAATGTGAAGGTAGCATGGGAAACTTTCAAATCCCACTCCCTTTGTACTCTTTCCGTAGAAGAAATAATTGGCACCCATGCTTCATTAATGGTGGTAGGTAGTTATTTTTCCTAGGCATACTGAGAATAAGTAATGCAATTTTTGCACCCCTTTACACTTTCCAAATTTGAAATATAATGTTTTTGGTGCATAAAGGGCTCTGATACATTTCTGAAAAGTCCAAGAACACATGAAATGGAGCTCTCATCTAAAATTTATGATTGTTTTAAGTTTTGCAGTTCTGTGGGAAAACCAGGGGCCATTACTGCACTTTTTCTTACCTACGGTGATCCAACCCCCTATTACTGCCTTTGCCATCACATTTTTCCATTTTATTTACTTTTCTTATGTTTAAGAAGTAAATTAGTTTCATTCCCCACTTTTCTTTACCTTTTTCATTTTTCTTTGTTCAATGGTCTTTTCACATTGCTTTACTCCTCTTATTTAAAGTAAGTAAAGTAGTTTGAATTCACCACTTTACTCACTTTTTCTCCCCCTTACCTGTGTTGATTTCACTTCACTTTACTACTTTAAAAAATAAGTAAAGTAGTTTGAATTCACCACTTTACTTACCTTTTCTCCCCCTTACCTGCGTTGATTTCACTTTACTTTACTACTTTAAAAAATAAGTAAAGTAGTTTGAATTCACCACATTATCGACCTTTTGCTCCCCCTTACCTGCGTTGATTTCACTTTACTTTACTACTTTTAAAAATAAGTAAAGTAGTTTGAATTCAACACTTTACTCACATTTTGTTCCCTTAGTTCTATGTTGATTTCACACGCTTTACTTAAAATAAGTAAAGTAGTTCCAAAAGCCCAAAATACAAAGGAAAGTAGTAATGGGGGTCAAAAACCTAATTGGCCATAACTTTTGACCAAATGCTCTTTTTTGAGATATTGGACTTTCTAGAAATATATCGACCTCCTCTTCACATTGGAATCATGAAAATCAGATTTTGATGGGGTTAAGTGGGAGAAAATGGTAAAAACACTTCCAAGCATAGGGAGTTAGAAAAATTGCAGTAAAGTTCCCCCAAGCCAGTTTTACCATTTTAACCATTTTTGTAGATTCATCACTAAAACTCCGTCAAGTGACAGTTCCAATTTTCTCAAGTTTTCCATTTTTACCAAGGGTTTAAAAATGGATAATAATTTGGTGACTCATGGGGACATCTACCTGCTAGATGGAGTAGACCATTTGCCTTGAAACATCCATTAGGCATGGAGTCCTCTGAAGCTACTTGGGACTTATTTGAACTTGAAAATTACATTCTGAGCCATTTGAAACACTGTCATAATTGCCACCTATTTCTTTCAATCTTATAGTTCATAATAATATCTTCTTGAAATTAACTTTATGACACTAGAAAATTGTATTAAAACTTGAATTTCACCTTTCCCTGCAACTATGATCCATGAGGCCAAATGATGAGTACTGCAAATGTTGGCTCAACTTCTGATTCCTGTCGACATGAAGCAAAAATTGAGTGATTACTTGACAAGTTAAAATATTGCAGGACTTGCAAACATATGTTGATTTGGGAGGAAACTTTAGGACTACTATAAACTAAATTATTTTCCTTTCGCTTTATCTTTGCTCTTTGTGGACACTCTTTGGAAGGAGGGGCTACTTTAAGATGGATTGGGGAAGGCTGCCAACTACTGATTTTCTAATTTCTATGTGAGTACTAGAATCTATTTTTTGTTATTCTTGAAGGGACAAGTAGAATGAAAAAGTCAAAATTGCCCCTTAACTAATTTTAGTTGCTCTGTATTTCCTTGTTCTTGAAGACTTGCAAATTCTTCATGCAACTATGATTTTATTGTTGTAACTACTTACGGGGACATGATGTACTACACTTCTTGGAGAAACCATGAACAAAATCTATATAAAAATAAAAATCATACATGCCTCAAGTAAGACATGCAGTGTGCACAAGCACTTCTTCTGCTGAAAACAAACCTACTCCTACCCTACTCTAACTAGAGAAATGAGAAACTCAAACAAACCCCGAGATTGGCAAGATAAAGTAGTTAGTTGTCCTTTCTCAACATATTGGGCCATGCAACTAATTTTTCAATGAGCATGGCTATGTTCATGAGTGAAAAATTGACCATAGGTTGATTCTTCACCCAACAAAAAAAGTATCAACATCAAATAAAGAATATACCTCCTCAATTTGCTCACTGTTTTGATCTTAGAGGCTTTGGTGTTGACCTTTGGTGCTTTGAGATTCATCCTCATGCTTGGAAGTAATCATGACTGGTTGTGGCTCCTCCTTTAGCTCCAATGAAGCCAAGTACTTGATTGGGTAAGGTCTAATCCATTGGATTTTTTTGTTGCTCTCGGCCCAACTTCAATAATGATGTCTTCTTGCAAACATTCCTAGAAAAGGTGACTAATTGTGATTTGATCTTCTTCTCATGGCTCATCTACAAACAACTAATGTTCTTCCTTGATGAATGTTATGAAATTGATGTCATCCTTCCTTCTTTCTCCTTCCTCTTCATCCAGTATTAAACTTGGAAGATTCAATTCCTCCAATATTGATTCAAGAGGGTTGTTATGAAATGCATGTTATCCTTCATGGCAATAGGATCTTGTTGTTGAAGGATGAATGATGGAGTAGTAAAGGTTATGATCTCCATAGGCTCTTCTCCATCAAATTACTCCTCCAGTCAGATAAACAATCAAGCTCTTTGTTGTCCTATTGTGCTAATGCTTCTCCCTCTTGCATGATGACTTACAGATCTGTAACTTGTTCATCTTGCGTAGCTTCATCCTCAAACATGAAGCTTGTAAGCTCAAACTCTTCCAAAAATCATATTTTTGGAGAGATGAAGTGGGAGAGAGATCTGAAATCTCTTGTGCAACCTACTCATTTCTTGAGACCTCTAAATCTACATGGTTCTCCTCCATGGCATAGAGCTCCTTGTGATTGGTTTCAATTCTTGATGATAACCTCGGTGGACTATCGCAGCCTTTCAAGAGTGGGCAAGCTCTTGACATGCAAGGTAATCAGGGTCATTTAATTCACTTGAAGCACCTTGGATGCTTAGGATCTTTCTTCATTTACTTGTACATGCCTCTCTTCTTGTTTATTCAAAGGTGATTTACCCTCTTTCTCTCGTTGATTCTACAATTAGTAGGTGATCAATAACCTATGAAAATATGGTCCCATCATGCACATTGCACTCTAATAAAATTGATTGTTGATCTTCACTTTCTCCTTCTTTATCTTTCGCTTGTTCTACCTGTAACTTTAGTATCAAAATCATCCTTAACCACTCTTGGTTCATCAACCTTGACCTCCTCTGAAGGCTTTACCATCAAGGGAATTCTATCAATTTTGAATCTTAAAGCCCTGGTTTCTCAAGTTTCTAATCATCTCTTCTCTATTGGGCTCCTCTTCTTGATGTCATTGGCTGGTTTTATAATTTTCATCCTCACAATATGAGTTTGGGGTTACTGTTGTTGCAGACTCACAGCACCCCTAGATGCAGATCAGGCTTCTAGGTTGATCACTCTAGCATCCAGTGTGATTGCACAACATGGAAACCTCTCTCCAAGTGTGGGGACTTGTGAAACTGAGAGAGGAATCTCCAAATTAGAGGTTGGTTCCTCAAACTCCTCTGATTTAGATCTATATTTTGCAAAACTACAGAGGTTTAGATCCTAATCCTACTCTAACTTGCAAGGAGACAGGGGTAGAAGTGTAAAAATTGAAACTAACTAAAGATGGTGATGCACCAAAAGGAGTGGTGAAACATATTTGTCATGCAAATAAACACAGACCAAAGTTCACAACATAAAACATACACAGACTGATAAGGTATAATTTAGGATCTGAAATGAAGCAAATAATACAAACAGAGGACTGAAACCCATTCACAGAGCTTGCATTATCTTTTTAGTGTCAAAAACACGCATTACACCCTCAGAGAGGTAAAAGAAAACTATTACAATCTTTGGAGAGGTCTGATCCTTGCTTTCACTCACTTGCTAGAGAGGTGAAAGAAGAAGTTCTTTATGTCAAAAATTGTTCCCCCTTCGAAATGAGCCAAATCTGGCTTTTACATTACATGGCTCGAGCCCAGGGGACAGAAAATGTACAAAAACATGAGAGCCCATCCCTTCTTGACTACAGGTGCATTAAAATGGCATGGGGACCTTACAAACCCATACCCTGTCATTTTGACCGGATACGAGGAGAATGCGACCCATTACGCATTAAATGCAGTCATTTGGAATGTCACGGCCATGAACACGTGTCGAGCCATTTCTCAATTTTCTCTCTCCATACTACACCAAAACTCAAGATTAACCCTGAAATCATTTAGAGAATTTCACAAGATTTTTCGTTGATATAAAGAACGTGCAAATCCGAGCTTTGTAGATCGAAAGATATGTCGATCTGAAGATTTAGGGCACAAAACAGGTGAAAATGCGTTTTGAAATTTTTCCCGCGCTCTGCCACCTGGATGACACGTGGCACACGCTGATTGGATATGTAATTCTCTCTCCTCTCTATCCCGTGGGTTTTCTTACTTCATTGGACACGTGTCCTCTTTTGATTGGCTCGGGTCAGTGCTTGAAACCTCACCCTTTGACTTTTGGACTTTCTCCCTTGTGACACGTGTCACGATTTGATTGGTCCGTGGATCTGCTGGCTTTTCATGCCCTTCGCGTCATTTTGTCCCGGATGTCCCAGTGTTGTTTGGGACAGAATCCTGATCCACCCGAAATGGGCTTCCTTGTCCCTTATCTACCAATGACACGTGGCGCAATCTGATTGGCTCTCAACTTTTCGGCTATCCGCGTCCCACGCGTCCCTTTGTCCCAACTTGTCCCAATACAAAATTTCTCTGTTTCGGGTGAACCGGCCGGTTCGCGCCTCTCGTGCACTCACGGCCCAGATGTCCCAGTGTGAAAGTTCCCCGTTCCGGCCAAACCGGCCGGTTCGCGTCCTTCGCGTACCTTTGTCCCACTTGCTCCCGGACTGTCTGGGACAAATTCTTCCGATTCACCCGGTTGACCGGTTCGCATCCACCGCGTACTTCTGGCCCGACTGTCCCGGTGCTAAAGTTCTCTATTTCGGCCGATCCGGGTGGTTCGCGTCCTCACGGCCCGAATGTCCCAAACTATTTTGCTCAGCAGTTAGTCAATTTTGCTTCCTCCTTCGGCCGGATCGGCTTCTCGCGCCTTGCACGTCCTTCTGTCCCAGATGTCCCTTTGCTTCATGGGCCGCCTGGAGGCTTTTCGGCCGATCCAGCGTCTCAATGTCCCTCACGTCCCTTACTGTTGAGGACTAGGACTTAGCCAATTTTCATGATTTTTCCTATCCCAAGCTTGTTTTTTGTAACTTTTTCACATTTTCTCAGAGCTTGCTCTTTCCTTCTTCGGCCAGGGGAGTTAGAAAAAATATGAGGGGACCCTAGAAACATGATTTTTGCCTTGAATCAATCCATTTTCCTGAGACTTGAGAATTCTGATGCATGTTATCAAATTAACCCTGGGGGGTGAATTTGGATAACAATTGGCTACTCAGCGGGGTCATCTGCCTGCTAGATGAAAAGACCAGTTGCCTGAAGCATTCCATTGGGCATGGAGTCATCAAATATTCTATTTAGAACCCTAACTGACTCAGAATGTGCAAGGAGGAAGATGGAATGTCTCTGATGAAAACAAGGACTGCTAAACATCTCCATGGACAGCAAGCTGTGCCAAAGCACTTAGGGAAAATAAAACTAACATACAGCAAAACAATGTGCACAAGCACTTGGAGGAAAGAAAATCTAATCTAATATTTACAGAGGTAGTGAACTTCCCTCTAGAAGTAACGCTTGAGATAGATTCCGTTGACTGGAATCTGCAGTTCTTCACCATCCAATGAGGCCAATTGGAAAGCATTACTGTTCTTGCACTTTGTGACCATGTATGGGCCACTCCAAATGGCATCAAATTTTGAATGCCTTCCGGTTTTGCTCTATCCACATCCCATTTCAACACTAGATCTCCAACTTGAAAAGATCTATCTTTGGCCTTCCTATCAAAGGTCTTCTTGATCAAAGCTTGATCCTTTTCCATTGCTTGGGATGCCTGATTTTTGATCTCTTACAGCTCCATCAACTCTGCATACCTCACCTCCATGGGCTCAAACTCTAGCAACTCCAGCTGTTTCATGAGTTCCAACGTTGGCAACTCAAGTGACATGGGCAAGATTGCCTCTCTTCCATAGACAAGCCTGAATGGAGAGTTACCTGTGGATCTTTTGGGAGTTATCCTATCAGCCCATAAGGCTGATTTCAGCTTGGTATGCCAAGACCTCTGATTCTCATCAAGAGTCCTCCTAATGATCCTCAACAAGTTCTTGTTTGTAGACTCGGCCTGGCCATTACCCTGAGGGTAATAGTTCGATGAAGTGCTTAGGTAAATACCATTCTTGACAGCCCACTCAGTCACCTGGATCCAATGAATGCCAATGCATTATCAGAGATTATTGTGGTAGGTACACCAAATCTGGTTGTTATCCCCTCATAAAAGTCTAAGATGCTAGACTCATTCACCTCTTTGAGTGCTACTGCTTCTGTCCATTTGGTGAAGTAGTCTGTGGCTGTCAAAATCCATTTGTGCCCTTGGCTTGAATTGGGATTAATGACTCCAATGAAGTCCAAACCCCATTGCATGAATGGCTGGTCAACTAAGATTGGATGCAATGGGAGGGCTGCAAGTCTCTCTTTTCCTGTGAAGAATGCACAATTCTTACACCTCTTGATCCATGCATAGCAATCACTGAAGATTTTAGGCCAATAATAACCAGCCTTCATGATTTTTAGAGTTTTCACCCTTGGTGCAAAATGGCTGCCACATTTGGTCCACCATGAAACTCTTCTAACACCCTTTGAATCTGATTTGTGATAATGCATCTCAGCAGCACTCCATTCACATCTTTCTTGAACAAAACTCCATCAACAATGGCATACGGGACAGCCTGTAATCTGAAGTGTCTCCTTTGGGTCTTGTTCATCTCTGGAGGGCATAGGCCTGTGCCTAGGAAGTGCATAATACCTTGGGTCCAGCAAGGAGTCGGGGCAGCATTGTCTTCTTCTTGCCTACCACTCGGCTCATGGCTATCTTGGACTATCAAAATAGTTTCTTCTTTGTTGCATACTTCTTTTTGCTTCCCCAAAACCAGCTGCTCACACAATCCTTTCCCTCTTACCAGCTTGGTGATCTTGATCTCAATGTCATACTCCATGACACGGGTGATCCAACCTGCCCTTTTCTCATTCAAATCCTTGTTGAGGAGGAAGTCCTTAACCCTAGCATGTGAGACCAGCAGTTGAATCTTATTGTTTGAGACCAAATGTCTGAACTTCTTCAAGCTCCTGATGACAGCAAGGACATGCTTTTCGATGAAAGAATACTTTATTTCATAATCTTCCAAGGTTTGGCTGAAGAATGCTATGGGCTGTTCTGAACCTTCTCTATTCAGCTGTGTTAAGATAGCTGAGATTGTGTCTGATCCTCCAAACGCATACAACATGAAGTCCTTTGAAAAGTCTGGGTTGATAAGAGTTGGAGCTTGTGATATTGCATGCTTGATGCTTTCAAAACTCTCTTTGCCTTCTGCTGTCCATTTGAATGCCAGACTCTTCTTCAACATCATTGTTAGAGGCTTCACAAGAGTGGAAAAATTAGGCACAAATCTGCAAACAAATTTTATCCTTCCTAAGAAGCTTTGAAGAGATTTCTTGTGGTGTGGCAATGGGAGCGTTCGGATGGCTTCAACCCTTTCAGGATCAATTGTTAGCCCTTCCCTAGAGACAATGTGGCCCAACAATTTTCCCTCGTGTGCCAAGAATATACACTTCTTTGGATTCAATGACACTCCGAACCTTCTACACCTCTGAAACACTTGTCTGAGGTGAAAGAGATGGTCTGCTGCATTCTTTGAGAAGACAGTGATATCATCTAGGTATACCAGCACTATATTGTTGATTAAGCCTTTGAATGCCATATCCATAGCTCGTTGAAATGTTGCTCCAGCATTTGATAGGCCAAATGGCATTTTCTGTAAGCATATGTGCCCCATTTAGTTGTGAAGGCTATCTTGAATTGGTCTTCTCCTTCACCATAATCGATTATAGCACGAGTAGCCATCAAGTAGTGAAAACCTTCTCGAACCGGCTACCACTGAAATATTTGCTCCATGGAAGGGAGTGGATAATGATCCTTGAGGAGGCTCTGTTCAAGTCTCTCGAAGTCAACACACAGTCTGATTTCTCCATTTCTTTTTCTCACCGGCACCAAGTTTGCAATCCAACTTGAGTGTTTGATGGGGAAGATGATACTTGGCCTCAATAAGCTTGCTTAACTCTTTTCTCATGAGAGGTTCAATATGGGGATTCATTGGCCTTTACTTTTTCCTGACAGGCTTGGATTACGGATCCACTCAATAGTATGTTGTGCCAACTTTGGGTTGAAACCTCTTAGATCTTTGTAAGTCCAAGCAAAGACAGCTGGGAACTCTTGACAAAGTGAACGAAATCAAATCTCTCTTGTGAGGTACTTACTTTGCCAATCTACAATGTTTTGCCTTCTTCCACTAAAATAGGCTCACGAATCTTCACCCTTTACTTGAATGTTCACTTTCTCCTTCCGAGGCTCGATCATTCGGGTTGAAGATTGACTCCAAGGTTATGAGGCCTTTTGGTAATTTGTTAGTTTTCAGCTGCACCACTTGGTCACCATACTGCTGATGCAGCTTGTCTTGATTCCTGGTGGAGAACTCAGCTTCTTCTTATAGGAAATTAACAATTTTCTGATCATTCTCGAAGACTTACCAACTTGTATTGTTATCCGAAACAGCTGGTCTCACAACCACTTTGATATGAGGTTGAGGTTTTTCACTTTTGATATTTTCTACAACGTCAAATGCAGCCCCAATTGTTGCAAGTCTGTCAGCGGCTTCATTCTTTTTTCTTGGGATGGAATTGATGCTAAAAGCTTCAAAATCTTTAATAAGATCCCATACCGATTTTTGTAGCACTTAAGCGAGATCATTTTTGGCAGCATTTTTTCCTTTGACTTGGTTTACGACCAGCTCACTATCACCAAACACTTGTAAATTCCGATGCCTTTCTTCATTACCCCAGTGCGAGTCCATGAATTAAGGCTTTATACTCACCGTGTTGTTTGAATAGAAAACTAGAAATGGAAGGTGAGTAATACCTTATACCTTGCGGTGAAATGAGCATAGCTCCTCCTCCTCCCGCACCTTGTCTACTCCTTGATCCATCAAAAAGAATAGCTGCCATACTTCATCCTTATCCTTATGATCGGCTTGGTGATCTGGGAGAGGTTGATCCTCTTCATGTAAACAATAAACCCCTAGCTCAGGTTCTTCTATTTCTTCGATAAGGATCAAAAGCATGCACCTTGCTTGCCCATTCATCGAGAGTCAAATCTGGGATGCTTCCAACCTTGGTGTCAGCTTCATCAGTGCTTGGATAATCTTCTTGATCAAACGCTGAACAGTTGGTATTGATTTGGCTTGCAGTGTAAGGCTCAATGTGAAAGTTCGCAATAGGTTCAGACCTGATTGTGGCTTTGGTTCCATGCCTTGTTCTGAACAACATGTGTGACCAATCTACTGAAAGATAGCCTCCAATTTTAGCAGTGAAGTCTCTTGACAAGCACAATGCAAAGAGTGGTGGCAGGTCTATGACTGACACATCTTGTAACACTATTACGTTGGGACATGCGTGCAGTGTGAGGCTCAAACCTTTGATTACTCCAACCGTTGTCACTGCTGTCCCATCTAATTGCACTACACCCTTGGAGATGACTTCATATTGAAGCCCTAGCTGATCAGCTATTTGCTTGGGCATTACTGAACTACTTGCCCCAGAGTCGATCATGCAATTATGTACCAACTTATCTCCTATGATCAATGAAACATAAAATGGAGGGGGCTTCAACATTTTACCTTGCTGACCTCCATGATTTCCTTCAGGCTGGGCAGCATTTGTGAGTACCTTTTCTTGCATTTGGACCTGTTGATTTGAAGTTGACCAGTCCTTCATGGCAGCTTGTAGCAAATCTCTTTGGCCTGGGATGGATAGTGATTCCCACATTGATATGTTTACATTTGTCTTCTTCATCTAATCAATGATGTTGAATGGGGATGAAGCATCCGTCTACTATCCCCTAGCTTGCGCATTCATTCCTTGCACATGGGTAGCAACAACTGGCATCTGAGTTCGTTTAGGAGCTAGTTTGGGTGCTCCTTTCATGTTTGGAACTACATTTTGTTTGCCAACACCTTGTGGAGTGACAGAAGGTCGTGAACTACTTGGGGCCAATGGTTGTTCTTCACCCAAATTCCTCCTTTTTGACCTTGTGTTGGCTGCAACACCTTGAGAGGGTATTTGATTCATACCACAGAAATCTTCAGCCTACCAATTGACAAGAGTAGTTTCATTCAGAGATGTTCCTTGCTGAGGTGCTTGCTTGCTGATCTCCTTCATGGCATTTGGACTCTTGCGACCCACCAATGGTTTGCACCATCAGAGCTTGATTTAATGCACCGTTAAAGCACATTGATTGGTTATGTGGCTGACTACACGGGAAACACCAATCATATTCTTGGGCCATGTTATTTTGGACTGGCACTAATGCTTTAGAAGCAGATACAACATTGGGGTTATAGGGCTGAAATGGTCTATTAGCGGGAGGCCTTACTTGGCTTTGATTTTGATTTGCAGCCTGAGTTGGTGACCTATTTTGTTGGTATGGGGGCCTAGCCTGGTATTGTGCTTGAGGCTGATACGGTCTAGCACTTTGAGCTTGCTGTCTTTTGATAGTAACCAGCTCATTTCCCAAATTTTGCAACTATTTCATGACCTCTTGGAGTTCATTTGAAGCACTAGAGGATGAAGTAGAAGTTTCACTTGAACTTTGATTTCTAGGGGTGGGAACAGGAGCCAAAGTGGGTGCTTGACTAGTGCTTGGATTTTCTAAGTTTGGATACAAGGGCATGGGAGGCCTAGGAGCCAGTTTACCAGCTTGAATAAGACAGTTTTTGGCTCTAATGGCAATGCTATAAGCAGCAGGTAAGGTTGTGCCTCCCATAGATTGAATTAACATAGAAATATCAGAATTCAAAGCTTTAAGGTAATATAGAAAATCACCTTTTGTTGTTGGCCTGACTGCCACTGGAATCCTATCCCAAGACCTTTGAAATCTGAAGTTGAAGTCAGTCAGTTGCTCGTTGGGGGCTCTCTTGATAGTTGTTAGCTGCTCCAAAAGAGACAAGTTGTCTCCCTTCTCTCCAAATTGCTCATGAAGTGCAATACACACACTGATTCGGTTTGTGATAGAACCAGCTCAAGGCTCCTAAACCATTGCAATGCTTTACCCTTGAATGAATATGCCGTAACTTGTGACCCCTTGCATTTCATTGATTTCATGGATTGCACAAAGGTTAGCAATATCTTTAACATGATCACCTGGAGTAGTCTGATTTTCTCCGGTGAAGTAGGGAATGTTCTTCAAGGCTGCAATAGGAACTGGATGTTGTGCATTGAGAGCAAGTGGGTTCTTTGCTGTGAAGTTGATGTAGGGGTTGTTCTAAGCCATTCTAATCGGTCTTAAAACCCTATATCTTGAATGAAAGGCCGACAAGTGGAGGAGTTGAGAGAGTTGTTTGGTGGAGATGGTGACCTTTGAATCCTTCTTCCTCTTTGCCTCCTTCTTGGGGATAATTACAGGTGTTCAAACAGCACTTCTTTTCTCCAACTCTTGACCTTGTGGTGATTCTTCTCATGAGTTTTTAGGCCCGAGCTTGGAACTAGTTGATTCTTCCCCTTGGAGTTGCAGGATATGCAAATAATAGCTCTTATAAGCGAGAAAACTGCAGCGAGATGCATATCAACTTTGTTGTAATAAAAATGAGACCTCTAGTGTCACAACTATTGTTGCGACTCACAAGCACCCCTAGATGCGAGATCGGGCTTCTAGGTTGATCACTCTAGCATCCGGTGTGATTGCACAACATGGAAACCTCTCTCCAAGTGTGGGGACTTGTGAAGGCGAGAGAGGAATCTCCAAATTAGAGCTGGTTCCTCAAACTCCTCTCGATTTAGATCTATATTTTACAAAACTACGAGAGGTTTAGATCCTAATCCTACTCTAACTTGCGCAAGGAGACAGGGGTAGAAGTGCAAAAATTGAAACTAACTAAAGATGGTGATGCACCAAAAGGAGTGGTGAAACATATTTGTCATGCAAATAAACACAGACCAAAGTTCACAACATAAAACATACACAGACTGATAAGGTATAATTTAGGATCGAAATGAAGCAAATAATACAAACGAGAGGGTGAAACCCATTCACAGCTTGCATTATCTTTTCAGTGTCAAAAACACGCATTACACCCTCGAGAGAGGTAAAAGAAAAGCTATTACAATCTTTGGAGAGGTCTCGATCCTTGCTTGATCACTTCTTTGGAGCTGAAAGAAGAAGTTGCTATGTCAAAAGCTGTTCCCCCTTGAGAAATGAGCCAAATCGGCTTTTACATTACATGGCTCAAGCCGGGGGGATGAAAACGTACAAAAACATGAGAGCCCATCCCTTCTTGACTGCAGGTGCATTAAAACGGCATGGGGGACCTTACAAACCCATACCCTGTCATTTTGACTAGATTACAGGAGAATGCGACCCATTCTGCATTAAATCTGGTCGCTGGAATGTCACTTCTGGCCATGAACACGTGTCAGAGCTGTTTCTCAATTTTCTCTCTCCATACTGCACCAAAACTCAAGATTAACCCCGAAATCATGTAGAGAATTTCACAAGCTTTCCGTTGATATAAAGAACGTGCAAATCCGAGCTCTGGATCGAAAGATATGTCGATCTGAAGATTTAGGGCACAAAACAGGTGAAAATGCGTTTTGAAATTTTTCCGCGCTTTGCCACCTGGATGACACGTGGCACGCGCTGATTGGATATGTAATTCTCTCTCTTCTCTATCTTGTGGGTTTTCCTACTTCATGGGACACGTGTCTTCTTTTGATTGGCTCAGTCGAGTCTTGAAACCTCACCCTTTGACTTTTGGACTTTATCCCTTGTGACACGTGTCATGATTTGATTGGTCCACGGGTCTGCTGGCTTTTCACGCCCTTCGCATCATTTTGTCCTGGATGTCCCAGTGCTGTTTGGGATAGAATCCTCCGATCCACCCGAAATGGGCTTCTTTGTCCCTTATCTGCCGATGACACGTGGCGCAATCTAGTTGGCTCTCAGCTTTTTTAGCTATCCGCGTCCCACGCATCCCTTTGTCCCAACTGTCCCAATATGAAATTTCTCTATTCGGGTGAACCGGCCGGTTCGCGCCCTCCGCGCACTCACGGCCCAGATGTCCCAGTGCGAAAGTTCCCGTTCGCCGAACCGGCCGGTTCGCGTCCTTCGCGTACCTTTGTCCCACTTGCTCCCAGACTGTCTGGGACAAATTCTTCCGATTCACCCGGTTCGGCCGGTTCCGGTCACGCCGCCGCGTATACTGGCCCAACTGTCTCGGTGCTAAAGTTCTCTGTTTCGGCCGATCCGGGTGGTTCGCGTCCTCACGGCCCGAATGTCCCAAACTATTTTGCTCAGCAGTTAGTCAATTTTACTTCCTCCTTCGGCCAGATCGGCTTCTCACATTCTGCGCGCATCTTACGTCCCGAGATGTCCCTTTGCTTCGTGGGCCACCTGGAGGCTTTTTGGCTGATCCGCGTCTCGATGTCCCTCACGTCCCTTCTGTTGCGAGGACTAGGACTTAGCCAATTTTCACAATTTTTCCTATCCCAAGCTTGTTTTCTACAACTTTTTCACATTTTCTCAGAGCTTGCTCTTTCCTTCTTCGGCCAGGGGAGTTAGAAAAAATTTGAGGGGACCCTAGAACATGATTTTTTCCCTGAATCAATCCATTTGCCTGAGACTTGAGAATTCTGATGCATGTTATCAAATTAACCCTGGGGGGTGAATTTGGATAACGATTCTGAAGAGGAGGGTTTGGTTGGGTCACTGACCAATTTATGCACTACTTGTGGTGGTGGGAGAGGCACAAGTTCTTGTTTCTTTAGAGGGGATGGTTTCTTAGAAGGGAAAAGGGAAAAAAATTCAAGATGGGATGGAAGACTAGAAGATGGAGAAGGGGATTCCACAATAGGGGTAGCAGCTAGAAAGTTAGGATAATGGGGTTCAGGTTGAGATTGCATGGATGGAGGTATAGGAATTTTTGTGATGGTAATACAATGGCTTCCCATTGACAAGATTGACCAAAGCATTGGACTCATAAGCCTCCCTTTTTTATCCATTCTCCAACTTGGGTCAATGTTTTAATTAGGAATTGAATCTTTAATTGGGGAGTAAACTTACTTGGTAAGGAACCAGTCCATGGATATGGAATTTTGAAACCAATATGGGTTGTCCTATTTGTTTCCTTAGTCCTAATTATTACCATACTGAGCTCCAGCTTTTGAACCTTCCTTTGCAAATAAACATCTCTAGGTGTAGGATAGCTTCCAGAATCTGCATATTACTTCTCTTGAACAGCTACATACTCGGCGAGATAACTTGGTGGTTTTCTTCTTACTCCGGTGGATATGTATATTGTTGATTTTCATCATAGTATAGGCCTGAAGGTGGTTGATAGTAACATGGGAATGAATCTTGCAATATTGGAGGTGGATTAAATTGATATGGTTGTTGTTGCAAGTGTGAATTATATGCAGGGAATGAAGTCATGATTGTACAACTTCATGAATGGAAGAAAGTGGAAAGATATGGAAATAAAATGGATGAAAATGGATGGAAATTAGGTCTGAAACTTAGAGAGTGGGTTTCTTGGATCAGTGGAATCTCCATATGTGTTTGGTTTTGGATCCTTCATTGCTTAATCCTTTCAATTGTTGCTGACTTCAAGTGATCAACTTACTTAAATAAATCAGCTTGTAACACAATTTGCTTCTTGTTGTTGTTCTTATCAGTGTTCTTGACATGCATTACTTCCCTTTATTCATCATTGCTCGATACTATATTACTTCACTTTCCTCTTCTTATTTCATCATTGATTTTAACTGCATTACTTCCCCTTCTTATCGGTCTTTTGAAGGAAATTACTTAATTCTTTCAAGTTGAAGTAATTGGATTACTTGGAGGTGTAACTACTTAAGTCTTTTGATTTTAAGTAATATGATGACTAGAAGTAAACAACTTACTTGAATTAATTTCACAACTGAAGTAATCATAGTTTGGAGGTCCAATTACTTAAGTCTTTCCATTTGAATTAATCAACTTACTTCCTCCTCTTCTTCTCATCGGTGATTTGAAGTACAATTACTTACTCCTTATCTGCATTTTTTTGACTATTGATTACTTCTTCTTCTTCTTTGCATTGTTTGGACTACTCATTACTTAGTAGTAATGCAAGCTAAGATCCTTGATTACTTATTCTTCTCTCTACGGTGTTATGGGACCTCATTACTTCAACCGATCTTTGCTACAAAAGGCTCCAAAACTACAAATTTTTCTAAGAACACATCAACCTAGAAAAAATGGAAATTCTTCCAATGCACTCTTGCTAATGATTTGACTTCGATTGTTGTCCCTTTGGGTGTACTGTAATTGTTATCACAAAAAAGTAGCACCCTGGGATTTTTGGTTATGGATCCATAATTTTTGCTAACATGGGATTACGTCTTAATCTGTGAGACTTGTGAACTTGATATAATTCTCTAGATAATGTTGAATCCTCTTCTTAATCCTACCTGCCACAACTACTCCTAATGTAAGCAAAAAGAATACCTACACCTAAACTAAACTTCCAAGGAGATAGTGAGAGAGATTGCATGAAATAAAAAAAACACTAAGTGTGGTTATACACCAAGAAAAGGAGATGTTAGACACTCTTTCCAGCCTATAAAATGGATTAAGGATGAACCTGGAGAGGTTGGTCATGCACCATCAGACCAAATCACATACACTTCACCATTCAAAATAAGCACAAAACAACTAAATCCTACAATGAAACAAGAATATACACAGATCCTGCAAACATGAAGAGAGGAAAGTGAAATAAATACAAATGATGCAAATGATAGACAAATGTACCACAAAATACCATTTACATTACTCCAAAAGTATGCACAGTACATTATTTTAGCAAAAAGAGGCAAGAAATTCCATTCTGAGAACTACATAAGGAAGGCTTGAAGCCCCAAATTTATAACAACCAAGCTATGGAGAAGAGGGGAGTATGGGGACATGCTCTTGTTTCTCATGAATTTTCTAGACCACTCCTTTAGAGAAATTTGATTGTATAGGTCTAGTATTGTCTCTACCATTTGCGAATGCTAGAATGCAAGACTAGTCATGCATGTATGAAGAGAAACATGGTGATTTTCTTATTGCAATGGCATTATACAACCATGAGAAATTTATTCAGGTCCAAAAAAAAGTGTCTATTCCCCTTAATTGGTCCAGTTAAGTGGTTTCATCATAAAACTTCAAGGTGTGAAAATGGCTCAAACAGGATAGTGAAGAAGCTTGTTGCTACAGGTGAGTAGATGAAGTTTCTTCCAAGTAAGGTATGCCTCTAAATGCTTGAACATGTTTTTTATGATGTCCTTGAACTATTAAAAGTGTTATTTGAGTTTGGAAATAAGTTTTAAGATGTATGAATGTGAGAAGTTGAAGATTGGTTTTAAGCTCCTAGAACCCAGTCAGACATGTTTGAGAAATGAAGGTGTTTGAGTGACTTCTTCCTTGTTTTGATGAAAGAAATTAGTAGTTCAAAAATTATACATCAATATATTTCCAATGATGTATGGTTTGAGGTTTGATGAGGTGGTTTAGGGTATGAAAATTTCGATCTTTCGGACCTATTTTGAAATCACAAGACTTGTGAAAGCAATCGAAAAATAAAATTAAAAGAGTAAATTTCTCCAAATAACTCATGCAAGTGAAGGGTTGAGAGTGAATTATAGGTCCTATATCACCTTCTCCAATTGATTAGAAGTATGGTCTGTTCCTACATTTAATGATAATTAAGTGTTGATGCTGGTAGTTTTGAGGCGTCCATGACGGTGAATTTCTAGTGAGAAAAAGGATGAAATACATATATTTTTCCTTGATCTAATAAAGCCCAAGCATGTGGTGATTATTTATACATCTTTAGTTTCCTCCATGAATTTTTCAAGTCTTGATAATACTTTTAAGTTTAGTAGCTACTCTCAAAATGCAAAGTGTGGTTTTCAAAATCTTAAACTTGTGATGTTCTTGAGCTCTAATGGAGTTGTAGAGTCAAAGCGGCAAGTTAATATGCTCATAAAAATAGTTTATTGAATTTTTAAAAATTAGTAACATAAATGCACAAATATAACACTTGGTATAAGTCATAGTAACTATAATAAAAGATTTTACATGTTGGGAAGGAAGAAGACAAAAAGTTGTCATGTAATTATAAAAGATGAGACAGAGATGTCGATCAGTTTGCAAGAGGAATATCCCATATATACAAATGAAATAATTGTTTTATAACCCCCATATCATGGTACTTAACCTATAATTATAATTGAAGGCTTTGGAGTTGAAGATTCAAGTGGAAAATGAAGTGTAATAGTCATTTTATGGGTATCCTTGTTTTTAAAAATATATATTCTAATGTTTTGATGTTGTTGTTGAAGGAATAAGTTGCTACTATTGTTGAGAGTGAAGTTGATTGTGTATGAATATTATGTGATGGAGAAGTGGTGTGTGTTTAGGGGCATGAAGATTGTGTATCAAGATTGAGTTTTCAGGTGTGAAAATAAATATGTATGAGTTGATTAAAAGTGATTATTAGAGACAAGAATATGTGTGTGAGAAGAAGAAGTGCATGATAGAGATTTATTTTTGATTAGGTGATCAGAAGATAGGAGAAAATAGGAGAGATATTAGATAAGAAGTGAACATAGTCAGTTTTATAATACAACACAATCAAGTGATCAAAAATTATTGTGAAAAAGGTGAGTAGATGCTCAGAATTAAGGGAGTTGAAGCTTCCTTGTAATTTGAAGATTACAAAAGCTCGGTGTGACTGAATTTGGGATTTGAAGCTTCCATGTAAGTTGAAGCTTGATAAATATCAGGTTGTATCTTGGATTAATTTTTGAGTTGAAGGTCCATGTTGAGTTGATGCTCGGATGTGAAACTAAGCTGTAACATCTGAGGACATTCTTGTCTAAGTTAGTTCTTTGGTTTCAGTGGGTTTTTCTCCCTTAAAGGGTTTCCCACTTTACATAGTGTGTTCATGTGTGTTTTCTTCTTTCTCTCTCATGTTTGAATGTTCTTTCTTTATCATGGTTAATTTTTTTAAACTTTAGATGGTTGAAGATTCATAAATTGTTTGAAAATTTTGAACAAACATTGATTCGCCCCCTCTTAGTGTCCTAATTTCTAACTGATCTCAGCCTTTGTATCTCTCAACATGGCTCTACAACATAGAAATATATGTTTCCTTCTCTACATATCAGCCTTGGAGCTCAATATATCATGCAAATACATCTTGAGCTAGGCCACCTGCTCCCACATCATGTCTCGGACACTCCATCTCCACACGAGCCTCATCACACTCCCTCAACAAAACTATGCATGTGATTTTGGTATGGCCACTTTGGATAAAATCAATGGGCATACTCACCCATAATCATATCCACCTACTCTAACATTCCTCCTCCCATAAGCACACACGGGGTCACATTTTAAGTCAACATGCATATGGAGGTATCTATAGTTAATGTCAATAGGCATCACTAGTAGTAACATACCAAACACACTATATTAGCACTTACATGTTGTTGTATGCACTAACCAAATTACCAAAGTCAATCAAGCATGATATACAATACTTATGCTCCACTCTCACTATTGTTACATCATATACCTCGGGACGGGTTCTGGTCATCAACTCCTCCTACGCCGGCCCACCTTCCACATCTACAACCACTGGAAATAGTAACACCCATCGGTGTGTCACCCACCACTGACTATATGCCTTCATGCACCCTACATCATCCACATGTATAGGCCCTATGGTCAAATGTGCCTCATTTGAACCTCGGGGCACTTTGCTCTCCACTATGGCCTTGCCTTGACCCTTCTCACCTTGATGCCCTAGTAGATTGACACCATATATATGGCCTTGGGGGCACATCACTGAGAGCCATACCAAAGCTGTCAGACACTTGCTCATCCTAAAACATCTCTGTTACTCCCGAAACTAGTTCTCCAACCACATCGTGCACCGAATGTACCGCATGACTCAACATTTTCCTCCATCTAGCCTCTATAATCTTTATACGGCCTCCGAGTAACTACCCCGGGGCCCATCGATCGACATTGACCTATATGTATTCATATCCATCCTCCTACTCTAGATCCCCACCCACGTCGCTGCAAAAATCTTTAGTCGATCCTAATCATCGATGGCCCACTCAGTGGCCTCACTATCGATATATGTTCATATTCCCATATATGTAATAGGGTGGTCACTCTTGTCCCACCACCATGATTCTCTTGTGTGAATTGGTACAAATATCTATATAAATGGGCAAACTCATATTGTACCCATGTAGATCTTGAACCATGCTCATATATCCTCGATAAATCTCATGCATCCTATACAAAATACTAACCCCACCACCCTCAATGACCACTAATAAAGTTAATACAACTATAATGAATTTCCATAGGTGTGGAACCCCATATCTCATATTTCACTTGATATCCTAAAAAATATCATCATGCAGCCATCATATGGCTGCATACATCTAATATGACCATAACATGTACCCTCTCTCTAATGAAAAGCAACCTCAATATCTTATATACATCCTCCAATGTCATTATCATCTCCCTTGTTGGCAACCAAAATATGTATGTATCCTCACATCACCTCTCACACAATGATGTCCATAGTGACATATAATAGGGTAGCTCCTCTAATCTATTGATTTTTTCCAAGTTGGCACGGTCCAATATACCCCACTCATTGGCATTCAACCCCAAAGTGAGCAATGTACTCAAATGACACCCTACGTGGAACTCCTGAAGTGTATATATCTCTATATGGCACAAACAAGCAATAAAACATAGTATTAGCCAACATACATACTTCAAAATCCATTATAACAACATTAAAATAGCTTACATTCACCAAATAGTATAAGAAATCAGCCCTTGGACACTAGTGCCCAAGAGTTGGATACTAGCACCCCATTATAGGTCAAGTGACTTTGAAATTTGGTTTTAGTGTCTGAAAAATAAAAACACCCTATCCATTTCTATCTTGGTTAGAAATTTCCAATTTTCTAAAATCTCTAATTTTGTTAAAAATTATAAAGACATGCACATTTGAGAAAAATTCCCAAATTTGATCATATATACTAGCTTTACGGTCCTCTATCTGCCACGGCCATCGTTACCTTATCAAATATCATCAAAATAGCCTCCTTGACACGTGGCATCCTCACAACTCAACTAATACAAGGACATAGTTCGGTTCATATCTTGAGCCTCATTACTTTGTTTTTATCTCCATTTGTGGCATATGGATCATGGTCTCATCTAACACCATACTATACAATTCTAAACACTCTATCATCAATTCGACACATGCACTATTCAATATATATGTATGCTTTATCAACACTACTACATCTCTTATACTATCTTTCGATTACTAATACAAACCTTAACATTCTTGCTTTTGGATCGGTACTCGTTTCTCCACCCCTAGCCCTTTCTCTAAAAGGGGGCATGTAATCGAGATCATCTTATAATCCCTCTCATGATATAACACTCAATGGAAACCCTTAATATATTCTTATCACATTTTTCTCGAATTTGATTTAAATGCGGTTACATTTATTCTCTATGATGATCAATTCTTTTCATATTTCATAAAGGCAAAACAAAATCTCTCATGAGTAATCTGCTAAATATAATCAACCTCTATCATTCAAACCAATTAATAAATATAATAATCCTACTCTTATCACTTCCGGATGACCTAACTTGGAAGCCCCATCATGTCATTATCATTTCCACATGAATTAACTTGGAAGCTATCGATACTATTCAAATTGGAACACACGTTCTTTGTAGGAGTGGGAAGCAATGAGATGGCATTTGCTTTCCTATACTACTCTATGTGGGTGCATTAATTGGTACAAACAATTTTCAATTGGAGCGAAACAATAACAAACTAGTCCTTATCCTTCTACTGATGGTATGACTTTTGGGGAAGCGTCATAGAAGGATATAAAAATAGACCTCTCTCCCTAACACTCTTCCTCTAGTGGCAGGATGCCCAAATCCTTCAATTATGAACAAATTGGGTTGGGAATTTATCACTCCCTACCTCTTCTATCACCTTTGACAAAAATTGAAATCTCCAACATTATCACAACTACCTTATGATGTTTTATTATCTCCTCTTATGCCACATGAGTCAAAACATTGATCCATGGTTCGCCACACTACAATTTTCTATGTTCTACATGTACTCTACAACATGGCTTCTCCAAACCCTATATAGGTATGTTTCTTACTTCCTTTACACTACTTGAATTTCATTCAAATAGCATAAAGGGGGAAAATGTAGACACAAAACTATGCATGTATCATCACTTTATTATGTCATCGGTATGTTGTTATATGTATGAATCTTAAGTAATAAAAGTACACATTGTTGAAATTTTCCTTTGTCCTTCTACGTTCTTTGATTTCTTTCTATTATGACTCTCTTTTATACCTCTCAGTTCTATATGCACTTCTTGTCAGGTCACAGGGATACTTGTTTGTCTGTCTTGTCACATTTTCATTCTTGGTCTCATGAAACTAGCGCCCACTCTAGACACTAGATCCTATGCACTTGTGTCCCTTATGGGCGCTCTTGACCTCTTCCTTATTTTTGCACATTTCAGAATTTTTGGTCATCCTTACTTATTTTCTTATCCTTATCCCACAAAATTAATCGGCCTTCACTTGTCACTAATGTCTAAAATCAAACAAGGGACTCATATATATACACAACATAGTAACTATTTTTTGGCTAGAAAATCAAGAGGGACTATCACATCTACATATTACCACTACTCTAATGGGCTACATTTTGGGCTACATACACTACATAAGAAGGGAAAGTGTTCAATTCCATACCTCACATTTGTATTCTTACATCGAGCTAGTTATATCCCGCTACATTGGTGTCATTAGCATGAGGTCAAACCTAAGGAAACTATTTCACACATAACTACATAGAGTCTGAAATGTAGTGCAATGCTCGTTACTAAGTTCACTCATCGAGTGACTTCAAGGTCGATTCAACTTCACATATTGCATATTTCATTCAGATATAATGTGTTTGTAAGCTTGTGTAGATAGCTAGGGTTTGTTTTGTAGGTTACAGATGTGATCAAAACCCTAATAGCAAATATGGAGTGACATGGAAAATATTGGAGTGAAGACCCTCAAACCTAGAAAAAGAGCAGATCTTGAACATTCACATAGACACTAGCACCTAGGTACTCTTGTCCACCTATGGGCACTCCTTTCCAGCACATTTTAGAGTCCCATAACTCTTTGTAAACCATTGTGACATCATTTCTAGCTAGATCTAGTAGATACACAATTCGACTACCTCCAAAGTTATACAAAAATCAACTAGGTCATTTATATCTTTCATTTTCTTAGAGTTTCACATTTTGAATACTTAACACTTATATATTATGGTATATTATCACTTGTATATCATTAGTTACAGTAGTTACTCTGAAATAAATATTTAATTCAATTTATATTAAATTAGAACCAAGAAATATCCCTTACCTCACTTCTTCACCATAATAACTTTAATGTCAAAATAATAATTTGAATAAGTATCAATTTCTTATAGGAAATCACCTTGATAATATGGGTGATTGGTTACAACTAAAAGGTTATACCAAATCACTCTTTCAACCTATTAAATTAATTGGTTTAACTTTATATTTAATAAATATTATAAGTTTATTTAATAAAATAAAAGATACGAGATGTGTCTATGATGGTGGACCGAAATAGGTGTTTCCCCAAAAACATTACATGATTCAACACAAGTAATCACACACTCTATCACTATAAGTTTGGGATGACATACCTTGTTATAGTTCCAACCTATGTTTACAAAATGCTTCACATAGGAATACCAATAATATCTAGAAGAACATTATTCTTGTATGTAATGATGGTACCGAAAAAAACTTGTCTTGCGAAAATCTTGGATATAAACTTGGTTATAGTGTGGTAGTGGACACATACTCTAAGGTTCTTAATGACACTAATAGTTATCCCAAGGGACATGTTTAAAAATACAAACGTAATTGTCAACTTCTCACGGTGGTGGTAGAGGAATAATTATTTTCTATCCTTTTCCATGTCACTCGGTAGTAGTACATGTTTTGAATCTAGATAACATATTATTTCCTTCATATTACAATAAAAATTCTCCAACTTTACATATATCTCATGTGTTTGAGGGTGTGATGTTCCTACTACAAAAGAAACATGAACCATTTTATGAATTTCTATCCATCTACATTGAAGTATCTTTTTACTTCATCTATCCTTCATCGATATCCTTAATTTTTGAACGTCACACCACTTACACACTTATGCATGGATATTTGACATTAGAACATAAGTTTTACTATTTTGAGGATCCACATTAAAAATAGAAGTTGATGTAAATAATCATCATCCCATAATTACTTGGTGCATTACAAACACCAACTAAAGACATTCACATAAACACCACTAGTTTAATTTGCATGTTGATGATAAAGTTTAGAGTTTCGTGAAGATATCTAACACAACCAAGAATGTCAACCATGTAAACATAATGATCAATTTTATGTGTAATGATATTATATTCACTCATTCCATTTAAGTATGGAGCTTTGAAACAAGGTGTGGACATTTACCAAAGCATTATAGAGAAAGGATTTCTTCCTGATATTGTAGTTGGAAATGCCCCAATGTTCATGTATACAAAATTTGTAAGAATACACAAGGCATGTGAATTGTTAATCATAAATGACTCAAAGTGATGTGGCCTTATAGAGTGTCATGATTTTGGGATATACACATAATATGTTTTTAAGGATGTTGGGACATACCTTGACCACATAAGTCTTGCTTCTATTTCATTAGCATGCAAGTTAACTGGACTCTCCAAGAACAAAAAATGGGCTCCAATCTCCATTACATGGCCAATATATTAATATTTTCCAAATGAATTCTCCAAGCCAAAAAGAAAAAACATTTACGTGACTACTATCATAAGTTAGAACACTTATTGGAAAAATTAAACTGTGACATAAATACCCAATTACTTTTAACAATGTTTACTAAATGATTTAGTAGAAATTAAATCTTTATCGAGAGGGTTGAGATAAAATGACCACAACAATAACAAGTAATATCTATCATGCAAGAAACAAGAAATTGTATATAATAGGGAGATAAGAGTGACTTAGCTTATATTCATAGATCTATGTTGATTCTAGGCTAGAAACTGAGTGGAACAAGCTAGATCTGGGTGGATATGCTTCATCCGGAAAATTGGGACCTAAAACTCCTTCAAACATTGTGTTAATGAAAAGTTGTAAAAGCCATGGATTTGGGGTAAGAATATCTAAAGAAACCCCAAAGGATTTTAACAATCTGATCAATGGACCATGTGATAAGAAATGAGCAAGGTTTCCTTCTTTGCATACATTAATTTGAAATAAACATGCAAACTAAGCAAATGAAGTTAATCTCTATTCTTTGAAAGCTTGAAATAATGAACCTAAGAGGATCTAAGCATTTAGTTTATGTGTTAAGAGAAAGAGATCTCCCCATTAATGGCTTCAAGGCCAATGGATCTTCCCTTTTACTCTATGTTAATGCTATGAAATACAAGATCAAATTCTTTTAGCTCAAATGAAAGAAGATGAAATACAAACTAAAGCCTAATCAAATTGCTATAATTTGTGCTAGGAAGAAGAGAGGATTCTTAGGAAATGAGGGAGGGGTATAGCCCTATTTAAAGTTTTTGATTTGGAAGAAAAGGAGATTTGGGTGTATGTGGGACAAAGGCTAAAGTCCAAAAAGAACTTTAGCAAGTCAAAGTGTGATTTTACTATGTTAGAGGGTAATTAACCTAGGTTAGACTAATTAATCTCTCTTAGAGAGTAATTAGGGTTTCTGGAAGGGTTCTGAAGGGCTTAATCAATCCAACGAAGTGGATTGATCTTCCAAGGAGTTAAAAGAAGCAAGCTAGAAGAGAATAAGAAGCTAATGTTGTTAGAACGAGGCTATAACTGCCTATTTAAATGGTTTATAAGAGGAAAAACGACCCAAAAGGGGTCATAGAAGGGGAGTTAAATAGGCCTAACTGGCGGTGTGTCACCAATTTTCAAAAGGAAAAAGTGTTAGTGCACTATTAGAATTAATAGTGTATTGAGCGAACTACATGTGTCTATAGACATGACCACTCGAGATGAGAATAGGACCCCAAGGCATTGGTGTCGGCGGGTGTTAGTATCCTAGCAAAAACTCTACTTATGATCTTTTTAAGGTTTGAACTTGTATTCTTCCTTTAACTCTTTGTCACATCCACTTCATTGTAGGGTTTCATTGTCACACTTGAACCTGCAAAACAAACACTAGCTACTTATACAAGGCTCAAAAAAACATTATATGGAATAAATAAGGCATATTCTTGAGTAGGAATAACTTTGGTGGTCACCCCAATGTAATTCTCACTAAGTGTTATACTACATTTCAGAATCTATGTAGTTGTGTGTGTGTGTGTGTGTGTGATTGAATTGTTTCCCTTAAAGCTAGGTTTCCCTTGTGCCAATCACACCAAGATAACAGGATACAACTACTTTTCCCCAATGATAAATGTGTGAGATGGAATTCAAAAATATCCCCTCATATGTAGTGAATAATGTAGCCCAAATGTAGTCCTTGAATGTTGTTATTTTCCCAAGTAGTAGATAGTAAGTAATATCCCAAGTTGTCAACCCCAAATAATAGTGAGTGGGTCATGTGTGTGTGTGTGTGTGTGTGTGTGTGTGTGTGTGTGTGTGTGTGTGTGCAATTCCATTATTTGAATTTTTCATTAACAACCAAAAAGACCAACCCAAAGTGATAAGAAAGGTTTTATAAAATACAGCAATTAATATGGTAATTTAAATTTAAGAAAAGGAAGGAAAAGGACAGAAGTTCCCAAAGGGGACATTAGCGCCTAGGCACTCCTATCCCTAATGGGTGGTACTATCTGGTAAGATTAGAGGATATAACAAAAAATACATAGTTGGGTCACATGTTGTCCAATGTCTAAAATTAAAGTGGTCATTTGATAGAAGAAAATGATAAGATTATCAAAAGGATAAAGCAATGTAAAATTAAAACAAGTGTTGTTAATGTCTAGTTTTCTTACTTAGGAATCATGCATATAATAACATACTTAGAGGCATGATGTAAGTAGTAAGTGCATGATTTTGTGTCTACATTTTCCCCCACTTTATGTTGGTGAATGAATATTCAGTAGTATAAAGTAGATAGGAAGATCATACCTTGTTGAGAGCTTAAGGGAGTTGTAACTAACGAGAATATCGAATGAAGATTGTACTTAATATCATTACGAATGGAAATTGTAAAATATATATTTTGGAAATGATGCATGCATTTGTTCCTTGAATATTGCCTTTACCAGAGTGTCTTTTCCTTGAGATTACTTCTTGTTCCATTTGTGTGTTGCCTTTTTTTGGAGTAAGGTTGGACCTACAAAATAAGATAAGTGTAGTCAATTATCATTATACATGCAATTGAACCTTAACTTAGTAAATGTGGAAATAGAAATGCATATTAAAAAACAAGTGAATTAAGGATAGAATACACCTGAATGTCAAGAGAAAAGAGATAAAATTATTAATGTTTGTTTATTGCCTTGGAGATGGTTGGAATAGTACTGAGAATTTAGGAATCTTGTCACCAAACTAAGGATTTGAGAATCATGTCACTAAATTAAGGATTTAGGTATCCTCTCACCAAGGGAAGAGTATTGGGAGAGCTATATGTTAGGATTTTGGAGTTGAATTGCTTCATAGATAGCTTGTTTTACACCTTGCTTGTTTACACAGTAACCGGCATTGGTCAACATATTAACCGCCATCGGTCAGCATAAGAACTGCCATTGGTCGCGAGATGAACCGCGATTGGTCAAGGTAACGGTCTTGATTACATGTGCATGAAATTTTATATTTAACTCACGGGAATTTAATATACCTTTTGTTTTAAAGCCGATTTAAAGGATGTAATTGCATGGCTATTGTGCCCTAAGTTTATATATGCCTATATAAGCATGAAAGCTAGGGTTTAGAAGTAGAATTAAGAGAAGGATTGAATTAGATCCTTGATTCTCCTAGATTGAGAGGATGAAGAAGAAGAAGAAGAAGAGAAAGAAAGAATAGGTTACATGAAGACAAAGTCTCCATGGAAAGGAGCTAAACAGAAGGAAATAGCAGGTACATCTGAATGGTGAGAAGAGGGTAACATCTTCTACTGTATTTCCTTTGTATAGTTATTATCTCATTGTAATGGCTTCCATAGTATGGAAAGAACATAGAGTTTCTTCTTGTATATCCACATATTGGTGAGATCTTGTATTATAGATCTATGTAGATCTATTCTTGTATTGTAGATCCATGAGATCATATTTTATTACCGATCCATGTAGATCTAGATATTGTAGAGGATGTTGTCTTCATGTTTGCATGGGTTATGCGGTGATGGAGAGACATACTTACTTCTTAGTTCATATTCATGGTTGTACATTGGTAGACCCATGCAAGAGGTCTTGTCGCAGATCCACGAGAGAACTTGGTAGCACTTCGGAGATGCAAGTAGTTCTAGGTTATGTGAGAACTACTTTGGTGGTGTTTAGAGGCATGGTTGTAGTTCACTCATGGAGATGCATTTAGAGATCTAGAGAAGAGGAGATACTCTTAGAGAGATGTTGTACTCTTGTATTGAAGAGTTGGTATTCACTCTTGTTGTATTATATATATGATATCTCTATCGTTGGTGGACATAGCCCACATTAGGTTAACCATGGGACATGTTGTGTTATGCGTGTGTACTTTGTCTTGATTTAGATTATTCTTGTTTATACTTGCACTACTGTAGATTTTGGGGAATTGTTTAGATCTTGTGTGCATGATTGATTTTGTTATTAAATCATAGCACTATTCCATAGTCCTGAATTCCCAACTAGTATCATATTGTTTTTGATAGAGTGACACTTTAGTTTTGAGCAAGGTTTTGCTTGAGGTGTTTTGTTAGTGGTTTACTTGATAGGTGTATGAGAGTAGGGTTTGTTTTTCTTGATGTGAAGATTGCATGAAGAGATTCAATCTCAAGTGGAAGCTAGATGAGTAAGGTTGTTGCAAATTACAGTAATCGGCATTTGTTAAATTCTACAACCGGCATCGTGAGAGTGACCGTGGTCGATTCTGAGGTAACCATGGTCGATTCTGGGGTGACCATGGTTGGTTACTGGGTAGCCTAGTTTTAAACAGAAAATCATATATCTAAATAATTAAGAAGATGCATGGAATGTATCTTGGTTGTTGAGGTGTCCCTGGTTCTTGGAGGCATAAACATGTTGGTTAGATTGCAGATCGATTATTAAGGTATGGTTTTATCTTGGTATTGTAGTGCTTAAATTATTTTGGTTGCACATGCATGTTTAGGATTGCAGATCTAGATCTAAGAATGAGATAGAGGAGCAGTTATGCATCCTTGGTGCAGTTAGATGCACAGGCTTCTTAGAGAGGCAGAATATAATAGCATAGAATGAAGACGAGGTTTCCATCAAAGAAGCATGTTCTTCAGTTGAAGATGTGGTTGAGTATCTTGGTGCTAGTAAGGTGATGTATTTCATCTTGGTGCAGTTTTATTACATGTATTATTGTTGTTAAGTTTTTGTGTAAGATTTGGGTGCTTCTTTAAATGAATGGCTCAACACAACTATCATCTTTGGTCGAGTAGGCACCTAGTTTGGTGACCTACACCAATTTTTGGCATTGTGTTAGTTCCAGCCCAAGCAGAGCATCGGTCAAGGAATCGACATCGATCATAGAGGTAATAGGTACGAGTCGGTGAATCGTAGTGGAGTCTTAGTGACAACAAGTTTACACAGGGTTTCTTACAGTAGAAGAGGGCATGGATGGTTCAGTGTCCTGTTTTGGAGGATCATATTTACAGCACGGTTTGTACTGACAGAAGCTTGATTCGAGATCACTTCAATGTTTGGATCAGAAAGAGGATGAAGTTGGCTTGGTTAGTCCAGTGAGACTTTGAGTTAGGTATCTCTATATGATTCACATTTTATTTCTTTTGTTTGGAGAAAATGATATTATGTTTGGATAGTGTGCATAGATTTACACCATTTTTTTGGTGTTGTTTGACTTTTATTTCCCAGTTGTGTGGAATCTTGAGGACAAGGATATCTAGTCTAAGGATGAGATCCTCAATGAAAAGTCATGGTTAGACACAGTTGTAGGTAACAAAAGATGTTGAGTACATAGGATGAAAAGAAGTTGATTCACCTACTTCACAAGAAGTCCAAACTTCTGTGATGTAGAAGTATTCTTTGATAAGAATGGAATCATTTTATATTTTCTTTCATCTGGTTTTATTTCTCACTGAAATATTATCTTTTGAGCTTGGTGTTAGAGGAAGTGGAGGGAATTTCATGTTCGGTAGGAGCAATCCATGGTTAATATCATTGTAGAATTGGATACATGATGCACATGCAAAGTGAGAGGAGATTGTTATTATTGAGTGGCAGAGGCACTAGTTGGTTTTAGAGGGTAGTCATGGATTTGCGGTATATTGAGTTTAATGCTTTGTGATGTAACTTCTGGTTTATTTTATGATGCTGGATATTCCTTAAGGATGGAAGTTGATGGTAGATTTGGCTATTTTTAGATGATAGAGAAATTTTCAAAGTTTGAAGGGTGAAAAAGGAGAAAATATGACTATTACAGAGACCGGTGTTGGTTAGGGTTAACCGTGGTTGGTCATCTAGTAACCGTGGTTGGTCGGAAGTGACCGAGTGTCAGTTAGGGGAAACCATGGTTGGTTTGGTCACAGGTTTGAAAATAGTGTTTATTTACCATTTTTAGATGGTGCCCTTGTTTTGCTTTCATCTTGGTTAGTTTGTGTAGTATGTTGATGACATGTATGCTAGTATTTGCACTTGGTATTAGTTACATGGTTTAGCATGGATGTTTTTATTGACATTGATGAGAACGGGATTCATATTCAGTTTTGGAGTTAGTTGGTGGCAGACTTGGAGCTTCTAGAGAGCCTGGAGATATGGATGGATGTATAGGTGAGTTTATACATGTGGATAGATTCAGTTTTGTGAGTCTATGATGATGCAAATGTTTTATTTGCGCATGGGTGCATGTGATCATGGTTTAGATGCGTTGAGCATGAGTAGGGATGTTTGTATTTCCTCTTGATTACTATGTTACTCCTTGATAGGTATGTTATCTCCGGATGAATGTCTTGGACATGCTAGTTGTTTATGCGAGGTTGGATTTGCATATTGCATTTTTGGGTTTCTTTGAGTTATGCGGTGTTTGTGGATTGATTACCTTTGTTGAGAACATGGTTGGTTTTACAGGTATGGCTATGGTTGCAGATTGAAGCTCAGTACTTCAGTTTGAGTGGGAGATCTTGCAGTGTGTTATTCATGATGGCTTGGTTACATGAGAGGCTTGGTGTTATGATTTAGTGGGAGCTTGATGTATGGATAGCTCGGTTATCACGGATCAGTTGTAGCTTCATGGTGGTTTGGTAAGTCATGTTTTTATCTTCTTGGTTTGAGAAGATGGTTTGATCTTCCTAGTTTTATTTTTGAGAGAATTGTTGAAGGAAAGAATAGATGGTCTTCATGGTGTGTAGAGGATGGTGATGTACAGGTATAGGTACAGGTATAGAGGTTCAACAATTATCTCCAAGTGGGAGATTGTTTGGATTGTGGAGTTGAATTGCTTCACAAATAGCTTGTTTTACACCTTTTAGTTTACACAAGAATCGGTTTCGGTCAGCATATTAACCATCATCGGTCAAAGCATAAGAAGCTGTCATTGGTCAATAGATGAACCGCCATTGGTCGGGGTAATTGTCTTCGGATACTGTGTGTGAAATTTTATATTTAACTAACAGAATTTAATATAAATTTTGTTTTAAAGCTGATTTAAAGGATGTAATTGCATGGCTATTGTGCCCTAAGTTTATATATGCCTATATAAGCATGAAAGCTAGGGTTTAGAAGTAGAATTAAGAGAAGGATTGAATTATATCCATGATTATCCTAGATTGAGAGGATGAATAAGAAGAAGAAGAGAAGAGAAAGAAAAACGACTTACATAAAGACATAGTCTCCATGGAGAGGAGTGAACGAAGGAAGGAAATAGTGGTACATCGAATGGTGAGAAGAGGGTAACATCTTCTACTATATTTCATTTGCATAGTTATTGTCTCATTATAATGGCTTGCATAGTATGCAAAGCACATAGAGTTTCTTCTTATAGATCCACATATTGGTGAGATCTTGTATTATAGATACGTGTAGATCTAGTCTTGTATTGTAGATCGATGAGATCATATTGTATTTTGATCCATATAGATCTAGATGTTATAGAGGAGGTTTTCTTCATGTTTGCACGGGTTATGCAAAGTGATGGAGAGACATACTTACTTCTTGGTGCACCATGATCATGGTTGCACATTGGTAGACCCATGCGGGAGGTCTTGTCATAGAACCACGAGAGAACTTGGTAGCGATTCGAGAGATGCATTAGTTTCGGGTTATGTGAGATCTGGTGGTGGTCTTTGGAGGCACACGGCTATAGTGCACTCATGGAGATTTGTTTAGAGATATAGAGGAGAGGAGATACTCTTGGAGAGATGTGTTGTACTCTTATATTGAATATTTGGTTTGTACTCTTTTTGTATTATATATATGAGATCTCTATCTTTGGTAGACTTAGCCCACATTGGGTGAACTATGGTAAATGTTGTGTTATGTGTGTGTCCTTTTTCTTGATTTGGATTATTCTAGTTTATACTTCCACTTTCTTTGTAGATTTTGGGAATTGTTTAGATCTTGTGTGCATGATTGAGTTTGTTATTAAATCATAGAACTATTCCACGTCCGAATTCCCAACACTCTAGGATTTTCCCTCCAACCATTAATGTTTCCCTATGGATAAGTGCCACTATAGATGGTTAAAAACTCAATAGAATTTGGTTGCACATGACACATCGTTCGGTATATGGTTTTCCTACATATGTATTAGGTGTCATTCCTTATTTGATCCTGAGAAACCAAATTAATTAGTTCCCTTTCTCAAAGTATATAATTTTCCACTGATTTTGTTCCTGTTGTACCTAATAGTAACATGTAACTAAATCTTGGTTGTTGGATTTTGGAGAAACATGTCACCAGGAAACTTGTTGATCTTATATTATTAAATAGAACCACCTATGTGGGACACTATCACCGACCACTCCTCTCTAATTTGGGTTTTTTTGTCATTGATTTTGGCTGAAGTATGATTTTGAACCATGTTATTAGCTCTTGTTTTTGTTGGAATGGAAAAATGACTAAGTATCGAGGTTTTTTTTCCTGAAATGGAAGAGCTCCTTGCTCAGGATGGTCAGGGGCAAGTGCAGTCTTCGGGAATCACCCCTCGACTTCAGATTACGACTCTGATCTTGCACACAATAGTGAAACCTGATCTCTGTTACCTCCCTACCGAGTAACATACATCATCTATTGTATGCAATTAGCGATACCGACCCCACCATGTAGGTGGGAGTCTCCAGGGAATGCTCCTGGTGAACACCATTTTGCTTCCACCTAGCCTTAAGGAGGCCTCACAGCTAATCTCCCCAGTCCTGAAGGACAGGGGCCAAGTGAAAGAGAAACTCTTCCAGCTGTGTGCCTGACGGGAAGGCATTTCCCTACCCAATCGTGCGTTGGCTCAATAAAGTTTGGCATGCAAGAAGGGGTAATATGGGCATACGAAAGAATCATCAAGGGTGCACAAGAAAGTGTGGCACGCAAGAAGGGGTAATATGGGCATATGCAAGAATTAGTAAAGTTACGCACAGGGTTCTTACGCCCAAGAAGAGAACAATCAGGACTTAACCGAATTTGTACTCACGAGCTAAAAATAGAAAAATCAGAGTTTGAGTGTGGATCACACCATGGAGAAAAGCAAGGAGACTTGGTGATCAAAGAATGTCTATTTTGGGGTAAAGCACATGTAAACTGAATATGAAGAGATGCACATGGATTGATCTAATAGTAGGATTAAGGCAGAGTTTATTTATAGATTAATCTATTATTAGGATTGATAGAAAAGCATGCTTTGCTTTATTGATATACGCATGGCTATTTTTGAGCATGTAGGTAGTTTAATTTGAGAGTGCATAGGTGGTGAAGAGCAAGTCCCCACCCATATATATATATATATATATATATATATATATATATATATATATATATATTTGTGTGTGTGTGTTATTGTTTTGAGGACCACATACTATTGTTCATGACAAAGCGTTAAGAGTATTTATGGCTTATGGTTTTTTTTGTTGTGCCTAGTTATGATGATGTATTCAACTTTTATTATGTAATACCTTACTTATAATGGAATATGGAGGATGGATTATGGTAATTTATGTATCTGAATATGGTGAGTACATGGTGTAATGGATCTTAATTGTTATATGATCTTTGTGTTTCCTTATTACATGTGTTTCTAATTGAATGTATGTAATGGTTAAAGTGATTAAATGAACACTTGGTCATAAATCATCATGTATCTGCATGTTAACATCTTGATAAGCACACACAAATAAGGGACATGGTATCTTTGCTTGCTTCGAGTGAGCATTCAAATATGTCGAATGAGGTGTTAGCACATATAAGAATTTGAGGGAAATAAAAGGCTGCATTTTGGTTTCATTTGGAGACCTCTTTTCAAGTTGTTTTCCAAGATGTTACTTGCAGGTGGCATATTGGTTGACTTTGGAGAGTATTGAAATTTGGGTAGAGGACGGTCAAGATAAGTTTATGCAAAGATACAGCATTGGACCTTATTTCAATTCATGTTGTTAGGTGGAAGATAACCTTTATCATGAGCTCTATGAAACATTCTTGATTTCTTCCTAGTATAAATTTATGAGTGGTTGGCAGCATATATAGTAGGAAAGTGTTGGGGATATAGGTCAAGACTTTAGATGCAAAAGGATTACAAAAATTTTATTGATATTGGTGTGGAGTGGACTAGAGTTATAGATCGTTAGTGGGCTAGAGTGTTATGCAGCTATACATTGGAGTATGTTATTTCTACTTATTTATGTCTAGAGGAAGATGAGTTCAAGATTTTGCACGAACCTAGAGGATCTTACTTGCTCGTTATTTCATTATCAACCAATATTTTTATAATAGAAATGGGTATATAGCACATAACCATGACTAGCTAAACCTCCACCGTGCATAGGGGCAGGAGTAGGTTTGGAGAAAAATGGAGGACCTAGCGGCAGAAATGCGAGAGAGAGGAAATGCGGCTCAAGTTTAATGAAGCGAAGAGAGGGAAATGGTGAAATAAAGGGAGATTGAGGAGTCAATTAAATTGAGGAGAGAGATGGCATGCAAATTATTTAAATCTCTTGTAGAAGATGAGGAGCCATGCATTTGGTTGTCCGAGATTGGGTAAGCACAACATAAAATCCCCTTTGGATTCGGATGAGAGTGCGTCAAAGGAGAGCATGAGTACGCGCAAAGGCGTGCATCTGATCCCACCTAGCCACCTAGCCCTTTTGCATGGTGTTCCAAATATAGAGGTAGTCATTGAAAAGGTGGATAGTGCAAGTAAACAAGAAGAGATGAGCAGACGTCATTTTGTGTTGAATTCGGAAGATAAGATTAATAGTGTGCACATGGCATCGTAGTCGGTGTTTTTATTTGGAATTTTTATGGTATGATTGTTCCGTGCACATCATCATGACAAAATGTTGGCGCATAGACCATTGGAAGTAATACAATAGTAGTTGTGACCACACAAACCATTAGTATTGAGTCTAGTACCATGAGTGGGACACAAGGAAGTACATCAACTAGACCGCAGCCCGTAGCAGGTGGCTCGGGATGATCATGCATATCAAGAGGAAATACTCGTAGATGTTATGGCTCTAGATCTAGTGGAGAAGACCCATATCCAAACCAGCCACCATTCTAGTGACACCTTAGGTTTACTATGATATTTCTCTTTTTTACAAGTGTATAGAGGTATTAAAGATGCAAAGCAAAACATATGCATAAGTGTGAACTACTATGGCATGCTAAGGGGATTACAACCTCAAATAGGAGGGCTAGCTTGAGTTTTCTACTACATTATAAGGACGCGTTTATAGTTGAGTACAGGAAGATTATGACCAACATTATACGATGGTGGATTAAAATGTTTTGCATTCTATGTTTCTAGTAGAGTTTCACATTCTAGAATTTGAGAAACAAAGCATCAGCATGTTCAAGGACATATGGCGAGGTTTAGCCGAGATCGTAAGGGATTTTGACATGTATTTTAAGACTTTGTTTTGTAAATTTTCCTGTGACATTCATCCTAGTTAGCATACATAATGGTTTTTTGGAGGATTTTTACTCCATTCAAAGAGCACTCTCTCATAAGACATATGTGTATCCACGTGAGGATTTAGAAGCCACTCTGCATTTGAGGTAGTTGGAAGTGTTGATACTGGAGTGATCCCATTCTTAGAGGCGTAGATTGTAGCCATGGAAAAATAATTGGAGAATCTCTTTATTAATTCAACACATGAGATGTGCAGTGGAATATGGTGCATAGATTATGAAGTGGAGGGACATACTAAAGATAATTACCCATGTAAGTTGATGTGCATGTTACTACTAGATTGTGAAGTCTGCCATCTTAACCATGATATTCATGATTTCCCTCTTTTTCTGAGCATGTGCTTCGAGAATAAGGTTTCCATGTCTTGTAAGATTTGTAAATATCACACTCACGACACCATTGACTACAGATTGATTGATCACATCTATGAATCCATTGAGAGAGGAGTGCACCAACCTAGTGTGGTAAGTAGATCAAAAGAACAAGAAGGCCATACTCATGAAGGGCACAACCATGGAAAAAATAGGAATGGAGGCTTCCGAGGAGGATACCATGGCTGAGGTCATAGTGATAATAGGGCAGTTACGCAAAAGGAAATTTTTATACTTGCAGGTCACCTTATCATTACCAACGGGATTGCCCTCAAAATGTAGTTTTCTCATGGTGTGGGAATTCACAAAAGTTAGAGGAGTTCCCAAACTTATATGAGCATATGAATAAAAACAAAAAGGATAAGGGTGTGGGGATGAACATGGTGTGATGTGTAAATTATGATTAGTGGATGCCTAAGAAGATGACTGATCCATAATTACAACCATGCTAGTTACAACACACCCGAGGCAAAGCACACGTGCACAAACCTCTAAAGGATAAGCCTCTCATTACATGAAAATAATTGATACATGCTAAGTATCTAGATGCGGTGCATCAGAAGGAAGTCTACCAGAAACAATGGGATTCATTAGAGATTTTCAGGGTGAAATACAGTGCTTAAAAGAGCAGGTGCATGCAAAAGAGTAGGAAAATAATGTTGAGCTTCCACAAAAATATGTGGATGACTTGAAAGAGGTATGTAAGATGTTACACCAAGATAATATCATTCCTCTATTAGGGGAATGGCTATAGGAGAAAGTACTACGTAGAGGATTTGAGTGCGAGATGTAGATACTTGATGTTATTATCCCACTACTGAGAACATGAATTTGACAAAGATATCACACTTAACAAGATAATTGATGGTTGGCTAGTAAGTAATATCTTGATAGATACAAGTGTTGAGGTGAATGTGCTCACTCTAGAGGCATGGAATCAAATGGGAATGCCCACATTATAGCCATCTTTGAATGTGTTTTATATGGAAAACAAAACTAAGGAAATGCCTATTAGGGTACTAAAGGATGCATCCATTATCATTCAGGGAGCCAAGTTTACTGGGGACTTTGAGGTATTGGATCTTGTGGAAGTAAACAAATTTCCAGCATTACTTAGATCGCCTTGGTACTATGCAAACAATGTTTATTTATGCTTCAACAAGAGATACATCAGTTTTGAGAACAAGGATGAGCGCATGATCATACCCTTGTTTGAGAAGAAGGAAAAGCCTTATGTTGAGCCTTTGAGTGAAGAAGATCTTAATCAAATTTATGCACTGAGACAATGCACAATCAAGAGAATTTAGAACCATTAAAAGAAGGTGTTCTTCAATAGGAGGGCACGTAGTCCGTAAGTGACACTAATATTGTTTCTTGTGATAACTAGCGGCTGCATAACACATATTGAATAGTCGGGCACAAAGTTAAAGGGTAGGTCACAAGGATGATTAAGTCGTGTATGGTCAGGCACTTAGGATCTATTATCCATATTCCCCAGGTAAAATATTGGATCAGCCACAACCTGCATAGAAAGAACCATGGAAATCACATTTAAACATTGCAAAAAAGTTACTGAGAGGAACTCTACAATGGAGTGGCGGAGCCTGTGAAATATTAAACGACCCGATGCAAGAAGAAAGAGAATAAATGTCTCTGTCAAGAAAATTTGTGCCTTAAATTCATCAAACAGATTACAGGTGGGCTCGAAAATGAAGTAGTAGGGTCGGGAAGAAGAAGACAATGTCAAAGAATCTAGAAGCTCAAAAGATAAGGAATGGTGAAGGTTCGAAGTCTTCGGGCTCTGAAATGATTCCGAACGAGTCTAAAAATTGACTAAGTATGGAGGAGACAGTGGAGAGAGCCACGTGTCAGAATGGCACATCTTCAAAGTTGAATCCAAAAAGAGAGGCTTGAACAAGTGCAAGGGCTCCACGTCTCCCAGGCCCAAAATGAAGGTAGAGTCAAAGAATCAAAGTCAAAGGGCAGACAAAGCGGGCCTTAAAAAGGCTAAGTATAGAAATGTTAGCGAAAGCCGCCATGCGTCAGCTTGGTGCATCTCGAAAAGACTATCTAAAGGTGGAGACCCAAATGAGCGTGAGCTCGCCACATAGTCCAAGGTCCAAAAAACTAAGAGGGGCTGTTGAAAAGTATAAGAGCCCACGGAGGTTTCCACGTGTTAACTTGACGCTCCTCCAAAGGCAAAATCCTAATTAGGTTTCCAAGTGAGCACGGAGCCTCTCACGTCTAATTTCAAAAAAAAGGCGAGTCGGGTTGAATAGTTAATTTATTATGATAGACTAGTGGATGTTGCCAAGTGTCCAAATGGCGCTAGTTCAAGAGAAAAATTGAAGGGAGGTTTCAAAGCAAGCGCCAAGCCACTACGTGTCCCCGGTCAGATATATGACCCCACCGAGTAAATGACTTAGGCAAAAACATAAGGAAATCAAGCAGGTCGTGGAAGAAGCCACGTGTCAACCCAACACTCCTTCAAAAACAAAATACATAGGTTGTTTTCGAGAGATGCGCTTGACCCTCCACGTGTTGATTTCAAAAGGGGGCCCGTTTGCAAACTGGTTTTCCTACTATTTTGTATGGACCCAATCCAAATTTTAAATGGGAATATCTTTCAACTCGGGGCTCAAAATCCAGCAAATCTGACACCATTGGAAATATATTGGCCTCGTCTACGCCATGGAGATCTAAAAATTTAAGTTTGGAGAGGTAATGTGGGAGAAAAATGGAGAAACAGTCTTCGGGCCATTAACGCATGATCTATTTTTACCTCAACAACCAGATCGGATTTGATCTAATCCACTGTTTCCTCCTCCTTCAAGGCACCAAACAAGAAATTGATATAATCAAGACAGATTCGGGGTGGATTTTGTAGGAGACATTGATGATAGTGGTTAAACTTCAAACTGGTTTTTCCCGCCTCTCTCTCTTTCTTCCCTCTGTGTTAAATCTATAAAAGCAAGTTCGGGACTCATTGTAAAGGGTTAGACATTATTCTAATTTTGTACGCTCCCCTTTTCTTTTGGCAAAGGAATTCATGGAATTTTCAGACCTTCCATTAGATTGCAACACGTTTTCTGCCTTCAGGCCATTTATAATGCATTATATCAATTTGTAGAGCAATAAAACATGTTTGTGATTGATTTTAGATCCTTTCTTGTCTCCATTGCTCTCATCTAGTCTTCCATTACAAATTTGGTTATATGTGCTTGATTATTGTGTGCATTTTTGTTGGTTTGTGTTTATCAGCAAAACTAATGTTCATCATTCCTTCAGTGCATCACCTTGTAGCTTAGTTTTGTTTTCTTGTATTCCTTTTATCCCTGTCTCCTTGGTAAAACTTAGATTAGGTTTAGGAATAGGTCCTTTGCAAGTTTCACGCATGTACCTAAACAAAGGAATAGGAATCAGCCTTTAACGGAGAGTTTTCCCATTTACAAATTCCCACATTTTGGGGAAAACTCAATGTTATGCAAATTACACCAAATGACTCTACCTTAGAAAACTAGATGAAAACTCATTTAGGGTCTTTGTGATTTTGTACTAATAGGATCATCTCGAGTACCAAGGTATACTAGTGATGGAAAGCTTTGATATATTCTTGTGCCCTATGGAAACTCAGTGGTTGAATGAAGGAGATAGAAGAAACATGTTGGTATATACTTTGTGTTGGATAGTAGCATGTTGGTAGGGGACACATAGAGATAACCTCTTTGAGTGGCAAGAAGTAAGAATCACCTTTTCAACCATGTTTACTCAAAGCAATGTACCTACGCACAATTGTGAATTTTATAGTAAGGATTCAGCTTCACAGCATGTCCGTGAGTGTGAGAGATCATGGGCACAGGGCTAGGAGGCCTTACTATCATAATTTTGGGTACATAAGTTCTACTCCACCTTGCGTAAATGCACACGTGACTAGTATGTTCATGTAGAACTTAAAAGGAAACAAAAAATTGGTAAAAAATGAATGCATGTATGATTTAAACTTTTGATTACTTTTCTACTAAGCCTCTAGTCCATAAAGTGTTACGAGATAATGAGGTGCATCACATTAGGGGATAGCTAGAAGGAAGATCTCATGCTAGAGTTGTTTCATGAACCTTATCTCGATGCGCACCTTGGTCTTAAGGAGACATAAGAGGTATAGATGGGTTGTGACTAGAAAGAAAAAGATAAGGGTAAATTGGTTTATATGATTGATGATGAGGAATTTTATAATTTGGATGTTATCTACACCGAGGGTGTACGCTGTGAGGTAATGAAAAGAAATGTGCATACCATTTTCCCATGAAAACAAAAAAGGTTATCATTGAGTACGAATATGAGCCCAAGGAAGCAATCATTGGTGATTATTGGTCAGAGCAGGAAACAACAAAGATTATTGAGCTCTTGTGTGACTTCCAAGACTTATTCCCATGGGGATATCATGAGTTAAAAGGTGTACATCCTTCTTTAGGTGAGATGAAGATCAAGTTGAAAGAAGGTGCACTCTCAGTTAGGAAGAGGCCTTATAGGATGAATCCTAATCTGCACGTTAAGGTGAAAGAATAAATTGATAAGATGTTTAAGTCTAGAATTATTGAGCCTATTGAAGAATTTGAATGGGTCAGCCCCATGGTTATAAGCATTAAGAAGGATGGAAAGATTAGGATTTTTGTAGATTACGGGAGCATAATGCTTCATGTGTTATAGATCCTTTTCCCACCCCTTTCACAGAAGATGTCCTTAAAGGAGTTTTGGGTGTGAGATATATTCCTTTATAGACAAATTTTCAAGTTATCACTAGGTGTGCATCGTGAAGGAAGATCAAGAGAAGACTACTTTCACCACTTAGTGGGGTAGCTTTGCATATACAGTTATGTTTTTTTATTGAAAATGTGTCAGCAGTGTTCTCACATATTGTTGTGCAGGAATTTCAAGACTTTATTCATAAATTCTTGCAATTTTATCTAAATGATTGGACAATGTATGGTTTATTCAAGAATCATTGTAATAATCTGAGATTCATGTTTGAGAGGTGCGGGTACCTAACCATCTCTCTTAACATTAAGAAGTGCATCTTTGTTACACCCTTTGGAACCTTGTTTGGTCACATTATTTGTAAAGAAGGATTATTGGTAGACCCTTCCAAGGTAGTTATAATCTTGGGCTTAGATGATCCTACCAATCAAAGTGAGGTATGCATATTATTGGGACACACGGGATACTACAAGAAATTTATTAAATGCTATGCAAATATTGTCGCGGCCTTGGAGGAAATGTTCAAGGCTAAGGGGAAATTTTACTTGGGAGACACACAATAGTAGGCATTTAAGAAAACAAAGGAAAGGCTTACTATTGCACCTATTTTGTGCTTTTCATTATGGGATAAACCCTTTCATGTTCATGTTGATGCCTCTGATATGGAAATTGGTGTAGTGTTGGCATAATTAGGGGAAGGAATTGCAGATCATCCTATTTATTTTGCAAGTAGGAATTTCACACCTATGGAGTAGAATTACACAACTACTAAGTACGAATCTTTGTCTATGATCTACGCATTACATAATTTCGGATAAAAAAATTTAGAAACTCCATTTATTTTCTATACATATCATATGGCACTTAAATATTTTGTCAACAAACCTATTTTACAAGGGTGTATTTGTAGGTGGATATTTCTATTTCAAGAATTTTAATTCATATTTGTTGTCAAGCCACGTAAGAGGAATTCAGGGCCTGACCACCTCTCATGGATTAATTTTGGTGAGGACATGTAGTGCATTAAAGACACTATGTCGGATGCATGGTTGTTTAGATTGAACCGTGCACCCACAAAATTGGAATATATTGTAGTCTTTTTACACACTAGACGGGCACCGAATGAATGAAGACTTTAGAGATTAAGTAGTTTGTAATACACACAGTGCCTTATCATCTCATTGGTGGATATTTATACAAGTTGGGCCATGATGAAGTCTTGTGCCATTGTTTTTTGAGAGCATAAGTGTAACACCATTATGGAGGAGGCTCATGGTGGAATAGAAGGAGGACATTATGTAGGTGATGCTACCACGCATAAGATTCTAATGGCTGGACTTTGGTGGGAAACATTGTAAAAGGATACCAAGGAATATGTAAAGTCATGTGATCCAAGAAAATTGAATGTGCATTGGTTGGGACCTTTTGTGGTAACCAAGATACTTGAATCAAGCGTGTGTCGGTTGTGGGAACTAGATGACACTATGTTGCCTAGTTACTTCAATGGGAGTAGGCTTACTCCCTACTAGAGATAAGGCTTCTTGGTGTTTGTAATATGGCAAGTATTTCCATGTAGATTAGATTTCCTTTTCATGTGTTTTCCTTCAATCGTTTCTTTGCTTTGTTATTTTGTATTTCCTTGTTTTGTTCTAATAAGTGCACTTGTGCACATGAAGTTGGTTACTATCTAATTGAGTTCATGCATAGAGGACAATGCATATTTTTAGTGTGGAGTGAACTAGGTGTAAGTGCGTGAAAGAGAAAAATAGTGTGGGCTTGGCACGTTTCAAGTTTTTTTTTTTCATAAGATTAGCACAGAAGAAAAAGGTGCTACATGTGCTAAGGTTGATGGTGATAGTAAAGAAATTTCTCAAATGAAGACCATGCATAAGAAAAGGATCGTGTAGGGTAACGCAAGGTAGGCAATGACTTGATGGAATATTTGGCATAGAAATAGAGGATTATGTACTTTGGTACATGGAGGCATGTGAAATTAGTTATGTGGCCCGAGAAGTAGTGGGGGCGTGCTAGAAGGTTATGGCTAATATTGTGGAAACAAAGTAACGAAAAAGAAAGGAAAAAAGTAACGAAAAGTGTGGAAAAAGTGAAAAAGCATAATTAAAGTTGGGTATGGTGGTAGGTGGAGAAATTAATGTGGGAACTTTTTGAGAAAAATCTATAAAATTAATGCAAGTAAACTCAATCTTTCCTTGCATATTTGAGTGTTCAAGTTTTGGAGAGCGACTGAAGAACTCACGAGTGCATAGTGCGAGTACAGAAATGAATTGTTCGATCCTGAAGAGAGTTTGGCATGGCCGGTAATGGAGCTCCTTCATGGGAAGTTTTAGAGAAATGTAAAGGCATGAGAAGAGGTAAATTAAGGCTCGAGAGTTTGGATAATTCACATTAAGGGCATGTAAGTTTGAAGAACCATAGTCAACATAAAGGTAGAGAGTTGCACAAGTAGGTAGTGGTAAGTCACTTGACATTAGGGCACATTATCAGTTGAGAAAAGTTATTTATCTAGCAATGGCACCAAGGAAATCCACAACCAAGAATAAGGAACCCATCACAAAGGAAGAGTTGGAAGAGTGGTTCACGAAATGAAATTTCAGGTGAGGTCATTGAGGGAATACCATGGAAGTCTTGGTTGACAAAATGTAAGATCAACAATCTTAATCACTTTGTTTGAGAAGACTTTGAAATACATTGACGATGATACCGAGGTTAAGACTAACCAGTGAATGTAGATGGGAAGAGGATTTATGAAAATTTTGTGCACATACTTTTGGAAAGTTTTGGAGTGCTTCAACTATATGAACTACCTTTCTTTGGGAATCCGAATGTTTATACTAATGGTTGGTGTCATGATTCTATGACGATTATTTCTACTTTGCAAGAAAAAGAATGAGACTTATGTTAGGAATTAGTATTCACATGGTTGTTAGTATTTGTTACATGTTAGTTTATTATACATATATATTGTTATAACAATATATATTCGGGTGTGTTGTAGTTTCCTATTTTATAGGAAGTCAGTTTTCCTATTGATATGGCTATATATTGCTTTGTGAATGTAATTCAATATGGGTGAATACAATATCATTATATTATTTCATGTGTAAGAATATTGTTGTTCCAACATGTGATATCAGAGCGTGGTTTTTCCAGAGAGGTGGATGGGGATTTCAGGAAGAAATGGAAATTTCGCAGATAAAGGCATATAGAAAGTTTGCGTTGGTTGAAGCTTGACACAGGGTTATTAAAATGACGATATCTTTTACGTTTCTTAATGAAATTGGGTGATTCAAAATGTTATGGAAAGCTAACTTCAGGTAGAACAAAACCCAGAAATGGTTTTAGATATTGATTTATAGATTAAAAGCTGTTTGCATCAGAAAATAGATGATTTTTTAGTGACAGAAGTAATATAGCTGAGAATCTATTTTACACATTAGTTTGGATCTGCATGCGGCCAAGTATTCGTGCAGTTAGTCACCAGTGGTGTTAGAATTGGAGAATTGTAGAAATATGATTATAATTTGAGGCAAAATAAATTCATAGTATTGGAATGTTAAAGCCACAAATAAGGTGCAGATTTGATTTCCCAGCTTCTTGCATACCAGTGTGCATTGGATCTAAAGGAGAAAGGCGCAGAGATAAGTGAATATTATACAAGGAAGATCTGAATGACAGATTCACCTGAGTTTTTTGCATATCCAACTCTGTCCAATTATTTTAATTTTTCATAAAGACTATAGTTTTGAAAAATTAATTTTTCCTATAGTTTTTATTTAATAATTGTATTTAGAGGGCAATTATTACTTTTTTGGCCGAATTAATTATTTTTGGCACCAGTTCTTGGGGAAATTGATTTTTTTGGAATCTTAATTTTCTCCCAATTCTAACGACTGGTCACATGATAAGTTTTCTCTCTATTTTGAGGAAAATTTTAATCGTTGTGTCAATTTTATTAAATTAAGCCATTTTACGGGAAATTGTAACTTCAATAACTTTTGCATGGTAACTCGAAATCGAGCGCCATTTTTTTCAAAAGTGTATATTTTTTTATTCCCGTCCTAGTGGTTCTAATTTTGGAAAAAATAAAATAAAATAAATTCCCGCATTTCAATTTTGGACGCATTTTCGCATACGCGACGTCAAATTATCAAGGTATTTTGAGCTTCATGATCATATCCAAATCGGGCTAAGTTAGCAGCACATATGATGGAGGAAGGAGGCATTGGAGGTTGGAGGTCGAGGACAGCAACCTCTCTCGTCATCACCAATGACAGGGCGCCGCGAGAATGATTTGGTGGCACAGGTGTGCGGCGTGAGTATATTATTTTGATGTGGTTTCCATTTTCTCGAGTGCTTACATTTTGCAGTGTTCTGTTTTGTGTGGTATTTGATGGCTATTGGAAAGAAAGTTGTGTTGGAGCACGAGATGGTATCGGTGATCCTCTGACCGACTTGGTCCTCGATTGCCGTACTTCGTTGGAAGATGGTCGGTAGGAGAATACGTTCACTAGCATTAGTGACCATGTGCAAAGAAGACCTAACTAGCAAGATCCATTCAGAGTATGTTCTTCGATGCGGTTTGCTTCAAGTATCTATATGAGTGGAATTTCACATTGTGGGGGAATACATACCAATGTTCCATTCCCATTCTGCACCCAAAATGACTTAGTCAAGGAAAGCTTCCAGTGGCAGTGGCAGTTTTCTATGTTGTTCGAGATCGAGTGGCAGCGATCAAAGACAGAGACTACAATTAAGAACATTACGATTCTTATAGGAAGTAATGTGAAATTTTTCAGTATTTCTTCTATTCTGCAGTTTTGTCATATGCAAGTTGTGTTTCCTACATAATTCCCTGATGTATAAGCATAGTGGTGAACAGTAGCACCAGAGTAAGTCAGTTCATGGATCTTGAAAGGGTTTGTGGGAGGATCCAGAAAACCACACGAGGTGGACAGTTGATGAGGTTCCTGTCACTTCAAGGTTTGTGGTAAGCCTGTTTAAAACCATGGAAGGAGAGAGCCTTTCTTTTGGATCAAGGTCATGAGTCACAGATTTGGACATGCCACAGGGGTGAGCATACTGCAGTTGAGAGTGTGGATGTTTTTCTACCATGTAAACACTAAGGGGGGGAATGTTAGGAATTAGTATTCACATGGTTGTTAGTATGTTACCGTAAGGTAAATATTTGTTACATGTTAGTTTATTATACATATATATTGTTATAACAATATATATTTAGGTGTGTTGTAGCTTCCTATTTTATAGGAAGTCGGTTTTTCTATTGATATGGCTATATATTGCTTTGTGAATGTAATTCAATATGGGTCGAATACAATATCATTATATTATTTCTGTGTAAGAATATTGTTGTCCAACAACTTAAAGGGAAGTTGATAGGAAAAGTGATTGGTTTATGTAGCACTAGGCATGACATAGAACCCAACTTGGATGATGAGGTAGGGGTAGAAACCACACTTGATTGCTTTGAATTACCATAAAGGGGGTGGTGTAATGGATGTATCTAACATTGAAGCTCGTGTTACATAAGTTGTTGCATGCCACAGTGAGCTCTACAAGTTAGGCACATCTAAAAGATGGAAGGAGGTGAACAAGTGGTTGTTGTACATTGCACATAATATGGAAAACAAGACATATTACAATATCACACAATACATCGTAGAGATAATTGTTGAGGTGCGTGTGCAAACAGATAAAGGTGATAAGATAACTTGAAGCACAATCTTGCTTCATTTGGTATTTTGTGATATTGGTGTACTAGATGGGCCTAAGGAGAATATGTGGGTGTACCCCTTGGAGCACAAGTCAAAAATCTCATAGGTTCACCAAATTTACTTGTGAGGGTGGTATTTGAGCACCTAAAAATAGTGCATGGATAAATGGTATGAAGGATAAGTAATGCTTTTGAAGGAGAATGGCATATCCCGAGGAATTACCTATTGTTTTGGAAGGACAAGTTGAAGTTGCAACTTATCAAAGCACCTTTGCTTAGGTGGATTCTATGTGAAGGCTCGGGGAGAAGAGCCCATGGTGTAAGTTACCATTCATGTTTACCATGCGCTATTTCAAAGACTCTGTTAATAGGTTGTATAATGCAAAGAAAATGATATTTGATGTAAACAAAGTGGATGCAGATTATCATATTCTCGCACAAGACTTATGTCTACCCCAACAAGGAGGCCTATGAAGAAATGATGGAGTCAGATAATATTGACATTACTCCTGAATCCATGGTAGTTGGGAAGAAAGAGGCCGCGTGTATATGTTTATCTCAAGCTGAGGTTCCATGATGGTAACTACATTGTTGGGGAAGACTTGTCACTTCTAGACCCTCTCAAGGGTAAAAAGACTATAGGTATAAAAATGTCGTGTGAGGTTACACCTCCCATGAAAGAAGAGGAAGACGTGAATATTGACCTCAAGGCACATGAGATGAGATAAAGAAGATAGTGGTGCGTTAGACCGGGGTAGAATAAAATTGTGAAGATGGCGCAAAGATCCAAGTGTTGTCACATGGACCTCAAATATGTTGAGGAGGTCTTTGAGAATATATCCTATCAAACCAAGCCTAAAGAAGGAGAAGAAGAAGAAGGTGCAAATATGTGCCTAAGGGTGAGTGAGGAGGAAGGGTTGTCATATGATGCTACGCACAATCTGAGTCTCCACCTTTTGTCAATGTGGGAGGAGATGAGCACAGAGAAGAGGAGACCCATCAAGATGAAGAAGTACCCAACGGGCATGAAGAATAAGGTACCATTAAGGGGAATGAAGAACTATAAAAGATTATAGGTGAACCATCGGGTGAACAGGGGGTGCCTTAGGAGAAAAGGTAGTGGGCACGGTCTCAAGCACGAAAATCATATTCCCAAAGGTACGTGGACCGATAGGAAAGAGGGAGAAGTTGCAGGCGTCGGACTGGGGTGTTTCAATGATCCTACTAAGATTATTCACACAAGGTTCTAAATCATGCTTTCCATGGCATAACTATATAGAAGGGAAATGTTGAATCCCAAAGGTGTGAACATGCACTCTAGAAAGTAGCTTTCTGGAGTATGTAGATGTACATAGAAGAACCTGATTTTAATGTTTGTGAAGAGGTATGCATAAGGCGCGAGAATGAAAAAGATGCCTAATGTGACCCATGTGACCATTAAGCCCATAGAGTTCACGGATGAGTAGGCTAGTAATGCCTTTATGAAGATGGCAATTGAGATCTCTCACAAAAATTTGGATAAGGGGCCACCCTTAGATAATTAATAGAGGATAAAAAGAATAAGGAAGAGGAATTCTAGAACTAATAGAGGGGAAAGAGAGAGCAAAGCACAAGGCGAATGTTGTCTTAAATATGGTTGATTAGATAGGAGAATAAATCTTGGAAGCATGCCCACAGTATGAGGATAAGGTATCTGGAATGTTTCCCTCCACACAGTACTACTTATAGTGTTTGATACATTTATTGTTAAAATAAAAGACATGTGTGTAAGTGCCAAGTGAAGAAGATATAGCTACGAAGAAGAAACAAAATAAAAAGATTGAACGCATAAAATTATGGAGTATGATGCCATGCTAACAAATTTGAAATTTGAACTAAAGAAGGAAAGGTGGGTGATGAGCAAGTTGTGAGGATCCAGAGAAGATCCTTAAGGCTTATATGCTCCAAGAGGAAAATGAGGTGCTCGCATCTAAGAAGGATGAGGTGCTTGGGTGAGAAGATAATATAGCTAAGATTACAAGGAAGTGTGATGTGATCAAGACAGGTTAGGGAGCCACATGATGAGAGGATAAAGGATCTAAGGATATTGGTAGCATGAAAAATGGATTTCATGGAAGGTATGGTGTCGGCCTAGTTGGTGTAGTAAATGATCTTAACCACGGCACAAGGGGGAAGATATGACCCCGAGATGATATGGGCAAGGTCGTTGGAGAAGTCCTAAATACAACAAAGAAGGGTTTGGTAGAGTGGAATGAGTTGGAGAGCACCATCAATAATAATTACCTCAAACCTTTACTTCCGATTGCGTAAGTAACAGTGGGTGCCCATATTATTTCATTCTTTGTAATTTCATTATTTATTCTTTGTATACTTGGAGAGATAAGTCAAGAAACCCTATTGTTGCGGATAGAAATGTAATTAGTGTGGGGTAATGTTGGACCAGAAAAATGACTAAGTATCGGGCGTATGGAAAAGCGTGGCAAGCAAAAGGGGGCATGTGGGTGGGTGAAAGAATTAGTAAATTTATGCGTAGGGGTATTGCACTCATGAAGAGAACACTCGGGACTTAATTAATCTATTATTAAGATCAATAGAAAAGCATGTAATACTTTATTGATATACGCATGGCATTTTGAGCAAATAGTCTATTTTGAGAGTGCGGGGGAAAGTCCCCACCGCATATATATATATATATATATATATATATATATATATATATATATATATATATATATATATATATATATATATATATATATATATATATATATATATATATATATATATATATATATATATATATATATATATATATATATATATTGTATGTTCTTGTTTTGAGGACCACATATTATTGTTCATGACCGAACCGAGAGTATTTATGGCTTAGGGTTTTTGTTTCGCATGTTCTAGTGCCTAGTTATGATGATGTATTCAGCTTCGATTATGTAATACCTTACCATAATGGAATATGGAAGATGGATTAAGTTATTGATGTATCTAAATATGATGACTATAAGGTGTAATTGATCTTAATTGTTATCTAATCTATGTTTTTCCTTATTACATGTGTTTCCAAATGAATTTATGTAATGGTTAAAGTGGTTGAATGAACACTTGGTCATAAATCATCATGTATCTACATACTAACATCTTGACAAGCACACATAAAGGAGGAACCTAGAAACTTCATGTGCTTTGGGTGATCATTAAGATCTATCGAATGAGGTATCGGCATGCATAAAAAATTGAGGGAAATAAAAGGCTACATTTTTATGAGTTTGTTGTGTACCATTATGTGTTTATTCTATGAACTTTTGAGAGGGTGAAATATTCAACCGATGATTGCCCCCATTCATTTGAGGTGTGTGAGACAAACTAAGGCAAGTACAAACCAAATGAGGAAATTTGAAATTGATGTGCACATATGAAATAGAACTCCTGTAGGGGGAATAGGGAGTGTGCATGGTAATAACCATGGCACATGCAAAATGATGAGAAATACTAGCCAAGAGTGTTAGTCACAAACAAATATGTCGTGATACAATAAAAAAATAGTCAAAACATATAGTAACATGGAAAATGACACGGTGAATAGTTGGTTGAATACATGGGACACCCCGAGGATGTAGTAAGACACTTAAATACTTCAAGGATATTGAGGAAAAATATGCAATCAAGGATAAAGCAAAGACCATAAACAATTATAATCAAGACACAAGCATAAACAAGTTATAAGCAAATCAGATAACCATGGCAAGGAATGGAAGAAAGATTCAGGTATCACTTGGTGGTATGGGATCAAGTATGTACACCTAAAATAATAGGTGGGCTCAGCATTAAGGACATCAAAAAAATGAATATGGATTTAATTGTAAAAATGGGATGGAGAATGATAACAAAGGAGAAACCTGGATTGAATTAATCAAAGCCAAATACGTAGCTCAACAAAAATTGAATTCTTTCCTTTATGATGATGAGTGCCTCGAGTCTCTATTTTTTCGGAATACCTTGACTCAAACGAGGAATTCTATCAAGGATGTAAATGGAAAGTGGGAAATGGTAGTGATATTCAGTTTTGGAGTGATAATTGGACTAATTTTAGTTTAAATGATAAATTTGGCTCTATCAAGGATATTTTAGTTCAAAATTATGGAACTAAAGTCAAATACTACATTGAAATGGAGGGAAATAGAAAAGATGGAAGCAACTTAGTGTGGAGATGAATGAGCCAAATTCCATGATTTCCTCACTCCAAGAGCAGTTAGATATCATCCCACTAAATCAAATTAATGTCAAGGATGAGATTGTTTGGAGTAACTCATTTGATGGAGAATACATTGTCAAATCAGGATACAATTCCTTTTTTGAAAATATTCATTGTGATTTTAAATGGAGTAGAATTTGGTTGCCTGAACTAACTCCCAAAGTCAATTTCTTCTTTTGGCTTTTCCTCAGAGGAAGAATTCTCATGAATGATAATTTAATCAAGAGAGGTTTTATCATGCCAAACATGTGTTGCATATGTAAAAAGGAGGTTGAGGACATTAAACACCTTTTGCTACATTGTGAGTTTGCTTCAAAGATCTGGAGTTTTTCTTTTTCAAGATTCAATATTTGTTGGACATTGCCAAAGGAATTTTCACAAACTTGGGAACAATGGGACCCCCATACAAACATTGCATGGTTAGGAGATTATGGAAAACCGACTTTGCCTCATATAATTTGGAGAATCAGGAAAGTCAAGAATGATATAATATTCAGAAACAATAGGAAGATCTATAAAACAAGCTTCAATAAGATTGGTAATGTAGTTAAAGATAATATTGAAATATTTAAACCACCCAAGAACAAGAAATATCCTAAAAATGAAGAGGTTATCCTTTCAAATTGGAAGATTGATATTGAAAAACAAAGAACTCCAACCATTGACAGGTATTCAATACATTGGATCCCCCCTCCAAATTCTTGGTATATACTCAATTTTGATGGAACCTCTAAGGGCAACCCAGTGTAGTTTCTTATGGAGTAATTATACGAGATCACGAGAGGTTGTTTAATTGCTACTTATACAGGTAGAATGGGACACCAGACCAACCATTATGTTGAAGCCTTATCATCTTTATGGGGCCTAAGACTTGCTAAAGAATGTAACATTCTAAACATTATTATTGAAGGAGATTCCTTGAATGTAATAAATCATTTAAATCAGATTCATCCTCCAAGTTGGACAATTAAGGATTTTATACAGGAGTCTATAAATATTTGTCATACCTTCAATAACCTTAAAATTGGCCACACTTATAGAGAGGGTAATAGTGTGGCGGACACTTTGGCTAATTATGGAATTAGTAACAACTTCATCACTTGGTATTATGAGGAAAATACCCCTATTGAAGTACAAAACTCTATCACCAAAGATAAATGTGATAGATTACATCTCACGTAGAATCACTTATGAGATTTCATGTGATTTATTGGAAATGCAAGTTAGCACATGTGAGAGGAGTACATGCATTTATAATCATAAAATTTTGCATGCTCGACGGGTCTGTAGATGGATGGTTAAAAAGTGGTTCAGGGAAGACACAAATAGCTTCTTCATGGGTTTCAAGCAGAGTTACATGTAGAGGTAGAAAAATGGGGAGATCTCCTTACCAAATCAAACCCAACTATGATCCCGCATGGAAATAAAACATAGAGATGTGGAACTACCTACAGATTGGGGGTCACTAATTTCATTGAGAAAATCCAAGGGCACGATCAGAACATTTCTATGCATTTTTCTGCAGACTAGAAAGAGTGAAAGGTAAATTATGGTGGGAAAATGTGTTGATGACAAAAGAGATTATTGTTGAGATTACGGGCCTCACTTTGGATGGAATCAGATTTTTCAATAAGAGAGTGGATAAAATGCAAAAGCTAAAAAATATTTGAAACAAGGGAGGAGCTTCAATTTGTAACGGCGAGTATAAAGGTTAGTTCCATCCCATAACCTTTTGATGAAATTGCTAAGATGATGGTTCACTTTATTTCACTTGAAGGTAGATACATCACTGTCCCCACAAAGCATTTGATTTTTCTTAACCATTTTAGGAGAAACCTTCTTGTTTGCTTCCCACACTATCTCCTAAATTCAATGGAGCGTTCCATTCTTGATTTCCAAAACCACACCTGGGCCATTCCTCTCCATCAGGGATTGATCTTCCTCCTTCACAGACATTGCCTTGCCCAATACCCTGCCATACCTACTACCCCCATTGCCCCACCCATTCCCATTAACCCTATTCCTATTGTCACCCCAATCACCATCTCTAGCCAAAGGAAAATCAAGACTAAAAATCCTTCCTTCTCCAAATTGAACCCCTCTCCCTCTGGCAGAGTTCTCAGGAGTAGTAAGGACATTGAAATTTCCCATAATTTATTGCACATCAGCAATACAGGACAAGATAACACTACTCAACATGAGAAGGAGAATATTCTTCACAGGATGGAAATCATGGAAAAAGAGGTGGAGAATCTCAAAAAGGACATGCATCAGTTGATTAAGAAAAGGGGTAAAAGAAAATTGAATGAGGATGTTGGTATTGGTGAAGAACAGATAAATGAAATTTACAAGAAATTGAATTCCCTAGACAACAAACTAGGGAACTCTAAGGAACGACATGATCACAACATTTCAATTTTTCCAGGGCTATATGTGATTTTCTAGAACAACAGGTCAGAAGCATTACTATGCTCAATGGCATCTTAGCAGGCATTGGGGTGCTACTGTCGTTGAAAGGAACCAGATCATCTCCCAACTGGATGTTAATGACCCTACGCATGTCACTACTCTGGCGTTATTTACCTCACTTCAGACTGTTAAATCAAGAATCGACAAGGCTTCAAAGAAATAAACTTCTTGAAGAGAGCGAGTTTGGTTGCAGAAGGATGTTGTTTTTTGTTGTTTTTTCTATTTAAGCTTGCCACTTTTTAGCAGTTCTATACTTATCATGCTCTTTCTTTGTAGTTCCTTTTTGGATACTATTTGACTTAATGTAATATATGGATTCTGATCCTTTTTAGCTACTTACTCTTGTTTATCTGTCTATTGATCCTTTTTTGTATTAGGGTATAGTCTCTTCAAAACTATTTTCCATTAATAAAAAACCATAGTTGGAAGTAAACTCGTGAGATAAATGCTACATATGAAGCTTACATTAGCATGTTAGAAAAATTGATAGTATGCCACAATGTATACATCTAAAAAGAGGAATTAGAAATTACACTAATAGAATTTAAATATAAAGAAATAGGAAAGGTAGATGCCCTTGAGAGCCTCGGTGGGACTAATAGAGAATAGTGTTGATCATAATACATCATGTGATAACCTATAAGTATCCTACATTCACCTCAAGAGTACCATGTGAGAACACATGTGTGTATGGAAAAAGGATAGAGAATACTATGAATCAAAGTAACATGGTAAGCAATGTGCAACATAGAATAGTATAAACAAGTAAGAAATACACCCAATTAAGATGCAAGTTTTTACTATCAAATTTTTGAAAATATTTTTATTTTTTGAATTATTTTAATATGAAATGAAATTACTAGGAAAGGGGATCAATTTTTCTTCTAGTGTATGTGTGCAAAGTGAGGTCCATGTAGGTAAGTGTGCCCTCAGCGATTATGTTTGAACCTACAACAATAGTGTGTTATCATGTAGCGAGGGAATTGGATGCCCCCAAGTGTGAATTTTGTAATGATCTATTCAATAGGAACAAAGGGTGAGGGCCCACTATCTACCAATGTAAAACAAAAGGCAATGTATGTGATCATGATCCAATGCCCCAGTGTCATGTGAAAGTGCATGTGGAGAAATTAGAATAGGTATAACATTGGGAAGTAATAGGTGCATTTTGGGAAACACAAGATCTATCAAAGAATAATGTCAACATAATGAGGGAAAAACCTATAGAGTCCAAGATCCCAAATGTATGAGGAGTAAATGTAAACATAAGGATGATTTTTCAGTCAAAAGATGTGTAACATAAGTAATGCTAGGAGGGTCATTAGTATCAACTTTAATAAATGGAAGGAGAGATATAAGACTCTTCATAAGAAATATGTGTAATTTGGGAATATGGAAAACATTAAAGTTATATGTATTGGCCCTTATGACCTTAGAAATAAATGTATAAATAGGGGTATTGATTTCCCCCATGGGTGCAACAAGGTGAGGTCTAGGTATAGCATATGATTCACGCATAAAAGCTTAGAAAGTAAGAGCATTAGGAATTATTGTCAAATCAACAAGTGATGTTATAGCTTATGATGAGGAAGGTACAAAGAGTGATGTAACATTGGAATTAGTAAGCATATGATCATTATAAGTACATCTAGAGTGTGTCAAGTAATAGATTTTAAATACATGGTCATGGTGACATTGTGAATGGAATATGTGTGTCTCCCAACACCTTAGGTATTGTAGATGTAGCAACCATCATAGGGGAAAAAGTTTGTGTGTGTGTGTGTGTGTGTGTGTGTGTGTGTGTGTGTGTGTGTGTGTGTGTGTGTGATTGTGCAACAATATGCATTGGGGATTGAGCATCATGTGGATGAGAATGAGACATAGTGGGAGGAGTATTATGGGTGCTAATAGAAAGTTCATCATGTAAACTAGTAGCATTGTAGTCCATCACTGGAGAAGAATGATGTGCAATGTAAGTAGTAACTTCATTATCATGTATGAGAGGGATATCACAAAGATTAGCAACATGAGGTATGGAATCTATTATAGTATTATCCATGGAAGAATGTGTTGTAAGGGCATTGTGTGCTATGACATGGGTAGAAAGGATTGCATGTATAGTATGTAACCAAGGATGACCTAGAAGGATATTATAAGTGAGATCATGAGGCATAATGTAACATAGAACATTAAGAGTGTAATGTCCTACAGTAATGGGTAGATTTATTTCTCCCAACACTCACTTAGGTGTGTTATCAAAGCCACGAATACATAGAGTAGATGGAGTTAGATCAAAACAGAAAATCCTATTTGATGGAGAAAGGAAATGTTGCATATATTAAAACCATATCCATTATCAACTAAAGCATGCTTAACAAGAACATTATGAATTTGAACTTGAATATAAAATGGAGGAGCATTGTCAATAATTGTATGATAAGCCATAAAATAAGTTTACACAAGCAAGCCACATAGATAAATAGATTTGTATTGAAAGTGATGTTTGATCATAAAGTGATGTTTGATCATTAAGTGATTGTCATCAAATTAATAAAATGACCATATCTTGAAATAGAATTTGAATTTTACCAAACAAAGAGTATTTTTAAATCTAATGATGTAAAATAAAAACTTCCAAGGATTTTTCAAAAGTTTGTATTTTTGAATTATGCCTTAATTACCAAAAAGTGTAATTTCAAATTTTTTAAAAATTTGTAAAAAAAATAGGGCAAACAAAAAGGGTTTTATTAAATATTCTTGAGATATGAAACAAAAGGTGATTTGAAAATTAGGAGCCCTGGAAAGTGACCCAAAGGGTAGAACCAACCATGAAACCATAGGAAAAACTTATTGCAGATTAGATTTATGGCAGAAGATAGATGAAAATTAGGTGTGAATTTGAAGATAATATGTAGATATGAACCCTAATTCAACTAGGGGTTGGATTTGGACAAGAATATATCGATAAAAGCATGCATAGATCAAGTTCACCAAATTATTTAATAGAAATTAAATCTTTATTAGAGAATTGAGATCAAATGAATATAATAGTAAAAAGAAAGATTTATCATGAAAGAAACAAGAAAGTGTGTACAATATGGATATAAGAGTGACTTAGCTTGTATTCAGAGTTCTAGGTTGATTTTGGGCTAGAAATTAAGTGGAACGGGATGGATCGGATTGGATATGCTTCATACGGAAAAGCGTGATCTAAAAATACTTTGGAAAGGGTGTATAGATGAAGACAGGACATCCTAGGTGTTGGTATATGAGGCTGGACACTAGTGTCGACAACATCTTTATTTCTGATCTTTTTAGGGTCTGAACTTGTATTCTTCCTTCCACTCTTTTTTGTATCCACTTCATTATAGGGTTTCACTGTCGTACCTAAACTTGCAAAAAAACCCTATCCACCTACACAAGGCTCAAGAAAACATTAGATTAAATAAATAATTCATATACTTGAGTCAAAGCGAACTTGGCGATCACCCAATTATGATTGTCAACAAGCATTGCACCATATTTTAGAATCTATAGTTCTAGTGTGTGGGTGATTGAAGCTCAGTTTCCCTTGTGTCAATCATACCAAGATAGTGGACTATAAATAATTTTCCCCAATGATACATGTGTGAGATGGAATTCAAAATATCCCCTCTTTAATGCATCCCAAATGCGGTACTTGAATGTTGTTATTTTCCCAAGTTGTCAACCCTAATGATAGTGAGTGAGTCATGTATATATATGATTCCCTTGTTTGAATTTCATCATTAACAACCGAAAATGCCGACCCAAAGTGATAAGAAAAGTTTTGGAAAATATAACAAGTAATGTGGCAATTCAATTTTGGGAAAAGAAGGAAAAGGACAAAAGTGCCCAAAGGGAATAATAGTACTAGGCATTCTTGTCCCTAATAATCGGTAGTGTATAGGATGCTCAGAAGATAAAACAAAAAATATAGAGCTAGGTCACATGTTTTCCAATAACCAAAAGTAAAGTATCCATTTGAGGAAAGCAAATGACAAGAGTATCACAAGGATAAAACAATGCAAAAGCAAAGCAAATGTTTTTAATGTCTAGTTTTCTTACTTAGGAATCATGCATATAATAACATTCTTAGAGGTGTGATGTAAGTAGTAAGTGTGTGATTTTATGTCTACACTAAATATTTACAAATAAATAATTAATGAGTAACAATTTACGAGATAAATAAATAATGTTTACTTAATTATTTCTAAATTGAGAGAGTGTTTATGTCAGGTTTAGAGGTGTATCTTAATTTTCATAAGATTTGAGGATAGCCATCGAATTTAATTGCACCCATAAATAAAAATTGATTAACTAAAATTAACTAATATGTAGTATGTGGGGATTGTTAATCTAAGCTATGAACAATTGTAAATAAATTAAATAAATGTAATAAAGAAGTATGTAAATGAGCTAAACAACTATGAAAAAGTAAATACTAACCCTAATGTGTAAGAGAGAAGACGAAAGAACTTGGTTGAATAACATATGCTCACAAGATCTGCGTTACGGAGGTGACTAGAAAATTCAGAGGTATCAACAACTATACTGAAGCTCTAAAAGGATGGATCTCGAACCGATTCCTTAGGACTGGAGTATCGGGAAAGGATTTGGGGGTGCTATGGGTGCTCTTTCTACAAATTGGGTGCCCTGTGCAGTGTAAAAGCTCTAAAAATAATCTTCACTAGTTTGGTAAATGGTCTAAAACCCTCGATGTCTGTCCCATCATATTCATTTTCCTACACTTTGGATGTCGCCAATAATCCAAGATGATATAAATACCTACAAAAGACCAAAAGAAGTATAAAAACCCTAAAAATAAAGATGTAAATGAATGGTTCAGACTAACCTCAAAGGCCATAATAGTGGGCTTACTAATCGAGCACTCCACTACATTTTGAACCCAAATGTAGTTCTGGTGAGTGTGTGCATAATGTGCCCTAGGTTCTCTTGTGTCAATCACACTTTGTGAAGTAATGAACAATAGCTAAATGTAGAAAATGTAATAGTATGTGTGCATGGAATAGAATAGAATCCCTCCCCTATGAAGTGTAATGAATATGTCTTACCCTTTTTCCTTGTGATGGAGTTATGTGGATGCAAGTGATCTCAAATGTAATAGATGGATGTAACTCTAGAGGAGTGATAGTATTGAATGATGTTAGGTCCCTCGTTATGGTTTCATAACTTTATATTTATAGGGTTCTCTTGATTTAATTTCGTAATTAACCCCAAAATGGTTGACCACCAAAAGACAAGGATCTGAAATGGCTAGAAAGATCCTAAAAAGTGGCGAGAAAGTGCAAAAGGGATTGGGGTGCCCCTAGTGGGACCAGGGCACCCATGGACACCCCAGTCAAGGCTAAAATGATGCGTGATGACACAATCGACTAGGCATGTGAATGTAAAAGGTCGGTAATGACAAAATAAAATAAAACAAGATGGCCAAAATATGGGGGTTAATTAGTACTTTCTTCACTCAAGAACCTTCTAAATAGTAGTATGAGACCAGGATTAAATAATGTCTAAAGTGCATGATTTTTATCTACATTTGCCCCCACTTTATGTTGGTGAGTGGAAAGCTCGGTAACATAAAGTAGATAGAGATGCATAAGCGATGTCAATGTAGACTGATGTAGATAATGCCGTTGAAGGACTAGACAAAGCATGGAATGAAAAAAATATGGAGGAGCATGGAAACTAAAGATGAAAAATGTGCAAAGAAAAAGTGATGAGAGTGAACTGGGGTGAAAATGTGTGTAGTTGTTGATGTGGAATGTACCTACATGGTTAGTAAAGTGTGTGTTATCATGAAGTGTTGTTGATGTCGTTGTTGTTGTTGTTGTTGCCCCATTTAACTTCTTATTTCTCATACTGGTTGGACCTACTGAGGAGAAAATAATCAAGTAGTTAAATATGTATGTATATATGTATGTATGTGTAAAAATGAAATGTAAAATATGCATGCATGTGTATGTAAATGTAAATTACGCAAATGAAAAAGTGTAAATAGAAAATGTGCACTTGATCCATGTCAAGAAAGAGAGGTTAGAAGGATATCTGTCTGCAAGTTTTTTGGGAAATCTCACGCCACCTTGGGCGATGAAGTGTAGGGAGGAAATTTTGTGTCCTCCAAGCTCTAATCGCTTTGCTTCCATGAATGTGTGTGAAGAGAACACTGTATCGTCCTAGTTTTTGGGCGATCTGACACCACTGGCTGAAGTATTATAGAGAGGCACACCCACTGTAACCTCCAATCCTGTAACTACTTCCAAGAATGCTATGGACAACATGTCCTATAAAATCCACTGTGTATGGGGTTCATAGACTGAGTCTGAACCCACTCGTTGTATGTAACCCACAATGCCAAGGGCAAAAAGTGCACTAAACTGAACCGGTGTAAATGCGTTGTGTTAGTATGTAAACCCCAAATGATGCCCCCACTTTAGGGGTACATGTGACATCACTGATAAGAGAAATGTAGCCCCAAAAGAGGACCAACTGTGTGCACATTATAACCCTAGAAAGTGCTTGGTAAAAACCAAGGCACGCACAAACAAGAAGGCTAGCCAAAGACAAGTGTAAACATGCATGCATATAGAAAACAATGTATCATCTACGTAAACAATGTGTAAGCTACCAAGAAAAGTAATGTAAAAATGAAAGAAAACAAATTAAGCCACTCAAAGTGGGCTACTGAAACATGGTACATCACTCACGATGTCACAAGACACGCAAGGCCATCATGGTTGCAAACAAGAAACAAGTGTGCACACCAAATAAAGGGCAAGGCCCACAAACAATAACAAAAATAGTAGACAATGGAACAAATAAGTATGGATGCAAATATCCTGTATATCAAATTATGCACATGAAGCACCCATTAGCATGTTAGAAAGATAACTATTATGTCAAGAGCTTCTAGATCTTAGTAATGTAAAGTGCTAAGTACAATATAAAACAATAGCACTTGGAAGAGACAAATGTGGATGCCCCCAATGACCAGTGTAGGAATGGTAGAAAGTGAGAATCCTTTTGTGTGTAAGAGACCTATGTCTACAATCACAACTAGAAAAAGATGTGAATGTGCGGTGTGGATGATATAGATAAATGACATACAAGTAATCGAACTAGCATGTATAATAAAGTGACCATGAACAAGCAAAAGTAAGCAAGAGTAAAAGCAACCATAGTATGGAGTATGTCGTGGATGAATGGAATAGAATGGAATTCAAGATGGATGGTGAGCCACATGCCCCTTGAGTGAATGGGAATGTATCTAGTGATGTTTATTTGGTTTTCCCCCTCGGCAGTCAAGAATTAACCATAAATAAGAGTGCGTCATCGGGGAAACGGTCAAAGTGTGTAGTGTGTTTAATGTGTTGTGGTGAATGCGTAGGTGCGGTGATGAGATGTGACCTCGCAACGATGCATGCTTTAACCCTATATCTCAAGCATATATCACAACTAGAGATGAATGTATAAGTGATGATTTATCCTAAGCGTATATCACTATAAGATGAGTGATGATTTAGCCTAAGCATATATCACTATAAGATGAATGGATGAGTGATGATTTATCCCTAAGCGTATATCACTATAAGATGAGTGATGATTTAGCCCTAAGCATATATCACTATAAGATGAATGGATGAGTGATGATGTATCCCTAAGCGTATATCAACATAAGATGAAAAGAGGGAGTGGTGATGTAACCTAAGGTTTAAACCACTACAAAATGATATAATAGGTGACGATTTAGCCTAAAGCATATGTCACTAGGCTGGAAATTTTGCATGATGAAAGGTCGAATAGTAAATGTGTGATGAGTGTAAGGTCCATTTGATTTGTACACCCTTGGTAGTCAAGTATGGACCAAGGAACTAAAATTCCCCATCGGATAGTGAGTACAAGTATGTAAAAGACAATGTAATGATGAAATACAACCATGTGATGAGTGGAAGGTGTAAAGACATGATATGTGTAGAATGTGAATGCAAGATGTGTATAACATGTAAAATGCAAGGTGAATAGAAAGAGTGAATACGCGACATGTAGAATGTGTAAAATGGCATGTATGTAAATGGACTAGTAATGTATTATGTAGGATGATGTAATGCTAGACTCGAGATATGATGATGACTACTACCGTATGTAGAATATGTGCGAAAATTCTTGAATAATACAAAGTATGTAGGATAAGTAGTGTAGGATGTAAGATGCGCAGACAATGGTGTATTCCTAATGACAACTAGCATGTTGTATGATGTATAAATGTACAAATATCAAAATGGTATAGACTAAGTGTAGAATTTATGGTGTATGACGCATGATATGAGTTAAAACACAATGTGTAATGCCTATGGTGTAGTGTGTGGGGTTCATGTGTGGTAATCCCTCAACAGTCAAGTGTGAACCAGAGCGAGAGTGTGTCATTGAGTAATGACGCTAGAATGTATGATGTCATGCCTAATGGAAGGAGATGAATGTATGAGGATGTGAAAAGGATAAGTGTGACTATGTTAAGACAAGGTGGGGGTAAATTTTTATGCCCCCAAGTGTGTGTGGATGAATGAACTATCAATGATTGTGACAGTGAGAGATCATCCATCGATGTAGGAGATGAAAGCGTATGACTATGTTCTAATAGTGGTGGTATGGCAGATAAGCATTGTGCTAGTGAATGAAGTCTATACAGATGGGATGGCTGAATATATGATTAAGGTCGTGGCGTAGTAAAGTGTGTCGGTGATAGATATCTATGTGATTTTGAATACGAAGGTGGTGATAAACCACATGGAATAAACCGAGGTAGGGACTTGTGTCTCGAGGTAGTGACTATCCTAGGAATAATCCCATGTTGATGTGTAGGACTAGCGGAATGATGTTTTCATGTAGACAATGCTCAATTAGGTGAACTAGGTGAAAACTATGCTTATAATAATATGAAGTGTGATGTGTTAGAAAATAAGGTAGTGTGTTAGCTCTTTGTGTGAGGAGATGATGACCATGGAGTAGATGGAGGGATGTCATCAATAAAAATGACTTGATTGTTGTGAATGAATTTGAGTCATAAATGATTCATAGAAATAATAGATTGAGAGCAACGAATCCAATTGAGACCGAGAAGCATATTGTAACCTTAATTGTGTTTCCAATGAGGAAAGGTACAAGCATAGTAAGAGGACCAACTATAACATGTAGCTTAACAACACCAAAGGGTTTGTTGAAAGGGTACTCAATTTGTAATGGAGGATAGTCGATAGCCTTGAGAAGTGAAATAGAGCATGCACTAATGGGCCATGATGGGTCAACCTTAGTGTTTTTGATGGAGGTCGATCAATAGATGACTTGATATGTAAATGATTGGATGTAAAATTCATATGATAATCGATGTCAGAAAAAAGAAATGACTCGCGGTGAAGCGGAAGTGTTTCAACCAAGAAATTGAGAGCCCCGATGGGGGAGAAAGCGCTATGTGATAGACATAATTAACAGAGGAATCGGTCATTTTTATATTATGTTTTGGTAAGGGGTTATTAAAAATCTTAAGTTTATGATTTTCATTAATAGGTGTAGATGTTATAGATTTTGAAAGCTCAATTTGACCATTGTCAAGAAAATCCTGAATGAGATGTCATAACTGGAAACAACAATCAGTGGAATGCCTTATGCATTGATGATAATCACAATAAGAATTGTCATCAAAATTATGCCCTTTTGGTTGAGATGGATCAAGTTGTAGAGGTGATGGTAAGGTAATAAGATTACTATCGATGAGTTGTGGTAGCAAAACACTTGGAGGTGTACTATACTTATTAAAATTATGCCTGTATGGTTATGGTCAAAGCTCCCTAAGAGTAGAGATTGTGTTTACAATGGTTTTTCCATCCATGGGTTTAGTTGTAGAAGGCTTAAAGGAGGGCTTGTTCGAAAATGTGTGGATGATGATGCTTGTTCTTAATACTTAAGTTTTCCTATTGCTAGGAGTGTAGACACCAAATTTAGGTCACACTCCCCCTTTACCCACATGTATATTAATTTAATTACCTAAATTAAATTAATACCCATGATCACAATATTCATTATTTAATTACCTTAATTAAACTAATTTCCACCTCACCCCACCACCTCACCTAGACACCTCATCACAAACCTATTCTTAGCATGTTTCCCTTTTACTAAGACTCAATATCCACTCACCATAACTAACTAAGACTTAGTCCTACCTACCTTAATTAACTAAGACTTAGTTCAACCCTAAAATCACATGCCTATTATTCCTCTAACCACATTCCCACTTATCTAAGTGTAACATTCTGTTTTGATCCGTGAGAATAGACAGAGCTAGCCAAAAAGATTGCCAAGATATGTCATTTTTAGTAAACCTAGGATTTCCCACCTTAACCGACATTAGTCAACCCTAAACCGATGTCGGTCACCCTAAACCATCGTCGATTACCATATATTCACTTTAGTAACCTTGTTTGAGAGGTGGAAGAATTATTCAAGTTTGGGAGAAGAGAGATATGCATGCAAGCATACACCAGAGCACTCCTGCACATCCAGACACCCTAAACCAATAACCAAGCACTGATCTGAAAGGCAAGCATTCACAAAGCAACATTTTGGGAAGCACATCTATGACACTGGTCACCTGTTACATGGATCAACCATCACCTCCATCCAACAACCAGGTTTGCAAACACTAGTAAGTACCTTTAGATCTACACCTTCCCATATTTATTTAGATTAGTTTCTTCATGTTTGTTTGAGGGTTCTAGTCTCCCTTACATCCCATCATCTCTCACCCTCCTAAAAATCCCTCCATCCAATCACCTATAGCCTTTTAACCCCCATACCTAACTCCAGACACCCCTGACTATCCCTAGCATTGTCATCTACCTCCCCATTACCTGTTCATTCTCTGGGAAATCTTAGAGAATCACCAAAACCCACCTTCACTAAGTTTCCATCAGCCTGACCACCTGTCGATGTCAGTTAACCCTAACCGTCATTAGTTTCCCCTCAACCGCATTGATCATACCATATCGACATCAATCTCTGTGTGTGGAAAATCTACCTATAACATCAACCTCATATCTTTCACCCAAACAACCCAAATTACCTAAAGCTTGACCTTGACCTGTCCCCACCACAATATTTACCTGTCTTACTTCCAGATCTGATCATAACCTAGCCTATTATATTATATTTCTTTATTGAATTTGAATGAGATACCTAAATCATATCAACTACAGTAGGACATTATTGATTCATATTACTTCTTGCATTAAGTTGTTTTAAATAGTGGATTGACAGTCATTTAGGAAGTATCACACTTCCTAGATCTAGCGTACACTAGGCAGTCCACTGACATATATTGTTTAATATTCCTTTTGTGGTCTTATTTGTATTCATAGGTAGTTCCTCCTAGCAAAAAGGAAGTTCTTGCAATCAACATTGGATCAAGAAATTAGAATGTGCGCACTCTACCTTCCACCTTCACTCACAGGTATTCCTCCTTACCCTTACCTTATATGTTTTGCTCTTACGTACACACACTATTCGATGAAACATTTTGGCACACCTTAGTGGGAACCATTTAGGTTCTTTGCATTGTTCATTCTTAGGGAATCATTTTGTATTTATTTCTTTTTGAAAGATATTTCACATTAAATCTTCTCCTCTGGAAACATTCTTCTTCTCCTATCTATCTTAATGACACTCATAGTTTGGATTAAAAAGAAAACTTCTTTTTATTTTATATTGCATTAGTGAAATACATATTGTTGCATATTCATTATTGCTTTCATTGAATATAATTTGTGGATTTGGGTTTAAAATAGGTTGCATTTCATCCTTGTATACTAAATTTTATCTCACATTTAAAATGAAGGCAACCTATATGTTGGAAGTCGTACCGGTGATGGTTGACACAATTGAACCTTAGAAAGCACACTTCTCTCTTCTCTCTATTTTCTAAACCACACAAATTTGAATTTACACATCTTCTTAAATAAAATCCCACCCGAAAGAAGTTGCTCAATGATCACACGATTAGAGGATTGACAGTGGGCACCCAGTTAGTTATCTCTATCCAGTCATCACCTCAGAGAAAGGACCACCCCGCCATAACATAACCTGAAACCTCACCTTTTAGATTTCCTTCTTCATAGGATGCCTTCCCAACCAAAAACTTTGTTCTAAATTCACAAGTCATTCTAAATAGCATAAGCTAAAACAAACATAAATTCACTTTTAGGATTATGTGTTTTTTTAGCTTTGTTCTTGACTTGCGTTTTGAGGTGTGAGTTACGATTCTCCATTTTTCTTCTTCCTTTCGCACTCCCCATCATAGTTGGAGTATTCTAGTTATTTTTGAGTGTGTCAAGACCTTATCTAGTCATTCTCAAACTTTTGGGTTGATCCTTTATCTAGTTTTAATTCACAAACATCCATTTTTCCTCATTTCTTCTCATTTCATAAGTAATCGCCAGTGGTCGGTCAACGATATTGCATTGTCAATTTACCAACCGTTGTCGGCTTTTGACTATTTTGGTTATTTTACCTAAAACAACCTTCATCACCTATTCTTTTCTACTTTTGGTCCTTAGGACACCATCATATCACCTAACATTCGATATCTCTGACAAATACAATTTTCCCAGTTCATATTCATCAATTTTGTTTCATTTTCTGAAATTGGTACTTTATGAGTTGGATCGCATCGATTATCATAACTATCATCGGTTACCCTTTAATCGTCATCGGTCATACTAACCATCGTTAGTTTCTATGTTTGATTTTTAATCAAAACACTGACTAGATTTAACCCCCATACTTCATCCCTCTCTTCATGTTATTTTCTATGTCATTTACATAATATAGTCTTACCAAGTCAACACTAATTCACATGGTGTTGACTCATAGCCAAACTAATGCCCTTATATTTCATGTGCCTATCAGCCACTCCCACCTAGTCCATCACCACCATCCATCCTATCATATATGGATCGACTCACCTATCCCCATTCTTCTATGGTGATGAGGAGTCCATGCAAGACTCCTTAATCAAAAACCCATGGCCCTACAATACTATCTTCCACACTCATCTACCGTGTTTCCTCAAGATGGTTAATATATGGCATGCTTATATCTATCCCTCCTACCCTCACACCCACTTCCGCATCAACTACCACTAGTTCGTGCTTGCTCTCATCCACATCACCCCTTATGGTCTCTCATTTAGGATCCACCTCGCCATAAATGCCACCCCAATGATGTTTATTGCACCCATGACGTCAATGTGCCTTCACCAACCGCTTGAGCATATCCCCTTCTACCCCTTTTTCCCCGTATGTACCGGTGGCGTCACAACCACCTCAGTTTCAACGACCCATACCCCTTTCCAAATTTGGTTCTTTTTATCCCTCAGTCCCTACCACCCATTACCATAAGAGTTGTTGCAACTACCCCACCTATTTACACACATCACTAACAACCCCTAATCTTGTATGTCACTTATTGTGGTACATTCCACCTGTATCTATACCCCCTTTATAGTTTTCATATTCCACACCCTCATGTACTAGGATGCCATCTACATCATACACCCATCATCAACCTCCCTTTATTGTGGGAGGCACCCATTCCTCACAACCCACCAATGACCTCATTAGGATGATGATGGAAAATATGCAGACATTAGAAGCATCGGTTTCCGGCTCCCGTAACTCTTTGACCTATGATGAAATCTATAATGAGCCTATTCATCCATCCATTCCTATTCACCCATATCTTATACATTGGTAAATGCCTAAATTTAATAATTTTAACATTAAAGAGGACCCAATGATAGCACCTAAGCATGGGTGCTACTTAATTACCCATGACAATGTTTTTCTCTTACAAACATTTCACATGTCCCTAACAGGACCCGCCTTAGATTGGTAAAGCATTTTACCTATACATTCCATCTACTCCTTTGACCAAGTGGCTCAGGTATTCCTAGACCACTTCTCAATCAATGTAGTCAAGAAGGTAACCATGACCAACCTATATTCGACATGACAGTATGAAGATGAATCTATCACAGATTTCATTGCCCCATTTGGTAGAGTCTTATCAACCAATTGACATTCCAGTTACCTCAAATTAAGCTTATTGAATTATTCACTAGAGCTTGTGCTAGAGACATCTCACCAAATCTACATGTCCAAACCTTTCGAACCTTTGACAAAGTGTTCAACATGGCACAAAAGCTAGAAATTTGTGCCATTGAAGAAAAGAAAATCCAATTACGAAACAAGAACGCTCCATTCAAATCAAACAATTCTTCTTCATCTTCAAAACCACAAAATAACTATTTAAAGCCCAAAGGATTTGCCAACATGGTAGTCCTCAAGGTGAGACCATCCCATCCTTCTAATCAAGCCCAACCTTCTTCCAATCTTTCCCCTATCCAGGCCTTTCAGCCCTAGTAAGAACAACGGACGTACACTTCAATTGGAGAACCCTATTCTTCATTCTTGGAAAAGATTCTTAAAGCTAGAGCCATTACACTTCCTCCCATAAAACCTCATACAGGTTTCAATCCTACCCATCCTATGCCTGCATGGTATAAAGAACATGACTACTATAATTACCATCGCATCAAAGGCCATAGTGATGGTAACTACATAAATTTTAAGAACATTGTCCAAGAGATGATAGATAATGGATACCTCATCATGGACAACCCGAATGCGCCAAAGTAAATCAAAATTTGCACATCTTTAAAAATTCATTCCCTAACCATAAACCATCATCTAATCAAAATAGTGAACCTTCATCCAACGAAAATAATGTCTATGAAGTCCACATAGTTTTTGATATCGTACCGACTGTTCCTCAAATCCACCTATTTTGTCTATTGAGGAAATTTTGGCACGAGCCCCTCTACCCACAAAGGAGCATACCCCTTCTACTCCTTCACCCATAGAGGAGTCCCCCTCATCTCCCCCTACTCTCATGGAGGAACCCACACTTTCTATCGATGTCATTCCATCATTTACCTCACAACCTACCAAGCAGTCAACGCTTTTAAATCTCTCATCCACAAGAGAATCATCCTCATCTTCTCCTCCACCAAGGAAGAAGTCTACATCACCCCACCTATTATCTCTCCTACCCATGGGAGACTCGTCATACATGCCACTACCTATTGGGGGCAGTCCTTCCTCAACATCCCAAGACCCCATTGATATGATCTTGGCTCTTTTACCTACAGAGTCCGAGGCTAGCCAATTACCTATCTCATGAGACATATTTTATAGGGATTGTCACCAAACCAATTCCATCCTCTTCTTCAATAGTCTGATTTTCACATTTGGTTGATCGCTTGGATTACGTTGATAATTCCATGCTCTTGGTACGTCTTTGAATCCCCTTTTCGACCCAAATGCAAATTTTTCCTAAAGATACTTCCACGATCTACCCAAGGGTATTTTCTAGCAACCAGATCAACATTGACCATGCCTATTGAAATGGCTTATTCTTCATCATCCCTACCTACATCCAAACCTCTACCCATAACTAAAACCATTCCAAGACCTCAAAACCTACCCACACCTATCTCCTCACCCGTATCTAGACCCATCACTACCTTGGGTGTCATGTCGACATCAAGCCTTACTCACCCACCTATCAAATTGGACTTAGCCGCATCTTCCCAAACCTGCACCAACATTATCCCTCTACCTAAAAAGAAGACCCAACCTTCTAGGTCACATACACCGGTCTCACCTACCACACCTTTGTCACCTTCCCCTTTTCGTCCATCCTAGGGCCCCATCCATCAACCTTGATCAAATAGTCTCCTACCCAAGGCCAGTCAAAAGATAAACAACCTACTACTACATCACAAGCCTTTGTTACACCTCATTCACCCAAAACCTAAGCACCCTCACCCTCACCCATGCAATTTTTACCACCTATACCTCCACCAATTACTATCCCCTCAACTTTACCTATACGACTTCAACCCATACCGTCCACCCAACCTCAACCAACCACTTCCACCACAACTTAGTTGTCCCCGTGGGTAACCCATCCTCTTCCACCATCTATTTTCCCTTCTGCATCCTGTACTCCCATGTCACCTTTACCCAAGAAGGTGCAACCCAAAGATAAGAACCCACTACCCTCCAATAAGGTAGTCAAACCAACAAAACCTTTCATCACTAGCTCTTCTACCCCACCTTTACCCAAGCAGATGCTAGCAAAACATAAGACAATACCACTTACCAAACCAATGGACCAACCCATTCCCCCTCCTATAAATCCTCTTCCCTCATGATCATCTGCACCTTTACCCAAACCCACACTCACTTCCCATTGTGATCCATTAGCGGGGTCCTACACCAACATTTTAACCAATCTCTTAGAGACTTCCATCATCACATTACTACCGCTTCAACCTTACAATCCTCTCAAACCCAAACCAAAAGGGTTTGATGAAACCAATATTTGTGCCTATCATCGTGTGTCAGGACATGATGTAGAAAATTGTAAGGCTCTAAAGACCGTTCTTCTCTAACTTTTTCCTCCTGAACAAAATTTCAACAATGATGACCTTCTTGATGAGGACCATGTTCCACCTTCACCTATCACCACACATCATCATCCTTTACCCATTCAACGACTAGTATCTCCACCCCGCAATCATTTTATCCACCTCCAAAATTTGAGATCAACATGGTCTCGTATTAGAGAGTTGGCCAAATCACCACCCAAATGTTAGTGCACCCTACTCATTTCACAAGGCTCTTATCCACCGTTAGGGTTTTTTCCCTCATGTCATTATACCTTTCATGGCACACCCTCTCCATCCACCTCCCCTTAGATTAACATGGTTCACGTTACCACCCGCACTCAGAAAGACAAAGGCAAATAAAAAGTAACTAGCCCATCAACCAACCCTATGCCCAATATACCATCTACACCCACACCCAAAATCACCATCCGTAGACCTACATACCCTATCTCTAATGGGGTCACCCATCGCGTAATGATAAAATAATTACATTAGTCCCCTCTAAAGATGTCTTTATATGATCTCGTCTAAACTTCTGAATCTCATAGACAATCCCTTATTGAGGTTTTGTAATCCATTAAAGTTTTACCCAATGACCCCACACCAGTGGCCTCCATTATCACCCCTCATCATGTGGCCTCACTTACCAAATCATCTCCTTCTTCTACCCCCATTTCCACTCCTCAAGTCGCCGCCCTCAACTTCTTTGATGAGGAGATTGTACCTCTCCAGTCAGATGACCCTAATCCCACACTTTTCATTTCCATTTATATCGATAACATACGCATACGACGCATCATGATCGATGGTGGTGCTAGCATTAACATCATCTCCTCCCACACGTACAATAAAATGTGCATCTTATCTAATTATATGCATAATAACCCAGTTATGATGTGCTCCTTCAATGACGCCATCACCTCCACCCTTGGCACCATTATCCTTCACATTCGCGTAGGCCCTCGCACTATCCGGAACTATTCTACATCTTAGAGGGAGAGTTCTAGTATAACCTATTTCTTGAAAGACCTTGGATTTCATCATGGGTTGTGTCCCTTCAACTTTACACCGTTGTGTAAAATTTGAACATGAAGGACATAAATATACCATCCCCGCCAACCCATTGCCATTCAAAACTTGCAACATGTTATACCGACCCAATGATGTACTTGTACCGGTCAAGGCATATACCACTATCCCCACTTCTCCTTCACCCATGAGCCCATCCACCAATGTTGCCACCTCTCCCACATCTAACTCTTCTCCTCATATTATCATCTCAGCCTCTACTGTTGAACCCTCTACTTCCCAACAAACCATTACCCCTCCTACCCAATCATCCATTGAGTTGTTTATCCCCACCACCCCCATATTGACTACGATCATGTAGAAGGTGTTTTTCAATACCTCACTGCAGGGAATTACCGCCTATACAATATCGACACATTCCTCACTCCACAAGAGTATGGAAACATGTGCCAACACCCTAGTTATGACTACTGTGTAGGTGAGGTTTTTCCTTATGGTCCTCCCCACCTTCGCACTAACCTAACATATGGGGGACTTGAAACTGCCACTTATTCACCGAACCTCCATCCCAAACATGACCATTTTCATCTAGCCTCTAATATTTATATAACTATCACTTCGCCCACACATTTTCTTTACCGTTGCGCTTTCCTGAAAGGCTTTGGTTTTGGTTTTTTTACGAACAAGGTGACATCTTGTCATTTCATGTACCACTGTAAACACAATAATCACAGTGGTATTGGCTTTGCCACACCACCTTCCAAAAAGGCCTATGTTAACCTCATTGAGGAAGATAAACCTTCTCCATTTAATTCACCAACATCACCACCTTCACGCACGGAGTCCATAGATCCCAAATCTATTCCTCCTAACTTTTTTTTTCATAAACATGATTTCCCTAGGACCTTTGACCTATCAACGCGATGGAGAGATTCCCTCTTCTCTTCCCTTCATGTATCCTGACATGATTGATGGCAATACACCTTATAATAACGTCCTTCAATGTCAAGATGATGAGTCTATCCTCACCTACCTTGGTGCGGAAGATTCTTACATTCACCAATTGTTACATTCTGAGACGCAAACCATGTTGAATGAATCAACTATCAAAATCAACATTAACACTTAAGATGACCCGCACATTCTAAAGATAGGCCAGTCTTTAGATGCTATTGAACATGAAGCTTTAACCTCTTTCCTTTGGGACCATAACAACACTTTTGTTTGGTCCTATGCTGATATGCTCGGTATTGACCCAAACATTGTGGTTGACAATATCATAACCATTCTTGATGCCAAACCCATAAAATGAAGTTAAGGAAAATGTATACTCACATTAGTCTTCTTTTCAAAGAAGAACTTCAGCGCCTTCTCTCGGTTTCCTTTATCTTACCCAATAACTATCCCCAATGGATTTCTAACATTGTTCATGTCACAAAAGCGATAGGGGAACTCCGCATTTACATGGACTTTTGTGACCTTAACTTAGCTTGCCCCAAAGATGACTTTCCTCTACCAGGCATTAACCAACTGGTTAATCTCATTGTCGCCATGAGATGCTATCACTCATGGATGATTTCTTGGGTTATAATAAAATATTACTCACTCTAGAAGATCAACACAAAACTTCCTTCATCACTCCTTGGGGGACCTTATGCTATCGAGTCATGCCTTTTGGCCTTAAAACACTAGTGCTACATATTAGCGATCCATGACTTATATCTTTAATGACATCATGCATTGCATATTGGAAGATTATGTGGATGACCTTCTTGCCAAATCAAGACATCGGGCCGAACACCTGATGGTCCTTAAGGTCATCTTTGATTGCCTCATCAAGTATTGTGTTCGCCTTCAACCTAAGAAGTGTGTCTTTGTGGTACTTTTAGGAAAAATCCTTAGTTTCATCATTTCTTTGCATGACATAGAATTCAATCCTACTAAAGTGAAGGCTATTCTTGAAATGCCTCCGCCTACTAATCTTCGTCAACTTCAAAGTTTGCAAGGTAAGTTGTAATCTATCCATCAGTTCATTTCACAAATTTCTAACCGATGTCACCCATTTCATCATCTCCTCAAGAAGGATGTTTCATTCAAATGGGATGATGAATGCCACAAAGCCTTTAACACATAAAACAATACCTTCTTCAACCACCGGTGCTCATTCCTCTTAAGGATGACCAACCATTTTATCTATACATTTCCGCTACTGATCATTCCTTAGGTGCCATGCTCACTCATTACGATGAGTAAAGACAGGGAACATGCGATTCTATTATATAAGTTGTACACTTTTGGACTATGAGACTAGGTACACCCATGCTGAAAAACTTTGCTTAGCCTTAGTTTTTGTCACCACTAAACTACGTCATTACCTACTCAACCACAAAACCTTTGTCATCACTAACATTGACCCTCTACATTATATGTACACCAAACCCTACCAACATCAATGTGTTACACGCTGGCTCATGCTTCATTCTGACCTTAACCTTGAATTCATCCATCATAAGTCCACAAAGGCCAAGTCATCGCCGACCAACTAGCAGATGCCCCTCTTTCTAAAAATCAACCCTCTAACTTCAATTTCCTCAACGAATCCATTACTAATCTCTCTTTAGACGATACCACTTACTAGATGACCTTATTCTTTGATGGTTCCAAATGTCGGCGTGGAGGTGGTGCGGGTGTTATCCTCGTTCCTCTTGCTAGTGAACCTATGTCGTATCTTTCAAACTAGATTTTAATTGCACTAACAACATCACCAAATATGAAGCACTTGTATTAAGTCTTCAAACTGTCATCTCCATAGATGTTAAATCAATTAATATCTTTGGTGCTTCCTAACCGGTGGTAAACCAAGTTAATGGGACATACCAAAGGTGTCGTAAAGAAATACTATAGAAGTACAAATTTCATGTTGACAAGATTTTGACTACCTTTGACCGTTACGAGCTTCAAACCATCCCACATTCTACCAATAAATTTTTGGATACCATGGCCCGCCTGGCTTCTCAGATACATGCTTCTCCTACTAACTCCAAAATCTTTGTCACAATATAAAGGTTGCAATCACCCTCTTATTTACCTCATGAGGTCCATTCCATCGGAACCATTGCACCTGACCCACATGACCTTTGGTATAAGAAGTTTGCAGACTATCTTTCCCTTTCCATTCTACCTCCCAATCTCACTCGTAATGGACAACGTGCCTTTCTTAAAAGCTTCTCTCGTTATGTCATCATGGGTGGTCTCCTTTATAATTATGGCTTCGATGGTATTCTCTTACGATACCTTACAAGTTCTAAAACTCCTTACACCATCAAGGAAGTACACAATAGAATTTGTGGAGGCCACTTTAGCAGCTTTAGATGTTGCTAAATGCATTCTTCGCCTTAGCTATTATTGGCCAACCTTGAACCATGATTTGTTGTGACTATGTCAAATGTTGTGTGAAATGCCAGCAACATGCTAATCTTCATCACACACATAGTCATGCCTTAGAGGTCACACGTGACCTTTGACCTTTCTCTCAATGGGGTTTGGATCTTGTCACAGAGATCAATCCTCATTCTTCACAACGCCATCAATGGATTATAACTACTACTGAATATTACACTAAATGGGTAGAATCCATTCCCTCGTTTAAAAAATCTAAGAAGATATGTGAATTCATCAACCATCACATCATTTCTTGCTTTGGTATTCCTCACCGCCTCATCACCGATAATGAAAGCAATTCAAAAAAACCTACAAAATTTGTGCTATGATTTTGGCATTCAACTCGTTTCTCGTCACCTTATTACCCACAAATAAATGGCTAAGCGAGAATCAGCCAATAAAACCTTGAACAAAATTCTTATGAAAGTAATTAACAATCTTTGGGAAGGATTGGCATATGCACATTCCTTTCACCTTATGGGCTTATTGCACTAGTAATCACACTTCAATGTTGCCACACATTTTCTCTAGTCTATGGTACAAAGGTTGTATTGTCTCTCAAAGTCCAGATTCCATCTCTCTGCATCTCACTACAAGACATGCTCAATGACAATGACTTTCACCAGGACCATTTAGCACAACTTGAGTTGTTAGATGAACATCGTCTCAATGCTCTTGACCATCTCCAAATCTACCAAAAATGTATCAAATGTGCCTACGATAAATGTGTCCATGAATAAACCTTTCAAGTCAATGACCTCGTCCTGAAGGAAAAATCAACATGTAACCAAAGAAGAGAAAAGTAAATGGAGCAAATTTGCTCCTATTTCGTTGGGACCCTATATAGTTACTCATGCATATGGATCAAGTGCTTATCATTTATCTTCACTTGAAGGTAAACTCGAACTGAGCCCTCAATGCCTTACATCTCAAACCATTTTAGTGTTAAAATCAAGTCCTATATCACCTTTTGTCTATTGGTTTCTCATCCTTTGAGCATCATTCACCTTCCATGTTACCTTTTTTAAGGATCAACGATTAAAGAAGAATCATGTGATTACTCGTCACCTTCATCCTTATCTTCAATATGAGTACCATGGATTTACTCATGGCATGATTCTTATGGATAATTTTTGTCTTTTTCAAAGATGGAATCCCATTTTCATTCATCACTTGAAACCATCTCTTTCATAGTTAACCTTTGTGTGTTATAGTTTTATCTTCTAAACAAGAACCTAATCTTCCTCTATAGTCTTGTCCATGACTTAAACGTCCAAAAGAAAAATGGGATTCAACTCCTTGAGTCAAACTTCCAACAAAAATATGACTCCCTCAAAAGGGACATCTCTTCTCGTTATCTCGCCGCTATAAATAGACTTGCTCCCTCGAAGGATAGCTATATAAAGTCATTACAAAAAATATAACAAAGTTTTGAAGCTTCTGCATCAATCAACTTCACGGAGACCTCAAGGAGATAATATACTCATCCCATATACACTTCCCGCATTGATGAGTCTATCACAAACAAAAAAAATGATGAAGTAAATGATAACCCTTTGCCATGGACTTGCTTATTTTTAATCATGGGTTTCTTGCTAGGTAAACATGTTGGCATACATTAAGTTATGCTAAACCACCCATTTCCACCTCATTGCCTTTTTACCCTAATTTCTTTTATGTTCAAGGACTCGTCAGAATAAGCTGCGACATTTCATGATCATGTGACTTTCTTCACCCTACAACACCTTTTAGGGTCTCACGTTCATAAGCCAATATTTGGTATGCTAGACTCATTAAGGTGTTTATCAATTAGGTGGCTCTTTTACCACCTTTTACCATTTACCTTCCTCATTAATTGTTTATTACCCTATACAGGACCAAAGCATCGACACCGACACTTTAAAATATTTCCACTATCACCTAAGACTCAACCATGCCTATTACCTCAATTTAACCATGCCTATGACGTCAACTCAATCATGCCTAAAACCTACCAACCCTTTCCTCTAATTCATCATATTCTTCCCTAGCTTATGGGATAACTACATCACTGAGGCCCCTTTTTGTTGGGGCTATGTAGGTAGCACTCCTAGGGCATGGGGCCCTTGGAGGTTAGCTCGGCCACTCTTTACCCTAACCCATTTTCCCCACATATTTTCTATTAACATTCTACCGTAATTAGTTTCCATTTTCACAAATCTTGGAAATTTACCACACATACATATCTACCATTTTATCACACCATCAAAACATCTAATCAATCATTTCACATTTCTATAATATCAAATATTTCAGAAATCTACACCATAACATACATATAACTCATCATTTATTTCCCATGTTACCAATCACTTGGACACTAAATCAAAATTACAAACAAGACTCAACCATGCCTAAACCGACCTAACTCAACCATGCCTAAACCGACTTGACTCAACCATGCCTAAACCGACCTAACTCAATCATGCCTAAACCGACCTAATTCCATCATGCCTAAACCGACCTAACTCCATCATGCCTAAACCGACCTAACTCCATCATGCCTAAACCGACCTGACTCCATCATGCCTAAGTTGACCTAACTCCATCATGCCTAATCCACCTAGTTTTCACCCATATACATATAACAATGAAAATTTTACAACATAAGCACAACATCATACCATAAATATCACCATCTCTATATAAATCATCAGAATTTATGTGTCCATACATATGTGCATAGAAGCAAAATCAATACATGTGCCTCTCATATACAATCTCAACATCTTCGGCATGCAGGCCGGTATAATAATCAAAAGACTCAAAAATCTCATGTACATCCTCGCTATCTTCGGCACGTAGACCAAGTATAAATCAAAAATATACAAAAATCTATACCCTAAACATATATGGTGACTAATCATCACCCCACTTGATGTCCAAGTCAGTCCCATATGTCTCCTCCTCCTCCTCTCCTCTAGCCCGGTGCCCTCCCACCATCTCTTCAACCTCTACGGGTCTAGCCCTTGCCTCTACCTGACCTCGTAGCTAGGTTTGGCCTCTGTGAGCTAGTAGCCTCTCCCTCACCCTGTCTCTAGGCTCATTTGCCCCCTGTACTTTGCACTCTGTGTTTGAGATATATTCCTCTCACTCAATACCTGTCATACCATGTACTTCGCATAGGAAGGGACATTTATCCTGACAACAATCAAATGATAATGGTAGTACCTAGCCTCATTTAGGGCATCCCTAAATCTGGCCATCAGCATTGTCTATGGCAGTGTCATGGGTCTCTCAGTAACCTGTGAACCCTGCCCTACTACTGGAGGTCTCGACCCTTGTACCTGTGAACCCTGCCCTCCTCTTTGTACCATGGGACCCTATCTCCTGATGCCTTTACCATGGGCCCCTCGCCTTTGAGCCTAAGGTGTTGCCTGTGTTGTGACCTAGGCTTGTAAGGTCACAATCAGTGTGCTGTGCAATGGAAAACTAGCCCTATAAAGCTACTACCTACATGTGCAAGGTGGCCACCTATCCCCCGTCTCCATCTCCACCATGTGTGGGTGCCTCGTCCCTAGGTAATCTAGTCTTGTAATGCCACCACTTGTGCTCGTAATGTGGCTACCTATGCCTCGAACCCATCGCTCGCCTGCCCTGTGTAATACTGTGATATACTCTACAAAGTCATAATTTTCCCCCGTAAAGTATCCCTCTTAATCGTAATGGTAGCCAAGTTTAGCTACCCTGGCCTAGGTGGTGTTACTTGTAGCTAGACTTCCCACCACTACCTTTATCTATCTGTAACTCTAGCATCATCAACTGCTCGGTCCACCGCTTGCTCCTCTTGCTCGTTAGTATTGTCGATTGTGGTCGAGGCATAGGCCTCTCCACGTCATATCTCCTGTCAGACGAGGGAACGGTGGTGGCACATCTGGGCAGCCCAAACTACCACCTGACCCTGTTAATAGGTATCATCTCATGCTCACCAACATGATGCCCCTCTATCCACCTTAGTAGTTGTAACTTGTCCAGCCTTCACCGCCATCTACCTATACGAAGGAAGCTAACATACGACCTCAAAATGATGTCCACTTCTGATAACCCTCCAACACTCGCCTATAATATGCCACATCATGAGTAGCCCTGATAGCCCTGCGCTCTCCAAAAATAGGCACCCAATGCCTATATCTAACTCAAACCAATCCCACATTGAATGCATCCAGACAGGGGTATATCGATTGGACACACACATATGATGTGCTCATATGCCCAAAGAATGGAAAAGAAAGGTACAAACATAAACTAAACCTCTACAACCTCCCATAGGCCCACAACTCCTTATAAATTTGTACGAAGAATGTTATTACCCAAAAAACAAGTCTTATCCTCCATCATTTCATGGAGAACCCCCATTATCACCCATGGGAATCTCCCACCCTCTACATCTAGCAGCACAAAACAACACACTGCCTATGATTAGGACCACTAACCTCATCTCCTTAGGATGGGCCATGTACATATCTCCATAGCTCAGGCTCCCCTATGGAACCTCATCTCTGTCCTCCCTTCTCCAAACACCGTCAACATCAGCTCCTCTGATGCCTCTAAAGAAATAGAATAAACTCCTGCGTCACCACTATCGGTAACCGCAAGATCCTGTACACATCCTCTAGGGTGACTATGATCTCACTCGTCGATAGATGAAATGTTTTGTCGTTGAATCCCATCTATCGATGAGTGCAACCATTAAGCTCGGCTCCTAAAATATGTTCATGTATCATCGGCCCCAATAAGGCCGACATCTGTAATGTGACGCCACTCCTCGCCATCACGCTCCCTCATCACGCTAACAATAGAAGCGGTACTCTGTCTCTCATCTACAACTGGTCCCTAGCCTGCACCCAACAAACCACACCATTATTAAATCTTGACTATACCTAACATATCACGTACCTGACTAACTTGTTCCCTAAATTTTTATTACTTATTTCCTCGCAACCCTAACGACCTACCCCTTTCCCCCATCCCAATTTCACATCCCTCAAATCATATCATATATACCTTTTACCCTACCTATTCTCAACACACTTACATTTATACCTCACTTTCTCTTTAACTCCCACTCCCACCATAACCCCTGTCTTGATCTATTTTTTCTCAAAATCCAACCGGCATCGATCACCTTTGGTGACTAGCATCGACCCATCATGACCAGCATCAATCACTTGTTATTTGGTGATGTTACCTATGGCTAACCAACGTCACCCACCCTTGACCAACGCGTTGATCACTATCACATCGATCCAACCCGTAAACCCCCATTTCTAGAAAATTGACCATACCGACCTAAATACCTACCCTATCCTAACCAATTATCCCCTACCTTTCTCCCTACCCATATTTAACCCCTATTGGACTTCCTACCCTTTCCCATTTCATTAATTTAACTTCCAAATTCAAAATTAATTCCTACCCGAAACCATTTCTACTCAAATTGATTTCTACGAACTATTTCAACTAACAAGCGTAGAATTGGATCGAATCTTACCTTATCTTGGTTCTGTCGATATGGTGGTACGTCTGTCTGTTGCACTAGTGGATCACCCGAACCCTCTCCCACCTCTGCCATGTCAAAATCCACTCCTCACCTCAAACAAATCAAATCAATCACACCGCTCTCGTGGACCCGTCTACTAGCTCATATCACCAACTCGTACTCTCCACCTCAACCCGATACAATGCCTTGTCATTCTCTCTTGGAAAGGTGCAAAAAGGTCAAACGGATATTTCATTTTCTCCAAAGTCACACCACAATAATGATTCCGTAAAATATGGAATTTTTATTTTATAGACCAAACTCAACTCGACCGATGTCGTCCATAACAGAACCTCATACCTTTCACCCAAACAACCCAAATGACCTAAAGCTTGACCCTGACTTATCCCCACCACTTTATTTACCTGTATGACTTCTAGATCTGATCATAACCTAGCCTATTAGATTAGATTTGTTTATTTTATTTGAATGAGATACCTAAATCATATCAACTACAGTAGGACATTATTGGTTCATATTACTTCTTGCATTAAGTTGTTTTAAACAGTGGATTGATAGCCATCTAGAAAGTATCGCACTTCCTGCATCTAACATACGTTAGGCATTCCACTGACATATATTGTTTAATACTCCTTTTGTGGTCTTGTTTATATTCACAGGTAGTTCCTCCTAGCAAAAAGGAAGTTCTCGCAATCAACATTGGATTGGGAAATTAGAACGTGTGCTCTCTATGTTCTACCTTCACTCATAGGTATTCCTCCTTACCCTTACCTTATCTGATTTTTCTCTTACGTATGCACATTATTTGGCAAAACAAGGAGTTTAGTCTCATGAAGCTTGATAGTTTGATAAAGTTGTTCAAACGAACAAGAGGTCTCAAAGAGAACGCTCTCCTGAAGCGGTGGTAATAGACTCTAAATAAATAAGTCTTGAAGCTCAGAATCTGCAAGTACGTTAGTCATCTTAGCTAAATTGTTTTTGTATCACAAGACATAATCAAATAAGTGTTTGTTGGACCCTTGTTTGAGTTGTGCTAGTTGAGCATAGGAGATCTTAGAGCCAATGTTAATAGAGAAATGTGTGAGAAAGGTGTCGACCAAATGCGTGAAAGAGATTACTGAATAGGTCGATAGGTCATAGAACCATTGCATTGCATAGTCTTGTAAACTATGAGGAAAAATCTTAGCAAGAATGGTGTGATCATCTGCATAGTCAAGACATGCTACGTGGAAAGCTCAGAGATGTTCTTGTGGGTCACCATGGCCTTTAAAAATGGGAAACTTGGGAGAGATGAAGTTAGGTGGAAATGAATAAGTGAAGATAGCCAGCGTAAAAGGGGTATGTAGTAATGAAGTAGAATCTAAAGATGGTGATCTTTGAGAAGTAGCGAATTGGAGTTGGAAAATTTGATTTTGCAAATCCTAATATAAAGATGTGAAATCAGGAGTGTTTGAGGAAGATCCAAGCTGCATATTAGGAGTGCTAGGGTGGGTGATGGGAGCGGTAGTTGTAATAATAGGAGCAGAAACATAAATGGGTGGAGTGGAGACCATGGGAGCTGAAGAAGCCACAGAAGTGGAAGCATCATGAGTTCTCTTAGCAGAAATTAAAGCATGCAAGACATGAGGAAGATGAGTAGGGTTTTTCATGCAAATCTTGTTAGAAGTAGGTAATAGCATTGAGTTTATCTTGGTCAACATTGGTGTCTTCATCATAGGACTTCTCACTATCAGATGCCTCTATTTTGTGAAGAGAGACATTATCGAATTATCTAAAGCATTGTCAGTGTGAGCTGCAGAAGTAGGGATATCGGCCATTAGTTTGGAAATCCTACGAGTGAATGAGGGAAACTCACAATATTGAAAATCCCCAAAATGACCATTGTGAGTGATGGGCATACGAAAGAGAAGCCCAAGGAATAAGGGTATTCAAAGTTCAAAGTTCACCAAAAATGATTAAATAAAATTAACTAATATGTAGTATGTGGGGATAGTTAATCTAAACTTTGAACAACTATAAATAAAGTAAATAAATGCAATAAAGAAGTATATAAATGAGCTAAACATCTATGTAAAATGAAATTCTAACCCTAATGTGCAAGATAGGAGATGAAAGAACTCGGCTAAATAATAGATACTCGCGTGACTATGTCGCGAGGAGACTAGAAAATTTGGATGTATCAACGATCGTGAAAAATCTCTCGAAAAGGATGGATCTGGACTGATTCCTAGATTGGAGCACTTGGGAAGGGACTAGGGTGCCGTGGTCGGTTTGGTCTGCAACCTGGGCACCCTAGTCGTGTAAAAGCTCAAACTGATCTTCACTAGTTCAATAGATGGTCCAAAACCCTCATTGTCTATCGCATCAGATTCACTGTCCTGCACTAAGTGTCGCCAATAATCCAAGATGATGTAAAGACCTACAAAATACCAAAAGAAGTATCAAAACCCTAAAAATAAAGATGCAAATGAATGGGTCAGACTGACCTCAATTGCCACAACAATGGGCTTACTAACTAAGCGTTACACTACATTTTGGACCCAAATGTAGTTTTGGTGAGTGTGTGCATAATGTTCCCTAGGTGCTCTTATGTCAGTCACACTTTGTGAAGTAGCAAACAATAGTTAAATGTAGAAAATGTAATAGTATGTGTGCATGGAATAGAATATAATCTCTCCCCATATTAAGTGTGATGCATATGTCCTATTCTTGTGCCTTATGACGGAGCTATGTGGATACAAGTGATCTCCAATGTAATAGATGGATGTAACTCTAGATGAGTGATAGTAGTGAAGGATGCTTGGTCCCTCATTATGGTCTTGTTAATTTATATTTATAGGGTTCTCTTGATTTAATTTCATAATTAACCCAAAAATATCTAACCACCAAAAAGATAAGAATCGAAATGGCTAGAAATAGCCCAAAGGTGGCGAGAAAGTGCAAAAAGGATCGCGGTGCACTGGTGGGACCAAGGCATCCATGGGCAACCCAATACTAATTTGGGCACACTAGTCGAAGCTAAAATGATGTGGGATGACAGAACTGGGAAGGTGGATGTAAAAGGTCGGTAATGAAGAAATAAAATAAAATAAGATGGCCAAAAGATGGGGGTTAATTAGTACTTTCTTCACTCAAGAACCTTCTAAATAGTAGCATGAGACCGAGATTAAATAATGTCTAAATTGCATGATTTTGTGTCTACACAAATCATGGGGGATGTTACATATATTTAAAAAAAAATTGGGGAGAATATTGGTGGGTAAAATAAAATCCAAAAATAATATTAAACACACTTTGTAACCTTTGTCAACATACTCCCAAACTTTGCCAAAATGAGAGCTTTAAAATAGGTATGTCCAAGTACGCAAGTATAGAAAATTTTGAAGCAAGCAAAAGAGGCTCTAGAAGTAGAGTGTAGATAACATAAATGGTACGAGAGTCATTAATTTAGAGATTCTAAATGGTTTTTCGTGGATTGGTTCTTACCAACTTCAATATGGGTTCGTCAAGTTTTTATGTGTGTGATTTTTATGGGTTTTATACTTTGGTTGTTTACTTACATTATTTGATATGAAATGTGGCATTTTTTTGGCATGGTGATGTCTTCATATTTTTATAGTATCACTACCTTCTTCAAACTTAAGATAAGCAAGGCCTAAGGATTCCTTGTCTCAAATGTCTAAATACTGAAATATATAAAAACTTGTAATGTTACTATTAAATTGAGATTAAATGTTATTTTGCATCGAAAATCCTCAGAAATGTTACGGCATTAGGTCTAACCAAATCCCTTCAAACCGTATGTGTGAATGAGGTAAAAACTTAATAAATTGAAACATAAGCATAAAAATTAAAACATAACCATATCTTCTAACTTATAGTATCGTAGATATTAAACTTGGTCATTTTTTGAAAATTTATAGTATTAAAGATGTCAATTTTATTTTTAATTTTTAAGAAATCAAAGTGCAAGAATCAAAGATTCACTATGCCCTGTGTGGCAAAAAAACTTGTGGAGATGAGAGAGAAAACTATAACTGAATAATCTAATTATAGATTAATAGAATAGTATAGTCATAAAAATATGGTAACATGTCGCGTTTTGCAATGCCAAGTTTGGCTTTGCTCCTCGCTAAGATAAATGCTCACATTCATAATCAAATTCATATATCTCTTTGGTTATTTTATGACCTACTAAAATTTACACTCTACTATGTTGGAAATTAAGATAATATTATTTAATCAAAGTAATAAACTAGACTTGTGCACCATGCCACAACTTTCTGCTTTTGCTTCACATCTTTCATATCTACAACTATACGATTTCGTCGGGTTGTGAAATTTGGTCTTGGGCAACTTGTATTTTCCTAATCTTTCACATTATTTGACTCTATTTTTTATATGAATACATTTATTGCATTGTTTCATATTCTTAGGGTCATCCTTAATAGAATATTTCACCTACAGAAGGCTATATAAGCAAGTCAAAGCATCACTTTATAACTCACATGGAACTCTTACAAGATCTTATTGCAAATAACTTTCCAAATTCACTCAAGGCTCTCCAAATATACCTAAATAGGTGCACATCAATTAGAATAGCCCTTCCTATAGGTTTGAAGCACTCAACCATGTCAAAAATTCTAGCTTCCTCCATTCCCAAACATGCGAGAGGTCATAAAACCATGTATTACTAAAAGCAAAGTCATTCTAAGAATAGTCAAATGGTTTTAAGGAATAAAGGGTTAGGTCACATAAATGAGGCACATTGCATCATACTACTATTGTGTCATGTACATTTTATACTATATAGTTATCTCATTATTCTTTATGTCAAGAGACATAAGGGTACCCATAAAGGGTTGGCTTAGATCACACTCGTGCTTGCTGCACAAGCACCTAGAGAACTATATGAGGCTTGATATCACATGAGGGCATGTAGTGTAACACTTGGATTGGTTTATATGGGTTGACCACCAAGGGTATTCTAGCCTCGTCGTGCATATGATTTCTCCTTTTGTTTTGCTAATGCTTTGGTGAAGGGTAATGTGTTTAGGGTTTCCACTTTATGCGGGTTATTAAAATTCATCTCAAAGTTGTGAAAGAAAAAATGACATACGCGAAGGGAATTTCCAAGAAAGTTAAGCACACAAGAATTTATAGATCCCAACTATCAAAGTGTCTAATATCATATAATTCCATTCAAGACCATATGGCTACATGTCTATATCCTATAAAAAAAATTTATGCGGTCCTACCCTGCTTAGTTTGCAATTACATAATTCACAACGAAACATCTCTAGTTTTTAATCTACCTTTTCCACTTGTATGCCCATATGGATCTTTTTTGTTCTAATATAAACAACCAAATCTTCATATCCTCTTATGTATTTGAGCTATCATTTATAAATTTTTTGTAATTATTAATGCATTATTCTAATTATGAATGATTAATTATAAATTGATTAGATTGTAATAATTCCCTCAAACCCTTACATCATATTTATTATTTTACACTTTTCATGACATATAAATTAATATAGGTGTAAACATTTGTTGAACTCCACTCCCAATTTAATCTTGGACCTTGTTCTAAACCCTAGTTTCCCTAGGGTTTCATCTCCATATTGTATATTCAAATCCAAACCTGATTTTCATCTATCATATGCACTAAATTTGGATTTCACAAATTGCCCTAGGATCTTATGGCCAGTCCTTCCCTTTGGGTCTCTTTTTAGGGATTCCTAAATACCCAATCGCCTCTTGTTACATATTGTAAGCATAACAAATCTATTTTCAAATTCCTTAGAGGTTTTTATTTATTTTAATATATTAAATGAAAATATATTTTTGTTTGACACAATTTTTAGAACAATGTTTGGAAATTAAAAATTACTATTTTTTAGTAATAGGGGAATTATAAGAAAATATACATTTTTTACAAATTCCTTGGAGGTATTTATACCACGTAATTAGATTGAAAATTACCTCTCTTAGCTTCATTAATTTTTGTTTATTTTCATAAATGAGTGTTTTATTTAATTGATGACAACCACTTTTTTCTAAACATCACATTTGGGTCCTACCCTCTATGGTCTATTGATAGTTGGCCTTCTACTCATCATTGACTATATACTATTTCTTCTAAGGATTAATTATCCTTTGTATAATCAAGGCTTGTCCTAGGCCCTAGCTTTGTAAAATCATAAGGGATACCATCCCTTTAACTAGGTTCATGCCTCTTATAATATTGTAAGTAAGGATTGTGATTATTTTTCTCATTCTCTTGGTACTCTTGACCCTATTTATTCTCACCATTTACATACTTTTGAATATTGTCTTAAAACCTAGTGGCTAACTCAAAGTTTTGGCTATGATTTCATCCCGTAATTTGAGGTTATTCCTCCTTCTCTCCTAGATGATAATGCAAATTCAAGTGTTATTATTCCAAATACTAATGATGATGTTGTCACATGGATCGTGCACCTGTTGAATTGTTGAAAGATCTTGTGCAACGTTGGATCATCCCCAAGGTGTGGGACCTTGTTGCCTTGGGATGAACCTCTGGAGAAGGCCAAATTCTCTCGAAACTTAGGGCACCTGATGTAAGATCGATGTGCAAGGCTAAAAACACTTTAAATGATTCTAATCTACTCACTTCACAAGGCTCAAGGTTAGAAATAAAAAATGAGGAAAATGTGGTGATACACCAAAAGTATAACTAGATAATCATATGATCTTCACACTGGAATGGATTAACTCAGAAAGGATAAAATAACTACCACAATCTAGTTCAACTTGTGCTATTTGGACAGGGTGAATAATAAACCACAAACAAAATAACATACATTCCCTTGTAAGACCCCAAGTATACCTAACAGATGGATCAAATCTGATTGAATACACAATCAACAACCATAACAACATAAGGCATGCACATGTCAAATATCCCTTTCACTTATTATAGCCAATGATAATGTAACTTTATAACAGAAGAAAAAATAATCTTTTCACAACTGGTATTTGAGATAATCACATCACTTTCCCATAAAATGAAATAAGATATTCTGAAATAAAGGTGAGCTAACCACTTACACTAAGGAATTGTGCATCCACAAAGCATACATTGATCAACTATTAACACAATAAATCAGATTCTCCATGGAAAAATATTGTTCTAAATGTAATTGAAAGGCTTCAAAGTATTCAAATCACTCTTCCAAGCTTGAAGAGTAACTTCCAAAAATGATCTATCTATCTTTAAAAACTTCATACACTTAACTATTTATAAGTTCCTTAGGTTGAGCCATTACAGCTAGACCTTAACCAACAAATTACTAAAAATAGAAAATCATTAAGTTCTAGGGAACAAGCTCCCATAAAAATAGCAAAGTGGTTGCAAGGGTTTGACTCGGTCAACCCTATAACTTGGACTGATCCAGAGCTTGGAACTGTCCTCCCATGGCCACCTAGCTTCAGCTTAGCCCTACAACTCCTCCTATCTTCTCTTGTTCTTTTCCAAAGTAGCCATTTGATGCTTATATTCAATGAAATGCTTGATAATTCCTTGTACTTATCCTTCCTCTAGCCCACATGTGTAATGGTTCACCACATATACTATCTCGATCTCTCTTGCTACCTTTGTTGGAATTATTTTAAGTTTTCTTACTACTTTCTTCAATCGACCTGTGAAATTTTGACATGAAACCAACCTATCAATGGAGTCACTATTGAAGGTCCTAGTTACTTCATCATCCTTTTTCACCAAATCCTTAAAATTTGACTTAATTTGATCTTAGGAAGAGCATCAATGTTCTCATTGAAGAACTTGTAATTAACATTATCAAACTCTTCTAAGATATCATTCAGAGCATCCATTATTTCCACACGTTTATCATCCAATTTCTTTATCAAATCCTGTAATACCTGGGACCTAAATTCCATAGCCTTTTGAAATTTGAACAACTTAGAAACATCATCGATTACTTCTTCTTAAAGAAGTAGATCTAGATCCTCCTCTCTGATCTCACTCCATGTAGTCAAATTCAAATTCAAGTTATTATTATCTTCAGAGAAGGCTTCATCCATTCTATGAATAGAGGCTCTTTCATCCGCAAATCATTATATATTTCAACAACCTCTTTAATCAAAGGATTGGCTTCTTGAAGTATGTGTTCTATCCATCCATTCATTGATCTTCCCTTCTGACCTATCTTCTCAATCTCATGATATGAAATATCATCCAGAGTGGAAGAAATTTTTAGAGCAGTAGTAGTTGAAATATCAGTGGATGGAGTAGGTTGTGTTACCTTTCTCAACAGGGCAGTGAGATGCTCAAATTTTGTTTTTAGTTCATCCTTAGAAGATTTGTCTTTATCATACTTTTCCAATAGATTTCGAGAGTTGTCTACACATCTTGTTTAGCCCTTCATGTGTTGCTTTTCCTAGTGAAAATCTAGAAATTTGGTAGTCATTTTGTGATAGTTTCTTTGGTTTTTCCTCAATAGGAGTAGCAATTTCCATGACCCTTTCTCCTGATTGGTTTACTGATAGGCTAGAGACAATCTTTAGCCACTTGGCTTGTCTCCTTGGAGTAGGTTCCAACACACTTAGATCTATAACATCCACCAAAGGTACTTTCTTCTTTTGTTTTGGAGTCTGGAAAAAAGTCATCCAAGTATAGTAGATGTTGATGGGAGTGGAACAACTGATTCGGTACCTGGAGCACTAGACAATACAATGGCACTGGTAACATTAGTTGGCATTGGAATGGAAGTGGTAATGATAGATGGGGTGGAAGTGAGAATAGCCCCAGGGGTAGATACAACGAGGCTAGAAGTTGAGATGGAAGGAAATGAAAGTTGTAGAGGAAGTGAAGTGGAAACGGAGACCCAATCATCTCCCCTACTGAAAGGACAGGAAGAGATGAAAATACTTGGCCATGGATAGGGATGGAAAAGAATAAATGAGTGTAAAAGTGGAAGGAAATGATGGAGGAAGTGATAATGGTAAGGAAGGAGAGGATGGCATATTTTGTGACAAACTTGGGGAATCAGTGACTTCAATAATCTCTGATACTAGTATTACTAGAGACATAACCTTGGAAGCAGGAGCCTTGGAGAGAGAGGAACTTCCAACAATGAATGAGATCTTCTTAGGGACTATATGGGTCCTTTGGATAGACCTTTTCCCTTTAGTAGGTGTTGGAAGACTCATTGTTGGTTGGGCTTCTGTCCCTTTGGGTGAAATTCCCAAGGTAGCTAACCAATTATATGTTCTCTGCAAAATGGGCCCCACCCTCTCCTTAGTATTACAACATTCTTCTACATACCAATCAATCCATGGCAATGGTTGATTGGCAATATTGTTATCCTTGTAAACTGCATCCAATACTTCTTCTTCATCCTCCATCTCCTTTGGGATCTCTGCAATACCAAACTGTCTCACCTCATCCAAAGTCAACCTTTCATAATCTCGTTGATGGATAATGAACTCATCCCGACAATGAATCCATATATCCTCTAGTTGGGGCACATGAGAACTGGATAAACCTATTTTAGTGAACTTTCCCTAGTAATCAAAATTGGTTTGAGGATGAAAGGTTTACAAGGTTACTTCAGACATTTTAGCATCCACATTCTTTGCTTTATAGATGTTGGCACAAGTATATCAACCAATTGAAATGGGAAACTGGATTCCCACCTTATGTCGTTTGTTCTGGATTTTGTGATAATCCAATAATTTTCAAACCAACTCTAGCAAAACCCATTTTTAGTAGGGCATCTTGGCAGCTTACTGGGAGCACCTACAAAACCAGGAATCCGGATGTATGTAAATGTAGGAAACTACGAGATAAATGGCTCCCCATTCTCGTACTTCTTTGAAAGCCTCATCATAAATCCTTTGATTGTACAAATCCTTATCAAAACGATAAAGGAGAACAATAAAGAAGGCATCATTAACCCTGTAAAAATGTTTGTTTCCCTCATCCATTGTGATTTGAGGATAGAAATCAAAAATCGGGAAGCACTTCTAACACCTTTGGTATTCAACCCATTAAATTCTCCCATAGTAGTTGTAGCATAGACCAAGAAGGAAGTCATGTAAAAGTTCTTGGAAGACAATACTTTACTCAATTGAAAACAAATAGAGCTATTGATATGCTCTCCCCATTGTATGAATTCTTTGTTTTTCTTAATGGTGGCAATGTATAAGAACATCCATTCTGAAACTCTTTTGCGGAAGCAAGGCCTGAAACTCTACTTAGCAACACGATAAGATCGTTTTACTGGGATGAAATCTGATCGGTACATTGTCTTAGGAAACTTGGTAATGCTCTTGGCCAAGTAGCTCTTCATCATGACCTTTGTACACAAATCAGTGTCTTTGTCCCAATGTTCAATTGCAGCTTTAGGTGAGATTGTAGCATAGTCTTCAACATCTAGGAGTTTGAACAAGTCTTCAAAGAAATCAGAATCCAACTGAATTACAACCTTGTCATCAGCATCTTTCACTGATCTGGAATCTTCATCAAAATGGGTTGTTGCGGCCAAGACAAATTTGGGGCAGTGCATGGATGTTGGAAAACCAGTGGCGAGAGAAAGACCACTGTCATATATGGCTTGCATCCAGGAATTCTTGTTAGGAGCTCTCAACCTTGCCCAGAAATCTAAAAATCCACCTACCCTAGGTCAGTATCTCCAATATTCCCTAAGTTTGAAGAGAGGCACAAATGAGGAGAAACCCCTAAGAATGTATATTTCATCTTCTCTTTTCCTTTTGATGAAGAATTTGACATCAAGTTTGGGTTTTGGAATCCGAAAAGCCTTTGAAAATTTGTAACAAATACTACAAAAAGTCCCAAAATGTCGAAGTCTGAATGTCCAAAAATTAAAAGGTTCCGAACCTCCAAAACTGGAACTTCTGAAAGTTTGAAAAAGAATATCCAAAATCCCGAAAATAAAACCTCTGAAAAATAGAAACCCCAAACTCCAAAAAAGTGAGCCTCGAACTCCGAAGCAACAGACCTCCGAACTCCGAAAAGGTGGACCTCCGAAACAACCTTGTGAACTGCGAACTTCACCAAGGGCACGAAAGGAAAGTAAAACACTTGGAAAGATCTTGAAAAATTATAATGCAATCTGAGATGGATGCCTGCACATGTTGAATTTTACAACTGTGGAGATCAAGAGACACTTTCAAGGAAAACATGGTGTATGCCAAGGGTTTCATTTTCAAAACAGAATGAAGAACAAACGAGAATAAACAAGGAAGAAAAACCTGAAAAGATCATAAACCAAAAATAAATAACCCAAATGAAATTACCTTGAAAATGATGCCTTGAAAGTACAAGAATGCAAGTAAAAAATCATATTGTCAAAGTAAGAAGTCAGGTGAAAATGACAGGTAAAAACTTGATTTTATATGGAAAACCCTAAATTAATGCTCAAAATCTGACACGTGCAAAGGTTGGTGAGAATTAAATGTTCATAAAACTCCAAATTCTGAAACCCGAAAGCTCAAAGTTCTGAAATTTCAGAACTTCAGAGTTTCAAACTTCAGAACTCGAGAGGAAAAGCTTATGAAAAGGTAACTGAAGACTCTGAAACCCAAAATTCTGAAGCTCTGAAATTTTGAAACTTTGGACTTTTAGACTTTAGAACTCGAAAGTGAAAATATCGAAAAATAGGTGGGAGACTTCTAAAACCCGAAAGTCTAAAGTTCGAAATTTGGAACTTTGAGTTTCAGACTTTAGAACTCCGGGAAGAAATTTCTTAAAATGAAAACATAGACTTCTGAAACCCGAAAGTCTGAAGTTCCAAATTTTAGAACTTTGGAGTTTCGGACTTCGGAACTCCAAGTTGAAAAATTGTAATTTACCAAAAGAGACCTCGAATTTTGAAAGTCCAAAAGTCCAAAATTTCATATTTTCGGGCTTTCAAATTCGGAGAACTTTGAACACATTTCTTAAATACTTTAAGGCGAAGGATTTCAGAAAAAAAAAAAAAAAATTGACTTTAACATCTTCATTTCAAGGTAAGATTTATAAGTTAACAGATGCTTCTATTTGTGTTTCTACCATCTTGATGAAGGTAAAATGGATATTCCTATTTGTGTTTCTTTTGTGCCTATTATAAATATTAGTGTGGAAAATGCTACCATATCTTCTATGCCTCTTCAAGAAATGAAGTCTCATCGACATATACTACACTAAGTGTGTAGTTGAATCCTATTGTGATGTTGATGTCTTCCCTTCTATATGGGCCTATCATACATGTTTACCAAGAGCTATTACTACTACTTTCCTTCCTAATACAAACACAAATGGGGATATTGATGATAAATGTTCTTCTATTTCTATAGATGGCGATGCACATATTATGTTTAATAAAGATGTTCCTATTCTTTTGATGTTTTTGTTCATGTGAATAATTCTATCCATGATGGTGCTTCTATTCATAATGATGTTACTATGCATGTCTCTACTCCCTCTACTAAATGCAAAAATTATATTCCTATTTTTGTTTCTTTCACACCTCTCATAAATAACAATGTGTAAAATGTTAATATGCCTTCTAGGCCTATTACATAGTTGTAACATGCTAACATAGCTCCTCGTATTACTCCTTGTGTTGAAATCAATGTTATTCCAAAGGAACTTGATATGTTGAATATTGATATCATTCTAGATACACCATCTACCAATGATCATAACAATGAAATTCTACATAAAGTTATGTTAAAATATATTAGAGATTTATAAAATGATTTTCAACTAAAAATTAAAGCTATGAGTAATGAGATAAAATCTCTTAAGGATGAGATAGCACATCTAAAAGAACCCTCAAATTCCCATATGAATTATGTCTCTACACATCATGATCAATATAGTTCAAAGGCTAAAGAAAAGTAATGTGATACAAATGATATGCATGATATATGTGTTTAATAAAGTGAAGTGAAAGTACTACATAAAGGCAATAATTCTTATATTCCAATAAATCAATCTTGAATACTAATTCAACCACATTAGAAAACACCTCTTTAGTTTGACAAGAATGCTAGACAACATGATATTTTCTATGAGTTGCTCGATAAGTGATTAATTACTTTGTTGCCTACTCATTATTATCCCCACTATAGGCTTACAAAAATCAAAGGTTGGACATTTTGCAATTATCATAGAATTAATAGACATCGTGATAATGATTCATATGCTTTATAATGAAAAATCCTACAACTTGAGCGTAAGGGTCTTATTTCCTTTTATACACGATATTATGATAGATCTCTTAGGTAGTCATCTCAAGTCCCTAAATCCAAATGGGTTCCCAAAGTTAACACATATGTTTCAAATGAGCATAATGCAACACTAAATGACGTAACTTCGTATATGAAAGTAATGCATCATTTGGACAAGCTAATCTTAGTAAAAGAATTTCATCATGATATTTTGCAACCAAAAAGGAAACAATACAACAATAACAAGAGAAATGTGCCAAGGAAATAATACAAATGGCACAAAATCAGTCACACATAGCTAAAAATCATTTATAATGTACACAAGCACCCAATGGTGGCAACATAAGAAAAATTCATGGATGGTATTGATTTACCATTACTAGTCAATTTTGATGATGGAGATGAATTTGATCTTTATTATTATGACAATGATAATGAAAATTTTTATATGTCTAATGATCATTTACAACAATTGAATTTCACTCATATTGGTGAAGAAGAGGATACTATTTTGATAGAAGTGTTACGTATTTATCAAAAACTTGTTGAGAATCTAGTTTTGCAACACACAAAATATCTTATTCAACTAGGTACTACACTTAATTTTCCAATGAGAAATCAATCTATTATCACACAAATAATTAACAAGAGTGCATATTCATAGTTTAGAGTTTTGGATAACTTAGCCATCATGGCACATCATTGAACTTAGTCACATTACTTTATCAATTTTGCTTGATTTTCAATCATTGGTTATACTCTCTCATGGAGACTTACTTCTTGAATACCTAAGGACATATACAAATCTCCCTCCTTTTCTAGAACAAGTTTCCTTGCACTATATATGCTCTTGCGTACTCTAGTAAGGGTGATGTTTCCAATATGTTTACTAATACTTTTGACAAGTATCCCTACCGATAACATGTTATATCACACCAATTCAATCATTACGAGTGTGTTGGCCACCGAGATGTGCACCCGTAAGGTCACCAAATGAAGCTTGGTATATTTGCAATAATAATGGGAAAGACTCCAAGGTGTGGGACACTTGGCTCCTTCGGGAAGACCAACAAAATTTATCTCTTATCGTGACTACTCTATGTTACCATTACTTTACTCCAATCTACTAGTTGTAGGAGAAAAGGGATGAGAAAACATGAAATACGAACATGGAAATGTACCAAGAATAAAGAGGATCACCCTCTTTGTATGAGTTAGTGAGCAAGAGGAAAAAATACAGGTTTAAAGGACTGAAATGAGCCACAATCAAACCAATATCCAAATATAACTCTCACTCTCAACCCTTAGAAGATGTGGTGAAATAAAACCTTGTAAAAGCCACACACAATAAACCATGAAGATAACAAAAAGGTAAGGAACAACTAACACAAATAAAAAGGGCATATTTTACCCACAATCATATATGTATTAAAAGTGAGAATATAAATAGTATGATATCAACTTAATTTAAGGTGTTTATGCATTTACAAAGCTCAAAACTAGAGGTCAAAGGCATTGAAGCTTGGTACTCAAAAGAGTAAAGTAACCTTTCATTTACGGAAGAGGAATTGTTTTTACAATATATTGGATTTCTAATTATAGAAAAAGAAGAGAGAAGGGGGAGGGGAAGAAATATATAAGAGGATACATAATATGATGAATTATATCTCCTTCATTCATCCCCATATTTTCACACAACTCGTAGAGGTCTAAAAAGATGCCCAACTAAAAAAATCCACCCAAAATCACCCTAAGGTTATTCTCATTATCTTTTCTAACAAAATGATGATATGTTATCAATGAATCATGGCTTGATAGTGGTTTGAAACAACCTTATCTAGAAGAACCTCACGTGTTTGCAATGATATCTAATTTTTTTATTTGATGCCATCATTTGCAAGAAAAAAACATATATTTTGTGTGAAATTTTATCTTTGAGAAAACATCAATGCATCCCATGAGATCAGGAGGCTTGGAGAATATGGGATTTTCATTTATTGAGTAGAACATGATTTCACCTTTGGGACCACTTTGAAAGCTTATATTTTTTATTTTCAAAATATTTAACTCTTTTATTTGTATTTGGTGGGGCCATGACGGTAATATCATCATACAAACATCTTCACAAGGGAATAAAACAACCTATAATCCTATGAGAGTGACTTGGAAACCATTTGATAAGATATTTTAGTAACACACCCCCGAGAACCCTATCATGTACTTCTCATATATCTCTTGACCATTCTCCTTCAAACCGCAATCAATGTGTAGCTCTTCAAAAGATCGTTACAATAATATGAACTACTCATTGATTTGAACTCTCTATCAAAAGTTATCAATAAAAGACCAAAGATTTTTCCATCACCTCTATCTCAATTGGCATTCTTATGCTCATTTTCCCTTTATGTGAAACCATCAAATTTAACCTCCCAAGTGGACACTTTAGCAAATTTTAAGTTTCATTGATTCCTACCACATGTTAACTATGTCACTTGTCAACCATTGGTGTCTCAACACTCAATAAATTGATGAGGAAGGACCCAAAGTTTTGAGATGATGTAGTGCACCAATTGTCATCACTTGTCCACAATGTCATGTGTCCTTCATAGGTGCTCTACAAATCTTGTGACATGAGACTTAGGCTTGAGAGAATAGATTGTATTGATGGTTTCTTCTTGACCCTAATTTCCACATGTCACTCATTAGTACTCTATAAGGTTTACCTCCCTGTGTCCTTAATTACACTTGTCACTCATCATGCTCTACAAATTTTGGGAAGTAGGGGAAAAACTTAAATTTTGTGGATGTACAGAATATCGATGCTCACCACTTGTTAGCCATCGATAAAAAGTGTTAAAAACAATGCAAAAGTGATCAAGTTCGAAAGCCTCAAGGGACACAAGTAAAATTGATTAATGCCAAATGTTGCAAATCAATCAAAGGCACTAAAAACATGAAAATTGATAAGTCTAAAATTTTGAGATACCACCGAGCACCACGTGTCATTATTTTGTTGGATTAAGGTTAACAAGGGTTTGAAACAATGTAAAAACAAGGATATAAATGTCATTTGAATTTTTCAAGGTCAAACCTTGTTCAAAATGGCATAAATCTTCTAAGTTCTTTTAGATTTGGTATGTGTGCGTATAAAATAAAAGAGGGCAAGACATTTTAATGAGTTTCAACCATAAGGGTGCCTAAAATTCAGCAAAGTTAATTTTTGGAAACATAATGTCATGAAAAAATAACATCACTATTAATCAACTTCAATCTCATACAACACCGTGATCTTATCACAATTCTCAATCCAAATTATTCTACTTATATTTCTTCTAATGAGTTTATCCCTCTTCAATTTTCTATCGCATGTGTCATGGCTTCTACACAAATTATAAATGAGCATCGTTCATCTCTTTTGACACTCATGGGGCATGCACCTCCTTCACCATCTAAATGCAATGTGCTTCTTTATGAGGCTCTTATTGGGTGGATCTTGTGCTAACCCATTTCCTATACACAATTATTTTTAGAATAATTCAAAAACATTCAAATAATCATATAATCCAAAAACATTCACTTATTTGCAAAAATATAAAGCTCAAGATGTTTATGGTTTGATTGGATAGCTTGTTACTTTATGCATGTTGTTTATTTCATTAGTTTGATAGATATCATATCTTTTCTATATATTCTTTACACACGTGTATATTGAGTGTGATGTAGGACACTCATAGGATGACACACTATGATATGTGTCACTTGGTTCTTTCCCATTAACACTACTCTTTGGGGGAATCTCCTACACTATACAAGTACTTTTGTTTTAGTACAATTACTTTACACTTTCTCATCACACTTGATTATATACACAGAGTTCATGTTATCTTTCAAACTAATTGGACAAACACATGTTTTATGCAATGTTGACCTATCTTATTATCTTTGCTTTCAATATCACTATTTTCTACATGTGTTTTATGCATTATTGCCACTACTTACTTCTAGGAATTATTTCCTTATGTGACTACTTCATTCTTTGACTCCTTTATTATGGTTGGCATTTCCTTTCTTGATTATAATGTTATGATTGATTATTATGTATGTCTTGAGTGCCTTGATTTTCTTGTGACACCGTGAGTGTCCCATGTTTGTGGCTATATGCCTATCTTAGGTGTATGAATTTATTTCTCTATATGCAACCCATATTGCCTTCTATTGTAATTATCTTGTGACATCATGGGTGTACCATGTTTTCAGCTCTATGCCCCCATATGACTATCTTTTCATGTCTCCGTACTAGTGATTACTTATCTCTACACTATTATTTCCACTAATATACTATTACTACTTTGATTTATGATGTAATTGATATGTAATTTGATGTTTTCATATTATTACTACTTTGGTTCATGACAAGATTAATTTATACTCGATTTATGCCTTGATTAATTTCTACTCGATGTTTCTATGTTATTACTACTTTGGATTATGACATGATTGACACTTTTTACACTTGTTCTTACTTATATACGCATGTATCTTTGTTTTCCATATGTTGCATGTTTCTTTCTCTATGTATCATGATTTCCACCATGTGCAACCCTTTTGTAGGTACAAGTTCCCAATAATGGCCACCATTCCAACCTTTTATGTGATCCTATGCAGATTATTAGACTTATCACACATGGGTACACATCTATTGTTTTGAGTTACATGATCAAATATTTTATCACATAGGCCTCACAAGAGGATCAAAAGAGGGGGCATTCATCATGATATATTCTACATCTACGGGTAGATTACAAAGGAACCCCATGCGTGCCAGCCTATCACCCAGTAGAAGTTGAGCGCTCACCCGAGACACGCACGGGTACCGGGTCTCTCTTTTATGTGAGTTTAGTGGGAAGCATCATCTATGATTAGTGTAAGAGTTCTTAAGAGGGAAGTTTAAGACAAACAAGAACCATAGGGCTTAGAACGGCCTCTAGATCCTTGCAGTCGCTTCAGACCGAGTGCTTTAACAGAATCTAGAACATATATTATAACAAAAAGAATTATACAAGCATTCATACATAGCATGAAAGGAAAGGGAACCCATATGAGAGAAAAGTGCATTAAAACCATTGATATCCATGTCTATTTGTAACAGGTAACCTCATTATATTCATTGATTCATTACAGTGTCACAGAGAGTAGACCGCAAGTCATGCATATCACTGGATGTATGTAACTAAGCTAACAGAAAAAGAAAAATTACAACTCCATGCTTAGTGCATTCTTTCTTGAATACAAATATCCACTCGTAGTAATTTTGCAGAGCTCCGCTCACTCTCTAACCCGCTATACCTCGTACTTCTTCTCCTTTTACTCCGTAGGCACTTGTATTTATAATTCTCCTACACTGCCAACTCACCTTCCAAAGCATCCTCAGATCTGGTGCCAAGTGTCGAATGTGGTCCATGTGAGCATGCTTCTTCAGGCCTGAGATTTCCACTTTACCTCATGATGTTCTTCTAGAAGATTCCATCCGGGGCATGCTCTTTCTGGGCCAGCCTATCATCAAGCTAGCATCTTATCCACGCGCAACCGATCACGCTTTTCATGTGTTCTTCCCTGGGTGCTCAAATTGACTAAGTCTCGAGCCTCCTTTCACACGTGCACATGCTATGTGCTTCCCTAAGCCTTTCTCTCACGTGCTTTTTCCTTGTGCGCCTTTTCATAACTGGGACCCTACGCGCGCCCACGTGCCTTCATACTTGGTTAAGATTACAGGGTCCAACATCACCCCACACTACACTTCTCCATCCTCAGAAACATTTCACTTGACCAAGATGCATGTTGTCCAGGGAACCAATGAATCATCTTACACTTTACAAAAATAATAAGGAATGAAAGAATCGGGAAAAGAATGAAGAATGGGGGAGCATCAACTCAACAAGCTAGGAAAATATTTCCGAGGTCTGCCTCTAGCTTATTCCATACTCTGACCTCACCCTATGCCTTCTGGTAGAGGTCTCCCACTAGGTGCTCACTTCATCAAAACTTAGGCCAACTCCCTGGGTGCCCAAAATGTCCACAATCTGCTCCATCTCTTTTCCTGGTCCTCAAGTTTATCCATCCTTCTAGTGATCTAGGGGTATAATTCCTTTAGTCGGGCCTTAATTGAGCTCCTTAAAGCTTCAATTGCCTCTGATTTCTTCTCTACTTTGGCCAAGACCCTATCTCTCTCCACCCTGTTCCCCTTGTTCTTTTCTTGGAACTCTTTTAGCTCTGCTTCAAGCATGGTGACCAAGGAGCTCACCACCTTATCTCTATCCACGCATGTATCATATGGCTTCTACAGATTGGGAAGTGACCTTAACCTCCATGAGTACTTGGTCTGTACTTTGTAATGAGTGCTACCACCTTCAATCGGTCCTCCTCTTTCAAGCACGTGGCCACTTCTTCAGTAGACTCCAGGGCCAAGGGTCATCTCTCCATAGTGAGGATGTGCGTTAGGTCTTCCATACACTCCAGGAGGGATGAGTACTTTTGTGTGGGTGGCACTAAGTCTGGGTGCTTTAGGAGGATGGTGCCTTGATAGACTCCATTTTCTTGTATACTTCCTACACCTTTACTTTTCTTCCTTTAACTCGTGCCTTAACTATGCACTGATCAGTTCCTCCTACTTCAAGCTCTTGGCCTTCTCGCTAGTTCTTCCTCCTCCTTCCCTAACTTCACCTCCAACATTCTAATCTGTCATTGCGTGTAAATAATCTAGCCTTGGTCTCGACCATGACCTTGTTCAAGTGCATTGCAGACCTACTCATCCTGAGAGCTCTTGAGCATTCACTAAGGGATTGACCCCCTTAGACTCTGGCAATGTGATGAGTGCTCCTTGGTAGACTTCAAAGTTGGCTCATCAACGTGGGACTCAAACGCCCAAGAGAGCATCTTCTTGGTTTTGGGGTACGTGTCATCCTTCTCAAAAGACCCCATGGCTATGAGCCTTTCCATGGGTATGGTGCTCTGGAATCACATGCATAACACCTTCCTTGTGTCATCAACATAGCCCATTACATGTCTCTATTTTGCATCCAGAGTTCTTCTGCCCGAGTGCGCACCTTTGGGGAAGCTTATCATCGAAAGGGGCCTCCTAGGCTATCATGTTCTTTTTCAATGTTCTCCTCCTTCCCCTCCTTCAGCACTATGTCATGCTACACTCCAACTCTTGGTCTACCAAGACCTCGAGCATTCTTTGTGCTTCTCTCTCTACCACCTCCGTGATCTGCTCTTTTGTAAAACTTATGGCTCCCTCCTTTTCCCTGGCAACCTCCTCATCCTCCATGTCTTTGGTGTCTTCCTCATCTTGTGTGCCCTTGTGCCGTGTGAATACAAACTCTTGCTTCTCATCTCCACTCTCCTCTCCCGAGTCGTAGATGCTAAACACATGTGGATCTTGGTCTTTCTCTGTCTCTTCTTCCTTGCCACCATCTTCTTCACTTTCATCCCCTCTTCCGCCCATGTATTTCTCCCAAGTTTCGGTTGCCTCCAAGTCAACTTCTTCATCAACCCTCTACTTTTTCCTGAGAGGTGGCTCCTGATCAAGGGATTCGGCCTTATCTTCTTCCTCAAGTGATTCTTCCTTGGAGATGGGTTGCCTAGGTGCCTCTACCTCTGGCATCTTCTCCTTCACTGAGAGACTTCTTTCTCCGCATGTAAGTGCTTGGCTTAGCACTCGTGGATGGCATGCTCACTATCTGAGTAGTCTGCACAATTGGTGCTTCTTCTTCTCCTCTCCCTCTTTTCTTGGATGTTGGCTTCTTCTTCCCCAAGGGGTCTTCAGGTATGGAGACTTCATCCTCCAGATACACGCCCTTCTCGAACTTTGGCCTTATGTGTAAGTACACGCGTCACTGATCCTCCAGTGATGGGTAGCGTCATTGGCCTTGTCATTTGAATCTTGTGCAACATGTACTTTTCCATACGCACGCTTACTTGCCACTGGGTAATTCAGCTTCTTTCTCATCTCCCTGTGTTCCTCCCATCCTACCTAGTTCTAGTCTTAGCTTCTTTGACTCTTTAAACTGTTCACTCCCACTTGGAAGTATTGGGCAAGTAAATGCGAAGGGGAGCTTGCACCAAGGGCTCCATGATTCATCTATCAACTTGAATCTACCAGGCAAGTAGTAGTGTTGGTAGACGTGAATTCAGCTTCTCCCTAGTGGCTGCTGGGAGTTTTTGGGATTCTCCACTCTACCCCGAATGCATTCCTTAGGTGCGTGTACCATTTTTCTAGCCGCGCCTTGTGGGGTGTTGTCATTGTATCATAGGCATATTTTTCAAACCTCTTTGTGGGTGAGGGATCCTCGGTGGGGTACTCCCATACAAATTTTTTCTGGTGCATCAGGCACCCCAATCTCATGAATACAATGGTGAGCAAGACGTTGCCGAAGAGGATCTTGTCCCCTTCCTTCGCGCAACTGAAAATTTCCTCTAATGATGTATGGATAGGTTATATATAGTTCCCTCTGCAATCTTTCTGCAGACATGTAGCCAAGGTTTGTTGACCTGTGTCCATCTTTCCTGGCCATTCAACTTAGTTACTAGATGCACGGCCATTTTCATTACGGGGTCCTTGATGTCTGAAATGTCATAGTACCGTGACCCTTTCTTGCAGGCATACTCGGTGATGGTCTCTTGAATAGCTTCCTTGTCGCCAAGGTCATCTTCTAGGCTATCTCCCTCACATATGAGGCCTGTAAATTGTGAAATCAGCTGGGGAGTCACGTGCATCTTGTGCCCTGCAAAGTGGAAGTAGTCTTCATGCACCCGTGACATCAACCACTGGTACAGTGCTCTAGCTTTCCAAAATAAGGCAACTCATAGAGTTGCAACAACCCTACCTTCTCCATTTTAACCTTAACGTCATCATCGTATATAGGCAAACCCTCAGGTGTTCATTTGTTGGTGGGGCAGTACTAATTCCAATGCCATTTCTTTTCTATTGTGTTTGTGTGGTGATTATAGTCACTAATAGGTATACTTCTCAAGTGGGATTCCCATTCCTTCCCCATCATCACCCCATCTGGGTATTGCATCTCTGCATACCATTCTTCATTTGTGTCTACCACGGGTTTTGGTTGTTTAGCCTTGGCTTTTCCCTTTCCTTTCTTGGGTGCCATGGTTGAGGTATTTTTATCACTCCTACCCTCTCCTTGTTATTTTGTCTTACTTCTTCCAATCCTCCGATCTCATATTCGTGATACAACTCTTCTAACCCATGCCCTAGTTTTTCAAACCCTAACTGGGATAAAATCTTCACAAGACAATGTTTCTTCACTCTCTCCATGCCCATGTAACCCCTTCTAGTTCACAAATTCAAACTGGCTGCTTCAATCTCACAGATCTTCCTTCACTCGATCGAATCTGAAAGCCCTAGTTTATGGAACTCACTTATATCTCAAACTCTTCTATTTCGCAAGGTAAAAATGAGAGTGCCCCGACCCTTTACTTATAGTTTTTCTCTTTTCTAAACATTAAATGCTACTTCACCTACCACCATACTTTGTTCATTTAATGTGGATTTTTCAAACAAATCCCATCTTCAATGCCTTCCTTACGTGCCCAACCTACGTGAAAACTCCTCCAACCTTCTGGCGCGCAACCAATCCAACCTGACAAGAGACTCTTACACGCGCACGTAACCCACGCCAAAGGCACTTCTTCTATCCTGATCCTTGCTCTCACCTACCTCGTGTTGCTTTCAAATGTGCTTTCTCCTCCTTAGTATGTGGGATCTACAAGTAGCTTTACCCGGCACCAACCATTCTTCCATCTTCCTCTTTATATACCTCTTTCAACCTGGCTACTCAACAAGGCTTTTCAACACAACTTCCTTGGTACTTTGATCACGTGCTTCTTCACCTTTCTCCACCCCACACTTAAAGTGATGCATGTGGTCCTCTACGCACTTACAAATTCTCAAAAATAGCAATAAGGTTACCAGGCTGCCCAAGGTGCAAAACAAAACAACAACGCATGAAAGGGAAACACAAGAAAGGGAAAATGCATAAAAGAAACTTCTAAACTAACTGGCAAAACTACCTTATTTACAAACACCAAGAAGACTTATTTATAGTAGGGCTTCAGCCTACTACCATTGAAGTGTCTCAGGAAACTTCATCCCATCCAAGCACTTAGAATCATGCATGCGCCCAAATCAAGGATGTACGAGATTGTGTAAGGACCAACCAATGGACTTTCAACTTCCCAAGATGGTGTAAAACTTAGAATCATATAATAACACCATCTGCCCAACCTCAAACTTCTTGTTTCTAATATGGTGATCATGCCAAGCCTTTTGCTTTCCTTTTCCATATTTGGCTCCATCGGGCAAGTGATCATCTCTCATCCAGTTTCATTAGCTCATCAATTCTTTCTTCCAAGTGCTTGTTCATCTAGCTAACCCTCCTACACGTGCTATTCGCAGAGAAGGCAACATAAATTCAACCGGAAAAATAGCTTCCGCACCAAACACCAATTGAAAAGGTGTGGCTTTGTTTAGTCTTTTATACGTTGTCCTGTAAGCCCATAGTACTGTTGATACCTTGTCATCCCAATCAAGTCTTCCGACATCACAAATCTTGGTCAAGGTATGACTCAATATCTTGTTGAATGCTTCCACGGTTCCATTTGCTTGTGGGTGATAGGGTGTAGTCTTGTGATGAGCTACCATGAACTCTGATAACAGGATCCTGATGGTCTCATTCAAGAAATGTGTACCTCTATCACTGGTCAAACTCAATGGACATCCATACCTCGTGATAATGTTTTCCCATAAGAACCTTGCCGTTGTTGTTGTCGTCATGCAATCTTTAGTTGGGGCTGCCTCTGCCCACCTTGTGAGATAATCTGTGTAAGTGATGACATAACGTGACCTGGTCCTACGTGTTGCGGTGTAATAGGTCCTACAAAGTCTATCGCCCACTTTTCAAAAGGCTCCTGCTAGGAATAGGGTGCAAAGGCATTTCATCTCTCCTTCCTGGTTTTCCAATGCGCTGACAATGGTCACACGCTTTACAATAATCTCTGTAATCCTTGTACAAGGTTTCCCACCATAAACCTACCATTAATATCTTGTGTGTGGTGGCATCACCTGCATAATTCCCACCCGCACTTCCTCCATGTGCTTCCTCCATGATGGCCAGGCACTCATGCTCTAAGACACACCTGCGTAAAACTTCATCACGTCCCAATTTGTATAAGTCTCCATTGATTAACATGTAGGGCGTGATGCACGTATGGCCAACTGCTTCTTTTCCAATGTCTTCATTCCATCTAGCACCACACCTTCCTTTAAGAATACTACAATCTCCTCTAAATCCGAGGGCGCACGCCACAACCTAAACAATTACACATCTGGCATTGCTTCCTCAATACTGTGCATCCTCCCCGAATCAATTCTTGATAGATGATCAGGTCCATAGTTGCTTTTTCCTAGGTTTTACTACAATGGTGAATTCAAACTCTTGAAACAACAACACCCATCGACATATGCATCCTTGTAGAATAAGCTTGTTCACTAAGTACTTCAATGCCATGTGGTCGGTGTAGAACACAAAGGGTGTTGCCAACAGATACTACCTAAACTTGAAGAGAGTGCATAGATCATTGACAATGCCTCATGCTCGGTTGTGGTATAATTCTACTCTGCTGGTGTCAGCTTCCTGCTTGCAAAACAGAGAGGATGATCAACAATCCCTTCACCTGGCTATGCAAGCACTGCTCCAATGGCGGTCCCTGAGGCATCTACATGAACATGAAAGGGCTTGTCCCAAGAGGGAAACCATAAAATAGGTGCGGTAATAAGCCTATCTTTTAATGTATCAAACGCCCTCTCTACTGCTCTCCCCAATGGAAGGCACTTTTATGTCTAAGTAGCTCCTCTAATGGTGTGGTGATCTTGGCATATCCCTTAATGAATTTTTTGTAATAGCCCGCATGCCCAAGGAATCCATGCACTACGCTCTGGCTAGTAGGCTCCCTTAACCCCACAATAACTACAACTTTAGTGGGATCTACCAGCAAGCCCTCCTTACATATGATATGCCCCAATAAAGTCCCAAAGGGTGTAGAAAACACACATTTCTTAATGTTGAGGGATATCCTCAACTGCCTACACCTCTCAAACATTAACCTCAAATTGTCACAATGGTCTTTAACTAGACCATATATTATCCAGTCATCCAAATAGACCTGAAGAAATTTATGGATGAAGTCCTAGAATGCTTGCACCACTATGCGTGAAAAGACAATGGCATGCATTCTTCAACCCAAAGGGCATGACCATATATGCAAAACTTCCCCACTCGGTGGTGAAATTTGTCTTTTCCTGGTCTTCCTTTGCAATCCGGACTTGGTGGTACCCTGAAAATCCATCCGTAAAGGAATAGATTTCGTGCCCAAATGACTCCTAAAATTTCTTTAGTGAAGGGGGTCAGAAATGGATCAATGACACAAACTACATTCAATTCCCTATAATCCACACAAATTCTAATCCACCCATCCTTCTTGATGTTGATTACCATCGGACTTATCCACTCGATTCTTCCACTGCCTCAATGATCCCAGAAGCTATCATTTTGTCTATCTCCTCCTTGACCTTTACGCGTAAGTTGGGATTCATTCGGTAGGGCCTTTTCCTAACCTAGGTGCGCACCATCCTTTAGTTTTATCTTCATCTCCCCAAGGAATGGTGAATGCCTTTGAGCTCATGATACCCATGGAAATAAATCCTCAAATTCATGTAGCAGATCAATGATTTTGATACTTCCTTCTCTATCCAGTAATCCCCAATAATAGCTTCCTTAGGTTCTTCTTTTGAACCGATGTTAACTTTCTTCATCTTTAAAGGCTCATGGTAGGCACACACGTGAGCATCTGCACTATCCACTACCTCACGCATCCCTACAAAATGGCTAACATCTAAGATTTTTGATTCCTCTCCATCAATCACATATACCAACTTTCCCTTTTCTTTTTCCAAACACACGTGCTCAAGTTGTAACTCTTTTGTTTCCTTTTCTTCTTCAAAATGTGCCTCCAATCCTGGTTCACCTAGTAATTCCAACAACCTATCTTCCATCCTGGCACTATCCCCCATGGTAAGGTGCTTGATACCCTATAAGGCCTTATCAACTAATGGCTTGGTACTCGATATTCAAAGGTTTGAATAAGGTCAGCCACAAGTTCTTTCCAATTCCTTGTTTGTGGCGTGTCTCCGAATGAATGTACCATGCGTGCGTGTAACCCTACAGTGTAGAATACAACTTGTGCACCCAGAGGGATGGTGGCAAAGCTTCCGCACCTTCTCTCTAGACCCATTCACACTCCTGGATATGGAAAGAGGTGGGCTCCTTCCCATGGTACTCCTTGATGATGGTGGGTACATTGCTCCTAGAAAATCTGACAGAGAGAGAAATTCTTACCTCGTGCCACTCTAAAAGGCTCTCTTGATGTGTGGCCCACCACCGAGCTATTGTGCCAAGCAAGACATAACTTAACATCTCCTTCATTCCTTCTCATCCTTCCACTGAGCTTCTACCTCCTGCAAAAAGATCTCAGGGAAGGCTCCTCCTGAATACTTGGGCAATTCTTTTCCTCCAAGGCACCTAACCATGCGCCTTTGTTACCTTGGTCACCGACCCTCTCAACTACCATCCCATTAATTCATAAGTTCCATGTGCCCAATTGTCACATGCCAAACTGGTGGTATCACTCATTGACTGAGCATCTTCAAACTAGATAACCCATTAGTAGGGTGTATCATCTCAGGGTCTCTGATTGAGCGCACATAAATCTTGTCCAGAACTTCTTCTCCCAATGGTTCAATATAGGGTGTCGACTTCCCATCAACCAGGGGTATAATGACCCATTCCTCCTTGTTCTCGAAGTTGATGTACCCTTTGTTGAACCGAAGGTCCGCATTGTTTTTGTAACACCAAGGATGACCCAAGTAGTGCTGGGAAATTGTCCACCTCGTGAGTGCCAAGACTTTGAAGTCCCTAGTAAACTTGGCTCCCTGGATAGTAATAGCCACATCCTTCAAGACACCGATGGGCATTGCTTTAGTCTTGTTTGCCATATACAACACATTCGAAGATGGCTGTAATGCAAGTCTTCCCATCTGATGCCATGCATCCAAAGTCAGAACATTAACCTTCGTGCCTGTGTCAATGAGGATATTGCTGAGGAGCCATCCATCTACAACTGCATTCAACATAATCTCCTTGTCATAGTCGAGGCTGTGAGGGGGAAGGTTCACATGCAAGACCTATCTCTCGTGCTCTTCTCTCAGTGCATGGTACCTTCTCTCTCAACCAGGATCCTAGCAAGGGAATGATATTCTCCTGCCTTAGCATTTTACACACCTCCTTGACCTCATCCAGGTCATCCTTTTACGCCTCGACTCTCCTTCCTTGTTCCTCCCTCCTAGATTTCTCCTTTAGACACTGGATCTCCCCTTGTAAGCTCGAATAACATCCATGGTGTCCTGATATATCTCCTTTTGATGCGTGGGGTCTAGATACTTTCCATGAACGACCTCCTCCTTGAAACTAGGGTTTTCTATCTTGGTACCTCTCTCTCGTGCGTGTGGATTCTACCCTTGTTGTTACCAAGACAGGCTCCAAACCTTCATCCCGTGTTACCCAGGGCATCCACTGTATGTCTACCTTCTTAATACTAACCATTGCAGCACCCTTGTCCTTCGGTGCTTCTGATTCATGTGCTCAAATAATTTGGGCACTCCTCATACTTATGCTTCTTTCACACCATGAGCACTGCAACAGGTCCGGGCACTCACGCTTGTAATGTTCTATAGATCCACAGTTGAAACATGTTCCATGTGGGAACTCACTCCTTCCTCCTCCGTGGTTACCTCGACCATGGAATCCTCCTCAAAAACCTCTTCCATACACGTGCCTCCTTTATGCGCGCTCCTCATAATGGTGATCATTATCCTTGGAACCACTAGCAATGCTGGTTTGGCGCACCCCATGATCAATGGCCTCATGGATCTGATCAATGAGCCTATATTCCTTAGTGTCATGGGTTGTAGAGGTGTAAATTTTGTAGTAACAAGATACATTCTTCCTGATCGGCGCTACAAAGCAAGGGACATCTACTTGCATCATGGTCCCCATGAAAATTTCACAATCCACTGTCAAAGCGCGTACCATCCTCGGGGAAATTATCCTTAACGTGTCCCTCTATTTCACAATCTGTGCACCACAAACCACTATAGGTCTCATGGGCTGTGTTCATGCAGATAATTTTTCCAACTATTTTTCCATAGCAACAATCTGAGCCTCCAAGAATGGGCTAACACCAGTATCAATACTACCAATAGCCTCGGTGCGTAAGGTAGCTTCCAATGCTTTGCATGGGTCTATAAAAGTTTTATGAGACAAGGCCCTTCTAAAAGGGGTGATCAATCCTCCAACAAACCACTGTGCATGTTGAGAAGGATGGATATCATATGATAATTTAGACAAGAGAGTTTTAAAGCGTGCATCATACTCCCACACACTCTCTACCATTCCTTGTTAAATCTCCTTCAAAGTGCTGATGCTCTTTTGCTCGAACTCAGGGATGTGGAACTCGCCAAGAATGCATTCTTTAAGGCAAGTATAGTCCACCACCATTTGATGAGGGTCATACTTCCTATACCAGCTATGTGCATGCCCTTACAACATGGTTAGCAAACGACTAGCCTTCCATTCTGGGGTTGTGACACCCTTCACGCGCCATAGCAGTTCACACTTGTGAACATGTTCCACAACATCCTCAATGCCCCTGTAATTTGGAAAATGTAGAGACATTTCAAAGAATACTTGAGGTGGTGGCTGGGGTCCCTGTCCTCCCGAGCTTGAGCCTTGGTTCCCTCCAGTGTTTCCTCCACCGCCTGATCCACTAGGTCCTGTGCCTCCAGAGCCACCAGATCCACCAGAACCACTGGGTCCAATAGGGCATGTAGGAGTTATGCCAAGCACCCCCATGGTCCCACTGAACTGATCATGATAGCACTCCACTACCTACTTTGATCCCACTTCACGATGAGACCGAAACTTGTACACTACTTTGTCCAAAGACTCCTCCCCGATGATGAGACCAAAAGCTACTACATCTCTCTTCCTTTGTCCCGTGTCACTCCTACGATGTGAGAGAAAAGGGCTTAAAATGACACCGACTTTCCTTTCTCCATGTGATGAACTCTCACCAAAATCAAAGGTCTCCCTTACGCACCATTTTCTTTTCAAGATGGGGTAGTATATACTGCGAAGCCGAAAGGGTTCCACATCCTCTGCCAAGATGGGAACCTCAACTCCTTCCTCGTGAACCTCAACTCCTTCCCATCTATCTCCATAGATCCATCACACTAGCAGCTTCGCATCATCTAACAATCTCCCTTTCATGTGCTTCACTATACTTGAGATGTCTCTCTTCCTTCTCCTTCTCTGTCGTGATATCTTCCATCTTCCTCCACCCAAGTTCCCTTACCCAACGCTCAGAATGGTTTAGCTGGCCATTGGGAAAGCCTCTAAACTCATGGTAACCATCAATATCTTCATAGCTAGGGAATAACATGTAGAAACGTTCCTCTAGGTTCTCGTAAATTCAAACTCAGCAACCTCCAAACAAGAATACGTGGAAATGGTGTATTCCAGAGTGTAACTAGTCAAGTACTCTTCTCCACCAATGATCTACAACATGGGTCCACGTTAGATCTACATCCTGCAACCTTTGGTAGTCTTCTTCGGTCCATACATGCAATCCATAACGCCAACTTGATCTAGACGCATAGGCTGAAAGCCATTCATATAGTTCTACTGGGAAGCAACAGAAGAAGGTCTCGTATAGATCATGGTAGAGGTTCTCTTCTACCCATCTACGTGTGCATTAAACTCAGGTCCAGTGTTGTATCTCTGAGCAAATTCATCCTCCATGCTCTTGAACCATGATTCAACAATTTCCAATGTCAACCACTCTGTCATTCCTCATTACACAGATCATGATGTATGTTATATCCCACTACAACTTCAAAAAGAGGTCCTGCAATGGAACCAAGATGTAGTCATTTTTACTCCTATCACAAAAGGAAGGAACCCCATGCACACCGGCCTATCACTAGCCAGAAGTTGAGCGCTCACCCAAGGCACGCATGGGTACCGAGTCTCTCTTTTATGTGATTTTAGTGGGAAGCATCATCTATGATTAGTGTAAGAGTTCTTAGGAGGGAAGTTTAAGACAAACAAGAACCATAGGGCTCAGAATGACCTCTAGATCCTTGCAGTCAGCTTCGGACCAAGTGCTTTAACAGAATCCAGAACATATATTATACAGTAAATAATTATACAAGCATTCATCCATAACATGAAAGGAAAGGGAACCCATATGAGAGAAAAGTGCATTAAAACCATTGATATCCATGTCTATTTGTAACAGGTAACCTCATTATATTCATTGATTCATTACAGAGTGTCACAGAGAGCAAACCGCAGTCATGCATATCTCTAGATGTATGTAACTAAGCTAATAGAAAAAGAAAAATTACAACTCCATGCTTAGTGCATTCTTTCCTGAATATAAATATCCACTCATAGTAATTCAGAGCTCCGCTCACTCTCTAACCCGCTATACCTCGTACTTCTTCTCCTCTTTACTCCGCAGGCACTTGTATTTATAATTCTCCTACACTGCCAACTCACCTTCCAGTGTCCTTAGATCTGGTGCCAAGTGTCGAATGTGGTCCATGCAAGCATGCTTCTTCAGGCCTGAGCTTTCCACTTTACCTCATGATGTTCTTCTAGAAGATTCCATCTAGGGCATGCTCTTTCCTGGGCCAGCCTATCGCTAGGCTGGCATCTTATCCATGCACAACCGATCACGATTTTCATGTGTTCTACCCTAGGTGCTCAAATTGACTAAGTCTTGAGCCTCTTTTTGTGCGTCGTGCGTGCTATGTGCTTCCCTAAGCCTTTCTCTCGTGTGCTTTTGCCTTGCGCGCCTTTTCATAACTAGGACCCTGCACACCCACGTGCCTTCATACTTGGTTTAAGATTACAAGGGTCCTGGAGTATAATATAGGGGGCTTGAATACTTCATTCCTTCTCCTCTACATTACTAAGTTGTAGTTGCAAGAATAGGGTTTGGGGGCATGAACCTCCTTATCCATTATGGTATTCCAAAATCTATACACTCAATTTCAGCAGTACAACACCTTATGAAGGGAATGGTGTGTCCATTCCTTTGTGATTCTATCTTACTTAATAGTTATAATTATACATAATTTGACCTAGATCCATATACAATGGTGTGGTCCATGGGGTTATAGAAGGTATCGAAGTGGCTAAGTTATTCATAGGATATCCTTCCTCTTCTCTCACAAGTTTCTCAAAAGGAAGGTATCGAAGTGGCTAAGTTATTTATAGGTTACCCGTATGTTTCTCTTACAAGTTTCAAAAGGGGTAATTTGACACCCCTTAATTCAATTTTTATCATATACATTGACTACACTTTATGTTTCAGGTTTCGTACAACACCAACACATTAGAGAAGAAAAATCGAGTGAAGAAACAATGTGTGTGCACACTTAGGTATTGATCCTTCGAGCATGTAATTTTTAGTCACAAAATTTGAGGGGGAAATGTAGACACTAAAATCTAGCATCTTGTCCTTTTACAATGCCAAGTTTGGTTATGCTCCCTTACTAAGACAAATGATCACATCAAGAATCCAATCAATATCTCTCTTTAGCTCTTTTATGGCTTTATCATATTTATAAATTGATTAGATTAGAATATTCTCATATTATAAACCCGTACATCATCTTTATTGTTGTGCACTTTGCATAACATATGAATTAATTAAGTGTAAATAAATAAGTAAATTTAATTATGCAACTATTGATCTTATCAATAACCACAATCAAGTCCCGACTTTGTGTGTTGATCTATCAGAACTATAAAGAAATAAAAGAGAGGATATGGGCTTGTTGAATGACTAAGGTATAATCATGTCCAATGCATAATTGTTTGCTATGCTTTTTCCAGATGTGGAAGAGTATAACTAGTCAAGAAGTATTCCAAATGACTAAGAGAGGGGTGAGAAAACCTAGATAATGACATGGAAATGCATCAAAACATAATGAAAAAATAATTTTTATTGGATGTAGTTGTAATTTCCCTAGTAGACATGTACACACAACATGTATAACCATACACAAGGCACATAAATTATTTGACAAAACACCTCACATTGATAATAGGAGCTTTAGAACAAGGTATGGAAATCCATCAAAGCATAATATAAATTATATTTTGTCAAATGTTACAGATTATTAATTATCTCAACACAAAGTGTAGACATGTTTATACAATGCGGAAGTGTAGCCAAAAATCATGAATTATTTGCCAAAATGACTAAAGGAAATTTAGTCTTATGGAATGTGTTTATTTCATTTATTAATGACATTAAAATGAAATCACAAACTAACTTCGACTTGACATCCCATTTTATATACTTTGCAATATATCGTTGAGCGTGAACACGAGAAATAAATCATGAATGAATACACAATGTTGTGTTATACAAGAAATGTGATGTGAAAGTTGCTTAGGTGGAGTAAAATGTTAGTGTACATAAATTAGGTCACAATCTCCATTAATTAGGGTCAAACGCCAACATGTAACTAGGTTGTGGTTATTTCTTGTTGGTATGTAAATTGTGACTTTAATAATATAACTAAAGATGTTTGATATTTGAATTGAAAGAATACATAATCTCTCGGGTGATGATAGAATTAGGTAGTCGGTGGGCATTGAGATGAGGCATGCAAGGCATGTCCAATCAAGGATACCGAGTATACTTTGGATGGTTCCTAGATAGGGAAAAGAATATCTGGTTTTGATTAATTTTCATCCATGTGGCTATTATCGTAAGAACCTCTACATTGAGTCAGTAAAGAGAAAGTGGGGAAAATCCCAAGAAATATAACATGTGTATTGGTAACCTTAGATTTAATGTAATAACATTTGTTTGGGTGAATTTTATATGTATTTTATGCTACTAAATTTATTATCGATCCTTTTCCTTAATGAGAAATTTGAAATGAAATTAATGTTCGATGATTTTATTGTGGGTGTATACAACATCATCTTTTCTATGAGATGACTAGATTTATATTGAGTTCTCTAACTTTTAAATAACTTAGTAAGGAAGCATTGAATACATAGATATGACAATTGGGGGCACTCATCTTTTTAAATATTCGAGACGTCCAATAATGAATTACATTATGTAATTTTTTATGTTTGACTAATAATTATATTAGATCTATTAATATGAATTATGGTATATCATTAAGATTAATGTTTCAATGTCAAGATTACATGGAATGAGAATATACTTATGAATAATTAAGGGAAAATGCATATAAGAGAGAGAGAGAGAGAAAATGCTATGTGGAAAATCCCCATTAGAATAGTTTTATAACTATAACCCAATAAAAGATATAAAATAAAAGTAAAGCACATAATTTATAATTATTAGTATATGTTAAAAGCAATATACCTATGTAAATAATAATAACATAAGTGATTACAAGAGACACACATTTAGAAAAATGTATCTAAATAAATGTGTTTGGTGAGTAAAGAACATCATGAATAAGACCAAGAAAGAAGAAGGAATTTATTTGAAAAGAACACAATAATAAAGGGAGATAAATTTGTCCCATCACACATGGTACCGCAAAAGATACATCAGAAAGACGATATGGAAAGCACAATAACATACCTAAGAGAGTGTAAAAGAGAAACTAAATAAAAATGAAAGCAACGCCTCAACACAATAAGACACCATAAATAAGCTAAAGAAGAGAGATATTTCATAATTATTTTTTAAAAAATATCTAGAGAAACACTTATGATACTCAAAATGGTGAAGAAGTTTGTAATGAGTGTGATGTCATGTGAGTCATTGAGTCTGCGATGCCCTGTTGATCTAACATATAAGTTTGGAGGATGACTACATGGATTATTCCTATTGATGATGCCAGATGGTTGGAAGTAGGATGTAATTGACCTAGTGTAAGCCACCCTTATAGAATTATGTTTGATAAATTACGCGAAAATATCAAACATCTCTAGTAAGAAGATGACCAAACATCTTTAGTCTTCATAAGCCATTAATATATAGGGAGATCCACGAGAACATTTGAAGAGAAAAAAGAATCATTCCTTTATATCACATAATAAAAAGACCATTTGAAAATAAAATGGTGCTTAGTCTCATAATTTGAAGAGAAAATATTACAAATATAATGCTCCCAAGGGACATGGTGGTCTGTCTCAATGTGAAGTCGATGAGAGAAAACTCGAGTTGAGCAAGAGGAACTCCCAAGCTCTACAAGGTAGTTGTAATTTTATGTACCCTTGGGATCGGATGAACCCAACACTCAAGTGAATATGTAAACCGAGTAGTATTGAAGTTTTGAGGTGTCTCTTTAGGACGAGTTCACGTGGACTTGAGTTATGCTTTGTAAATATCAATATGAATGTCATTGTTTATCTCTCACTTGAAGATATGAGAAGAATCTACGAGACAACTATGTAGGGGTACCCTACCGATATCAATTTCAATGAGGCAAAGTAATGAGGAGGAGTTCACATACCAATATGAATCAAACTCATGGCTTGCTTGCTCCATAGATGATTTTAAATCAAGACATAGATACCTAAGGTGACCTCTTTAGGAGATACCTAATTGTTTGACCCGTGAATCATTATAATCACCATATGAAAATTTACCAAAACAATAAGTGATATTGTGCCAAAGTATGAAAGGATGATGAGACAAAGGATTGATATCTTGGTAATAATATGTTTGGATAACATTGTGACCATCACTCTCTATTCATTATCGGCCCTTAACTCGAAGGTATGGTCCCTACACCTCACAACCATACAAGAGGGTAGATGGACCAATGAATGAAAGAGATGGATCCATGTCTCAATGTCTTGAAATTGAAGCCAAAAATAATGCTCTTAAAGAGTGGTGAGAGAAACAAACCCCTTATTCTTTATGGAATCTATACCTTGAGCTAAGCTAAAGTGTGGTTAAGAGAAAAATACCTCAAAATATACCTTGAGTTTTATTTCAACTTAAAAGTATTTTTTTAAGTCAAGGAATCGGAAGCCCAATGACCTGGAGTAATGCGCATTAATACACCTTGTCTATTCTAAAACACAAGGTGAGATCCCCTTTAACCTCATAAAGTGAGCTAGGAGGACCCAATCCTTTCTCGCCAATTTGAATCAAGAATCGAACATGAAACATGGGTGACTTAATTTGTTTGCCCCATCCAATTGGTCTAATCCTTGGGTTTAATTTAAAATTAGAATATTAAACTTTATTCAAACTCAATATTTTGTTGTTATGTTCGTTGATATAGTTATATTTAAAAATCATTTTGGCCTACACATTTACCTTATTTTCTCATCCGTTATGTTGTGTCGGTCCTATATGTTTAGACGACGACATTAAATATATTATTACAATATAAATCCTTTCACATAATTTTAACATTATTTGTATGTGATTAAGAAAATATTGAAATAAATAATTGCATAATACTAATTGCAAGATAACAATAGATGAATAATCAATTAAGTACAAAATAGACCTAAAAAAATTAAGCTAGTAAATATGAAACCCTAGTTGCAAAGAGGAGGAAAGAAGACTTAGTTGATTCGCAACCAAATCTAGACTATGCCAAAGTGATGACCAGGTGAAAAGAGTTGGAGAAGCATCACACGGAGCCTTAGAAAATTGTGCGAGGTGACGATCTTCCTAGACTAGGGCACCTAGAAAGGAACAGGACACACGCGGATGCCACTGCACTGCAAGATTGGGTGCCCGTGATCGCCAAAATGTTCAAAACCCATCTTTGATTGGTTGCAAGGTGTTCTTTGTCCTTTGCCTTTGGTTTCTATTATGTTACACAATGATCACCAATGTCGCTAATAACTTGTAATGAAAGATTGACCTACAAAACCCTCAAGAGTGCATCAAATCCTAAAAAGAAAACTCGCAAATAAGGGTTCGGGATCGTCCTCAATTGTCAAATGAGTGGTCTTATGACTGAGCATTGCACTAAATTTCAAACCCAATGTAGTTCTAGGTGTGTGTGTGTAGAATCGTGCCATAGGTGGCTCTTGTCCATGTCGCACTTGATAGCAAGCAAATTGCTAGATGTAGAAGATGTAAGTAGATGTGTGTATGGAATAGAATGAACTTTCTCTCATATGAAGTGTATGCGTAAGAATGTCATCCCTGCCCTTAAATGGATGCTTGAATGCTCTTGAATAACCTTTGGATGCAACCTTAGGTGGTGATAGCTAATGCTTAGTGTTTAGTCCTTTATTATGATCACATAACTAATAAGTTTATATTTATATGGTTCCCTTGTTTGAATTTCGTAATTAAACTCGAAAAGGCTAACTACCAAAAAGATAAGATGCTCAAATGGATAGAAAGCACCCAAAAGATGTGATTAAAGTAAAAAGAGGTCAAGGGTGCCCAGAGGGGATGGGGCGCCCGACACCGGCATCTTGGTTGGGTGCGCCGGTGTCCAGACTCGAGAAACTGAAGGGTCAGAGGTCAAACTGAGCAAGAAGGTGTGCAAGACCAAAAGTGGAAACAAAAAGAAAGCAAATATGGCCAAAGACATGAGTTAATCAATACTTTTCTTGCTTAGAAATCATATGAATAGTAGTATGTAATCAAGACTAGATAATTACCCAAAGTGTGTGATTTTGTGTCTATAAGTATGTCACGTTACAAGTTATTCTATGTTACTATGAATATACTTGCTTTTATTAACACATATTATAACATTTCTCTAATATATTTTCTATTGTATGATGTCTACTTCTACAAGTAGAAGTTATAGTCAAACCATCTATACCGTATTTCATTCAAAATTAATATTACAATCACTTCATTTTAAATTATTTAAAACGAATTTATAAAAAAATTATTACATGAATAATTAAATAATATTAAAATAAAATTGATTATTCATTTCTAATTAATAAGACAACATTCGAAAAATATACAAATTAAATTTATAAATACCCTTGAATTTCACAAATCCATCAGACCCTTCTAGGGTGCATGTCTTAGTTATGTATTTTAATGGGATGAAATGTACAAACTACATACTAATTGAGTAACGAAGATTTTTTGTTGGCATTAATGAATGAAAATTTGCATCCCTCCAAAAGATGATCCTCTCGTTGAGAAAACCACTTTAGGATTTGGCAAGGGAATTTTCCATGAATAAGAGTGCTTTTTACGCTCGTCTAACAAGTGTTTCGTGTTGAAGTTGACCTCGTGAAAGATTTTTGGGACCACCTAAATATTCAAGTTGGGTCCTGTGTATCTCTCAAAAGGTGGTATATTTCAACCTCCCCAACGCATGTTTTTCTTTGTCAATCCCCGGACCACTACATTCGTGATTGTCCTTTCGCTAGCTCATTTTAAGCGGTGGTGATGCAACCCACGATTTCCAAGCCCAAAGTTGACCCTCCGACTGATGGTTAGAATACAACTCGTGCAAAACCCACTCCCATGGTTTCTCCTAGCCCCTCTCCTTCCCCCATCCGTCCAAGGATGAGTCAGGCCCTGAGCCACCCCACTTGTTAGTTTTCATTCCTTCCAAACCCTCACAGAAAGTTTTTATTCAAGTCCAGAGAATATTGTGAATATTGCTTCAACTTATCTTCCTCTATGACGCTCTTGCAAATAATCATGCGGGAGGTGTCCCATAATGTGTGAGGTGATAATGGGGGTAAACACCACTCCATTCAAGTTGAGATTTCTAATTTAGACCAGATCTCGCTTGTTAATAATTTTTCCATTCTTGGCTCAGAGGATGGTATTCCATACAGTAGGGGAGTTTGATATGTCTGATTTTTCATGAATTTCATTTCATGGAATGTTCTGGGGCCTTACAGAGCCCTCTCACAAATACTCTATTCATTTAGCTTGCCAACATTTCCACATACTTAATATTATTTGTTTACATGAAATTAAGATATCTAGTTTCTTGCTTCAAAATACGCTAACTTGTATTGCCCCAGATTTTTTGCATATTCATACTCTACACATTGATGGAAAAGGCAGTGCGAGTATTTCCTTAACATCAAAATTCTCAGCCTTAATCACCTACTCGGGCCAAGATCCTTCAAATCAATCCATGTGGGTGATTATGGTGATTAATTATTTTTCTTTTGGTATTCTTAATGTTTATACTCCTAATGATGGCTCTGAAAGAATGACTTTATGGAAATGGTTAGGTGATAACTTACCTTTAGCTTATTGGTTGGTGTGTGGTGACTTTAATATGATAGAGAATCTAGATGATAAATTTGGCACCCTCCCTATGCGTTGGTGTGTTGGCAAGCGTGCGGCCTAGTATTTCTTTAAAAGACGCTGGGGACTTTTCGATTCATTATGTTATCCAAAATTATCCCCAGTGGTTATTTTGGCTTTAACAAGCTTTAAAAATGGACTTAGCCATTTTTACAAGTCTATGATGGTCAAATGACCATCAAATTACACTTCCCAAATGCATTGGTCATTGGTATTCAAAACCCACGGGAGCGCAATTTAAAAACATTGGCGGGTTGGTTATAAAAGTCAAATGACATTCAAATGCCCATCAAATTCAAAGTGTTGGCTTTAGAGAGGACACATCGCGAAGCTTCAGAGGTCCTAGCCTAAGGGTCGGTGGTGGCAGATCACCGATCAAGGTGGGCTACATGTCTCTTTTCAAAAGGCAATGGGCTTAAAAGGTTTCTAAGTCTCTGTGGGATAGGCCGCATTTTATATTTCGTCAGGTCCGGCCAAGTCAAGGAAAGCAAAGGGGACATGTGGCACACTAAAAAGCCAAAAAGTTTCTAAGTCCCTAGACTTAGAAACTGCGATGCAAAGATCTATGTGGCACCATTTTATTAGCTCACCTTTCGCAGTTTGAAAATGTGAAGGCCCATCTAATCAAATCCAAACACGAAGAAGAAAGACTGACAAGTTTTGACATTGTGGAAACATGGAGCTTCCTCATTCGCTCGCATTTCGCAGAGTTTTGAGACGGTTTAAAGAAAGTTCTGATAATACATCAAGGCATGGAGCTTCCTTATTGGTTGATCTTCTTAGATGTCGAGGATGGAGATGGAAAGGGTGACATGTAAAGTGCATGGAGCCTTTTTATTCACTGCATTTTGCAATGGTTAGTCGAGGGGAAAATTACAAAGAAACGTGGTTGTTTCTTATTGGCTCACATTTCTAGGGGTTTGACAAGGTCTGAATTGTAAAGGAGCATGGAGCCTTTTCATTAGTCCATGTGTCATGGAGACTGAAAAAGGTAAAGGGAAATCTGACATCCCAAAGAAACATGGCAGAGTTTTATTGGCCCGTATTTTCATAAAGCCAAAGCCAAGGAAAAGAACAAGGACAAATGGCAAGCAAGGAAGTAAAACCCAATATTGTGAACCAATGGGAGACCAACACTTGGAAAAAGGAAAAACAAGTACACGTTGGTAGAGGTTGATCCCTAAACCAATTAAAGGTTGCCACATGTCAAATTTATGTGCCTCCCGACATGAAATCTTCAAATGGCCATATCTTTTGATCCCGAGCTCCAAATTAGACAAATCTTATATCATTAGAAAGCTCTCATTGAGCCCTTAAATTTGACATCATCAAAATCAAATTTTAGTGACTTTTGGTGGTTCAAGATGGAAAACACAGCTTTTAGAGGTAGAAGAAGACTTTTTGGGCACGCAAACAATCAAATTAGGTAGGTCAACCACCAAATTGATGAAGCATGGCTTCATTTGCTTCTACAGGATGGAATTGACTAAATGATGGCTCTATAAGGTACCCATGTGCTTTGTAGAGGATTTTAATGCAAACTGTTGGTGGTTGAAGTCCAGAAAATTCGTGCCCCTTATCTTTTCCCTCTTCTCTTTCTTCCTTCTCTTTCATTTGAGATATATATTGTAAAATCTTTCATTTTGAAAGGATGGACATTCAAAACTGTAATGGAACTCTGTCAAATTTGTTATAAAGTAGTTGTGAGACGTTAAACCTTCATTTTGGGCTTGGAAATGTGTTCTTGTGCCTTCCTCTGCAACTATAATGGTATGTGCATACTTTTATTGCAATAAAGCTTGTCTTGTGACACATTTGTATCTGTCCTTGCTCGTTTTAGCTGCAACCTTGCCTCTCTTTTACTTATTGCATTATGTTGTGCATGTCTTTCTCCTTACTAGTTCATTTTTGTTGTGTTTCATGTGAGAACAGATGGTAAATGAAGCTTTAGATCTATGTCACTTATGTCTGGCCTCTCGCTTCTCCAATTACTTTCTTTCTTCCTCACTAGAGTATCTTTGACCCCTTTTCTAGTGCTATCACTACCTTTTAGCTTAGGATTTCCCTTAATGCGTATTTCTAACCCTCTCTCTCTCTCCTTGGCCCCTTGGCATGGTTAGTTTAGGTTTAGTTAGATGTATTTTCCTTTCTAGGATTAGTTTAGTGCTAGGATAAGGTAGAGGAATTCGGCCTCCTTTGGAGATCTATCTCGGTTTAAGTCCCACTGCTTAGAGACAGTCCCATGTTGCCTCAGAATTCTTGGTCTTTCATGATCATATCCAGTGGTGCAATTTTGAGCTCTAACACATTGCTCAATCGACGATAAGAATTTAAGGCCCGAACTTGGTATACTTGGACCAATCTTCGAGAAGGATATGATCGGGTTTTTAAAAGACTTGATTGTGTACTTCTTTCACAATAGATAATTTTTTATTTTGACACACAAGGCTCCTCTCCTATTAAGGTTTGGTCAGATGTTCTTTTGTTAGATCATCATTCGATCTTATTTAAGGTTATTTGGCACCGAGACCCTTTCAAAGTCCCTTTCAATCAATTCCTTCTTAATATCTCTTTGTTGAGTCATTCGGGGTGGTCCCACTTATAGATAAGATTTAGAACATGGTGCCACATCCTCCATTTATTTTTGACCTAAAAAGAGTGGTGGAAAGTGGAGATTCAGACACCACCCGCTTCCTCTTCCATTTTGGAAAACAGGTTGTTCAAGTTTGTAAATGTGCGGACTCAGGTCTGTACACAAAATTCATAAGGATTTCTTTTGTGTTTGAGTCCAATCCTTTCAACATTCCTCTTCATATATAAGTTGTTGAAATTTAGCACAAGCTCAAGCTCATTGAATTGCATTTGGCTCTTGGTATGCAAATGGTCGAGGCTACACTGGCTTAAGGTGGGAGGAAAAGCATCAAAACACTTCTTCAAATCCCTCCGATCCAAGCATGCTCGTTAATAGATCAAAGTTATCCATGATTCACATTAGCGGATCATGTAATTTCTCAAGATCTCTAATGTATTTATTAAGCATTATCGGTTAGTCTTCCAAGCTCAATAGGATACAAATGAGCCAGTTTCCACCTTACAACAATGTATCGAGGTGGTGCCAATAAAGATTTCTCCTAAGAAGCGGGAAGGTTACAATGCTCCTCTTTCTTTGGGCGAGCTTTATGTCATCATGTTGTGCCTTTTAGATGATAAATCTCCGGGTTGGATGTCTTTCAAGCAGTGTGAATTATACAAAGCGACTTGGTCATTTTTTGGTCCCGATTTGCTTTAGTTGTATAATGAAGCTCTCCAATCCAATTCTCTTGGGAGTTTCATCAATCAAGGAAACATCAAATTCATTCCTAAGGTTGGAAATCTAGACCAAATTACTAGTTGGAGGCCTATCACTCTATTAAACATATCTTATAAAATTCTTGTTAAGGCCCTGGCTCTTCGCATTGTTAATCTTTTGTCCAAGATTGTTCAACTTAAGCAGACGGGTTTTGTCAAAGGTCGATACATTCTAGATCATTTTTAGATGTCCTGGGAAGGCATGGAATAGTCTTGGATATCTTTCAAACAACCTGTTGTTTCTCAAAATTGACTTTGAAAAGGCTTATGATTATATCAAATGGCCTTTTATTTTGGCTATGCTCACAACGCTCGCTTTGGAGAATTCTTCACCTCAACGGTCGAACTTTGTTCTCCAATGTGTCTGCTTGCCTAACCATCAATGGACATAAGTTTGTTGTGATTGGCCTCTTCCACTCTATCAAACAAGGGTGCCCTCTAGCTCTTGCCCTATTTGTCTTAGCCGTTGACACCTTAGGTTATCTTATTGATCGTCGTGCTAATCACGGTTGCATTTGGGGAAAATTTCTTCCAGATCATGCTACTCAGCTTATCAATGGTCACTTTGTTGATTACTCTTTTCTTACCATTATTGAGTTTGAGAAGAATGTGGCTATTATTTTTTAATGCCTTGATACTTTCTATCTTGATTTTGGATCCAGCATACAGATGGTGAAAACTTTAGGTTATCGGCAAAGTTGCGAGCCTATGCCAGACTGGTTAAAAGCTACCCCTAGAAGTGGATTGGAAGTGGTGATAAAGTTGATGTGCCAAGACAACTAGAATGAAATGGATGGGATGATAATAGGATGGTAAATAGAATAAGGGTGGAAGAGGTAACAAAAATCAAGGCAATTTTGTATGCCTAAGAATCAACACATGACTCCTAAATGCACACAGCCTCTCGATGTCGTGTCAGGATAGCCATAATGAAATGGATGGAATGGTAGTAGGATGGGTAAATAAAATGTAGATGGAATAGGTGGAAGTGATGACAAGAAATCAAGGAAACCTAATGTTCTCAACTAGAAAAATGGGTATTTGTTCGTTGAGGGAAATAAACACCGTCTCACTTATTCGGGGTAATGTTATGTTCAAGGATGATCATTGACGCGAAGTCACAGTCAATATCGGTGGAGGAACTGAATAAGACCCTACTAGGTTATGGAACACGGGGAAACTATCCTTTGTCATCTACGAATTCCTCTCTAAAGAGGGTCATGAATATATGACAAATGATGGGATAAGGACAAGTCTAATCTCTACCAGGTTGGTTTTCCTAGAACTCTTTGGCAGTATCTACCTCATCATTCAAAGAAATTAGTTGTATGATGATGGTAGGTGGGACTAGGTAGTCTGAAAGATAAGTTGTCTAAGGCCTTGGTCAATATCAATCAATCATGTGTCAATGTTTGGTTGCGCATGGTTAGATCACGGACTCTACGCCCGGGTTCACGTGGACCCTAAATGGTCATGTGGGCACAAAACAAGGAACTACAGAAACAAACAAAACATGCAAGAAACCAAAGGGGGTGAAGTTAAGGTTAGGTAACCTAGGCCGCTATGGAAATGTGGGGGTTTTTGTTCATTCCAATCTAATTAATATAAATTCCTATTTTAAACAAACAATGCAAGAAAATTTAAACTAAACAAAAGTTGATTACTCTCCTTTTAATTTAATTAAATCTGAATGTGTAATTAATTAAGAAAATGCAAAATAAATTAATCTACTTGTTTTTGGTATTTTAAATGAAGCTTTTAAATGAAAATAAATAAACAAAGCTAACTAATTCCTAATCTATGTTTTTGGATTTTCTGGTTTACTAGAAATAAATAAATGAAAGCTATAGATAAAAGGAAATTGCTTCTAATTAAATAAAACTACCTCTATACTAGAATAAAATAAATAGGAAATAGATAAATATGGTTATTACTCTATTGTTAAATGTGGAGATAATTTAATTAAACACAGATTCTTTCCAATTTGTAATTGTGGATTATCTATTATTTCTTCTAATGCCTCACCTTAGAATCACGAGAAGAAATGAAGCTTTTCAAAAGTAATTTATTTTCCGAAACTTCCCTAGTGAAACAATGGATTACACAGACAATTAATTTGTAAAGAAATACAACAAAATGCACAGACACAGAAGCTTCCTCAAGCTTCTTTCCCTTGTAGATCCATAGGGATAAGCAGGAGGAAACTCTTAATGAAAGCTTTGTTTGTATGCACATTTAAATATAACCAATAAATGGAATGAAAGATATAGGTTCTTTTAATGAAGAAATGAAGAAATGTGCACATGAACTTCCTCCAAATCCTTTACCAAGGAAAATCCATAGGGATAAGTTGAGAAGGAGATATCAGTAGAAGCTACTTACAGGAAATGAATACTTGCTAATTCTACTTCCTTAAAATAACTATTTATTTGACAATAAATGAAAACTCCAAATTAAAAAGAAAGCTTTTAAATAGATTGAATTACACCTGAACTCCGGAAAGGTAGAACTATGATGATTCGAGAGGTGGTTTTACATTTCTTTATCCCCTCATCTTATTTTCCAATGATGAATCCAAATGGTCCAGGGACTCTGATGGTTGGTATGCAGAAGAAGTTGTGAAAATGTTGGATCAAATTGGTGCAAGCTATTTGGTCTCAAATGCAGGCAAGGAAGTAACAAGGCAAAGCTCTGAGTTGCTTGTGTGCTTCTTGGAAAGATTTCACAAAGTAACAATGTAATCAAATTCAAGAGACTCCAACCAATGCTTCAGGAAAAATATTGGTTTTTATAGAAAGTTGGTAGGGAAATGGTCCAACACACTTGGCAATCAAGAAGTGCCAAATCATCCACAAAAGGGGTAGTCAACTTACTAAGAATAGTAAGTAAAGAAGAAGAATTTCATACATATCTACCAAGCTCATAATCGAGATAATTGGTTGAAAAACACATGATAAAAGCACTAGGAAACTTGTAACATGCGTAAAAAATAGAGATTTTTAAGTCTTGGATTAAAGCGTATGAAACCGCTACCGCACTAAAGCGGCAAGTTACGTGAACTTCCACGATGGTTGTGTAATCGCCACTCTAGAAAGACCGGCGGTTATGTAACTTAAAAGGAAAACACTAAGGAAAGGGGGTGAGAAACATTTGCAAAGGCAAGAAAAGATAAGAAATTGATAAGTAAGGAAGAGTAAGCCACATAGACATGTTGTAAACAATAAAATGGGACCTGGATTTCATCATTTATTTCTGGAAATGAAATTTATCATCATTGGGGATTTTTACTGTTTTGAAAATGTAACACTGTAATTTTGGGTGTCTACATATTGCCCCTGGAGAATCATTTTAGCCATGAATGGGCGTATAACGTGAAGTCCAAGTATGATGCTCCCAAATGGAAAAGTTAGAAATTATACCTTATGCCCGTGTGTTAAAATCACGTCAATCCAAGCTTCCCAGTGCTTGTAAGAGAAAATGAGAATTAGGTGCAAATATAAAATGTAATCAACAAAATATTTTAAATTAAAACATCAAGAATACTCACCATGTCAGTGGGGATGAGAAATATACTTGGTTTAACCATGCATACACACACACTCAAAATGACATTAGAAAACACTATATAAACAACTTTTTACTATTTATAGAAATCATTTGCACTTACCCACTTAGTGAATTTTAGAGCTTTGGATCACCTATGACCATTTCATGTGAGAGTATAGTTGAAATGACGAGCACTTGAAACGATGAAAACGTAACCAATGGTAGTGGCAGAGGGTCATGATCAAGTTAGTTATTTGCATTTGTTTGTTTTTGCCCTAAAATGTAGAACTTCATCAAAACTAGCTATAGGGGTAAATTTTAGTAAATTTATAGTGAAAATGATCACAAGGGGGCGTCATGTAGGTTATGCAATTTGTTTGAAGTAGTTTGGTGCTTTATTTCTATTTTTTTGAAATTTTGTCCTTTAGTGTATGACTTAAGTTTTTTGGGTAGGATCGTCGTGGCGAGTTGCACAACCACCACTCTGCATAGAGTGGTAGTTACGTAACCACCACTCTACATAGAGTGGCGGTTACATAACTACCACAATAGTTACGTAATCACTACATAAGGCGAGTGACGAATGTGCAATCTGTCATACTACTACGAGCGGTGGGCTGCATGAATAAAGATTAAGGTAGTTTTCAAAAATTGACTAAGTATGATTTTTTTAGTTTTTGCTTAGGTTTATACTATTTTGTGAGCTTTTTTGTATGCATAAGAGGTTTTAACTTGCTCTTTTCTTGATGTTTATGAATGTAGGAGAGATATGTTATATGGAGTAGAGCTCATGAGCAAGAGATTAGTTACCCCATATCCTGGAGAGCTTGACCCAACTAGAGAGAGAATTATATCGAGGGTGGGTATCGGAGGATTTCCCAGCACACGACTAGTTGCACACTGTGAACAAATTACTCGTGACTTTTTGAGATCTTGGGATGCATTTCAAAAAAAAAAAAATGGTCTGCCTCGAGTTAGAGGTGAGTGAACCATCACCTTGGAGGATGTATACCAGATACTTGGAGTTCCTGTCACTGGCAGGAAGTTAGTGTTGGCGAGTGCTAGCATGACAGATTGAGACTCATAGTTGGGCCACTTTTTTTGGGAGATAGACATGCACTTGATATTGGTGCTAAATAGGGAGTTAGGTTGGTTTTGGTTAAAAACACACCTATCCCCACTCTATGTAAGGACATCATAGGTATCTTGGCCTTGCATTTGATTGAGGATAAGGGCGAGGACAGTTCCTATATTGTTGGTGTTGGTGCTCAATTTGATCTCACCTCATTTGTCCTTAAAATTCTTCAATTTGCGGGCTTTGTCGTTTTTTATCTCCCCGTATTGATGCATGAAAACTCTATCCTCCATTTGGTTTCCATGATCAATCCCTTCCTTTGGTTGAGGATCACTTTAAATCCAAAGTTTGTTTTCCATTCCTCTATCCATGTGAAAGAATTTGTAACTTGGGCAAAAACTCGTGGTTTTTTCCTTCCTTCCATTTTCCACAGTCACGTTTTGTTTTCCCTGTCAATTTTTATCCCAAATATCTATGAAAACATGGTCTTCTCTGATTGGATGCGGCTCATTGGATCACATTTGGGCCTTATATCATTTCCAAATTCTCTATCCCTAAAGAAAGATTCATTTCGGGCACAAATGGTGATTTCCTTGCATTTTACGGTTTAACAGTGTGTTTTCCTGTCAAATTTACATCTCAACATCTATGGAAACATGGCCCTTTCTAGTTGGATGCGGCTCGAAGGGGCACTTTCAAAATCTAAGGCCCGATTCAACTCAAAGCTTGTCCACGTGGAGAGCTAGTGCTCATCTAAAAATTTGCCTTTTGGTTTGACCTTGGAGTTGCGTCGAGGAGACACGTGGAGGCTTCTCGCCGGCTCCACTCTATACTTAAACTTTTCAAAGCAATTTTCTAAGGCCTAGAGACACATGGAGGGACCACGCCTGTTTGGGGACCGGACCCTAAATTTTATTTTAAAGAAGCACCAGGAGGACACTTGGAGGCTTACACTCACTCTTCCCTTTCTTAGACTTTTCAATGCCAAGGAAAACTATCTCGGACCCTAGACACACGGTGCCTTCCATTGATCCTTCAAAAAAATTTAACAACTCTACTGGGGGACCGAGACATGTGGAGGGACCATGCCTATTTAGGGTCTCGATTTTGAGGACCATACCAAAGGTGCGCCAAGGCGACACGTGGAGGCTTCTGGCTCCTTTTTTACTGAGACTTTTCAAAGGCCAAAAGGCATTTTTCTTGGGCCCAGGGCACGTGGAAGGCCCGCACTTGTTTGGAAACTTGCCACTGTACCTCACCTTTGCAGTTACACCAAGAAAACATGTGGATGGCTCTAATCTAGAGTTGAGAAGGGGCAGAATCAACGGTTGTTGTGCATTTCACCTATTTTTCCGCCATTTTTGCTCCAAGACTCCTAGAGATGCAAATACGCACTATTTTTCATCATTTTTATGAAATTACTTGTCATTTTTTTGTCTGTAAAGTGCCATTGAATGGATTTAGAACTTAATTTGTGAGTCCAATAATTGTTAAGGTTGATATTTTGAAATTAGAATTGTTCAGACACTTGCAAAAACATGAATTACCAGAGAAGATGGATGCGGGGTAGAGTTGTAGAGGAAAGAGAGGGAAAAGGATGAAATGATGGAGGTTATAGGTGCAAAAGATGAAAAAGGTGTTGCCTCGAGGGTGAAAAGGATTACCTGTCGATCCAATTGTATAGAGCCTCCACAAAGTGATTAAAACGAGGATTTCTTACATGACAGAATCAGAATGATTAGAAGGACTACCAAAAAGTTGTGGCATGGCATCCTAGTCATTATTTGAGGGTTTGAGAAATGTGATCAGTTCATAATTGGTCCACCTGGTAGCTTTCGGATGTGAATTTGTTAAATGTCACTTTTTGAGGCAAATTGGTAACAAGCAAAGGTCCCTCGAATATTCTTCTTTTTGGGGGAAAATTTGGGATGAGTGAGCAAGTGAAATGTATAAATGCAATGAGAATACTCTTGCAAAAGGTCGGGGTTGAATTCTTAAGATAAAATTTGAGAGAGCTCGTCTTTCTGAGAGACCAATCCGAGAAACTTGTTAATTTCTTGTGTTTTAGATTTCAATCATGTCAAGTTGGTTACGAGTGTATAGCCATTGAAAAGCTCTGAGACTGTTCAAAGAAACTTTCCCCTGCTGATGAATCTAATCAATTTTGAGTTAATCGTGTCAATATTGGAGAAATTTGTGTCTACTTTATTTCAGAATGTCTGCAAGTAGTTTTTATTATTCCTATTGCAATCTTGTGTTAAATTCCCTCTAAATCACACAATATCTCGTCCCGTGACAATTTAGTGGCATTTGCAATTTTATTTCAAGAAGAGCCTTCATCGTGCAATGACATAAACAATTTAAAATCACTTGACTGTCATTTATTGATAAAGATTGTCTATAAGCCTTTGAGTGTATCTTAAGTGTGAGGAACTGGGGTCTTTGATGTTTTATTGAGTCTTTAGCTCGAGCCTTCGTGTTAAATTATTGGAGATTGTGTGAAACCGTGCAAATTTGGGCCTTCATTGATGCACCCTTCCGTTGAAGGAATATTTTAGCTATTCTAAAGCTTTCTATCATTTATCTTTCCAATTGTTGTGAAGTCTCTCAAAGATCTGGTATAATCAATTTTATCCTACTTAATCTCCCACCAAAATTACTCAAAAACAATGAATCCATCTTGAACTACCCTTGTTTGCCTGTGTGTCCACAAATGTATAAATTCTACTACTAAAATATGCAGAAGCAATCAAGATTCCATAATGTCTTTAGTAACCTTAGCCCTATCTAGGAAATATCACCATTCTTTAGAAGTGACAACTCGTGAGAGTTAAATTGTGGTGCATTGATCATATTTTCTCAGGGTCCCCTTTCAGATTTGTGCAAAGAAGGATACCTTCGTTCTCCTTCACCGAAAAGGTTACAAAACGGGTCCTCTCACCTTGGTCGAAAGGCATGACCTAAAGCAGTGAGGATAGATCAAATCCTTAATGAAGGTGTTATCCATTTCTTCGATGCCCGAGTGAAAAAGAATCAAACAAATCCCCTCCCTAACTACAAAATGACTCATAATAAGATCTTTCTGTCTCTCAGTGTCTTGCTAAATCTTTGATCTTTCCGTCGCCAAGGAGAATCAATTTGGATACCAACGGTTGGGATCCCATTGTACATAATATCGAGATGTATGGAAAAGTGTATGTTGGGGAGCAAATCTCTTGGGCACCACCTATCACGATTTATACAGGATTGTCAAACTAGGAGCCACTTCACTAAGTCATCATACTCTTGTTATGTCTTGGGTTTACGAGAGGATGACCTCGTACTAGAGGGGAATCGGGATAGTAGATCCCATGGTGATCAAAACATCCAGATGGGTGGATATGGATCCACTTAGGGACTTCCACGGTTAGTTTCTTCATTGACATTGGCAAACATGATAGCTCATCCTTATCATGATATAATAAGTAGGTGGGGTGAGGAGGCTACCGTATTGATTGCTGCTTGTGCAAGAAAGTTCGGTTAGTTGATCAAAGTAGTAGAATAGAGAGTCACCCAAAGACTCTGAGTACCACATCAATTTGGGCTACCTTACGTAGATTCAATCCTAGTAGTACCTACAATTTATAGTGGGATATGAGAGTCTAGAGTTGACTTGAAGAGCAAGCTACAATGGTTAGTTATTATGCCTAGGATTTTGATTGGTACACCATGAGTTGCATCAGACCCTATATACCGTGGGGCCGAAGTTAGGCCTAGATAGGTACCTCAGTTGAGGTGGTCCCAGGTTGTTAGTGAGTAGAGGAGGAGGATTAGACAGTGCTAAGAGGAGGAGGAGGAATTAATTTAGAGTGGAAGGCTATTAGAGAGGCATCATCACTGTTGTTAGAGTTAAGGAGGAGGTAGAGGAGGAGAAAGTACACATGAAGGAGCTCCTACCTATAGAGGAGGACGCATTGGTGCACTTAAAGTGTGAGAAGTAGATTAGAGTAGAGGAGCAACATGTACTAGCTCCTACATCGATTTCAAAGCACCAGATTGTTGACCCAAGATGGATGCCTAGAGATCCTACTGAGTAAAACACTCTTCTCCTTTCATTTATTTTCTAGACTAGATGTTAATAATTTATTCTATTTTTAAGTTTTCTAACTCGCTATTGTTTACACCTTGCAGCTACTACAGATGGATGACAAAATCTTATTCATCGCGTGAACTTGGATATGTTCGCGATCCTTACAGGAAGACTAGAGAGGAACTACTTGCACGACTCTAGAAATCCATCACTAGTCACTCGACATACGATGTGTTTGCTTCACTGACATGTCATAGAGGAGTTTCCTCAAATGAGGAGAGATATTGTCATTCATGAGGATAGAGAGAGAGACGATGACGAGGACACTCACACAAAGTGGAGCTACCACTTATGGTTGCTCACCTGGATAGTCTCACGGAAACTCACACAGATCCACACATGGAGGCTCTCGTGTGGCACTGAGCCGCTCTCATCACAGAGTCATAGTAATATCCCTTGACATGTCACTCATGTCCCATCTTAGGGATCTAGGAGGGAGGGATAGGCTTAGGGCATTTATTATTTTGAGAAATTTTTTGATACATTTATCATTTTTTTGTATTGTGGGCTCATGATTGAGCATTTTTAACCACACTTACACCTTAGTGTGATGAAATTGTACACGAGAAACTTGTAACAAATTACAACTTATAAACTTTGTTCCTCAAGTAATATTTAACATTTCTATTTCATTGGAAAAATGTGTTGAATGTGGTATGATGAAAAGATGAACTCACTCCATTCTTAACTCCACACAACTAGTAGGATGCGAGGGCTCATCACCGAGAGTCAAGAAGGATGCGAGCTATATGACTTGAAGAATGTGAATGTGAATGACAATCAAGAGACAAAACTATGACAAAGATCCAACCAAAAACTTGCAACTTAACCCTAATCAAGATCAACTAACTAGTTCGAATGAATTTTTTTGCTAAGTTCATCTAGACTTAGATTCATGGATGGCCTATTGATTGAAAAATATGGTTTTGAGGAACAATTATCTCTTAACATACACATCTAGTTCATTTTCATGGGAATTTTTAAGAAGCACTTTTATTTGTTTATTTATTTACAACTTGTGATTTATTATTGCATGACCCCCTACACTTTACCCCATATTACCAGAAGAAGCATGGGCTCATCACCGAGGACAAAACATAGGTGAGTAAGGGCACTTCCCTCCTTTCCCAATCTCATGCTACTAGTAAGAAGCATGGGATCATCACCGAAGGTTGGTAGGGCCGAGAAGTGTAGTTTTATTTACAAATGAAAGAATTTTGTATTTATTGTTTATTTATCTTTTTTGTTTTTAAATTGAATTTGGATTGTCTTTTTAGAGGGAACATTTTCCCCTAGCCTTAACCCCACGTAACTAGTAGGATGTGAGGGCTCACCACCAAAGGTTGAGATAGGCAAACAAATATTCTAGGTGAAATGTTTAGAATGTTTTTGTCATTGAGAGAGATTTTTAGGGGAAGATTTTTCATCAAGAATCTTCTAGAGAAACTATGGGCAAGAAACACCGAATTGGAAGAAATCATGAAGAGAACTAAGTATACAAGTCCTTGTAGAATCATTGTCAAGATTTTGTCTCATGAATTGAAATGATGAGGTAGATAGATTGGTTTGAAGAAGTGAAATGAATATTGAAGAGATATGATTTGATATATTTGCCAATGTTTGAAAGCTTAAAAGTTACTTGAAAAGTAAGTTTCTAGTTTACAATTTAATGAGATGATAATGCAAATGATGAAGCAATATGAATGTAATAATGTACAATGTGGAAATGTAAATGACTATATGTAAAAGCGTTTAAGGTGAAGTGAGTTGACATGGACTCGCCAAACTCCTCACCCTCTAAAGTACACAAATGATATGCACCATTCTTATAGTCTTCCATTCACCTGGTATGGGCCTAACCATTTTGGTCTAAATTTTCTTCCTTCACTAACCTTTTTTTCGATTCAGGTTGTCTATACTCAATACAAGGTCTCCTTCTTGGATTTCTCATTCGTATACTTTCTTATTGTATTAGAAACACATCTTGTTAGCATAGACCCAATGATGTTGCTCAGATCTAAGTCATTTTTCATCCAATGTTTCCAATTCTTCCAAATGCGCCTCTCGATACACGTATTCATTGAGAATTCCTTACAGAGAGACACATGAAGACTTGATAGCTCTACCGGAGTGGTAAAACTAATTCGGCACCAAAGACTAGAGAAAAAGGGGTTTCCCTTGTAGGTGTTTGCACTAAGGTTCTATAATCCCACAAGGATGGAAATAACTTTAGATGTCAATCTTTCTTATTCTCCTTGACCATCTTGAGGATGACCTTTAAAGTCTTGTTTATAGCCTCAACCTATCCATTGGCCTGAGGGTAGTATAAAGAGGTTGTGTGATGAGATATCTTAAACTGTGCACACAACTCATGCACCTCTTTATTCTTGAATGGAGTGTCATTATCTAAGATAATGACTCGTGGGACACTGTATTAACAAATGATCTAGTTTAGAATGAATTTCATAATAACTGATCCAGTACAGTAGTTAGAGGCATGGCCTCAACCCACTTCATGAAATAATTTATGGCTATGATAATGAATTTGTGGCCATCCGAGGATGAGGGAGATAACTTCCTTATCAAATCAAGACCCCAAGTAGAGAAGGGCCAAGGTGTAAGTATCGGTTGTAGAGCTTGTGTTAGGATATGTACAACATGTGAAAACTCTTGACACTTATGGCACTTAAGGATGTATTCCACAACATCATGCTCTAAAGTGGGCCAAAAGTATCCCATTCGATGAATTTTTTGAGCGGTTGAATCCCTCCAAAGTGGCCACCATAGAATCCACTATGGGTTTCAAAGATAATTTTCTTCACTTCTTCTTCATCAACGCATCTTAACAACTTGACGTCAAAAGCTCGTGATATAACACTTCTTCTATAATTACGTACTTCACGGCTATGACACGCAACCATTGTCTTTGTTGTGAGGTCAATCCCTCGAGGTATGACCGATCTATAATGTGATTTACTATATAAGTGTACCATGAACACAAAGCAATATGAGGTTTTTCTTCTATGCAGAAAACACATTCGTCAGGAAAGTCTAGATCTACTAGTTCTTCACAATCTATGGGATTGTCGTCACAACCAATCAACAATGATTCATCCTTGACGGAATTTTGATTGATGAAAGTGATTTTGAACTCACCCATCAACGTGATAAACCCACCAACCTTCTTAGATAAGACTATTTGAGTCAAGAACATCCACAACTGTTCTAATTTGACAATTACCCATGTTTCTTGGTTAAGCATATAATGCCTTAACCTCTTAGTTGTAAAGATAATGGCCAAACACTCTTTCTCTACTTGAGTATACCTTGTTTCGTAATCAAGGAGAGTGTGACTAATGAAATAGATGGCCTATTCATGACCATCATCATCCTCTTGTGCCAACATGCATGTTATCAAGACATTAAGTGGCTCGAGAATATAATATTAGATGACAATAAACATTGGGTGGCATAAGCATAGGTGGTGACATGAGAAAACGCTTCACCGACTCAAAAATCATCATGACATTTGGTTGTCTAGGTCTTATAACATGTTTTCTTAAGAAAGTCGTTAATGGGATGAAAAACATATGTCGATCGGGGACAAATCTACGAATTGCCCCAAGCTTACCTAGGAAAGATCTAATGCTTGACTTATCCGTTGGTGGGGTCATCTCCAAGATTGCTCAAATCTTTGCAAGATCTACATTGATGCCTCAAGATGAAATGATATAACATAACAACTTACCACCCGTAACTCCGAAAAAACACTTTTCTGGATTTAGGGTTACATCGTATTCAATTAAGCATGAGAGAATAATACGAAGAACTTTGGGATGGTCACCCCATTTCTTAGCTTTTGTTAGGAGGTCATCAACATATGTCTCCACAATCTTATGAATGAGATCATGGAAGATATATGTCATTTCTTGTTGATACATGTGGCTCCAACGTTCTTCGATGAATAACATTACAACATAACAAAAGGTCCCCCAAGGAGTAGTGAAGGTAGTCTTAGTTTGATCTTCCTCAGAGATCCTTATTTGGTTATATCCAGAAAAGTCATCCATGAGGGACAATAACTCATACCCAATTGTTACATCAACAATGATATCAATAGAAGGTAGTGGGAAGTCATCCTTGGGGCAGGCTTTGTTGATGTCCCTAAAGTCAATTCAAATCTGTATCTTCCCATTCTTTTTTAGGACCAAGATGATGTTAGATAACCACATAGAGTAGTCTATTGGATTGATAAACCCTACCGAAGAAGTTTCATCACTTATTCTTTGACCATCAAAACAACTTTAGGCTTCATTAGTCTCAATTTTTGTTTCACATGTGGTTTTTGCATCGGGCTTAGTGACTAAATTATGACCAACTACATCGGAAGCAATGCGTGCCATTTCTTTGTAACTAAAAGTGAAGGCCTTAGAGTGTTCTTGAGCACTTTGGTATGTGCTTCCACTTCCTCTAGTGACAATGAAGAACCAAGTTTTAAGATTCTAGGATCCTCTTCCATTCCAATGTTAATGTCTATGGTGCCTTCGATTAAGGAAGTGTTACCTTCTTCAAATTTAGGAGGAGCTAGAGGTAACTCTAGTTCTTCTTCCTCAACTTCATAGATTTTAAAGCTTTCTAATGAGGAAGGGTTCATCATTTTATCTCCAAAATAGGAAGAAGGATGAGGAGTAAGGGAAAATCCTTTCTTATGATGTGCAGGATGAAGGTCAGCATAAGCATGGAGGTATCCTAAGATTGCCTTATCATTTTCCACAAAATATAATGTAAAATGCTCATTCTCAGTCTCTACATATGCCAAAATTACATTTTTAGGCATCTTATGAACCAAGGTTTGGCTTGGACCAAAACAATGAACTTTGTTTCCTTTGTACCCTCGTCACGAAAAAATCGAAGAAGAACAAGTAGCCATAGAATCAACAAGTTAATTATATTCTCGAGGAATAGCTTCTATGGAGATGAAATCAAAATCTTTACAAAGTTCATGCACGACAGACTTATAAAGTTATAGGTGCTCGGTTCTAGTCTCGTAAACTTCTGAGACCTAGTTTGCATTAAGTTGTGAATCACCTAGGACTCTAACATTATGTACACCCATCCTCTTGGCTACAATGAGACCAAGAAGTAGAGATTCATACTAGGATCTATTGTTCGTACATTCAAAGTTTAACTTGAAGGAAAAGGGCGTGACTCTTCCTCTGGAAAAGTAAGAATCACCCTTGCCCCTACGCCATAACGACACTTCGCTCTGTTGTAATTAAGGGTCTAACAATTATCAGGAAAGATAGATGTTTCATCATTATTTGAATATTCTTCCTAAATTTCTAAAACTTCAACCATGCACACCTCTTCAAAGCCGCCTATCGGGAGAGAGGCTAACCCAAGGACATGGCCTATACCCAAAGAATCGAAAGGGAGAGTAATTGGTAGACCATTCTCTAAGAGTTTCACAATTTGTTGTAGTTTTTGTTAAAACAATCTCTACTACAATAGTCTTTTCTCATTAATATCCACCCCTTCAATTATCTTGGGTGGTTCTACCTCCATTTTTGGGACAAGATAGGATGTGAGGAACCTGGTTCCCCTGAAGAGAGGGGCTTGTTTAACTAGTTTGTTGGGAGTTCAAATTCTAAATGAACCTCAGGCTTCTTCTTAAGGTTAGCTAGATGAATGTCAAAAGGCTTCAAATCACCTTGGGCCATAAATACCTTCTCCAGATGAAGGAACCTAACTTCTTGAAAAAAGTAGATGGAATGGCCTTCATCCTATGAATCTAGGGTCTTCAAAGAATCATATTATAGTTAGTTTCCTTATCTATAATATAAAACTCAGTTAAAACAATTTTGGGTCCAAGAGTGATCGAGAGAACTATAGTTCTGATGGAAGTAGCCTTAAGACTATCATAGCCTCTCAACGTATTTTGGGTTGAAGAAAAGTTTGTTTCCCCATAACCTAGTTTTTGTAAGAACGAAAACGGGAAAATTTTAACCTCTACTCCATCATCAATCATAGCTCTTTTGACATAGTTGTTATAGATTCATACCTATAAATAAAAGGTAGGATCACCCTCCACACCAACTCGGCGTATGTGGGCATCTTATTGATATCAAAAACAAACCCAATGTCTCTCTCATGATGGCCCGAATGATAGACATCAAAGTCTATGTGGTTTATTTAGGCCTCTCAGGGGGGAGTAATGTGAATTAAGTGGCCAAGACATGAAACTTATAACAAAGTGGATCGATGCATTGGCGAGTTCTTTAATAGATTCAAGAAGGATACGGGAGAAAATTTCTTAGTTAGGTCTCAATCAAATCTTAAGCCCCTATTGGTTTACTGGACCACCGATGTGTCATCTTGCATTGAAGGATAGACAGGGAGAGGTTGCGATGTGTAGTCATGAGTGTGGGTAGTGGCATGGATTTCTGGTTTGGTTTCCAACTCGACTAGGCCTACACTCTTAGTTTGGTTTCACTGGTATAAGGGAGGAGAACCTCATGGGTTAGTAGACATAGAGGCTTCGTGATCATTGTTCCCTATGGGAGTCCCTTGTTTGTGCCCTGAGGATTAAGTTTCTCATTTTCGGGGTGCTTTGGGAAAGGATCTCTATAGATCCCAAGGGTGGCATTCTTCAGAGCAAAATACCCCATGTGGCGTAGGTGTTGTGGGGTTGGCAAAGAACATCTCAATGAAGAGTTGTCTTAGGTCCTCCAAAATACCTTATATGAACTCAGTCCCTACAAGTCTGAGTCATCATGTCATGACCTATAACTCTATGGAAATCACTACAAGTTAGGATCATAATCTCGAGGTCTTTGGTTTTGATTTTGTTGTGGTCCATAATTCCTATTATTGTTCGATTCTAGTTATTGTAGTTATAGTTCAGAGGCTTTTGAACCTGGTTCTGGTATTGATTTGGGAATTGGTTTAGGTATGGGCCTTGGCCTTGAGCTTGAGCTTGTTAAAAGGAAGATGGCTAAAGTCAACCACATTGATGAAAGGAGTAAGGTTATTTCTCCTTTGATTGTTGATATTGGCATTGTTTTTATTTACATTGTTGGTGTTTGTAACATTGGGCTTCTTGGGCTGATCGTTCACGCCATCCGTTCGTGCAACACCACAATTTAAATTGAGGACCTAAGGTCCTTGATGTTAGAATTATTTTGAGTGGGAGTGACCAACTTCCCATTTGGAGCACAAGTTTTACATCCGCTATGTCTATCGCAACTTGGTCAATATGAAGGGCTCCCTCTAAGACTTCTTCGTAGCTTTGAAGAGGAAAATTTTGGACTTCCTCCTTGGTTTCCTAGTTAAGAGAATGAAGGAAAAAATCACAAAGCTTCGTCTGGTCCATGTTAGGAGCACTAGTAGAAGAATCAGAGCCACCTCCGAATGAAGTGGGAAGTGAATTTGTTGTCTTCTTGTTTGATATGTAGGAATTCTCTAATATTTGTTCTCAATACCTTGTTCATGTCGAAAGCCTTAATGAACCCGGATACGAGTTGCTTGAAGGAATGGACTAAGGCTTCTGGGATTTTTTAGTACCAATCGAGAGCAACCCCTCAAGAGTCTTAGAAAATAAATTTGTGATGATTGCATCCTAAGGGAGTAGTTCTCTAATGGCAGTGGCATATGCCTTTATATGGGCATTTGGGTCTCCCTCCCCTTGAATGTCGGGAGGTCTCGATAATGACCGCGGGAGCATGACACCTCGTATAGTGAAATCTAGAGGTTCCTTTAGGTACTTGGAGTATGTTCCCACTACATATGATTTAACCATCGACGATCCATGATGGGGAGGTGGTGGTGGGGACCGGAGTTTGATACGATGCAACATAGGCATTAGTTGAGGCATAAGGAACCCTCGTTGTTCTTTGAGCGTATGGTCCAAGAAAAGAGTACATGTCTCGTGGGAGGAGATTTGGAATACATGTGCACATAGAGAGGGACACCACCAAGATATGGGCTTGTATGTGCTAAACTAAGGAACGCCACATTTCTTGAAAGAATGACATTTGAGAACATACTTTCGATCGACCATTGTGTTGGATACACATATGAAGGGTGAGGGTCATATCTAGTGGGTCCGATCATGTAAGAAGGTCTCTTGGGTTAGGAGCACCCAAGTAGGCCTGATACGGTGGTTGTTGATAAGCATTCATGGAAGGCATGTAACATTGCTTCGCATGTGAGGGTAAGTATTGTTTCAACCCACAAACCGTATAGGTTGTGAGGCTTGGGTAATTTCTAATTCCTTAATCCTACCCACCAATGTGAGATAACATTACCAGTGTAAAGGTGGTGCATTTTGTTTAGGTGTGTGTTGGGCCTTGTTGGGTACAAAGGTACATGATACCATGTTATAAATTGATCTTTTATAGACCACCCTCTTTATACATGTTTTTGTTTTGGGAGGAGGGATGACAACATTGTTCTAAAGAAGAGCATTAGTATATCCTTGCATCCTCTCTAAGGATTCATCTATAACGTTAAGATGATCACCGCTTTGGGTGAGTCATACTAGAAGCTCATCATTTGGTGATAGATAAGAAGAGAAGGAATCAGATTGCATGTTAATTTGAGGTCTAGACAAGACCCATGGATAAAACCCTTGTTCTCCCATGAATGTCATGTTATTAGAGTTAGAGAACTTTGGTTGTGCACTATGGTTAGGTTGGTTTATCTCCTCAATCCTAACTGTTGAACGATGTTAAACCCTTGAGGAGGGGTGCGTGAGGAGATAACAGATTCTGTGAGTAATTATCATCCCACCCTGACAAAGAGGGTGACTGTTGCATACCCACTTGGTTATAATAGGCTTCGAGACCCAAGATGGGTCTGCCATATTCCTGACCCAACATATTCAAGGGGTGTATAAACACCGTATAATAATGGGAGAGGAGAAGGATGGATGAAAGAAAAGAATGAAGGAGGAAACTAAAAGGAACTAGTCCTTCATGTTGGGTTCACCAATTTTGTATGCTCGAGTATCAACATGTGATTCCTAAATTAACGTGACCTCTTGAAAAAATGGGTATTTGTTTTTTGAGGGCAATAAATTCTTATCTCACTTGTCCAGGGGTAATGCTACGATCAAGGATGATCATCATACACAAATCACGGTCAATATTGGTGGAACCGAATAAGACCCTACTAGGTTGTGGGACATAAGGAAATTGTCCTTCGTTGTCTACAAATTCCTCTCCAAAGAGGGTCATGAATATATGACAAATGATGGGATAAGGACAAGTCTTATCTCTACCATTGGTTTGCCCATAACTCTTTGGTAGTATCTCGCCTCATCATTCAAAGTAATTAGTTATATGATGATGGTAGGTGGGATTGGGGTAGTATGAAAGATAAGTTGTCTAAGGCCTTGGTCAATATCATTCAATCATGTGTCGATGTTTGGTTGTGGCACGGTTGGATCACAAACTCTACACCTTGGTTGACGTGGACCCTGAATGGTCATGTGGGCACAAACCAAAGAACTACGAAAGTGAATAAAATGCGCAAGAAACCAAAGGGGTGAAGTTAAGGTCGAGTAACTTAGGCGCTATGGAAACATGGGGGTTGTTGTTCATTCCAATCTAATTAATCTAAATTCCTATTTTAAACAAACAATGCAAGCAAATTTAAACTAAACAAAAGTTGATTACTCTCCTTTTAATTTAATTAAATCGAATGCAACTAATTAATTAAGTAAATACAAAAAAATTAATCTACTTGTTTTTGGTATTTTAAATGAATCTTTTAAATACAAATAAATAAACAAAGCTAACTAATTCCTAATATATGTTTTTGGATTTTCTAGTTTCTAGAAATAAATAAATGAAAAGCTACAGATAAAAGGAAATTGCTTCTAATTAAATAAAACTACCTCTATGCTAAAATAAAATAAATAGGGAATAGTTGGATGTGGTTATTCCTTTGTTGTTGAATGTGGAGCTAATTTAACTAAACACATATTCTTTCCAATTTGCAATTGTGGATTATCTACTATTTCTTCTAATGCCTCACCTCAGAATCACGGGAAGAAATGAAGCTTCTTAGAAGAAATTTCTTTCCCTAAAAATTCCTCGGTGAAACAATGGATTACACGAGACAATTAATTTGAGAGAAATACAACAAAATGCACAAACACAGAAGCTTCCTCAAGCTTTTTTCCCTTGCAGATCCATGAGGATAAGTAGGAGGAAACTCTCAATGAAAGCTTTGTTTGTATGCATGTTTAAATCTAACTAATAAATGAAATGAAAGCTACAGTGCTTTTAATTAAAGAAATGAAGAAATGTGCACATGAAATTCCTCCAAATCCTTTCCCAGGAAAATCCATAGGGATAAGATGAGAAGGAGATATTAGGAGAAGCTACTGACAACCAATGAATGCTTACTAATTCTACTTCCTTAAAACAACTATTGATTTGAAAAGAAATGAAAACTCTAAATTAAAAAGAAAGCTTTTAAAGAAATTGAATTACACCCCAAACTTGGAAATGTAGAATGTGTGATTATCCAGAGGTGGTTGTGCTTTTCTTTATCCCCTTAGCTTCTTTTCCCAGTGATGAAGCCAAATGGTCCAGGAACTGTGTTGGGTGGTATGTAAAAGAAGTTGTGCAGATGTTGGAGTAGACTAGTTATAGGCTAGTTGGTTTTAAATGTAGGAAAGGAAGTAACAAGGAAAAGCTATGAGTTGTGTATGTGTTTTTTGGTAAGATTTCAACAGAGTAATGGTGTAATCAAATTCAAGAGACTCCAACCAATGCTTCGGGAAAAATCTTGGTTTTATAGAAAGTTGGCAGGGAAATGGTCCATCACACTTGCAATCAAGAAATGCGAAATCATCCACCAAAGGTGTAGTTAACTTATCGTGAATAGTAAGTAAATAATATAAATTTCGTACGCATATAACAAGCTCAAAATCAAGAGAATTGACCGATAAATGTGCAAGGAAAGCACTGCAAACTTGCAGAACACGCATATAAAAGCGGGAGTTTTAAGTCTCATATTAAAGCGTATAGAAGCGCCATTCTACGTGTAGACCAACCAACGGTTACGTAACTTAAAGGGAAAACACTAAGGAAAGGGGGTGAGAAACATTTTCAAAGGCAATAAGAGATAAAAAATAGATAAGTAAGGAAGAGTAAGCCACATAAACATGTTGTAACCAAGAAAATGGGACTTGGATTTCATCATTTATTTATGGAAACAAAATTTATCATCATTGGGAATTTTTATTGTTGCGACAATGTAGCATTGTCAAATTTTGGGTGTGTACAATGAACAATTCAAATTCTCAGGAATTCCTTTTTCCTTTGACAGTGATTTTGCCATGCTCTAGTAGTATGTGATCAACATAGTCGAACATAAAGTTTCTTGGTGGTCTTCTAAACCCCTTTCTTTGGACGGAAAATTCCCGGTGTGTACCAAGATCCTAACAGATACCCATGTCTATTATTTTGCGTGTTGGTGCCCTTCTTGGGCTTCCTTCGCCAAAATTGCCAAGCTTTTGGGACTACCTTTGGTGTAAAAGTTTTGGCTAAGTTGGCTTTCACAGGTGGCACGGGATGTCGGCTTGTCTTCCCGTGATCAAGGTGGTATGGAATTATTGATGTGTACATGCAAAACATGGCTTTATGTTCTAAATGGGTCATGCGATGTCTTTCAGAAATCGAGCTTGGAAAATCCTGCTTCAACATTGTATTTCTTTTGGTGCTCCCTATGGTAAAAATGTTGGAATAATATCGGGTTGCACACTTTGATTGTCACTAGGGTATCTGGTCAAGATTTCTTGCACTTTCGTAGCCAAAATCATATGGAAAGTGTTTGAGTTTGTGAAACCCTTACTGCGTTGGATTGGCAATGGCTTTCATATTGGGCTCTCTTTCAATTCTCATAATATATGGTGGTCTCCCATCATCACTAATGATAGTCTTTCGCTTGTAGAAACTCTGGGAATCAAAGCTCTGGATCTCTTATAAAGGAATTCACACCATTTTGAATTTGGTCTCCCGTAGAGACTGGGTGCCATGCCCGAGCTTAAGACAAAATTTAATCTTGCCAATTCGGACCTCCCATCTATCTGCAAAATTCAAGAGTTGATGTCAGATGTTATGCTCCATAAACTTGGGCTTAAACCCCAGATGCATGGTGGCAGGACTGGAGATGGAATTAGGAAGTTGCCTTCCTCGGCTACAATGTTGACACCATTTACCAGCTTCTGAGCCCCATATCGCTTGTCATTGCCAAACTCAACGCCCGTTGGGGCCTGCATTCTGCACATTCCACCTAGCTACGCAACCTTTTTGTGCTTGGAATTCTTTTCTGGAGCCCAAAGTTAAACATTTTTTATGGTGCCTTATTTATCAGGGCCTTCCCGTCAACAAACAATTAAGTCACGTTGGCATCCCCAATCCTAAATGCCCTTTTTGTTCCAAACTTGAATCTTTTAAGCATTTATTTTGGTTTTTCCCCGTGCCTAGGCCATCTGGTATTGGATTCATTTGTTTTTTCAACTCTTCCACCCTGAATTCTTTCATTGGCATCTAACTTTATTTAGGGATTTCAACCCTTAGCCTCGTTATATTGATACTCTGCGGAAAATTTTTAGAGCTTGCATTTTATTTCATGTTTAGAAAGTGCAAAAATCTATGTTATTCTAGAATGATCATTTTGTTGTCTTGTTTTCTACTAATGACAAAGTGGTTATCTTGTCTATTGTGCGCATATAAATTCAAGCTCAGGCAGAGAAAGTTGCCTTGGAGTTTACTCATTTGCAGGACTTGCTTGCACATTGGGGGAGTGCGCTATGCATAATGAGTCGGGTCCCTTCGAACCTTTACCACCGCCACCTCGGCCATCTTTGCCTCGATGATTTCCTCCACCAGAGTGCATTGCAGAGTTACTCTTGAGGCCACCTGTTTTGCCTCTCCTCGGGTTTTCCTTTAGCTCCGTCCTCTTCAGTGTCAGGCGGGATCCCTCCTCTCGAGGGGGAAGGGCATTGCTAGCTCTTCGTGGTGGGCCTCTCCTCTGTCAGCGCTCAAAATTTGGCTAGCTCTTCGCCCCCTAGTTGGGGAATAATTGTTCCTTTACAGATGCAGATGCTCAACCATGATGGTTGACATGTGGACATTCCATCGGTGAGTCATCTAGTGGAGTGTACATCCCTCCCCGGGATGATCCTCCCCTCCTCCCGAGTGACTACTTTTTCCTAGTGGTCTTTTTTTCTTATGTAATTCTCATGTTTTTGCTTGCTCTTTGGGTGGTTTCGTTGCCTAAGTGGTGTTTTGCGGGACCATAGTTCTCCGTTTCGCCCATGCTAACATAACTCTCTTATATTTTTATTAATATAATGTGCAGTTCCAATAGTAAAAATGATCCTCCTCCACCGCCTAGTGTTACTTTGTCTCATGTGCCTAATTTTTTTAGTTATGTGATTTTCTAGTTTTGTAGATCTCTTTTAATATTTTTTTAGTGGTCGTCTCTTTTAACGTTTCTCATACCTTCGCGGCATTTTGATTTTGGAGTGTGAGTTTCCACTCACCCCTATTGGAACTCTTATTGAAACTCTTATTACGCAGAAGGCATTCCCCTATGGGAAAGGGATTTGCAGACATTCACGGGACTATGTCAAATTTGATGGCCTAGATGACAGTTTTGACTAGGCTATTTTAATAGATTTGCTATTTTTCACACTTTTACTTTTCCACTTTTGCATGTTGCAACGGGTTTGCTTATGATGGAACCGATCCTCTAGAAATCACCCAATTCATGGTGGGCCTGTGGGATTATTTGCCTTCTGCACTGAAAGACCTTTTCCTTTGTTTATTGCAACTATGTTGTTCTTTGATTACTTTTGATTAAACTTTAATGCAATTCCATCTTGTGAAATGGATTTAATATCACATAGATTTGTGCTCTAATTGTTGTTTTAGGGCTCTGGGTATGTCTTTTTTCCTCTTTTGTATTTAAGGACTTGTGGATGAATACGAAGGTAAAATGACACTTTAATAGACATGTTTATCATGCACTTGCACATAAAAGCAAAATATATAGGAACTTAATATGTTATTCTCTTATATAATTGGTATTTAGGCTCCAAATTCTCATCCCAAAGTCTATTTTGGATACTGTTTTCTGTTATACCTTGATAGCTTTATCCTTGATTTGTTCAATCAATTTTAAAATGAAATATTCAATTTTTAAATCAGTCAAGTATATTAATTGTTATTATGTTGTAAATTGTTTGTATCTTTATCAAAATGGGAGTGATGTTATAATATAGTTTTCATCAAACTTTATTTATGTTAAGAATTGTAAATAAATCCTTTTCAGGGGCTTCGAGTGTTTGATAGCCTTTTACCTACTGTTGTAACATCTGTGCCAAAACTTATTGCCATTGAAGAGGATCCTCAAGAGGTTTTCCACTTCTTTAGGACTTGGATTCTTTCATCATTCCAGATCCTTACTTGCTCTCGAAGGTTGAACACATCAGGATATTTTATCCATTTGATTCAAATTTAAATCTCTAGAAGGGATTCCCTCAAAGAAGAATGGCTTCAATTTGACCTTTCGTTACCCTCAACAGTTCATTTGCGTTTTCTTCTTCTTTTCCTTTTCTTTTCTCACCAGTGGAAATTTAGCTAATGCTTTCCTAGAACTAAGGATATATTTTGTATTGACTGATTTGATGCAGGAGGACTCTAATTTGGCAGACATGAAGCTGCAATGTGCCCATAGAAGTGATAGATGTAGCACTCTTACTGTGGGCCAATTATTATTTACTTTTTGCATGTAAATCCACTCAGATTGTCCATTTTTACACAAGACTAAGCACAAGTTGAGATCTTATATGTTGTGCCTTGACAGTTGCTATAGAGACACATATTTCTAGAATAAATCATAAAATAATTTACAATTTTGTAGATCTCTGAAAACAGAGGAAAATTAATAATTAAGGAGTTTATCCACAATGGAGTCAAGTGTTAAAATTGGAGAGTAGGGATGGGAGATATGGAGCCATGTTGCATGGAGAGTGCAACCTTCACCAAGTAAAAGTAGAGTATACCATGTAAACGTCCATTAGACCTTTTTATTTTGTCTTTGACATTTTTATGGAGTGCCACAAAAAGCTTTTCAAAAGAAGGTAGAGGTGCAGATCTCGGGATAATTCCATCTACCATCCATATTTTAGTGGTCCTTACATTGGGCCGAATAATATTAAACTTGGAAATTAATGTCAGTCTAAAAGGAGTGAAAATTATACTTCACCGCAAAAGCCCCACCCCCTGTCATGCTCTTTGTAAGTAAGAAAAGAATGATCTATGAGGATCCTCTCAAATAGCATAAGATGGAAGACTATTCTAGGTGTTTTGGAAATTAATGTCAGGTCCAAAAAGGAGTGAAAATTATACTTCACCGCAAAATCCCCACCCCCTGTCATGCTCTTTGTAAGTAAGCAAAGAATGATCTATGGGGATCCTCTAAAATAGCATAAGGCAGAAGACTATTCTAGGGCCAACACACACAAATTTTTGGTCCACAAAGTGGTCTAGGGCTATAGAACAAGAGTCGTATGCATACAAGGTTGTAAAGGAACCATAAGGGGAATCTACACTCAATCACTAAGGATATGAGGTGTAACACCTTACTAGATCTCGGGGACATCTAAGAAAAAGCAAGAGCTAAGGGAGAAGAGAGTGCCATTAGGTGGTCAACAAGAGTTATCTAAGGGTTGTAAGGGTGCTTGTAGGGAAAAGAAAAAGTTGTAAAATAAAGGCTATAATGTAAAAGATAGAGATATGCTATATTTTCCCATAAGTGTTGTGGGACATGAGGTCCATTATCCTGTACGCATTAAGTTTAGCTTGGTTTCCCACTTCAAGACTTATTTTATTAATCATAATTTAGTCCTCCATAATAACATCTCTCACAAGTGGTATAGGAAACTTACGAGCTACATTATCACTCTATACTATTTTGGGATTGATCTTTACTTGGTTGGAGAAATTCTTCTTCTAATATAGAATGAATGATAGGGTTCGATTTAGGATGAAGAGTTGTGATATGAACTTTTCGGAAATGAAACCATAAAATTACTATCTTTTAAGGACTCAGTTCACAATAGTGCAGATATGAGGTTTACTATGGAGACACAAAAGCAATTCCTCAAGGACATGCCAAGGATGAGTCAGGATTACATTGTGAGGCATCCTTGTGTTTTCCATTAAATCTTTTGGCCAAAAACAAAAAAATGATTGTTTTGTCAAATTAACAACTATTTGATACTTGCAAAAGGTGGCGTGTAAGAAGATGCATGACTTGTTTGTGAGTGTTGGATGTTCCCTCTCTCTCAAAAACATTCCAATTATCCTTTTATCTCTACTGAGAATATTCTTCCTATTAATCGTCAATACAAAAGTATTAAGTGAGAATCATTTTTAAAAGTGTTTTGGTCACTAATGGTAAGAATGGAGTTATTACTTTAATTCATATGTTTCAAACTTTAATATAATACTTTCTATTGATATTTATAAGTTAAATCTAGAGCTCTCTTCACAGCATTAAGAATCTGGTAATGCTATATAAGGTAAAATCCGAGTTTTTAAAGCTTTTCTCGAGTTTACAAATTCATTAAGAGTTTTACTTCATCTTCATCACATCTTGTTGTTAGAATTATTTTTCCCAGTTGGTGTAACATTCCTAATAGATGTGTACACTTTCAATGGTAGCTCTTTCAACTATAACAAGACCTGAAATTAATAATGTTTTCATCTATATATCTACACTTACAAAATCAATCACACTCCTTGTCAACTTAACTACTTAAGTAATAACTATCCCTCTAAATCAAATAACAAATGTTGTTAGACATTCACATTGCATTGTACACAAACAATGGTGTATTATTAATATAAAAGCCGGTTCTAATAGCACAAAAGTGGGGTCACTGTAAACATATTTTGTGAGCATGACCTAGGTAGTGATTCATCGAGAATTGAGAGGAGAGATGATGAACGGGGAAGGGAGCACCAGGATTTTCGTTGGGGGGTTGGGAGGTTCTGTGACATCCACCGACTTGGAGAGGACTTTTTCTGCATTGGGTCGAATCCATGGCCTCGACATCATTCGCACAAATGGTCGTAGCTTTGCTTACATGGATTTTCAACCAGTCTCCGATAAGGCTCTCACTAAGCTTTTCAGCCTGGTACAATTTTATTTTGTTATGCTGTTTTGAAAATGTGAAGCTATATATTTTGAATGCTGGATATTTTATTAATTTAGGAAGCCTGGACTGAACTACTTCCCTTGGATATCAGTTGAGAGGCTTTGCCAAAGGTATATTAATACATAATTTGGACAAACACGCCTTGCGCTAGATTTCAGTAGAGAGCACGTTCATGTTTAAACGTATAAAACAAGTGTTAGGAGAAGACAAGCCACACCCTAAACCACAAAGCGACATGTTGCTCAAGTGGCGGAGCATCCCAGTATACCGAGCATAGCCATGATTACGTCTTAGGTTCGTCTACTAGCAGCTCCATCGAAAATAACATAGTAATATAGTATCAGAGTCAGGTCCCGAAAGCCAGAAGTGTGGCTTCAGCTGGGTGTTGGAAGATAAAACCACACCCTGAACCACAAAGGGTCTAAAAGTCATGGAAAGGTTTTAGGTTTTTGTCCTAGCTGGTTCATGGAAAATAACCACAAGAAGACTATTGGGGTAAATTTATCTATTTGATAGTGCATTGTTCCATCTTCACATAAAGAAATAATGGGGGTTCAGGTGTAGTTCTTCACCCATTGCCTTTGCTGTTAGATTCTTCCTGTTCATGCAATTAGATTCAACTTCTTCATTGTAATTTTTTTGCTGTAAATTGTTCTTAGTATTTTTGTTAGTTTAGAATTAGAACATAAGGATCTGGATGTAATTGTTATGATGCTAATGCAGTATAATGGATGCATTTGGAAAGGACGGCGCTTGAGACTGGAGAAGGCAAAAGAGCATTATCTAGCACGGTTGCAGCGTGAATGGGATACAGATGCTGCACAATTGGTAACTGATATTGTTGATGCTGACACACCCTTAAAAGTGCAGGAGAGAACAAGTATGACACAGGAAAAAGCGGATTAAAGATCTTCTTTCCAAGACAGAAAAAGGTAGTGCACAAAAATGTGTAGGTTCATCTCGAGCTTGAATTAAATTATTAAATTGGATTATCAAATTTGTCTTTAGGAGAAACGGATGGGCAGAGTACCAAAAAAAAAAAAAAAAAAAAGAAACACACTTATCTTGTTTTTATTTTAATGGAAATAATGCAAGTAACACCTTTTTCTTGTTGTTTCAATGATTTCATTTTGTTGAAAATTTACCTTCAGTTTACAGCAACAGTGGTGCTCCCTACAGGCATACATATCCCCTTTCATCATAGTACACATATAACGCAAATACATCCAGAATTCTGCAAGAAATGCCATTATCTAGATGAAGTTGTGTTTGTTTCATTGGATCTGATAATGCAGCATGTCTCATTTTGTTCATTTTAACATTAAATGGAGCTTTTTGGTGACTAAGTAAACTCTCAAGAGTTCTTATTTTTAGTATTATGTATGTAAATTTCTTGTGCAAATGCTCCTGCTTATATAAAGGTTGTGTAAATTCAGGTAGTCACTTCAGATACGAGCTTTTCTTGTGGAAAAATATTCTCAAATCTATTGTATCTGGACATATTTTTCCTTTTCCAGGCATAATTGTGCAAACATGCTTCCTCATGTTTTAATATAGATGACAGAGGCAAAGTTCTTTAAGTAATTGGTTTTAGCACTTTAAATTTCTTTCAGGAACATGCCAGCTTAAAAATATGCAAGTTATCCTTTAACTACAATGATAAAAAGTGTGGGGATTTAGCTTAACAAAGGATTATTCATCACCAACGTTTGTAGTGATTCACACGATCTCTCAAAAGAATTTATTTTAAATTCGAAAATGTTGCATTTATGGAAGATAATAGTGAACATCAGAAAAAAATTTGATTACTATCCCTTTGTATCTATCTGCAATTCTATAAGCCATTGCGAGTTTCCTAGATAAGTTTTGACAGCTATATATTCACTTTGACCAACTACTGTAAGCATAATGAACTGTTGTTCATCAAGCAGTTTGAGTACAGTATTTGTAATAACCTCAATCATCTTGTGCATCCGTGACATGTATAACTAATCTGTTGTTTGTTCATTAGTCAAATCATAATTGAAAACTCTTACTTGGCAAAAACTCAGCAGCCTAAATTTTTATTCAGATTCATGGCCTGTCAAAACTTCTTCGAGTTAAAAATGATCGATAAAATATACTTAATAACATGTAAAACACTGTTAAAAAGCATAAGAAATGAATGTAGAGAACAGACAGGTGGATTATCTATTAGTTTTAGTCTTTTAGACCAGAAAAATACAATTCTTATCAATGCACCAGAATATTATATGATGATTGATCATCATCATAAAAATACAAATCCACAAAATATTTTACAAATTTCTCTGCCCCCTCCAGCCCTCATGCTCATTGTTTGCGCCTTGGAAGTGAAAGGTAAATATTCCTCCTCTGGAACAAAATCATCTGCACCTCCCCAACTCCTCCCGATGCTTCTGCTTGCACTTGTGCCACTGTTGTTGCTGCCCCTTCAACTACTTCCCTCTCAAAATATGCAATCTCCTCCTTTGTGCCTTGGAAGTGAAAGTTAAAGATTGCAACTCGGGAACAAATCATCTGCACCTCGCCAACCCCTGTTGATGCTTTTGCTTGCGCTCGTGCCTCTATTGCTGCTGCCCCTTCCACTGCTTCCCTCTTAAAATATGCAATCTCCTCCTTGATAAACCTGGGCTACACATCCTCAACAATCTAGTATGAGTATGGATTGATACCACACAAGTCAATCACATCATGATTCTCTTGCCCCTCCCCATGTTCTCGTGAAGAAAAAGATTGTGTTGCACAAAAACAAGGTCATTGAGGTGTTATGTTGTAAACCTAATTTGTTTCTCTCGTGTGAATAACCTTAAACATAGTCCACTTAGGTTCACACCCAAAAGATCTACATGGCTAGCACAAAATACAAATGGCAAACCTGTGAAGATTTGGTGTTTTTACACCATAATCTTCCCACCACAAATTTGCAAATGAGACATATATAACTTCTTAAGTCAACTAGGCTTGCATCTATAAATAAGTTTTTACTTTCAATTAATGAGACTATAGTCGAATGACTCAATTTGTTTTCGGTTGTTGGGCCATTCTCCTTAAAATGCACAGTCCTCCCTTTGCACCCTTGTAAATCTGCAACTCATCAAGAATTGTGTCTCTAAAGGCTTTGTTAGGTGTCATCCTCTCTATGCATGTGTTGAGGCCATCCATAACCTCCTCATCAACCTTAAATGAATCAAAAAGAAAATTGGGGTTCAAGTAGTAGGCCATTGCATGTATATATTGGTGGAGCTACTTGTTCGATCTCCACGACCTCTTTGGCCTTGTCCATGACCCCATATAGATAACCCATTGGGTTCTTTCACCATCCGCCAAAATTACAAATCTGGCCTTCGGCTCCGCCATGACTTAAAACAAAATGACATGAAATTTAAAATCAAAATCAAGAGAAATTCTAACTCAAAAATACAAAAAATAAATGATAAATAAAAAATAGTTAAGTTTAAAATTACCTTAAAGATCTCATTTGTGCTCTTCGCAAACATATCATAAAAAAAGGTCTTCACAGCTCATTCCCACACAATGTTCTTACAATAGATAGACTCCAACCACCGTGTGGTCACAACTACAAGCATTTGCTTAAGATATGTTAGGAGACTACAATGCTCTGTAATGTGATGAAGTTTGTCATTATAATATCAAAACTATGGTTTTCCTAATTAAGATAATTGTTAAACTATGTTAAATATGATTTAGAATAAGAAATATAGTTTATACAGTAAATCTACATATTATAAATCACGGATTGTTCTTTTAGTCGGATATTCTAACTTAATCACATATTGTTCTTTTAGTTGGATATTCGAACTTTAGAAAGTCGATACATGAAAGTATGGGTTAGGGTTTAGAACATTCACCCAAATTTGGAGAAGGTGAAATCACAGTGATTTGGAAGTGTACGAATGAGATGGTAGAGTGTTGTTGAGTTGCTCAAGAAATCTGGGTATTGAAATAGAGGGGAGGACAAATTTGGCAATGTTGGAAGAAGTCGCTTGGGTTGATTTGTCCTAGCTGGGCGGTTTTGTCCTCTGCTGGTTAGATCTGAATTTTGACTTGAGCACAATGTTCACTTGTGTCGTAGGGTCAATGTTTTGTATTCAAATATTTGTGATCTTGTTGGCAATATAGTGTTAGTACTCAAATTATTGTTGTGTGTGAGTAATTGTATATAGAATATGGGATATACTATTAACGTGTTAGAGTTATTGAAAAAAACTCATTATATAGATAGGAGTGAGAGTGATTTAATGGATTGAGATTGAACTCCACTATTATGAGAGTCAATTAGGCCTATATATGTAATATCTGATTATTGAATATAATAATGAAGATTTCAGTGTGTCATCTCTGACCAAAATTATCAGATCTTGCTTCTGTAATTGATTAGGGCTTCTTATATGTCAAAACCCTAGTTTTCTCCTTTGTTTGAAAACCTGAAAAAGGGTTATTCTGTAATGGTTGAGCTTCCTTAACCCCTCGTCAAGTTGAGAGTTTCCTAAATAGCAATCCTCCAAAGAGGCCTCAAATTGATGTAGTTCTTCCTTCTAGTAGGTATGTGAGAACATGTGTTAATCAATGGAATTCTACATGTTTTTCTCTAAAAGCCAATGACACACAAGGTAATGCATGCAATAAGAGTGCTTTAGATTTGTAAAGAAGAGGAATATAGTTGTGTACTTGAATGTGCAAGAGGTCTTTTGATGGGAACAAATGTACTAAACTTGTAAGGAATCCCCCTTTTCAATTTTCTTAAGTGACGTGTTTATACAATGTTCATTCCTTGAATTTGGAACCTTTTGACACACAATTGACCCAAACTCAATCAAAAGGTCCAAAAGACTAACCCAAAAGATTTGCTTGTGACAAGTTTGAGTGAAAACAATGAGAAGACACGGTTGGTATTTTTTGGAAAAAATTGTTGGTTTTTGTCCAAGATGAGTGACTGTGTCTTGGATATAGAAGAATGACACCAAATGAAAGCCATAAGATGGAAATTCCTAGAAAACATATGAAAATAGAAGAAAGAGGATCAAAACAATGTTTAAGAATGGTTATAGAGGAAATAGACTCAAAAAGAAGTGTTGACATACCAATCAATCCTTATTGTTCATGTTAACTAACCATACACAGAAATTCACTTACAAGCCATTATAAAAATGGCTTGTGCCATTTTTGGGCTGTCTACAATTGCCTTCACTTTAAACTAGAATTGAAAATGCCAGTTTAAAGTAAAATAAAAAGGGTACCCAAAGTGCATTTTGTGTTTGTTTTGTAAAGCTTTGATCCAATTGTCTTCCAATGTGCTTTTAGACAATATGCCAATTTGTAAAGATCAACAAATTCAATAGATTTCCATTCTTTTGATACAAATGGATATGCAATAAAACATTGATAATAACTTTTGAAATAGCAGAGAAATAAATATATAATGAAAAACATTGCTTTTCAATAGATCATGCCACATTTGTTTAAATAGATAAATGACATTATGTTATCAACAATTTGTCACCTAAAACAGGTTTTTGATTTCATATTATTTACTTCTTGCCTAGAGAAACAAACAAGAGTCCATTGAAAGAAGGTGTGTATACATCGGACCCGTCTCTTAGCTAGAAAGATGGATCGTGAGCATTGAGCCGCTCGAAGCGAATCTACAATATTGAGCTATTGGGAAAGCCCCATATTGGTCTTGCGCTACTTAAGGAGCCCTATATTAGTCTTGAGCTATTGAAGGAGCCATCTATCAATTTTAAGCTATTGAAGGAGCTAGAAAATCTCATTTGTAATGTTGTGATTAGTTGGATAAACTCAATGCCTTTACAAGGAAAAATTCATTCAATTCGGATAATCAAGTGCTTTTGATCAGAAATATTTGCTCAATTCAGATAGTTCATATACTTTTGATCATAAATATTTGCTTAGTTCGGATAGATAAGTGCTTTTGATCAACAGGTGTTTGATAAATTCACGAAGTCTTTTGCCTCTAGGAGTATAAGCCATTATATGAAAATTTGCCCACATGATGAGGGAAAGTGTATTTGATCACTGATTAGGAAATAACAGATATGATGCTCCCTCTTGTGGGGTGGCTTGAAAATGTTGTAGGCATGTCACCTGCCTCAAAATAAAATAGGCATAACTGCATGCGCAATTTGCAATAATTGGCTATTCGTTAAATTTGCTTTATTGCTAGTAAGCAATGATTGTATGCCATGTTGATACTGTAGTGAGTGTCATTAGGGTGTGTATTATCTTTTGATAACATTCATATGATAAGAAGAATTTGTGTTTAAATTCGTGAATATTTGCCAAATGCAAGGTAGGAGATTCGTGTATATAGTCATGTTGTAAGCTTGTATGCTAATGTGTACATTCTTATTGCATTGTCAGCTCATTGCTCCCATGCGGGTAGGTTTTGTAATATGGCCATTTGTAAATGAGAGTTCGTGATCAGAAGTAGTTTGTCATAGTTACTGTGTATGTCCCCACACGCGGGGTGCCTAGTAAGGATAATCAGGAAATGCACTCAATGCACTAAGTGTGAATAAAGCTATGTATCTTTAGAGATCAACAAATGTTAGCCCCAAGTGTGGGTGAGCCAATTGATAATGTTGGTGTCAATTGATAAAATGAAAGATGTCACACGATCGTTTGTGCAGGTAATGATCTATGTATGTTAAAGATTGCACATTTTGGGGCTAAATTGTGACAATGTTTGTGTACTAGGCAATGTGGATGAAATGTCAACTTGTGTAATAATCATACTATAAACATTCGAAGGATGTGTCAAATTACAACCTATGATAATTGTAAGGAGTCTAATGATTAAGGGCACTAAGCCGAAGAGATACTATAGATCTAAGGGCTAGGAATCATGTTGTGAAGGTGCTAGATAAATGTTTATTGAAATGGTAAATCATGTGGTGAGGATGTAAGACAAGTGTTAGTTTGCATGATAATCTCAATGGTGCAAAACAAGTGTCAATTCAGATGATAATCATGTAGTAAGGAGAACGACTAAGGGCCTAGAGCTAATGTTATAATGATCATATGATAATCTTAAAGTGAATATAGCCAATGAAATAAATATTGTGTAATAATTGTGTCAAACCAAGGCCTAGGGCTGATGTGATAAGTATCGTAGTGTAAATGTGGGAGATGAGATAATTGGCGTGTAATCAATGTCGTGTAACAGGGGCCTGAATCCTAAGATATAAGAACAATCACGCCATGTATAATGTAACTCCTTAGGACTTAGTGCCCAAAACAATGGGTTATGGATGATAATCATTTGGTAATGTTGTTTTAAATGTCAATATATGAGTAATTTCCCTTAATGAATTGTAATCACGAGATAAATGTCAAATGCCCCCGATGATTTAGGGCCAAGTATTGATTAGGTATATGTGACCGTAAGTTGGTCTAATATCAAATAGGAGGTCGTACATAAGTGCGTTATAAAGAAATGTTTGCGGAAGCGTGTGTAATATTGACTATACGAAAGATCGAGAACGATCCCAACGTCATTGACCACACGGAAAATGGATGATAGATACTCAAGTCATTGTAGTTTTTGTGGTTTGAATAATAATGTTTGGTGTAAACCCTTTGGTTCAAAGCTCCTTATCTTGTTTCTAGGCATTTTATGGTTGCCAGCCTTATTCCAGGTCTTCCTTCTCGAAATTCATAACTCTCGTACCACACCAATTCTTGCATATAGAGTCTAGAATTTCGAGGTACCCACTTTGGTGCTCACCTGGGAAACATGCTCCTTGCGTGGTGCATCGTAAGGCCTATCGGCAATAGACCATGTTGCTTGTTCAGAACTGCAAATGTCCACGCTTTTTTGTGCTCTGCTTTGTAGCTCTCTTCCTTGGAATCCCGATCTCTTTGATTGCTTTCAAAATGGTATTTTGCGCCCAACAGCCTGTGCAAAGCAAACTTCTTTCTTCTCTTTTGTCTCCACTCTCTTCTTGGCATTAAATGCTTGCAATTTCACTCTTAAATGCTCAATCTCCTTCGTCATTGCTAGCATATCCATGGTGTCAAAATCTAACTTTCTCTTAGCCTAAACTGATTTCTCTAGGACTTTCTACGCTATAGATGGTGGTACAAATATGGCTTTGGGGATGCATGGAGTCTGTGTGGTTGGGGTCTTTTCCTTCTTCACCCACTATATAACTGATTCTCTTGGGGTACCTGACTTGGTTACCCAAGTAATCCTCGGTACTCGTTTATGCACGACTCTTCCCTGTTACTAATCCACTCAATGGACTTGACACCCTTATGTCTGAATGAAAGTCATGACATCTTCGAACTCCTTCATATCCTTGGCCAATGATGTCATACAACTCTTGAAGCCACCTCACACAAGCCAAACTTGAAGATTCAACCTTGTCTTGGTCCCTGCCAATTTCTTGTTCTTGTGTCGTCATTTTTACTGTACTATTTCTTCCTCATTCCCTATGACACTCTCCATGTACGCAGGTCCCAGACTGGTGTCCAAAGAAACTACCACTCTTTGTTCCCTATTCTCAAAAGTCATATACCACTGATTGAAACACATGTTTGCTTGGCTATCATAACACTAAGGTCTTCTAAGGATGGCAGGGCGTCTATCTTTACCTTCCATCTCAACCACTTCAAAATCTCTCAAGAACAATACTCCCATAATTTCAATTTCAACGTCGTGCAAAACTCCCATTGGTTTGGAAGTAGTCTTGTTGACAACGTAGAATGTGTTTATGATAGAATACAACGTAAGATCTCCCAACTTTACCCACACATCTTATGGTAAGAGTTTGATCTCAAATAAAGTGTCTTTCAAAACTTTGCACAACTCATATCCGTTTAGTTTTGTGTCGACAGAAAGTTTGTGATTAGAAGGGGTATATAACCACCTTGTTTCCAATCCTCGTTGGAAATGCACTTGGTATACAAATCTCTCATTGGTTTTTAGAGGTCCCCATACCTCTCATGAGCCGCACCTTCAAAACATCCACAACGCCTTAAGTTTTTGGCAACACAAGAAGTTTGGATAGCTCCCCCATCTCTGCAGGTTGTACCACGCAGTTCCTCAACTCTTCGCAACTCTCGTAGTCTACAACTCACGCTATAATTCTTGTAGTACTTGCTTAGCCTTAGTCATGATAGCTTATTGTGTTGAAGCATCTGAGTAGTTTGCGACTCTATCTACATAAGTCGGATGCAATTTCGCCTTTCCTTTTTGCTCATAAGTTGGTCTGACTAACTCGTGACTTTGTCCTTGGTTAGGGACTCTTCCGAAATGGTATCCACATGCATCCCTTGGCCTCTACCTCTATATCTACTTGGGGCATGAGGTCTGCCGTACTATTCTTGCACAACAATTATCATCCCAATTGTTTTCTGCGCAAAATCACTCAGTAAAATCTTCTTCCATAACTTTGGAGAATCTTTTGTCTTAAGCTCTTCTATATAGCTCTGCAAGGAGGGAATGTTGGGCGTCACCATTGGTAGTGATTAATAGCCCCACACCGTAGCAAGTTCCCGCGTATGTTCCCCATTTTTGGACTTGATCCACCTCTTCCGCGGAATTCGCGAACCAAATCCCCGCCCTTGATTCGGCGAAAGAGATGCTAGTACAAGTCCTCAAGCCTTCATCTCTTGCATCTCTCCAATCAACCGACAATCTGTGATGTCATGTGTATTTGCATTGCAAATCTTGCACCAACACAACACCTTGACTTGCTTGGCCTTCCACAATCTCGGGAAAGTCTTAGTTTCATTTGTGGCCAACCAAATCTCACATCCGACACTTATTGAATGAACTCTTTTCCTTGAACAATTATTCTTCGCTTGACCTTCAGCTTCACACTCGCACACCAAAATCCCTTTTGCATTTCTCGAGCAAGACAATTAAGCCTCTTGGAATGGGCTAATCCCTACATCAAAATTTCCTGTTAGTTCTACCCTTAACACCGCATCCAAAGCCTCTCGCAGTCTTTAAAATTCTTCATCGCAAGTTGTCTTCCAAAAGGGGTCAAGAATACTTCCACAAACCACCACACATGTTGTAGGGGGTGCATATCATATGCTATAAAATGTGGGTCATAGGCTGGACACTCTCATTAGCATCTTGTTTTATCTCCTTCAACACAAAAATACTTTCTTGCCCAAACTCAAGAATATAGAACTCTATTTTCAGAGCATCACAATTAGCTATTGTCTGATAAGGGTCAAACTTCATATACCAGTGTAGTGTTGTTGCAAAAGGGTCACCTTCACTTGAGAGAATATGATACATTTGGCTCTCTATGCGAGTTCACACTTATGTATGTGCTCCAACACCTTTTATGCCTTTGTACTTAGGTAACTTCAAGTTTACTAGGTAAACTACCCGTTATTGTGTGGGGCTTTGCAGGTTTGCTGCCATAATTTGCGGTGGGGTTAGTTCCACCACTTGTTCCCACCGAGGTAGTCAAAGTACTTGTAAATTGCGTTCTTAATCCTAGTGGCATTGACACCAAATGTGCCACCGACATAAAAATGAACTAATTGACATGCATGTCATTTGCATTGGACTTGGAACTCCAGTTTTCGACACGTTGACACTACTCATCAAAAACACTCTTGTGGTCCACTTCAAACTTCCAATTGGCGCAAAATCTTCTTTACTGCTTCTTGGTGTAGAACTTTTCTTTCCTATACGAAATCCTACGATTTGCTCCACAACAAATGCTTCGTGACTATCTAAAAATTTCTCTCAGCAGAACACACCAACATTTTCACCCAATCTTCTTCTTGAAGAATCGTGATGTGCGTCGACATAGGTTGGTTGTTGGCTCCATTTAGGTTTTCTTCCAAATCCGCATTTTCCCCACCTTTATGTGAATTTCTTCTCCTTATAACCCAAAAAGGCCTTGGTTGTGCGATACCTCACATTGCCTAGAACGGTCACCATGACTCAAGCCATCGTCATGCCCTCCTTGTCCATCGCAGATGCCATTGGTATGCTTCAAGACTAACTTTCCCACACTTCTAGGTTCCCTTTACTCAACATCTCTTGGTTGGCTTTCTGCATATCGCCTCAACCTCATCTCTCTTTCGGTTAGATCCCAGAAGGCAACCATAATTTTTGCCTTAAACAGCTTTAGCCATCGCACAACGTAGATTCACACCCCAGGTTCACATGTTCAAACTCTAGGCCAACAAGGAACATCTCAATCCAAAAATGAATCTCCGTTAGAGCTATCGCCTCGGCTCCCGTAAGAACTAAAATTTGGCTTGCTTAGGGCAAGAGTAACTTGTCACTGCAAATTCTAACACATAACTGTACAAAGTTTCATGCCACCACCCATCTACAACTCTAGTCCACTCTTCATCAGTCTCCCTCAACCTCACAAGTCTTGTATCCGTCCCCTACCCTTAGGTTGTTGGATATTGTGATCCAAATGTGTTACATTTGTATGTTATTCTACTTCTATAGGCTTAATAGATGTTAGTCACTTTATTTTAATATTAGTCATTAATATAAAGTGTTGTTAGTAGTGGTTAGTTCGGGTTGTAGTTGGTTGAGCCCGTTAGTCGACTGGGTCCTGTGAACCAACCTTCCCAAAGCTTGTGGGTTGAACTAATCATGTAGCCAGGATTTTACATTGTTGAATTGATAAAGTATTGTCTGTCTTCCATTTACTTGTGTATTTTGCCCTAACAATGGTATTAGAGCATTGGCAATGACCAGAGGAGTGCAACAGTGGAAGGTCCATGGAGAACCATTAGAAGAAGCAAATTTACTTGAGAAGATTTTTTTTTTGGTAAATTTGTTTTGAAGCTTTTTATTATTAACTTTTCTGGTTGAAAATCTACTTGGAGGCTGGTAAAAGTGTAAGAAATTTGTAAGGAATATTGAAAGTGGATCAAAATTCTTTCTCGGCATTGAAATATAATTTAAAGCTGCTAAAATCTGCCAAAAGTGCTGTCTGAAGGACCGGAGCTTTGGAAAATATACCAGGGGCATTCGTTATCCTACTAAAACTCCATTCACATTGACAGCCACCAAAAATAGTGTTGGACTAAGAGAGAGTATTTAATTTGTCTTTACGTAAGCCTAAACTGCTGAAACACCATCCCTGGAGCGCTATTCTTTGTTGCAACTCTTTCCTGAGTGCAATTACACTTGCTGAGCACTGGAAATCGCATCCAAACCTGACAGGTGCTGAAGCTGGATGATGAAAATGGTTTTTACAGTGGCTGGGCGTGGATCTCTATGGTAGGTGAGCTTATAAAAAAGCAGTCTTGGATTGCAAACATAGCGCTAGAATGGTGTAAAGCTGACTTTTGCTGTTTCTTAAGCCATTCAAGGATCGTGGCCCCTCCATACTTGAAAAAATTGCTGGGTGCCTTTATTATTGCCTAGGTGAATTTTTTTTAAAACTTTTGACGTACATTTGATTAAGTCTGCAAAGCTATTAATTCATTTGATTTTGTTGATTGGGCCTCTCTCTTTAAAAACAAACCTTGTTATATTAGTTTGTGTAATCAATCTCAAAAGATTGCAAAGAGAAGTTGGATTTAGAAGTTGGATTGTATGTGAGAAGTCATAGGTTCAAACCTCAAAACTCTCGTTTTGCATAAAGGTCACTTCCCAGACCTTGCCTGTAGGTTTAAAGAAAGGTCCATCATAAATCTCAAATGAATGCATAAAAGAGTTGATGTATACCTTTTGTAAGGCATTGAAAGTCAATAATAAGGTCAAGAGTTCAAACCCCAATATGCCAAAATTCAGTTTTTGCAAGAATGGAAATTGTATTCAATGTGAAAACCATGAAGATCAATACCTGTAGTCACCATTATTGCCATAACGTTTTTGTTGGGGCATATTTTTCTCCAAAAGTTACATTTTAAAAAACTAGATTATAATGGATTCAAACAAGGAGGGGTACTTGATGTGTAGAATGAGATTTTAATCCCCGTAAACTAGTCAAAATTGCAGAATTTGTATTGAGGGGGGTTTGCCTAGCCTGAAACAAGAGAGAATTTTCAAATATCATAACTTTTGCATACGATGGTCAAATTTTTCATATGACCACTGCTTTTTCATGGCATTTAGTTTATGAAGTGATTGGTATGATCAATTTTTGGTTCTAGCTTCTCTGCATATGAGTTCATATTGAAAATGAAGAAAACATGTATTATAATGAACTGCGGGTGTGTTTTCAGTGGAAGCTGACACCCTGCTTTTGGTAGGAATTTGATGTGCTTCAAAACCATGGTTGTAACACTAGGTAGCCGGTATGTACCCTGCAGGGCATGGGTATGGGTACGGTACATACCCGGTACGTGGTACGGGTACGGTATGCCCTGGGTACAGCTAGGTACGTCCAGCAGTACCTGGGTACGTCTGGGTACTTCTCAGGAAGTACCCAGATGTACCTGGGTACTGCTGGACGTACCCTGGCCATACCCAGGCGTACCCAGCCGTACCCACCAGTAAAAACAACAATTTTTTAATTTTTAATTTTTAATTTTTTTACTTTTTGTAGAAAAAAAAACTATTTTTTGGGGGTCAATAAAGGTCAATAGATGGGATTACGTAAATGATTCAACTCTGGTAAAACTTCACAGAAGTACCTAAAACAATGGCTGAAACTGCAACAGTTGAGATGCGTTTGGGTAATGTAGGATCAAAAAACACAGTGGCAGCATCTCCACTAGCAAGTAAGACTAATGCAGGAATAATAAGAGAAACCCCAAAGGAATCTGAACTGCCAGATTTGAAGGGAGCTGATAATAGCCAGAATTCCAGTCCAGTTATGTGATTTGTTATTATTTATGTTAATAATTGGACATTGTAACATTTGGAGTTTGAACAATGTACTTGTTCGAAGTTCAATCAATGAATATCATGACAAAATGCATTGAATTATTAATATGTTATTTGGCTATTTCACTTAATTAATAATTTGTTTACTCTATTCATGTATAAGGCTGAATTTTTGCTTATTTGGCTATATTTTTAATATTTTATATGTATATTGTACTGCCATACCGTACCGGGCCCCCAAAAAAATTGCCGTATCAGCGTACCGGATCCCCGTATCGCACTCCGCACCACACCCCGTATTGGCTACCTAGTAACATTGTTTCCCACTGCTTGTGCTACTGAAGACAATATAGTTGCACTTCAGGGTTTGCAGGTCCCTAGGGATCTGACTGGCTAATAGGGCCAAATTGGAGGTTGGAGGACACAAGAGGCTGGAGGATAATTCCCCTTCTCCAATTAGCTATTCACTTAGAGTTTGGGTTAAATGCTTGAATAACAGTTTTGGTAGGAGTAGTATGTGTTTTTTTCTAGTTTGGTGTTGCGGTATGTTCAGGCTTGGTCTTTGTTCATTGAGCTCTGATGAGGAGTAGACATGGTTGTGATTGGTTTTGCAGCTGCAAGGGCCTCTCACCTCTTGCCTGATAGGAGGAAGAGACTTCCAATGGTTTTTGATTAGTCGTCGGTGATTGTACGAGTTGACATAGGATTTGCTAGCATTGGAAGTGTTGAGCAAAGGGCTGTGAACAATTGTTGAACATAGGGGATATGTGCTATACAGAGTATGGGAGAATCATTGGACAAGTTTATGTGTGAGACCTTATGTGGATTGATGCAGTTGAGCAGACATTGATCGTGCTTATACTCCCATGCAGTACAAAATGGTCAGAAGTGAAGGGTATGCTTGTGTAGTGTGTATCAATCATGTAGGGTGCTCATCATAATGCCACAACTCGCAGGGTAGAGGGCTTCCTAGGCAGGGGAGCTACAAAAATTGATTAGTACCATGATGTACAGTGTGCTAGGTTGCAGGTGCAGCAAAGACTATTGATTGACATCACAATCAGGAGCTCTAGATCATCCTCATCTATAACCCTTTGGATCAAGGGGTATTTGTTGGATATTGTGATCTAAATGTGTTATGTTTATATGTTATGTTACTTCTATGATCTTATATAGATGTTAGTCACTTTATATTAATATTAATCATTAATAAAAAGTGTTATTAGTAGTGGTTAGTTCGGGTTGTAGTTGGTTGGGCCTGCTAGTTGGTTGGGTTCCATGAACCAACCTTCCCAAAGCTTATTTAAAAGTTTGTGGGTTGAAATAATATGCAACTGAGATTTTACATTGTTGAATTAATAAAGTATTCTCTTCATCTTCCATTTACTTGTGTATTTTGCCTTAACATAGGTTTCGTAAGATTACACCTCTGTTCGACAAGTAGAGTAGGGATCCATGCATAGAGATACTCAACAAACTCTACAAAGAATATTTCACATAGTTCATTGTTTGATTCATCCCCCAACCATGCCTTAAGTTTGCAATCGTCATGACGCTTTGCTCTCAACGTAAAATTCCGTGGCCTTGTTACGAAACCACGTCTCAATCCATTCCTGCGTAATACGATAAACTGATCTGTAGGACATGCGCCTAGACACTCCTCTTGGCACAATTGAGCGAGGTCCCGACAACAGAACCAAATTGTGGTCTAGTTTTCACAGTCTAGGGTTTTGCGTGATAGAACATAAACGTTATCTGTGCACACACTTTTAATCAAACTTGTGCTTGAAGGTCTCATCGGAAGCACAGTAAGGCAAACACGACCTTGAATTTTTATACTGACAAAGAAATTGCCTTGCTCATAACCTTGAAAAATACATACTATCAATCAAACCCTAACCCTTACCATAATATACATACACAATTATGCATAAACATCAATCAATCTAGCACAGATTCATAGTAAACATCTCAAATCATACATGAATCACATAAAACCCTTGACTCCATTATATTCCTCAAAAGAATGAAATATTACATCAATGTGCACAAAATTCATGCACAAATTCTTACAATACAATGTTTACACTATAGACTCTTGCTTTACAATGACCATTACAGGTCTGAACTCATGAAACCCTCAGGGAATACATGATGCTCATACAAGGACAGTCATCCTTGGAATCACAACTAATAACAACTAAATCATCATATTCCTGCCAACAAATTCTCTATCTCTTCTAGGATTTACTTTTATAGCTTGGCATAGATCCCTTCAAATATTTCACCGATTCCCTTTCTAAAACTTTCCTTCAGCTTGATTGGCACTGAGTTATCACACACATTCTCATGTCAGTGGTGCAGGTCCAAAGTATCAGTCTTGTTCCTTATTTTTGTGTGCCACGTGTCCTTAGGGTCTTCCAAGAATATTCCTCCACAGTAGGGAACTCTTTGCAGTTTTCAATGTGATCATGCATGTCTCACTCATGTGGCTTGTGAACTAGACCCGCAAAATCCCGTCAACAAAGTGGCTATTCCTGCCATATCACCATGCGTCTCCTGTGCATCCTGGATACTGGAATGAATCTCTTGTGCCTCGTGGATAATGGAATGCATCTACACATCTTGGATAGTGGAGTCGTTCTCCACATTTCTTTGAATGGATTGTCCTGCTAGTGCACTATGTGCCTCCTACACACCATATAATCAGGGCATTTCATCTGCCCACACATTCTTTAGAGTGGGTGTTCCTTCCACAATGATTGCATGTAAGTTGACTAGAGCAGGGTCAACAAGTCTATGAGGAATTTCATCCTCCGACACATCTTGTATGGTGTAATCTTCCTTAACATGTACATTTACGTTGACTGAAGCAGAGTCAACAAGTCTATACCGGCCACCATGCCCAATTGAAGGACAATTACCCTTTCTTGTTTCACATCTGACATAATACACTTCTACCTAGAAAAAATTATAGCAATATTGGGATTTTCTGTTAACTGACGACCAAATGAGATTTTTATGCATGCTAGAACATACCTAATATTTCTTACTAAGAGTTTTTGAGCATTATTTAGGACCATATGAATATTTCCTATCACTTCTACTGCAAGCGACTCCCCAACAACTAATGCAACTGAAACAAAACAATTAATATTTATAGTAAATGTTACATACCTGTCCCTTCAACATGAAAAATGTCTATATGCGCCACAATCAATGATCCAACAATTGATACTAGTGTTATTTGAGCATGATGCCATGAGAACATACCCTTCTTCAAAATTCCGTTCTTGTGCAATTGCTGCTGCATTTAGCTCATCCTGTGGCTTTTTGTTGTGTTGGGAAATGGTCATACTGTTGGAAATGGTCATACTGTTGCTTCTACGAATCCTTTTGATATGCCCAACCTTATAATATTAATGACATTTCACTTTGTATTTGGAAGATTCACCAGGAATTCGTTTTTACTTCCCCTTCAATAGAGTACCAAATGTACTCTTTGGTTGTTTATAATTGGATTTAGTTGCTTTTGTCTTCTTGTGTTCCTTTTCTAGTAAATAGGAATTGACTTGATCAAAAGTCGAAGTCAGACTTTCAGCCATCAAATGTAAAGCTTCTACGAAGGACTCGCATGAGGGAGTCAATCTATTAAAAAAAAGATTAACCATGTCATCATCATCCAACTTTTTGTTGATGGCACTGAGTTGGTCTCAAAGATCTTTCATCCAAAGAAGGTGTTTTGACAAGGACCCACCCTCGCGCATCTTTCCTGAAAAACAACTAAATCTTCAGGTATAAAACCCAACTTTTCTTTGAAGTCAAATACTTGTTCCTTAGATTGGTCCATAGCACACTTGCCGCATTGGCATTCTGGACATCAAGTGTCAAATCATCCAACACGGACAACTTCAACAACAACGAATCCTCCTTATGACGCTTGTCATAAGCTTTCTTTAGTGCCAAGAATGATTTTATTTCAATCCCAGTACTCTGTGATTGTCAAAATCTTGCGACTCCAGACATTATAACTGATTTGTCTGCTAGGTTTTTGATTATTGGCCATTGTTCACACAATATCTGACCTTTGAATTGGAAATCAATGCAAAATATGTGTACAAGATTGATTACTAAAATTAATACGAAGTCTAATGCAAAATTACTTATAGCATTCTACAACTATTCGCCTTGAAGACTGCGAAATTGTGAGCATAGACTCAGGTTTGGACTGCACACAAATTGTGAGTGTAAGATCAGGTCTGAACTGCAATATTCCCATGCCCTAGCATGAACCCTAGAAATTGCATTTTTGTAGACAAACTGTATACAAATTTTGATTGCACTTTGACTGAATCTCGAATCTTCCTTTAAAACAACTGTATATTTGTGCCCTATATTTGGGCCACACAAAACTACCTCCACAAAAGTTGTGCCCTATTCTCTGCAAAATCCACGACTTCTATCGTCTACAACTTGTAGTACCCTAGGAACAATGTTTTGATTTGATTCCTTTGAGTCCTATCAACAAGTTTCTTACCCTAACTTGTGTTTGGTTTTTAATTAGACGTCTCCAAAAGACACCTAGCATTCATCTTTTGTGCTTCAACATCCTCTTGGTCTTCAAACCTCAAATCACAAATTATGAAAATTCTTGTTCATGCTCTTAAATCACCATTTATAGTTCACAAAACATTGTTAGGTCATTTGCCCCATCTGTTCCCACAAATCTCTTATGATTGCCCTTCGTGAAAAACTCACGAGAAAAAAAAAGCGGTTTCTAGGTCTTCTTGGTCCGGCACGATACAAACTCACGATTTTTGCTGTTTTCCTTCCACGCCAAAGCATTTTGATCTTCTCCAAAGCAGCCTTAGTCTGAAACACATGACGAAATTGGGCTATAATCTTCAAATCACGATCTTGATCTTGTTTTTGCATGTGCCCTTATTACGAAGTTCGTAATCTTCATTGCGTTTGAAATGAATTCGAATCTCTTCAATCTTGTTTCTGTTGTCCGTACCCTCTTCTAGGGCTTCCTCGAACTCTGAACACCTCAAGCACCAATGGCTTTGATACCAATGTTAGAAGATGTAAACACAAAAAGAATGAAGAGAAACCCGTAAGACACACAACACACTTAGATATGCTCATGTTTATCATTGTATTATGCTAGAAGAGGTTACATTGTAGTTCGGGAAGTTTATAATCAAATATTAGGTAATAGATAACTACTAGTTCATTAAGTCTTATTTAATATTTTTATTCAAACTTGAAGGAATTCTGAATGGTGAAAATGTAATTTTTGATACTAATTGAGGTTTCAGATCTCATTATGTCAATGATGCAATGTGCTTATACAATGAGCCTGCCTTAGGCAATATTTATGATAGGTCGATGCTGGAAAAGATGATGGAAATCACAAATGCTAAAGAGCAAGATCTCAATGAAACGTTTTACAATAAATTGAAGAGCATTTTCATGAAGAGGTGGAATAAAATGACCTCCCCATCGCATCTTTGAGCATATGCGGTGAATGCCCAATTCATGCCGACATGGTTGGCTTATTGGGTGCACAACCACCCTACATAGACATAGAAGTTTCGGATGGTGTAACTCAACTGCGTTACACCAAAACCTCGAGGCATTAGTGAAATCCGCACATGAGGATCATAACATCCCACCATGCTTCTGTAGCCCGGACCTCGGGTTAGATTTGCTTTGTATAGTGGGACCCGCCCGCCCTATATGAGCCCCGGGCGAACACTGCAATGTCCGGCGTAGCTACCGTGTCGGGACTCAAACCTGGGTGGTCGCTCTAATACCAAATGTAACGAACCGTTACACCAAAACCTCGAGGCATTAGTGAAATCCGCACATGAGGATCATAACATCCCACCATGCTTTCGTAGCCTGGACCTTGGGCTAGATTTGCGCCCGTATAGCGGGACCCCGCCCTGCCCTATATGAGCCCCGGGCGAAACACGCAATATCGACATAGCTACCTATGCCGGACTCGAACTCGGGTGGTCGCCGATACCAAATGTAACGAATTGTTACACCAAAACCTCAAGGCATTAGTGAAATCCGCACATGAGGATCATAACATCCCACCATGCTTCCGTAGCCCGGACCCCGGGCTAGATTTGTGCCCGTATAGCGGGACCCCGCCCTGCCCTATATGAGCCCCGGGCGAACACTGCAATGCCGGCGTAGCTACCCGTGCCGGGACTCGAACCTAGGTGGTCACTCTGATACCAAATGTAACGAACTGTTACACCAAAACCTCGAGGCATTAGTGAAATCCGCACATGAGGATCATAACAGATGGATATATGAAAGCACTCAAAAAATGCTAGAGGGTGAGAAGCCTAAAGTGGTGAATTATATTCACCATTCCTCCCCCTACTAACAAATGCTTACGAGTGTTTGTGTGCGAAAGTCGGTTCCTATGCCTTATAATTTTCCCAAATACATAAGGAAAATGTCATTAGAGCAATGACTGCTCATGAAGGTGATTTGGGTAAATGACTAAATCACACAATTAAAACTCCCCAAAAAAATGAACAATCTAATTAAATTGCTTGAGGAAGCCATCAAAACATAAAAGAATTGTCTCAAATCTGGAAATTTCATGAAATTTGTATTTGGAGATTATAGTATGGGGGAAATTGAGGCATTTCATGACAAGAATCCAAAACTGATTTTATGGTGGTACTATCTTTGGGAAAACGCCACATACCTCCAGCCTGTTATCATTTGAGTTGTATCACAGGTATGTGATAACATTTGATAGTTTTAAAATCAAAATTTTCTTCTATTTCCAACTTATTTGTTTCGGGCTTTATTGGTTTTATTTTTTATGGTACTAATTTAAAGTTTCTGAATTTTAACAAACTTTCCTTCAGTGTCCAGCTGTCCATTAGCTGAGGGGAATTGGAGTACATACTCTTTTTATACATTCGGTTAAACACAATCAACTGGAGCAAGGAAGGCGGACTTGGTGTTTGTACATTCAATCTTGCACCTCCAGATGTACAAGACCAATGATTACCAGTAAGGTCCATCCATGCTTGGGACACTCACTCAGAGTTGCCTGACATTGATGTGTCCTTGGATGCAACCTCTGGACAGTTGAGTCTAGGATCAAGAAGTGGTAGTGGCATTGCTGAAGGAGGTCCATCTGGCTCTAATCTTATTGGAGAGCATGAGGACCTCAATAATGCAGAGCTTTAGATTAGGAGTCCATCTGATGGTAGGTACTACCAGATGGTAAACTGTTAGGATCCATCCAATGAAGTAAGATATATATTTTAAACACCTAAACTTATCTTTTGAAATTTTAAAGTTATTTAAATAGCTTTGCCTATTTTTTAAGTCATCAAATTTATCATGTTTCAATCGTTTTTACTAAAAACAAGTTGTATTCTTACACGCGCACACACACATATTTAAACTAATATATATATATATATATATATATATATATATATGTGTGTGTGTGTGTGTGTGTGTGTGTGTGTGTAGAAGTTTTTAATATATTTTTGTATGGACATAACACAAAAATTGGCTTTTGTTTGCAAAAGTAATGCTTATAAGCATGAATTTAAAGCTAGAAGTGTATTTTGATTAAGTTGTCTCAGGTTGTTGATTCTATTGTCTTACAGTTTTCCATAAATTCTGGCTAGAATTTTTGCCCGGGTGACAAACTGTAGTAATAACATTATAAATAATTCATTTGTATTATGGGTTTTGGGACTACTAGTATTTAATGGTACTGTTAACCTCTGGAAAATTCGTTTATTTATATGTTCTTTCAAGCAAGACCTACCAAAATATTAGCATGACAATGATTCTGTATAGTTTATATTTATTTTCTGCTATCATTAGTGGGGTAGTTTGGAATGACTTCAAAGTCGTGGACATAATTGGCATTTCCATTGCTTCTAAGTTAGGTGGCAGCTTCATGCCTGCATTTTCAGGCTAATATGAACAAGAACTATGTTTACTTGATTATTTGGTCCTTAAACAGTTGATGTTGAATGATGCAAACAGGTCAAGCTTTTGCCAAGCAAGGGAACAGGAAAGCATAAATACAGTTTTCAGCGTGTTGAAAGTGTGCCAGTTTCTCAACTCCCTCTTGGCTGTGACGAACATTGTATGCATCTTGAACGAGATGGAAATAATGAAATTGATATAGATATGAATAACGATGTACCTGATACTGGAGGTACAAGCAAAAAGAACTGAATATTATGAAGACCGTTATAGAGAGGCTGATGGGGAATGAAGAGAAGATGCAGACCACAGTGGAACTTAGCAACAAGACTAAGGTAGGACATGCTTACAAACACGCAAAGTGGGTACGAGGCAAAGCCAGAATAGACATGGATAGGTTTGATGAAAAGGATGATACTGAAGGGATCAATGATGATAAAGCCTTATTCAAAAGTTCAGATGCACTTGCTGCAAGTATGAAAGTTCAGGAGGATTCAACAGAGAAGGAATTCAAGAATATAGAGGTATTCAAAGATGAACGAGGTCCAAATATTAAGGCATGCCCCTCCTTGCTCTTCCTACCCTTATGAAATTTCCTTGCAGTATTTTTATTATTGATCATCTTTTCCTGGTTATGGGGTTTATTAAAATGTGAGTGTTGCATTGGAGTATAATTGTCTCTGGGTTTATGGTTTAAATTAGAACTTTAGGTGATTGTTATACTAAGTTCCCAACAATGAATTGCATAACTCACGTGACTTACAAATATTTCCATGAGATGTGGTTCTGAAAGACTCAATTTCCTGCTCATCCTTTTGTCTCCTCCAGATTAAGGACAGTCTTCTAAATTTGCAGATCCAGGGTTGTACACAACTGACATAGTTTTTGCAACAAAAGGAGACTCTATCTTATTTTCCTTGTAGTAGGATGTTTTTTCTTTAGTTACATGGCAGAAGTTTGTATTTGTTGCAAAGCTGTTTTCTGGGAAAAGAATGTTCAATAGACTGTATTTTCCTGAGCCACTGCTGGGTACTATATAGAAATTTTCTCGTGCAAGTTCTTGGGAAGTGTTACTAAGAGTGTCTTCCTGAATTTATAATTCTTTAATCATCTCTTTCTTTGAGAATTGGAGAGATTTCTGTCTTCATACTCACTGGCCCTGATTGTTGAAAAACAGAAGACCTACTGGGCATAAGTCAGTCCCGATACCATCATTGGCGCTTGGCAATCATTGGAAATGATTGGCAACCAGTGGCCAACGATTGATGCCCTTTTGGTGAGTGCTCCAAAATTATTAATGAAACAATAACTTGCAAAAAGGCTATAAATAAGCAATCAAGGACTCCTGCCTGGCACTAATATGATTTTATTAAATAAGAAAGAAATGAAATAAAACATAACGATGAATTTTATTCATCTGCTAGCTTGCAAAAATAATGCGGAGATATTCAGTCCACTTCAGTAGTACAATTTTGACTAGCAGAATTAAAGGAGAGAGCTTTAGATTAGTCAGAGATTGGAAAGGAAGTGTTAGCTCAACTCAAGTGCATTAGCAAAGACGGACAGCACTAATTTTTCAGCCACAACCAAGGCTGTCAATGACGACTACAAGAGTTATATTTCTGCCAATGTCGGCCAGCAAACATCCTAAAGAATAAAAGAAAGATGTAAAACGCTTATGGCAAGATTTCTTCTTACAAAGGCATCATTTCAAAGTGGAGCCAAACCATGAATGTCTTGAGAAATTATAGGAAGCAGGTGTGAAAGCATTAATTACCATACCTGTGGTAATTATGGACTATGTTGCCGCATTCGGCGAACTTCAAGGAAAAAATTCGAAATTCGCCGAATTTTAACAGCGCTTGAAAATCGCGATTTAATTCGCTTTTTTTTCCTTTTTTGGCAATTTTTTCCTTTTTTGGATTTTTGGTGAAAAAAACAGAAGGATAGGAAAAAATTTGCCATTTTTGGAAAGGGTCCGGGAAGATGTAGCAGCAAAAACTTGCATGTGCCATAACTTTCATTCTGTGGCTCCGTTTCAGGTGTCGTTTTCTCTAAAAGTGCATATTTTCTTGAGCTCTACGCATTGATGGCAATATTTTTCTTATTTTCATAAAATCCATTTTTGCACCTTTTTCGACCAAGCAACTTCTTGCAATCTTCTGAAATAATCATGAGCTTTGATCGCCTGTAGATAGATTAGTAATGAAATCAATGAAATGTGATATTATCTCTCTTTTGAAATGTGAATTTATCTTTTGTTTTTATATATTTAATAAAAATGTATATTTCTCATAGTCGAATTTAATCACGAATTTAATCGCTGATTTTTTTACCGGCGAATTTTTCACGAATTTAATCATCGGCGAATTCGAACACGAATTCGAATGCGGCAACTTAGATTATGGATGCCCTCTTTCAAGGAGCTTATTGCAAAATTCGATATATGCAGAATTTGATAATCTATCAAGGATAGGAGCTGAAAATCACCGAAGTTGTCCCAAGAAGCCTGGACTCTTTGGTTTGGCAAATGCTAGTTACAAAGTGGTTTAAAAATTGTTAAACATGGCATTGAATGGATGCGAAGGAATGTGGTGTTAAGGAGGTAGCCAAGCTTGCATTGGCTCATTTGTATCTATTAAGCATAAATAATGAAATACCATTTTGGTGTATTTAGTACTTTCACTTGTAATGTCCCCTTTTTCAACTTGAGAGCATGATTTTGGACTTCTTGCCATTCCCTTTTCCATGGCAACGAAGTGGGATAAGCTGGAAAAGGAAGTGAACTCTCATTGCACTTTTGTTTTTTGATTTTTAATGTTTTTTTAGCGTGTTTTTTTTTAGTAGGCCGGTTGGGTTGGGTGCATTTAAAAAAACAAATCAAAAGATTAAAGAAGCTTTATATGGGTCGGTCTTGTCCTTTTGGGCCTTGACGCCAAAATTGGGATATAAAAGAAGACAAAGACTTCATTTGGAGCATCTACTTTTGGCTTATTTTATCTAAATTGGACCTTTGGGCTGTTTGCTTATTGTTATTTCCACTTTTGGGCGAAAATCCAATTGTGTGGCTTTTCCAAGAAGGACAAAAACCCTTCTTGTGGCTGGTTGGAGGACGGAAACCCTCCATCCTTGGTTGAAGCGAAAATATCTTGAAGACTTCATGCAGATTTGGACTCTAGAAGATCAAGGAAGACATCTACAAGGGTTTGCATGAATTTTAGAACCCTTCCTAGTTGGAGTGACTAGGGTTTGAGGGTGTTTGGGTGCCTTCTAGGGCACGAAAATCAGATTTTATTTGATATTCTGATTCGGCATAATTTATAAGGCCAGAATCTATAATTTCATGATTTTTGGTGAAGTTTATCTATCATTTTTAACCTTGGTTTGTGGTAGCCTTCATTTGTGTCTTAAATTTAATTACAACAGTTATTTTGGGTTTTCTCCATTTGTTTATTGCAAATTGAATGGACAAGTGTTGTTGTGCATGAAGAAATTATTTAGAAGTGTTTTCAATTATTGTGCATGGTTTTTATGGTGCATTTAAACCCCTTTTCAGTTTGTTGTTCGCTGCTAGGGTTTATATTATCGTGGGAACCGTTGTCCTAAAAATCGATTATATTTCATTTGTGGTGTGGTGTATTTTCAGCTATGATCCCCAGGCGTTTGTGGCCAAACCCATATCTTCGATTTTTGTCCCAAAAAGGGACATTATAGTGGTATTATGTTATGATGGCACGAGTAGCTACGCCGGCATTGCAGTGTTCGCGGGGCTCATATAGGGTAGGGCATGGTCCCGCTATACGGGCGTAAATCTAGCCCGAGGTTCGGGCTCTGAAAGCGTGGTGGGATGTTATGATCCTCATGTGCAGATTTCACTAATGCCTCGAGGTTTTGGTGTAACGGTTCGTTACATTTGGTATCAGAGCGACCACCTAGGTTTGAGTCCCGACACGGGTAGCTACGCCGACATTGTAGTGTTCGCCTGGGGCTCATATAGGGCAGGGCAGGTGGTCCCGCTATACGGGCACAAATCTAGCCCGAGGTCCGGGCTACGGAAGCGTGGTGGGATGTTATGATCCTCATGTGCGGATTTCACTAATGCCTCGAGGTTTTGGTGTAACGGTTCGTTACATATTAGAGCTCAAATCTTCCCAGACCTAGGGTTTTCATGGAAGAAGGCAACAAGGGTTTTCTATACTACCAAAGAAGAAGGAAAGTGAATCAACCAAGAGAAGAGGATAATATGGCCAATCAAGATCCTCAAGAAGCCAAATTTGATAAGTTGATTGTAGGTCAGGAGAGATTAACGGACACAATGGACTTCCTTGCCCTATCTCTTCAAAGGATGATTGAACCTAGGGTTCATAATGGTGATGGTAGCTCATCCGGAGCTAATAATGCACGACGACCTATGGGATCAACCCACGGATCAGCCACAAGGCCTACCTTCCTAGGGAAGAAGCTATTCCGGATGTTGGAGCAAGGCCCTCTACGCAGGCAAAACATTGCCACAAGTTATGAAGAGTATATGGCTCTTCCAAGAGAGATTCGTGAAGCCATTTCACTTGCCGAATTCATTGGAGTGAATAGAGGAAGGTCTAGGCCGAGCCTAGACAACATATGCCACAAAAGGAGGTACAAAATGTCTTAGGAAGATGACCTTCTCCACCTTTGATGGATCAGCCAAAGAGACAACTAGGGCTTGGATCCAAAAGCTTGATACATATTTGTCTTTGAAGCCCATGATGGAGGATGATGCCATCAAGTTTGCAACCCTTCACCTCGAGGGGATTGCTCATGAATGGTGGTTCCATGGTTTAGTAACACAAGGGCATAATGAGATCCATTCCTATGATGAGTTTTGTCAAAGGCTCATTGATCGGTTTGATAGAGTTGATCGGAAGTTCACTTTTGTGAACTTGCACATTTGAGACAACAAGGCACGGTGGACGAATATGTGACCGAATTTCAGAGGCTTTCCGTTATGATCATGAATGTTTCAGAGAGGAGACTTGTGGTACTTTTCATTGAGGGTTTGATCGAGCCCCTCAAAGGGTTGGTTAGAGCCTTTGATCCTTTGTCTCTTCAAGAGGCAATCAAAAAGGCTTTGGATCTTGAAGGAGCTGCCCAAAAAACAACAGCGAACAATGGTCATCCCAAGGGAAATTCAAGTGGAGGACAACCAACTAGATCTTTGGGACAGCCTATAAACCCTCCCTTGGACCAGCCAATGAATCCTTCCCAAAAGATGCCAAATACTCACAAGGAGCTGCCTAGAACCCGAAAAGAAAGAAAATCTAGGAACGAGCTTAGAAAGAAGAGTTTGTGTTTCTCATGCAAGGATCCATGGACTGGGCATCGCTGTTTGGGTTAAGGTAAAGTACATTATATTGAAGTATTTTCAGATTGTGATGATGATGAAAATAATGTTGATGGAGTCAAACATGATAGTGTGCTTGAAGAAGAAGATCCAAAAAAATTAGATGGCACTCTTGCTACAATGTCTGGAGCACCTAGATATCACCCATTTTGGGTAAAGGGTGATCTTCAAGGACATAAGGTCACGGTTTTAATTGATAGTGGAGCCACACATAATTTTGTGGATGAGAGCTTGGTAAAGAGATTGAAGTTGAAGGCTGAAAATTTCAAGGGCTTCAATGTCACGGTGGCAGATGGCTTCATACTTCCATGCACTAGAAGAATACCTCAGCTCACACTCACCTTAGAAGGACATATGGTAAGAGATGATTTTTATGTTATTAATATTGGCAAATCTGATTTGGTATTTGGGAGTTCAATGGTTGCATTCGTTAGGTGAATTCTCTCAAAACTACCAAAATATGGAGCTGAAATTTAAGGTAGAAGGCAAGGAGGTGGTGTTGCATGGTATGAAAGGTGGGATTCCTCAAGTTGTGACTGCTAAGAGCATGGAAAGGACTTTCAAAAGGGGGCAGGTTGCTTGGGCTGCTCATTGCTTGGTAAGTCTAACTCTTCTATTTCCATTCAATCTACTTTTCATGATGATATTCAGCCCATACTTGACAAGCATGCCAAAGTTTTCAGTGAATTACCTCATGGGCTGCCACCGGATAGAGGATTCCAACATGTTATTGAGTTAGAACCGGGTACCAAACTGGTAATAACCACTCCATACTGTCACCCACGGATCTACAAGGAAGAGATTGAAAGAACCATCAAGGAATTGTTAGAAATGGGGCTGATTAGGCCTAGTTCCAGCCCCTATGCTTCTTCCGTAGTGCTGGTTAAGAAGAAGGATGACACTCTAAGAATGTGTGTGGACTACCGGATACTAAATAAGAAGACAATCAAGAATAAGTATCCAATACCAAGGATTGATGAGCTAATGGATGAACTACATGGAGCGGTCTACTTCTCCAAAATTGATTTAAGATCCAGGTATCATCAAATAAGAGTAAGAGAGGAAGATGTACACAAAACCGCATTTAGGTGTCACTTTGGGCATTTTGAGTTCCTTGTCATGCCATTCGGGTTAACCAATGCCCGACCACCTTCCAATCATGCATGAATCATATTTTTGGTAAGCATTTAAGGAAATTTGTGTTGGTTTTCTTTGATGACATTTTGATTTATAGTAGAACATGGGAGGAGCACCTCCAACACTTGGATAAGGTGCTGGAAATTTTGGAACAGCAGTCATTATATGCAAAGAAATCCAAATGTGAGTTTGGTATGGATGAAATCTTGTACTTGGGGCATGTTATCAATGCACGTGTGGGATTCATGTGGATCAACACAAGATCCAAGCCATCATGGATTGGCCAACTCCAACCAGCATTACACATTTGAGAGGATTCTTGGATTTAATTTGTGAAGGGATTCTCCCAACTTGCAGCCCCATTGACTTCTCTAACGAAGAAAGGAGCTTTCAGCTGGTCAAAAACAACCCACATAGCTTTTGAAGAATTAAAAAAGGTGATGTGTTCTTGTCTAGTTTTCACTGTTCCAGATTTCTCTATACCATTTGTACTTGAATGTGATGCTTCCGGTGAGGGTATAGGTGCTGTTTTGATGCAAAACAAGCACCCCATTACATCAAAATTTAAGAGAGAATTACTCCTACCAAAACCTCATCAAAGCTCAAAGTTATTTAAAAAACACAAAATTAATTTAAAAAAAAGAATGTGGGGGCCCACAAGGACCCCCACACTCATTCCTAACTAACCTAAACCTAAAACAACCTCTCTTACAACTAAAACAAAAAAAAAAGCTCATTTTTGTCATTTCCCATCTTGTGAAGGAGAAGACAAAGAAAGAAAACAACAAAGAGAAGAAAAGAGAACAAGTGAGAAGAAGGCAAGAGAGCAATATTCTACAGTGAATTCATTTAATAGTTTTTATTGCTCATGCAACAACGTGTCTATGAATAGAGAACATAGAGTAATATGTTTTGGTGATAAACAAATTATGGTATTATGTTGAATGGTTTGCGAGTGTAGCAGGGGGTGTATAAATAGAGCATCGAGTAATATGCTTTCGTGAAAAACACGGGGGTAGTCACCCAATTCTTTGAACTATGTGTATGAATACATAACGTAGAGTAATATGTTATGGTGAAAAACATTGTGGTATCAGTTCAATGTTGTACTCTGCAGCACAGGGTGTATGAAAACAACATAGAGTAATATGTTTTCCAAAAAACATTGTTTTTGACTCAATGTTGTGAAAGGTGTGTGTGACTACAAAACATAGAGTAAAATGTTTTGGTGAAAAAGAGTGTTATCCAGTTCAATGTTGTGTTGTGCAGCAAAGGTGTATGAACAAAGCATAAAGTAATATGTTTTGTTGGAAAAAACAACGGGTTTTTTACTCAATTTTGAAAACCCTATTATCATGACCGCTCCAATATGCCTGCCCAAAAGTGTGGCAATGCTTTTGCTAATTGTATGCTTGCATTTGAGTTGTTGTGCAAGTGTTGTTTACTATATACTTTTTCTATGTTTCAGACTTTTTGTAGTTGTCTAGTTGAAACTTGCTGCCCTTGGGCATTTCATTGTAATTATTATTGTAATTGAAACTTGAATCTTATGTGAAATCTCAATTCAGCTCCAATTTTATGTATTAAGGTTCTATAATGTGTGTGATGAATGCTTTATCAATGTTATCATATGAATATTTGAAATTTCCTATATTTTTTATATTTTCCCTTATTTTTTAATAGTTGTCCCCTGCCGTCCCTAAAAAAAGGCCTCCAAAAAAATCCGTCTTGGAAACACGCCCCCGGTTGCCGCCCCGGAAACTTGGTGGAACATAGTTTTGTAGCTACAAGGGCTTCTCACTTCTCGCTTGATCGGGAAGAGACTGGGTGGTCTTTGATCAATCATCGTGATTGTGTGAGTTGATGCAAGAGTTGCTAGCATTGGAAGTGTTGAGCAAAGAGCTGCCAGTGATTGGTGGACATCGGGAGATGTGATATATAGAGTTTTTGTGTGATACCTCATGAGGATTAATTTAGTTGAGCAAGCTTTGATCGTGCTTATATTGCTATGCAAAGTATGAAAGGATTAGACGTGATGGGTATGCTCGTGTAATGTGCATGCTCACGTAGTGTGTATCATTCGTGTAGGGTGTTCATCATCATGCCACAACTTGTAGGGTAGCGGGCTTATAAGGGAGGCGAGCGGCATAGGTTGATCAGTACCACGATGTACAATGTGCTAGGTTGCAGGTGTGGCAGACTTTTGAAGACATCACAGTTATATGCTCCAGATCATCCTCTTCTATACCTCTTTGGATAAAGGGGGTTTGTTGGATATTGTGATCCAAAAATTGTTTGTGTATTGTTAGTACTATAGGTTAGCTACTTTATATTAATGTTTTTATATAAAGTTAATTTGTAGGTTAAAATAAATAAGTGGGTTAATAGGTAGTTGGGTTATAACTTGCCATTTGTAGATCGTATATTGATGTAAATCCAGTATTTGATGATGAATAAAATCTTACAATGGTGGCCTAATAGGAACGTCCCTTGACTATCTTGGGGATGTCTAGATATCCTCAACATTTCCTCTAAGCTTAAAAAATGGGGACATTCTAGAGACATTCCCTGATATTGAGGGATGTCTCGGAGACATCCCCTATAATTTTGCCCTGCCAGAGAATGCGGCAGGGGCCATTTCCCCGTCTCGCCGTCCTTGGGACATCCTAGACTTGCCTATTTGGGGTGGGACGTGTCCCCTCGTAACGCTGCTTCTATTAGAGATGCTCGAGAAGGACAAGGATATCCTAAATTTGAAACCCCTTATTTAAAACCTAATGAAGGAAATCGTTGAATTAAGAAGTGTTCATGTTCATACGAATGATAAATAATTTGTACTTTTTTTTTTGAGTGATTAAATGAAGGATTTTGAATGGGACCTCACTCATCTGGACACAATTATGGGGCCCAGTCCCTGATCTTTTGCCAATTATCAAATTTGCTAGTTAGCCAGTTTTGCTCTGCACCATGTCCTCGGCTGTGGGTCACCTGACCACTGGCAGGATTTGAACCTGGGCCTATCCACTTAATTGTTACACTTTAACTTGGCAGATGAAACATTTAAACATTGCTATTTGTGAAAAGTATTTTGAACATGTCAATGTTTTGAATTGCAAAATTGTTGTCATGAATAAAGGTAAAGATAGTGTTTTAGGCCACCGTGAAGACAAACACTAGTTTGGTGTATGAGACTCCTCTCGTGGAAATGCTCCAAGGGATTGTTTTTACATTTAGGTAATATATGTTTGATGTTATAACACTATTGCATGTGCCTTTTCAGAATCTCACGGGTGAACTTAGATAGAAAGAATGAGTATGTAAACAATTGTAAGAGTATGGAGCGGGCAGATCTACTTATTTGGCATAGGATGGTATTGACTCTTCACATATAAATGATGGAGGAAGATCAGTTCTTTTTCTCTGTTGAATCTCTCTATGATGAAGCCTTGGTTATCACCAATGAGAAGCCTTCTCTTGCGATTGGCGAATCTGAGAACTTACAAGAGGCATTAATTACAAATCTATTTGGCTCCAGATATCCCCCGAAAGTAAGCCATCTGTTTGTTCGGACACCAAATTTACTTGTGTTGAATCGGATCTTCCACAAGTATGGAGCCAAGGGGTCATTGGCCAAGTGGACCCCTTTTTCCAAATTTGTTTTTCCATATGAAGCTTAAATCCAGATACAGGGATGGAAAATGAGCTTTTCAACAACCCAGGATTTGTGCAATCTCGTCTTCTTGCAAGGGTATGATGGAAGAGGACTTCTGATTTGTCGGAGTTGATATGTTGGCCTGATGTAGATTGATAATGGACAAGGATTTGTTCAAGATGATGTACTTCACAAACAATTAATGCAGAGAAAAGTAGGGGGTCACCTGCAAACTATAAATGGATGAATCCATTTCCATTTTTCCCTGCCAAATTGCCAATAAACTATGGAAATGATTTTGTGACCTGGCTGTCACTAGCAATCTATTAAGGGCCTCACTCATTATTCTAAAGAGGAAAGGGGACAAGGGTTCTCCTTGTCCAAGACCTTGAGTAGATTTGATTAACTTGCTCACAGTTCCATTGACTGATAATGAGAATGTTAAGGTAGTAACACAACATTTAACCCAATGAATAAAAGCTTTGCAAAAACAAAAGGCCCGCGTAGCTCTCAATATCAATGCCCAATTGCTGCTGTGAAAAGCTTTTGACATATCAAATTTAATCTGGATTCCCGGCCTTTTGTTGGCTGCAATGAACAAAGAATTTCTTGAAAAGCATGATGCTGTTAATAATTTGTCTCCCTTTGATGAGACCTGATTGAGATGCCATTAACATCTTATAGAGGAGGATGTTAGTCCCAGTTATGACGTATGACATTTGATATTATTTTGTATGCCATATTACAGAAGGAAATTGGTCGATGGGCATCTAATGTATATTCTTTGGCCTTCTTTGGTATGAGAACCAATGTGGTCATATTGAGACACCACGATAAATTTTTTCTCTTCCTTGATTTTTCTACAACTTCCAAAAGGTCCATCTTAATTACCTCCCAAACGTCTTGCAAAAATTTATCAGCGGAAGCCATCCGGCCAAGAGCCCCATCTCTTGTAAAGGTGAAGACTATCTTTTTCAACTCATCCTTCATAAGGGGCTATGAGATTTCTATTGTCTTCTGACATTATCTTTGATGGGATGTGTGCTAACCATAGTTGAAAAAATCGTTATCGGCAATTAATCGGCAGGCCAAATTTTGACTCAGAAATTGGGAATTGGCAATTTATCGGCATTAATTGACAACTTTATTGCTACTTTTAAAAACATTTAAATTCATAAAATAAACTTAAATTAAATGTAAAAACATTGTTAAATGATGCGAGAAGTGACTCTATAGAATGCCATAGGTCCATAAGCATATTTTTCGATTAAGTTTTGACCAAAAAAGAGTACAAAATTTGCAAACAACAATGCTCATAGAGTCATGTCACATGTGACTTGAAGTATGACTATCAAATATCAAGATTCAATAATATTCCATTTCATCAAGCACGCCTAAAATAAGTATGTTGCACTTGCGGCTGCCTCGTGGAAGTGGAAGGTAAATATTCCTCCTCCGCAACACCAACATTGTCTTCTACAAACATATCATCTGAATCATCACCAACTCTAATGTCCTTGATGGTATTGCTTCTTAAGTCTCCCTCTCCAAAGCTGCTATCTCCTCTATAATAAACATAGGCTCCGCATCATCAACAATCCAGTCATCATATGGATCAATGTCAGCCAAGTCAATTGCATCATAACTCTGTGCCCCCTCCACTTGTCTCACACGAAGACGAAGATTGTATCGCACGAAGACAAGGTCATTGAGGCGTTGTGTTGTCAACCTGTTGCGCTTCTTTGTGTGAACAACTTCGAACATGCTCCAATTATGTTCGCATCCAGAAGCACTACATGGTTGACACAAAATGTGGATGACTAGCTTTTGAAGATTTGGTGTTTTTGCATCATAATCTTCTCACCACAAATCTGGAAATAAAACATTTATAAAATTGTAAATTAACTAGGCTTGAATAAATAAAAGAATTCTAAACTTTTAGTATCTAGTTCTATGTGTAAAGAGACTAAATACAAATGACTCAATTTGTTTTTACTTGACTGAGAAGTGTTTCTTCTTTTCACACATAGAGCCGAAGAAAAGAGCCTCCCCTCTGCAGTCTTGTAAATTTGTAGCTCGTCAACAATTGCATCTCTAATATCTTCGTTAGGTACCATCCTCTCTATGCATGTATTAATGCCATCCATAACCTCCTCATCAACCTTAAATGACGGGGAAAAGAAAAACTTTGGGTTTAGGTAGTACGCCGCTGCATGTATATGTCGATGGAGTGTCTTGTTCCATCTCCGATCGATTATGCGCCAAATGGGTTCATATTTTCGTTGATTGTGCCCATAATATTTAGCTATGGCCTCCTTGGCCACATCCATAGCCTCATATAAATAACCCATTGGGTTTTTCTCCCCATCCACCATCAGTAGAACTCGAACCAAAGGCTTTGACACCTAAAACAAAATAACATATAAATTTAAAATCAAAATTAATAAAAAATATACAACAAACAAATATTCAAGTTTAGGTTACCTTCACGATTTCTTCCATTTGCTTTGCAAACATATCATCAAAACGGTCTTCACTACCCTTCCTCCTTCGGTCTTTTTCGGCATAGGAGACCCCAACCATCGCGTGCTCACAAACATCCGCTAACAGATGTTAATGAGGCTCTGCAATGTAATGAAGTTTGTGGCAAATCTTGTGACCCCCGATCGCACAAGCTTCTTTCCATTGGTGTGCTCTCTCATCAAGTTTAGCACTCAAGTGTGATTATAGATGAACTTTATAATATTTCTTGCGTCTTCAACCACATTTTTCACCCATAAGAGTTTTCCTATGTCCTCTAATAAGAGATCCAAACAATGGGCTGCATGGGGTCCAAAAAAGTGTAGGGTGCCTCTCCTCAAGAAGTCTCCTCGTTGCTACATATGTCGCCATTTGCATTATCTGTCACAACTTGGACGACATTCTCCACGCCCACCTTCTTCACCACCTCATCTAACATATCACACAAAGTGCTTGCAGTTTTTACTTGGTGGGAGGCATCAATTGATTTCAAGAAGACCAACTGCCCACTTGATGCCACTAGGAAGTTAATCAATGTGCGGTTTTTCCCATCTGTCCACCCATAAGACAAAATGGTGCATCCTTTTTTTGCCATACCTTTTTTGCTCTTCTGCAAGAACTTTGGTATATGTGACGGAATCCTCTAACAATGGGCCACTCAAATCATGGGGAGGAGCCTTGAACTCCTTCCTGGCAATAGCCAATGCAGTGACCAAATTCTTCCAATATGGACTTTTTGCCACATTGAAAGGAATGTTGTTGTAGTACCAAAAGTTTGCCGCAACTATTCTTGCTTCGTTGTGCATTTCTTTATTCCAAGCAGTACCTTTGAGTGAAGGTTGTGAACCAGGACTACTTCGAGGAACAAAAACATCGTTGAACTACTATCAGTGAATGAGCCCCGTCCCAATGTCTGACCTCATGGAGTTGGGGCAATAGAAGATGCCCCAATGTTAAAATCTTCCCTCGCTGCCCTCCTATTTGCTAGGGCTGCAAGTGCATCAAGCTTTTCTCGTCTTTTCTTCTTTTTTCTCTGCATCAGCTGCAAGGAAAGCAGACAACTCTCGTTGAGCCTCAGGTGGCGCTTGATTGCACAATGCCACTTCATTTCCTAGTATCTGTGCAATGTGGAACTTAAGGCGATAAGCAGCTCCGCTCATCTTCATGCCACAATAATTGCATACAATGAATTGCCTTCGCTCGATCACAATGCTTTGAAAGCTTGGGACCAACTTTTCATAGTAAACTTCACAAAATAATATTCCATTGTTTTTTATCACACAATACAATAGCCTAATATATAGGCAATAATTTCCCTAGAATATAGGAAACTGTCGTGAACCATATTTGTAAGGTGAGTAGAAACTACCTCACAAATATTATATTATTGTTATTAAGTTGTTTATAACAACTCATAATAACAATAATAATAATTACACAAATATACTAACTTAATTAATGCTTACACACAAATAATGGAGCACTACTAAATATATTTCCCAACATTCCCCCTTAGTGCGAACATGGGAAAAACTTGCCTTTGTACTTGCACTGCTCATGATTTGGTGATTTTCATAGGATAATCACAAACCTCGTGGATGGTTTTGCAAATGGTTGACGAAAAACCGAGAATGGTGGTTTTGCAATTGGTTTATCATAAACCACAAAGTGATGGTTTTACTTAATGGATTACCAACAACCAAGACTCGGTGGTTTTACAATTGGTTTACCACAAACCATGAACGAAGGTTTTCAAGTGGTTTACCTACAACCACATCATGATGTGCCAATTATTATTATCAGCCCTCATGAATATTTCATTGTATCAGGGAATAACATAGGAAATTTTGTTGAAATCTCCGCTCATACATACATAGAAAAAACTAACATAATGGAAATGGAACATTGGATCATGTTCCCCCCCTCAATGTGAAATTTCCACTTATTGAAATCAGGAACACTACAAATAGGCACACAATGGAAATCACACTGCCCAAAATGAAACCAAATTGAAACACACATGTCACCAAAACTGATATGCGGCCATGTCGTTGGCAACTGATGAGAGGTCGCTGAATGACCTCCAACCTCCGTTTGCCTCCATCCTCTAGTTTCATGCTCGATAAGAAGTCTTGAGCCTTTGTCTTCATTTATTTGTTCTTCCTCATTCTCCGATCTTTCTTCGCAATAATAAAGTTGGCCTCAATTCCTTTGAGTTTTCCATTAAGTATATCTTGAGCTCGAGCTCTACAAAATGAAACCGTATGCCCCTTTTTCTTACAGTAGAAACATTCTCTTTCTTCTTTATATTTAGAAATTTTTTTGTACTTCCTTTTTACTTACATTGTTGTTTTTTTTCTTCTACATCTTCTTTGGTCCGTTTTTCCTCAGCTAGGAGAGCTGATATCATATCTTCCAATGAGTTAGAAGGTATCTGACCAAGTGTGAAGACAACATTACTGTATTTGGGAGGCAAACTATTTAACAGAATAGCTTTTACATCCTTGTTGTCTACTGGAGCTTTTACTTCTACAAGTTGTCTCAGAAGAGATTGTAAATTGTTGATGTGACTAGACATTGTATCTCCATCACTCATTTTGAGCTTGAACAATTGAAGTTTTAGGGAAAACTTTGCATTGACTACTTTTGAACCAAATAATTTGCTCAGATTATCCCAGATGTCCTTTGAGTTTTTATCTAGATCAACATAATGTAATTCAGAATCTGAAAGGGCAAGGCCAATAATGGCTTTGGCTTTATCATCCCGTGTTTCCCATTCTGCCAATCTGGTCGGATCTGAAGGTGCTGGTTCTTTTCCATCTACTATCCTCCAAAGATTTTTGTTCATCAACTGCATCTGGATCTTGACTTTCCATGTGTGAAAATTGAGACCATTGAATTTTTCTAGTGGAATGTCCATTATACCTTAGAGCGTCGGTTTCAACCGAAAATGCACTCTTAGGGGAGTCGGCTTCAACCGATATTGCTCCCGATTTACACTATATATTTAAAAAGTAATAAGAACAAATTACTTTTTAAATTTTACATGGATATTTCTATGGTATAAATCAAAACAAAATATTGAAATATATAGAAATGACTATCAAGTGAATATCAAATTACATAATACCTTAATTGGTGGAGTCCAAAGTTGAAGTTTTTCACTACATCATGCGGAAGGAGCTCTCAATAGTTATGTTAATCAAACTAACAGTTGTTAGTATGAGACATGCACTTCAATATTTAATATTCCTGCACAAATATTTGACTGAATCTGCAACTAATGATGATTGGCGGAATGATTATAGCGTCTAAGATGATAAGTATGTCTGCCCGGCAATATTTGCAAAACAAATTTATATCAATGGACTGTACGAATTTCATCACTGCTCTTTAACCGCGATAAATTTACCAGTCATATTTTTAAGATCAGACTATTTGAAGAGCATTGACTGAACTTGATCTTGCATGCACTTTGTCAGGGTAGCGAAATGACTATGACAATATGGAGGGTGCAGAACTGACGCAAAATAAATCATATCTTTTGACACATTTCACCAGCTGCAGTAAATCCGGAGAAGGCCATACTCGCACAGGCATAAAGCTTATGGCGACATTTTTGTAAAAAACAATATATAACAAAAACCTTCGACTATGGCATATTAATGATAGTCGGCTGCACAAATATGGATCATGCAGTGGAAGATATGATTTTAATTAACATGAATCTCAATTCTCAATCAGAATACACATGAATATGCAGACCATTTCCGAAGTATTTTTTTTAATGAGTATGGCGCAAAAATTTTCAAACGTGCAGGTCGAGTCCATTGAAAACAACTACAATTTGAATCCAAATAAGACCAACTTACATGATGAGAATTTTTTTCGAATTTGATTTTGTCAGGGACTGAGAATTCCTCTATCAAGGCCTCCTTGTTTCTCACGTTCTCTTCATAAAGAGGGCACTTACACCAAGAAAACAAACTTCATATATAATGGCCACCATGGATATCAATGGATCTGCCCCGTATGAGATGTCAAAACTCCATTAACACATCATTTTGCAGAGGATCATATCTTGCTTGGATACCAAATGAAAGCTTGGGACCAGCTTTACACAATAAACTTCACAGAATAATATTCCATTGTTTTTTATCACACAATACAATAGCCTAATATATAGGCAGTAGTTTCCCTAGAATATAGGAAACTGAATATCTCGTGAACCATATTTGTAAGGTGAGTAGAAACTACCTCACAAATATTATATTATTGTTATTAAGTTGTTTATAACAACTCATAATAACAATAATAATAATTACACAAATATACTAACTTAATTAATGCTTACACACAAATAATGGAGCACTACTAAATATATTTCCCAACAAATGCTTCCAAGAGGGGTCATTTGAGTTAGGCTTACTACGAGCAGCTGAACCGGATCTCGATGCCATTCTACAAAACAAAAAAACAATTGTCTTAGATTTACAAGCCTTAGAGAAATAAAATTGTATGACGAAATTAAGAATAATATTGCTATTGCGTGAACAAAAAATTACAACAAAGCTATATTGAAAACGTATGATTATACAAAACGAATTAAATTATAACAGTAATATACAATAATATAATAGTATACATTCGTAAAACGAATTAAAAATACAAAGTTTAACATAATTAATATATAACTAAATATATTAATATTACAAAGTAAACGTTTAATATATAACTAAATATATTAATATTATTGTTATAATTCGTTTTTACTATTATAATTAAATATATTAATTCGTTTTACTGTTATATTACTATTATAATTATAACAATAATTTAATTATAACATTATTATAATTATAAAGGTAATATATAGTAATTAATTATAACAGGTTTACGGTTTTACTATTATAAGTTATAACTAAATATATTAAATTATTAATATTACGAATTTACTTTATTTTATATTTGTTTTGTATACATTTAATATATTACTGGTATAACAGTAATATATTAAATGTATACAAAACAAAATCGAATTAATCTGTAAATACATTTAATTAAATTCGTTTAATATATTAAATGTACACTATATTATTCAAAACGAATTAATATGTAAATTTGTTTTATTAAATGTATACTATTAATATTTAAAATCTTAAAAAAATGAAAAAGAAATAGACTTTTATTTGGAGTAGGGTTAGGGCCACCAAAATCGCCACAAAATGCACCAAAACTGCCACGAAATGCTTTGAAATTGCTACGAAATGCTAGGAAACCACCTTGGAATGGCACGAAATGAGTCACGCAGGAGGAGAAACGAGTCACATAGGAGAAAGGAGGAAAAATGAGCCACGCAGGAGAAAAAACGAGTTAGATTTGGGCGTTTTTTGCATATATACCTAAAGTAAGCGATTTTCCATGATTTTTCAGACGATTTTCCACGATTTGTTAGGGCATTTAGTTCTGGAAATTGCCGATTTATCGGCACTAAATAAATCATTATTTATGGAAAGATAAATAGTTTTGCATGTTAAAAATGATAAATCGTGATTATCATCCGATTAATTGTGATTTTAGAACTATGGTGCTAACAACCTTGCTTGAGCTGCAGATCTATCTACAACAGGTTTAGTGATCAGGTCCTGAAGTAAACAGATATTGAAGATATAAAATCCTCCATGTTTAGAACTACAGTGCCATCAGGAAGCTTTAACAATGTACATTGTTTAATTGCTTTCTTTTCATGACTGTTTTTGGCTGCCGGATATGATTCTTTGTTCTTTTGAAGTTTAGCAAGTTCACCATTTAACTGATGATTCCTCTGCTCCATTCACTTATGAATAGCAAAATCCCAGTAAGAATTGCAATTGGTTTTTGATATGTTATTTGGTTGAAAATATTTCTAGAAACTTCTTTAATTCTTTGTTCGATTAGACATAATTTTTCAACAAGACGATGCATTGCATGTCCTTGAATATGGCTTCCTTCTTCCCACCATTCATGGTTATCTCCTTACTGGTGATGATGCTTCCACATGTTTTTAAAACAAAAACTATGGATGTTGAATTCCATTTCTTTTGGTAATGTCCATTTGGATGGCCCAATTGTTGGAAATATTGTCATTGATGTCGAAGGAGAATGCACAGCAATTACAGTGATCAGACTTAATATACAGTGATCAGATATAGTAAAACAGTGATCAGATTTAATGTAATGACAGTGAATGTAATAAACAGCATTCATACTGTATACAGTGATCAGATTTAGTGTAACAGTGATCAGACTTAATGTAATGACAGTGAATGTAATAAACAACATTTATACTGTATACAACATTCAAAGGGACAACAAATAGCAGTGATCTAATTGAAAGATGAAAGGCCAAGTAATTACTTGATTTGATACAAGTAACAACGATCTGTTAATGGGATGACAGCAATTTGATTTAATGAAATAAACTAGCATTAAAAGACAGTCAACTCTCTTATTTGTTTAATCAGGCTGACCCTCATTAATGGGATGCTTGTGTTTAATGAGGAATAAAATAATAATTAAATGAATGGACGTCTCTTTTGGTTTATGGGTGTCTTTTGGAAAGGTCGTCTCCTTTGGGAAAAGGTATCAAGGGGCTATAAAAGATAGATGAGAGGATGGAGGAAAGCAAGCAAGTGAAATGAATTCAATACATCATTGAAGAATAAGAAGCATGAGTGAAGAGCAGATTTTTATGAAGGAAAGATTTTGAGCGAATATCATTCGGAAGAAGAGCAAAATTTTATAAGTGTGAAATAAGAGTTATATCTTGAGAAGATAAACAGATTTGTGAAGAGGAAATAAAAGTCTCCATCATTCGTTGAAACAACAACACTACGAAGGTGGTATCGTCATCGGTTTGGAGGTTGGTGCCTCATAAAACGAAGAGATTGGTGTCTCTTGCTGAGTTGGTGCTCGGCAGAAAAGATTGGTGTCTGAATTGCTAAGTTGGTGCTTGGCATTGGGGATCGATGTCTCCAGTAGGTTGGTGCCTACACGAATTGTAAAAGAGTTTATATATATATAAGCAAATATTTTTTCCGTGGTTTTTTTCCGAAAGGGTTTCCACGTAAATATTGTGTTCCTCTTGTGTTGCATAATTTTTAGATCTTGTGAGATTGCTGCTGTTCTGACTATTAAAGTTTTGAATTATTAAAAGTTTATCTTATACTGATCCCCCTCTCAGTATAAGCGCGTTTGACATCAATGGTCAGAGAGGATTGAATTATACACAGGAGCTGATATGTTCCAATGGCTGCTCACCCAGAAATGCTAAATTAGAAACCTTCAATTTGTTTTGCCATGCATTTAGACCTCTTTCTCCTGTTACACCGTGAATAAGCCTTTGGGTAAATTTTTCATATATCACGGAATGCTTATCAATTAAAGCCTTCAACTTCTGAGCTAGATTGAGATTGAGGCTGACCTCTCTTCTTATCTGCTGCTGTTTCACAATATGAACTTTCCAGCAAAAATCACAAATTTGTGACTATAGAGAGCTAGCCAATCCTTCGTACTTTGAATTGCTTTCTATTTTATTTTACTGGTGGGATGAATGTAAAAAAGAATAATAGATCGTTCAAGTTAACCTCAAAAATTGAACTTGCCTGCTGTCTGCTTGAAGGAGGATTAGAGATATATCATAGGAAATATTCTGCAGATTACAGAAGATAGCCGTTCCTTGTCTTATTTGTGGGAACAATACTAATAATGGCAGTAGGTCCCCATTGTGTAATGGCTATCTCAGCTATGTTGCTTCTTGTCATTTTGGTTTCCTGAATAAGAACCAAATCAGATTTGCTGGATGTAGTTGTATCTTTAAGAAAACAGTGTTTATTTTCTGTGTTAATTCCTCATATATTTCATGAGAGTAGTTTCATGATGAGATATTAATTTTGATGTGATCTTCATCTAAATGGTTTTCTGTAGCTTATGATCTCCTCCCATGTTTTCCAGGATTAGCTGAATCTTTTCCTAATCTGCTATTTTAATAGACGAAGCTGTATCCTAACTAGAAGATTTCTGTTCTATTTGTGGCTTCTTAGAATCTATAGAAGAAGAAAAAAATTCTCAATGAATTTTGTTTGTCTTTGTGAATTTCTCAGGGCCTGATTTCCTCATGCCTTCCTGCTGTTATTTCTAAGTGTATTATTTGTATATATCGTGGCTTACACTGATCATATACATTTGGTGCTTCCTCTGATTTTCCAAGGGTCAGAATAGAGTATTGCAAACGAAGGAAAGACAATTTACTGTCCTTTTCCTGCTGTGAGATTCTCTCTATGTTGTAACCATTTTATCACCGTAAGAATCCAAAGCATGAAAAGGATTTGCAAGCTCAAGACTTGTATATCCCTGTTGGGATTTGATTTTCTGGCATAAGCTTTACTTGTATGTCCTGGCTCGGACTAGGATCTCACTTGAATATTTGCCTGATTTTTATTAGAAGGTGTTGCTGGTATCTCCACCTTCCCTTCAGTGAGGAAACTTGGAATACGTTGTTCTTACTTGCAGATGAATCCTGAGCTATCTCAGGCTCCCGATATATGGGACAAATTCTTGTGAAGTTGCTGTGTTGCTTACAGAGTCTCCTCCTGAATAATTTGTTTTCATAATCTAAAAGCTGCTTCCATTTTATCCCTCCCAAGTCAATGCAGATCTTATCTGTGAAGAGGTTTTTCTAGGTCCGCATGCAGATTCCGGTGTAATGGAGAGCTCCTAGTTGCATAGTGAGGTTGTAGGCAGCTATTTATGCACCTAAGGCATTGTCAATTCTTACGTGGTTTGTCAACCTGGTGGTAATCTTGGTTTGGATGTTGCTCCTTTAACTCAATTGCTGGCCGAAGTAGTGGTAGTTTATAAGCAGAGAGAATATTTAATATACAATTTCTTTGGTGAACATTAGCCGAGTTTTTCACCTTTCTACAACCTCAGGAAGTATAAGACTATTTCTTCAGAATTTGGGTGAAATTTGAAAGTTCGGTATATCCCTCTAGGAAATTACTTTGGTTGTATAGATTTTGATCTTTCACAGATTTGATTGTGTTCAGAGTTTTAGATGTCATATTATTAGACTTCCAAGATATGGAATTTTAGCTCTGCCCATGTTTTCTGCAAAAGAATACCCAACTATCAAAGAGACTTGTTATTTTGCAATTTACCAGAATTGATTTTTTCATAGTTTTAAATGTCATAATATTAGACTTTCAACATATGGAATCTTAGCTCTGCCCATGTTTCCTACAAAAGAATACCCAACTATCAAAGAGACCTGTTATTTTGCAATTTACCAAATACAACTACTATAAGAATTATATATTTTCAGTCTCAACTCTCCATATGTTCTGATTTATCTCTTCTGGATTTCACAGGATTCAGGGGATGAAAAGACCTTATCCAGAGGAATGACAGAAAAGATTACAAGGAAAAATGCACATGTGCCAACATCCACTAAAGCCAAATTCCATGTGGCAAAGCTGGTGGAAAACAATTTTGAAGGAGAAATTCAGAGTGGAATACTACATAAGAATGCAATGGAAGGGAATGTTGGTGAACCTGGAGATGTTGAACTAAAAGAGAGGAAAAGGTTGAAAGTTGAAGATGGTGGCTGCAGTTCAATCCAGCACAGGGAGGCAGGGGGCAAATTAAACAGCGACATTCGACTAGAAATGAAAAGCAGTACCAGCTCCAAGGGTCATTGCAATGACACAGTATCTGAAATGCAAGGTAGCAGTTGCTCTTGGGTACAAAAGGCTTCTTGGAATGATTTGGTTGGTCACACTGGTAGAGTTTCTTTTTCACTTTCTAGCATTATGGGTAATGCTGGTTCTTCTCCATTATTATTGAGAGAGGTGCAGAGTAAAACTCATGGAGCTCTTGAGAATTCTCCAAATCATGTGCATAAAGAAACAAAAAGAGAACTTGTGGATGGAAGTAGCAAGAATTTGATGCAGAAGGGTCTCAAGAGCTCAAATGATGAGGGTTCACATACATTCTTGAGTGGGCTAGTTGTTAAACCCAAGGATTTTGAGTCACAGAAGTCTGAACCAATTGCTGAGATGAAAAATATAGATGATATAATAAAAGGACAGGATGTTCCTAAGGATAATTTTGCAGAAATGAAAGTGGAGGATAAAAATGGCATGTTCAAGTGGATAAGGATTTACAGTTGTCTGGACAAGCCACAGGTTCTCCTGCAGTGTGCACATTCATGAGATCTGAAAATGCAGAAGCTGAATGGCTCAAATCCAAAGCAGCTGTTCGGCGTTGTGCCAAAGTCCACAGAAAAATGGCACTCAAAAGTACAAAGGGACTGGGAGTGGCTCGTGCAGGAAGGTTTTGATATCAAGGTGTATGCAAATTGCTTCCTATTTGTTGAGAAAATTTTCAATGTTCCCATAATTTTTCAAGCAGTATCTTGAAGAAATTCTATCGACGAGCAAATTGCCTTGTTTTCTGATTTTTTTGGTATTCACTTTGTTGTTGATACTTCTGTCATATTCAATACATGCATCTGGAATATTTGTTTGTAATTTCTATTCACTTAATTGAAATATGTGGCAAGAAAAATGTTTGCAAATAACAGTCCATGTATTTTCAATTAAGTCTTTTCTATAGTAAACCATTGACTAAATTACCAAATCACTCCTTTCATAGTCACAAATGGTTTGTTTGTAATCAGTGTAGTTCACCAATTATTTATGGTATATGCTAATAATTGAATTTGAAATGGTGAAAATCAGGACAAGGCTTTTAACTGGGTAATTTTTTTGCATATTAGCCGGTAGGACTAGGAGTAGGTTTGATCAAGAACTAAGGTTAGATTGAATAAGTGAACAGACACGGGCTGCCAGGACAATGCCATATTACAAAGAGATAGTATCTATTGGAGACCTTTAGTGCATGGAACTATCAATTTTATAGGCCTATGTTGTGTTTGGAGGTAGAAATACTAGGAAGCACTTCCATATCCAAATTAGGTTTCTTTATATGGTATCAACATCGTCTTTTTTTGGGATCTTTGCTATTAAGTACATGCCTATGATTATAAACCTGCTATAGGGCCTTCATTTTAAATTCAATATTATGAGCAATGTTTGACAAATATTGCACTGGTGGTGAAATATGCATTTGTTTTTGTGTCATTGTATCCAGTATTATTATCAAGAGTAATATATGTCATTATTTATGCAATATGTGCATCTTCATGTCTAGTATGTAGGGAAGTCCTGTAACAACATCAAACAACTTTTGTTTTTGGCACTTTCAGGCTAGGAACTAGAAGCATACCGGTTATTTGAAAGCTTGCTTTGAAGCCTAAAAATGGGTATATCAAAGTTGATTTTCTCTATAGCCAATCCCATGCTTATGCCTTTCAATATTGTTCTAATCGTAATAGTTGCAGGTTTACTTCTTTGCAATAGTTTAGCAACAGGTTTATGTATATTCTAAAACAAGATCTGTTATGAATTTCTGTGTGCTTCATTTTGCAAAAGAGATAAATGAAGACGGCGTGCCTTACAATGTCTCGAAGAAGCTGACACCAACAACTCAGGCAAGCTGGCATCCGCAACAACTTTGACAAAGGAAGATGGTGCCAACAACATCTTCGTTGGAAGAAGACATGATCCACACTGTCCATAAGATGCTGGCACCTGGAGCAGCTTATGCAAAGTGAAAAAGGTACTTGCAACATCTCCCTTTGAAGAAGACAACTCTCACACTGTCTTTCCAGAGATCGAAACTTGCAACAACCCCTGTAAGAAAGATACATGCACAATTCTCCTTGACTGAAAGGATTATATATGAGCACCCACAACAAATCCTTCAAGGGATGATGGCCACAACAACATCTCCCATCATTCTCATAAATCCCAAACACCATCAATGTCTCAGAGATGACTCGATTAATGTTCGAGCATAAAGCCAAGAACCATCGATGCTTTGCAAGGAAATCCATTGATAACTCTTATCATTTGTGGGAGAGTAACATGCAATCATAGTGTCAAGAAAAACATCTAATCATAAGAGCCTAATAAAGGAGTGAACTAAGATCTAGCCTAAACAAAACTCCCTCCACCCTACACCTGGCACCATAAGCAACTTGATGCACCTCCATCAAAAGACCACAATTGTCGAAGAAGTAACTTCATAATTGGAAAGTACATTCCAAATGAAGCCATAACAATGCTCTTAAAAAGTCTCAACCTCCCATAGACGAGAAGTGCATGAGTGAACCACAAAACAATGTTCATCAATAAGTCTTCCTAGTCACTCAAACAAAGTGCATGAATGAACTAGATACATTTAAATGCACAATTGGTGAATTGCACAAGTGAAGCCAAGAATAAACACAATCACATATAAGGATAATATCATTCGCAAGCATCTAGAGTTTTGAGTGTGGATTGCCATACCGTCATCCTACTTAAGCATCCATAATCTTGAACTAGCTCAGAAGCCTCCAAACCTTCCTTACCGACCAAACATGAGATGACACCTTCAAATCATCCAAGTCATTTGAAAAATAACCAAGAATGCCAAGCAAGAAGCAAGGCCATTCATCTCAAAATAAGGATGACAACAATACTAAACATCAATTCATCAGAAATAATCAAGGATTGAATTCTCAAGTAAGTCATCAATTTCATTTGTAAAGCAAGGACAAATGACAAAATTGCCCATCAGGGCAGTCAAGGATGATAATACCAATCTGTGGTCCCAATGTGCAAAGGCAGATGCGCGCTGTATTACGCAACCATCAGATGACAAATAATGCAGCCCAAAATATCTAAGAGGCATTCACACTAACGTTGGCCTCAATATCTCAACCATGGGTACATAAGTAAAAGGCACACAAGAATGATGATATCTTGCACAAGAAGAGGTCATCAACAATGTGAAAGCATCAAGAAATGAGAGTAAGTGAATGTTCAAGAAAGAAACAATTTTCCCTAGAACATGAGGGCCTTTCACTAAGAATCATCATTACAAGCTCCTCCACCTCCAACTTATCATGCGAGATCATCATGTCTCGTTAGCAATCACCTATGTACCCATGCAAAAGCATCGTAGATGCCAACTTCCCATCCATCTAATTATATGAAACCACCATCAAATCCTCCAAGAACTAGCGATTCATCTCAAAGATTGCCACATGATTTGTAGGCACCTATCAAGACTAAAATGCATATAACTCCCCACCATCCCCTGTTAAGAGGGCTCATGAAGATGCTAAAGGCTAAATGACGAGTCCAATACCCTTGCTCAAGCTTGCCAACATATAATCTGTAAAATGGTATCATCATGCTCACAATATGCCAATACATCACTAAAAATACCCATCAAGGCTTAAGAACATCAACAACTTTAGACATACAACCAATGGCAAAGACCCAACACACATGCATAATCAATCATGAGATGGCCTATGTACATGCTTAAGGCTGTCCATCAATCAAATATTATCATTAAATCAACTACAACGAGTGCCGAGAGGCATCATAGATAAAGATACATTCTTGTATGATGTCTTCAAGAATGAACATGAGGAGCTCCATGCTTTACCATCGGGGCATCCAAAGTCAATCCTTGCAATAGATTTTGAACTCGATTCTTGCCATATCTACCCCTTGGTATGATAATGATAGTGTTGGAACTTGGGTTGAGGCTTATGACTTTTGTTTCCAATATGAAACCTAGATTGAGGCCGAGAATGTTTCTACTCACCAAAATGTGGATGCCAAAATGGCTTAGATGTCAATGACCCATTCTCTATATGTTGCATGTCTCATTTAGATGCATCATGCTATAGTTGCTCCTCGTAAGAAGTTGAAATTGAGGAAGACTACATTTGATTTCATTACTTTGAGAGGAACCATTTGGTGTATGCTAATCCTAAGTAAGCGAATCTTAATTCTTCAAAGAGATCTCTAGATAACAAAGATCAACTCTCTTGGGTCTAATAATGGGCTCAATAGAATCATCAAACCCACGCATGCTTGCCAAAGTCCCCATCCATGGCGATTGTTACGAGAAAATTCAAACCAATGCCCCTAGTATACTTTTCAAACATAGAAAAATTGTGAGTAGGAATCATATCATGAGGGGCAAAAACATAGACAATCGAGGCATGCTTATGTGCACTATCATTAACAACAATATGTGACAATGATTAACATCTGAGTCACCATCTTTAAAACTGTAGAAGAATCATTATTAGAGGTAGAATTAAATTAACATTTTTGGAACATTGATTATTATCAATATTATTATTGAAGAAGGTTGCTCCACTCTCGGGATATCTTGTTCACCAAGTTCATGAAGGGGTATTTCAATATCCATCTTTGAATGTGAGAAAATCGTCTATCGTATTGAACATCTTGTTCAAATGAAGAATTATCATCAAGAACATTAACTCGACATGAAGTACTCAAATCCCTCTTTATTATGATTAAGACCACCATCAACAAATGCTTGATCTTATGCTCAAACTTGTCGAATTATCTATATCACAAGAACAATCCAGCATTTATGGTCTAGATTATTGAGCTAAACAATCATTTTGATTCTTCAAGAGAGTATTCTTTCTTAAGCATGCCAAATTTGGTCAATGCTTTCTACAAATCTATTAAGTTCACAGACCATTATGACATTCCTTACTATATTGTGTATTTGTCATAGGGTGAACTTATTTGCCTAAATGAAACTTGTGACTGCGCAACATTTGAAAATAAGGTGTGGTTAGACAATCAACGAACTTGCAATCATCCCCGAACAACTCTCGTTTGATATTGCTTTGGTTTTTTTATCGTGATGAATAATTGGAAAACACTCAATTTGTTTTTCCTAAGTACATTAGAGTCACTTCGATCAAACACTTCTACTACGTGAACAAATCAAATGACATCACTTTCACCTATAAACCAACATGGTGATGGTGAGAATTCTCATTTTGTGGTGATGTGAAACCTTATGCTTATTTTAATTTGATTTTGGTAACCAACAATGCTTATTTTCTTATAATGATTTGATGGGTTTACTTGCAAACCTTGTTTGACTTTTTACGTAATTTGTTGAGGAATTGACCTTGTTTAACTCTTTCATCTTCTTAACTTTGGATACTTTGAATGGGTCAATCATTTTAACTTTTGATTTTCTTTTGGAAATTAATTGAGTTTATTCACCTTATTGATTGCACTTGGATTTTGGTAGCTACTTAGCTACGTTTTATTGTTTTTCATTTCTTAGAATTCAAAAACTTTCCTTGTTTCTTGGTTCTTTAGGTTGAAAATGTTGAATCTTCGTGCATTGTATTGTATGCTCTATTTATGTAATCATGGATATTCCATTCCTTGCACGAGGGATGGACGTAGTTAGTCCATAATGGTTCACTTTGGAGGCTCTATGAAGATGTTATGTGGATCAAGGAGGTTCTACTTAGATAATCATGGATATTCCATTTCCTCACAAGAGGGATGGATGTTTTGGTGGTCCATTATGGTTAGTTCGGAAATTTTATGGAGACATTATGTTGACACCCTTGCCTTGGTTATATTGTGCTCATCTATCATCAAATTGACAACATTCTAAACCTTGTGATGATGATTATTTTGTGTGGTAGGATGCCATATGAACGGGGTTCCTTCCTTATTTGAATGTCTTGGAAGGTGAAAATGTTTTTTATTGTTATCCATATAATCAAATATTACCAAATATGGTTTAATTTGTTTTGCGTATGGGGATTAGGATGTTGGCGACTCACGAGGAGTATGATTTTGAAATAATGATATATGGTGCTCAATCCACATGGAGACATGCTATGGTATTGTACTTAAGACATTCTTTTAGTTTTCGTGGGATATTTCTAACCCTTAAAACATATGTATGGATGTAGGTGGTGTCAAGAGGTTGGATAGTTGTGGAGTAGGTGCTTAGTGATTCATGTGGTATTCCTATCCCCTTGAAAAATATGGAGGATTACCTTTGTGAGTGTTAAATGGCTCTTGTTATGTAAATGTTCTTATGCTTGTGCAATGTGTTTAAATATGTGTTATGAGTATTTGTGGATCATTTCGAGGAAGTATGTGTTGTTTTAGCGCCCATGATGCTTGTAATAAACCATAGCCAAAGTATCATGTATGCACTAATTTGGTGGTTAATAGATGATCATTGTTGAGAAGTGTTCCTTTTGGATGGTGCCATTGTAACTAGAATGCCATTATATGGCCTATAATTAAAGTGAACTTGTCTTTTGAATGTGAAATCTTCTCTCTTGTGACAAGTTAAGACCAACGTATTAAGTGTGTCCAAATCATCATATTGTGATGACTGTTGTATAAGAAAGTGCTTATTGTACAATGATTTTGAGATTGAGCTAGCACCAAAATTACTTTAACTAGGCAAACTCACCTTGCAAATGTGTACATTTCCCTCTTATGATTCCAATTCAAGGTGCTTTGGTTAGTAGATCAATTATCTAGGTAAATGAAAGCATTAAATTGGTGTTATACCACCAAAACTACTTATGAATTATAGAGAAATGTTGGAAGTTGGCACGAATTTGTTAAACTTGGGTTGAATTGTGATGATTATTAGGGAAAATAGGTGGTTATCCGGATGAAATCATAATATTTTTGAAACCCTTAACCCCTTCCGTACCCTCTCATTTTATTAAAAAGTATAAAATTGAGTTTAGATGTTGAAACATAGTATGTTGTATGAGAGAAAACATGTTGGAATGTGAAGCCAAGATACCCTCTTGTGGAATTTAGTAGTCGAATCATCGTAGTGGTAGTTTCTTGAAAGACAATTATCTAAGGAATAAAGAACTACCAAATCTTCATCGAACATTAAAATTTCAAAAACTTAATTCATTTTCTCCTCAAGTGGCTTGCACTCTAGTAGTGAGGCCCTTTCGCTTTGTGATGTAAGTGACCTTTGTCTTCCCACCCCTTTCTGTGTCCACTTGTGGATGATCTCGTCTTATTTGTTACATTGAGGACGATGCTCTTGTAAGGGGAGGAGGATGTAGTTCCCTACTCTAATTGTGCTAGGAATGATAGTGGACCATCATTTTCGTAAGCGGTTTGCTTTAGTTTCATCCTTATCTTGTGACCCACTTGACCATTGTTGAGAACTTTTCCCTCTTCTTGGGAGGACAATGGAAAGACTATAATAACTTAGGCCACATGGTGGAGTCCGTGCCTTCTAGACCAACAAAGTGTGTCTCCATTTAGTGTGAGTTCTAGGTAAATAATAAAGTTATTGATAAATGCGGTGTCCAAGAGTCCAAGTTGGGTCCTTTGCGTCAACACATATATCTAGGATGTGTTTTGCAAGTGGATGTATTTAAGATATGTGTACTAACTCCAACACATTATTTCCTTATAAATTCAATAATGTTAAGATATACATCCATAATAATAAAATAGTGATAAAAATAATCGATAATTATAGTCTAACTTTACCTTCATCCAAATGACCTCTCACCGATCGAAGGCAATCTTGATCTTTATGGATTAATATATATGTTAAAACAAGTCAAATAAAACCAAAAAATCATAAAATAAAATAATAAATGAATAAATCGAATTAATAGAATGGAAGGAAATAGTTGAGGTGGATAGAAGAATGAAAGAAAAACTAGATTAAGAGTTCGACTAGGTAATACTTAATGCCAAATAGCTGACCTAATTTGTAAAAACATTATATATTATATTTTTTTAACAATACATAATTAGGGTTAAGAATGATTCTTTATCAAAACATTAGGGTTAAGCATAAAAAATAACATTTTTTCTTTTGGAAACACAACTTCAATATTAGGGTTGAAAATGACCATTTCTAAAACTATTAGGTTTTCAATGATTTTGGTTTCTTATTTCATATCATCATTTTAAAAAATATTCACGGGAAGAAAATTGTTGCATCTTATAAATCATACCTAAAGCAAGGAATCAAATTGACCCCTAAAGATTGATATTTACAAAAGAATGTAGGCACCTTAAATAATCATACCAAATGCATAGATTCTTTAATTAGTTTAAACAAAAAACAAAAATAACAACCATTACATTTCCCCCATCTAAGGCATGTTTATCAAACCAAAGACACTACCATATTGCTAATCTTACACAAAATAAGTTTTAATATTATATTATCATTAATATGCACTATCCAACATTAATATATTACAACCATAATAATTATTGACAAGAAGTAAGTGGTCAACTTAGTAATATTCATATAAAAATAACACACATAACTATTGCCATCATATGAAATTAGTTTCCTATGGCTTAATTTGGCCTTTCTAGAGACACTACCATATTCTGACCTTACATGGAATAAGTTTTAATATTATATTATCTATGATAGGTATTGTGCCCAATACTATTATATTGCCATCATAATAATAATTATTTAGAACATGATCTTCTTCCTCAAGGAACTAATGAAAATCCTATAAATTTGGCACCCCCTAATTGTTGGCACCCTAGGCAATTGCCTAATTTACTTAGGCTTAATTCCCACTTGAATGAACCAGGGGATACTCATTGAGAAATGCTGATTTATGATCTTCCTGAATCTAGCACAATCATTTGCATTGCGTAGAGATTTATGAGAGCTTTCGACGGTATAAAGAATGTGGAAAATGGAGCACATATGCGAAGATATGGCTTGCTGAAATTTTTGGCCAATCTGGTAAAAATAGTGGATTGTGTGCAAGTGACATGGACGCGTGCACATCCGCCAAGTGGACCAAGGTGATTATGACACATGGTAAGGTGATATGGAGTAAAAATAATAGTTTTGAGACTCCGGTCTTTGACACTCAAATTCAGACAAATGGGCCCTACTATTTTTGTGGCTAGGGGCCCTCATCTAGGGTTAACACACTCTTTTTGCGGAGGGGTGCCTTGGCCTCTGATTTTCATATTGCCTTATTGGCACTTCGTATATGTATGCTTCTATTGTTCAGAACAAGGTGAATGTGGGATATATTATACAATGTATTGAAATTGTCTATGCAGACCCAACTCGCCTTCCACCCACCTGTCTGCGCCACTCAACTCGCCGTATGTCCAACCTAGCTCACGATTGTTACAAATCCCACTCTCGGTGAGCACACGTTACAACTCTCCCCGCCTGAGTGTAACAAATCTTATCCACCTCGTCACACCGAGATAACCAAACAACTCACAACACATGTCTCTAATGATGCCGACGGATTCTACAACTCGCCCCCACCAAAAATGTCCTTAAGACCAATGTTAACCAACCACCACCACACATTTAAACACTTCTAACCTCGCGCACAACACATGTGGAATATAGCCAAATATAGGAAATAACAAGCGGTGGGCGAGGAGATTCGAATCCTTGACCCACAACAGTAACAAAATAATATGTGGCCGTTACACCATGGTGGGCTCGAATGGTATAAAATGGGGCATGATGGTATTTGTTGTATTGTTTTTGATAGGTCTGTGAGTCCTTTTACAAATTGTGAGAGTTAGGGGCAATTTGGGGAGAAACTTCCAAAGGAGACTAGGCTTTATTTTTTAGGGAGAATCTTGTGCAATTGTTGGAAGATTTGTATTTTCCTTTTCTAAATCATTGTAAGTGTTTTGAGGCATATTTTAATAGATTGGTCTCATTTATATAGGACCGAGAGATGTAGGCTTACACTCGAACTATGTTAACAATCGTGTGTCTTACTTTCTTGTTGTTTATTACTCCGGTTTTTCCTTGATTTTTATAGAGCTTGCAGATTTTTAATAATTCTTAAAAATATAGAAAAGTTATAATGTCAAAATTAATCCGTGAAATCATTTTGTAAAGCAATATTGGTGAATGTTTTTGCAAATTGCTCATGATTTCGGATCATGTTGGTATAAGATTGGTCTATGATCGGTTTAATGGTTGTGTCGATTGCATATTGTGGTGAATGTTGACAAGGTAACTCTCTATTAAGGGTGAAGGAGAATTAGCAACGTTTGATTCGGAGATTGGATCAAGACGTTCACGAAGCCCAACTATGGCCGAAGAAGATGATTTTCGTAAATCCTTCATGTAGATGAAAGAGATGGTGGAAGAATTATACCGAGATCATATAAGGAAAATGGAGAAAGAAGAGGCTCAAAAATAGAGGAAGTAGGGCCATCTACTTAGTCGAATCCGGTTCTCCCACTGTAAAGGATGGTAAAAGAAATTTTGATTCTTTTCCTTCATTAAAATGGATATTAAGTTTGAATTGCCAATGTATAATGGAGAGATTAATGCAAAAATTGGATAACTGGATCAAGAAAATTGAATTATATTGTAGGGTTTAGAACATTGTTGATGACGAGGAAAAAATCCATTTGGCTACTCTTAGAATGGGTGGTACTGCACTCATCTAGTGGGAGAGTAAGCTTCAGGAGGTTGATGCAAGAAAAGGTAAAGCAATTTCCTCTTGGAATGAATTTGTCTCTAATTTAAGGCAACAATTTTATCCTTTAGGTTATATGCAACAAGCTATGATGGATTGAAAAATTTGAGACAAACTAAGGGACAAGAGTGTTCAAGATTATACACAGGAGTTTAGAAAGAGGTCTCTTATTCTTGGTATTTATCTTCATACACAAGAAACACTGTTGAAGTATATTGGTGGGTTACATAGCTATTTGAGACATATGATTCTCGTGTTTAATCCTACTAACCTTGATGCGTGTGTGTGTGCAAGCTACTCATTTGGAAGCAAGAGGGAAAATGACTAAAGATTCTTCCTCCTCAAAACACAAGGACAAACAATCTGATAACAAAGGAAAAGGTTCAAAAGAACAAGGTAAAGGAAAGGGTAAGAAAAATAATAATTCTACTATTAAGAAAGAAGATAAACCAGTTTGTAATCATTATAAACGAATTCATGATGAATCTAAGTGTTGGAAGTTACATAGGGAAATGAAACCTAAATGGATGAGTAACAAGAAAGGAAAGGAAATAAAACTAATATTGTGGTGTAAGATCTTGGATTTGAGTCGGTGATGAGACTAAGATCACTGCTATGGGTCTACAAGGTTGTAGTTATTCCTTCCTTCTAGCACTAGTTCATCTACTATTACATCTTCTTCTAATAAACAATCTATGCATGATGAAAAGAAAAGAAATGAGCTTTCCACCTTAGAGTGTTTCTAAGCATACAAAAATAAACACTCTATTTGATAGTGAATCTCAAGCTAATATGGTTTCAGAAGAGGTTGTAAAGAAATTGGAACTCCAAACCAAACCACATCCTAAGCCTTATTCTTTAGGTTGGGTTTGTGATAATGCAAAGTTACAAGTAACAAGAACTTGTAGGTTCATATTTACTATTACAAAAAGTTTGTTGATGAGGTTGATTTGGATGTTATACCTTTGGACATTTGTGATGTTGTCTTGGGAATTCCTTATCTTTATGATCGTAAAACAATATTCTATAGGGAAGAGAATAAGTATTTTGTTAAAGATGGGGTTGAATACATTATCACAACTCATCGTGTGAAAACAAGTCTTTCTTTGGTTATTGTAGCGTGACATGAAAATGCTTGTCAATTAAAGCAAGAATTTTGTACTCATGGTGATAAAAGCTAAAGAGAAAGATCATGACAAAGTTTTTGAAGATTGTGATCCCAAACATCGTAATGATTTATTAAACTTGTTTCTAACTATGATGATGTTTTTCTGGATTCACAAGGTCTTCCTCCTAAACGAGGAGTTCAACATGAGATTCAGTTGTTGCAAGATGCACCTCTTCCTAATATTGGCATGTATAGGTTATCCGTGGTTGAAAATGAGGAGATCAAGAAGCAAGTGATGGAATTGTTGAAAAAGGAATCATCCGTCCAAGTTCATCTCCTTGTGGTTCGCTTATCATTTTGGTGCCTAAGAAAGATGGCACATGGTGAATGTGTGTTGATTTTCATGTTTTGAATAAAATCATGGTGAAAAATCGTTACCCTCTTCCTCGCATTGATGATTTATTGGATTAGTTAAAAATGTTGTTTATTTCACTAAGTTAGACTTAAGAAGTGGTTATCACCAAGTTAGAATTAGTGAAGGTGATATTTGGAAAACTACTTTTAAAACAAAACAGGGTTTGTTTGAATGGCTTGTTATGCCTTTTAGATTGTGCAATGCACCGACTACATTCATGCGTGTGATGAATGATGTTTTTAGGCCATTCATTGATGAATTTGTAATAATCTACTTAGATGATATTATGATTTTCAGTAAATCATGGAATGAACATGTTGTTCACATTCAGAAAGTTTTGGATGCTTTGAGAAGGAGAAGTTGTATTTGAAGATGTCTAAGTGTGAATTTGGAAAAACATCTTTAATTTATTTGGGTTATGTTGTGGGACATGGTACATTGAAAATTGATCCTGCAAAAGTTGAGGTCATTGTTAATTGACCTAAACCCAATAATGTAACAAAGGTTAGAAGCTTTCTTAGTGCAATTCAATATTGGAGAAAGTTTATTGCTAACTTCTCGTTTATTGCATCTCCTTTGCATTATTTGACAAACATCAAACATGTCTTTCAATGGGGAGGAAAACATCAAAAGACTTTTTACACATTGAAAGAGAAAATCAGTATTGCTCCAGTCATAGCACTTTTAGATTTGCAACAATCATTTGAGATCAAGACGAATGCTAATGATTATGCAATGGGGTTGTCTTGATGCAAAACATAAAACCTATTTGTTACCATTTCGAGACCTTCACAAGTGTGGTAAGAAATTATCCAACTTATGATAAAGAGTTGTATGCTTTGGTTCAAAGTGTTAAAAATGGAAACATTACTTGATGGGAAAAGAAACAATAATTCATACCGATCATCAGCCCCTCCAGTACCTCCAATCACAAACCAAACTACAACAGTCTAGACACTTCCGTTGGATGGGTTTTCTATAATAATTCCATCTTGTGATCAGGTATAAGAAGGGTACACAAAATAAGGTTACAAATATGTTATCTAGACCTCCATTTGTTGTTGCATATGTTCTTTTACAACATAGTTCTTTGGTTCATGATAGTTATAAGGAACAATATGCTAATGATGCTGATTTTAAAGAAGTGTATGAAGATTTGATGAGTGGTAAACAAGTAGGAGAATTGGATTACCATGTTCATGATGGACTCTTGTATCATTCGGTAAAACTTTGCATTCCGTAGGATTAAATAGTTCATATGGTTAGGGAAGCTCATGCTTCTCTTATATAAGGGCATTTTGGTGTTGGTAAAACGGTTGCACATTTTGGATGTATTGTTATCGGCCTCGTATGTAGGAGTATGTAAACACATATATAAAGAGACGTGTTCTTTGTGCCACGAGAAATCCTATTAACAAGAAGTTAGGAATTTATACTCCTCTTCCCGTACCTACTCGTCCTTGGGAAAATATTTCCATGGATTTTGTAGGAGGCTTTCCCATGTCACAAAGAAAATATGACTATCTATATGTGGTTGTGGATAGATTTAGCAAAATGTGTGTTGATTCTTTGTACTAAACAAATTATTGGTGAAGGGACTGCATACTTATTCTTTCATTATGTATGCATTCATTTTTGTTTGCCCACTTCTATTGTTTCTGATCGGGATTCCAGGTTTCTTGGGGAATTTTGGTCAACTTTGTGGGATTTGATGGACACTAGACTAAATAAAAGTACTACTTTTCATCCACAAATTGATGGTCAAACAGAGGTTGTAAACCGCATTGTGGTACATCTTCTTAGGGGTTATTGTTGAAAACATCCTAAATTATGGGATGAACATTTGTATTATGTGCAACATGCCTATAATTGTGCCATTCATTCTTCTACTATGAAGTCTCCTTTTGAGACTTGTTTTGGTTATCTGCCTAAATCTCCATTAGATTTCTCTTTTGGACAAGAAAATGTTGTTAATGGACATAGTGATATTGAAAAAGCTAAGAATTTTGTGCAGTAGAGGATACAACAGGTCCATTAGTTTTTCCGAGAACAATTAGAGAAAAGTCAAGCAAAATACAAGGCTATGCATGATAAACATATAATTGATCACAAATTTCAAGTGGGTGATTTAGTTTGGCTTCACATCAACAAGGAAAGGATGATGGGTGAAGGTAAAAGTTGAAACCAATTTGGTATGGTCCATTCGAATTTTGGAGAAAGTTGGTAATAATGCTTTGAGTTAGATTTACCTCCTTACATGCAAATTTATTCAGTTGTGAATGCTGAAAATATGAAGTTATATGAGCCACCTATGATTATTGATCATGATGCTAATGTTTTAGTACCTTATGTTAATGATTTTTCTCCATGAGTGTATGGATGAATTGTAGGAATATGTCATTTTGGATAGGAAGGTAAGAACCTCGTGAAGGGGTGATGTAGAGTACCTTTGTGTGGGCTTGAAAGACATGCATCCGAATAAGGTGAAATGGATAGAAATTGGAAAGGTGAGGGAGAAATACCCTCACCTCATCACCAACTAAAAATACTTTTGGGGGTCCCAAAAGTTTCTAGTGGGGAGGTGTGATCCAAGGGATCCTCATTGAGAAACACCGATCTATGATCTTCCCAAAATATGACACAATTAGTTGAATTGCATAAATATTTTTGAGAGATTTCCATTGGTATAAAGAACGTGGAAAATGGAGCACGTATGTAGAAGATATGGCCCATTGAAATTCTTGGCCAACTGGAAAAAATAGTGGACTATGCAGGTGACATGGATGCGTGCACATCCACCAAGTGGACCAAGGTGATTATGACACATGACAAGGTGATATGGAGCAAAAATAATAGTTTTGAGACTTTGGTCTTTGACGCTTGAATTCGGAAAATGGGCTCGCTATTTCTTTGGTCGGGGGCCCTCAACCAGGGTCAACACACTCTTTTTGTAAAGGGGTGCCTTAGCCTTTGATTTTCATATTGGCTTAGTGGCACTTTTGCATATGTATGCTTCTATTGCTCAGAATAGGGTGAATGTGAGATATATTATACAATGTATTGAAATTGTCTATGCAGGCCCAACTCGCCACCCACTTGTCTACCTACTTATCTATGTCCAACCTAGCTCGCCGACCCAACTCCTAACTCACGAGCACATGTTATAACTCTCCCGCCGAGCAATTCTACAACTCCTATCCACCTTGACTCATGAGCTAACCAAGCAGCTCGCAACACATGTCTCCAACGATGCCGACAGTTACAACTCGCCCCCACCAAAAGCAACCTTAAGACCAATGTTAACCAACCACTACCACACATTTAAACACCTCCAACCCTTGGCGCACAATGCACATGGGATATAGCCAAATATAGGAAATAACAAGCGGTGGGCGGTGGGCAAGGAGATTCGAACCCTTGACCCATCGTGTGTAAAAAAATATACGTGGCTGTTACAGCATGGTGGGCTCAAATAGTATAAAATGGGGCATGATGGTATTTGTTGTTTCATTTTTGACAGGTCTGTGAGTACTTTTGCAAATTGTGAGAGTTAGGGGCATTTTGGGGAGAAACTTCCAAAGGAGAATGGGCTTTATTTTTCAAGGAGAATCTTGTGCAATTGTTGGAAGATCTATATTTTCCTTTTTGAAGCATTGTAAGTGTTTTGAGGCATATTTTAATAGATCGGTCTCATTTATAGGGACCCAGAGACGTAGGCTTGCATGTCGAACTCCGTTAACAATTGTGTGTCTTATTTTCTCGTTGTTTATTGCTCTAATTTTTCCCTGACTTTCATAGAACTTGCAGATTTTTAATAATTCTTAAAAATATAGAAAAGTTATAATGTCAAAATTAATCTATGAAATCATTTTGTAAAGCAACATTGGTGAAAGTTTTTGCAAATTGATGATTACATATCATTAAATGAAGGCAAGTGGTTAGTGAGAAAAATGATGGTTGGAAGGAAAATTGAAGGTAGTGGTAGAGGGGAGAGTGGAAGGAGATGGCATGTGCAAACCTTACATGAGAAGGCATATAGATCCACCAAAGCGTAAAGAAAGTGGTTGTCAAGTCGCAATTGAAGTTTGTGAGGAGCCCGATGGGAATATGTCTTTTTCTTTTGAAAATTGTGCTACCCGCTCATGTTCCTCCCTACCTTGTGCTTTGTGTGGAACAAAATATTAGCATCTCGGCTTGATATTTTTCCTCCCTACCGAGTGAGCTGGGCGAGCAAATCAACTACGAGCTCTATATCGATCTTGCTTGTTTAAATATTTTCTCCTTCCAAAGATTGTGTGAAATAAAATATTGTCTTCTCAATTTTGCATCCAATAGGAGTATTAGTGAGCGAGACATGCAAGTAGATAAGGGAGTCTCTCCTCATATCTAGGCACGTGAGCACCTCCTACAACCGCCCCACCCACCTTCACATGACCCGCTGCAAGTAATTCCCAACCTGTGTCAAAAATATAGTTCAGAGCTGAGCATAAACATCCATCGAAGCACAATAGAATGCGAACTTATGCCAAGAAAGTGTTGATATGTATCGAAAATATGAAAGCATGCAAAAGGAATGCGAATTGAATGAAAAAGTGCCTGAACAGATGCGACCTGAGGGAACACATCTTAGGCCTTGTTGAATTTCTGGGCGTTCTAGTTATCTTGAGGAAACTTCAAACTTTATCATAAAAATGCCAATTAAGATTGTGGTGGTTGCATGGGCGTGTTTACTTGGTGCCTATAACAAACATAAGAATATGGGACTATGCTTGTTATAACTCTTGTCGTTGAGCTAGATTGTTAATGCAACTTATATTCTTTTGTTATCTATCTAGGTAACAATGCACACGAGGGGGTGAAGCTCAAATGGTAAGGAGGCCTCTGCAAACTTGGAGAATTTGTCTTGGGAGTTGAAGCAATTGGTTTTTCGTCTAGTTTTAAATCATGCATTGAGGAACATAGACAATGAGGAAAAATAACAGTTCCTCCATCACCATAGTGAGAAGTTAGCAGTTATGTTGGATTGTTAATCATGCCTCCGAGACAACTTTTGAAGTTTTCAAGAACCTCTAAGCATGTGTTGATTGCCACACTACAACTAAGTTATTCAAGACAATTTTTGTGAGTACTACAAATTGGTTGCTTCATATTAAAGAGAAGTTCATTATCAAGTGGTACATGAGTCTATGATGCCAGTGCATTTGGATCATCTCCATCACACCTATCATTGCTCGTATCAAGGCATGGAATTCTCCATTTCCTACGAGTATCATTATATTCAATTGCTTGTAGGGTAGGGTGTAGTCCATGTCATGCTTGTGCTGACCCATGCTGTTATAGGTTTGTAGGTATTGGAGTGAAAATATAAGTGAATGATGTTGCTCAAAATATGTATTTACAATTGACTGCTAATTTTTATTACTCACTTTGAAAGGGGAGAAAAAATGTCAATGCAATGTACTTGTGTAGTCTTACCTTATTTAGGTGAGCCAAGCTATTTCAGAGCATTGTTAACACTTGTAGCTATTATGTGTTAAGAGGATATATTATAATATTGTAGCATTGGAAATGATTTTGTAATTCATTTAGTTTTTATAGATTCTCCTACTTGTGTTGTTCCTTAGGATGAATTTGGATAGAATAATAAACCTTGAACCTCGTGTGAAAATACCTATTGTAATTGTACAAGATTGTTAATTCGATGTATGTGTAAGAAGGGTCTTAAAATGAGACTAACCTTGTATTAAACACACCATCTTGCTTAGACTAAGTGACAAATAAAACTACACCACATTTCACCCATAACCTAGCGTGATGTGGGGCATACCTTACACGACCCTTCATTGGCACCTTGGTTAGAAAGAACCTTGCCTTTGATGATGCCATTATAGGGACTAGTCAAAATTTTCTAAAAACAACTTGATCTACGAATCATAAATTTGACCTACATATACAACTCCACTCTTTTATCTTGTGTATAGAAGATATTTAGAAGCATTGTATTTGGCCTTAAGTTTATGATCATAACTAGTGTGACACTAGGAGTGTAATGCTTAACTCACATGCCCCAAACATGGGTCACATATCCTTGGTGAAATATTATTCTCTTAGTGAAAGTGGGATGATACTAGCCCTAATATCATCTTAAGAGAATGCTTGGGGTAGGTCCTTTAAACATTTTGATGACATGTTTTTCTAGAAATATGTGTGAACCTCAGAGTTAGTGATGCTCAATCTTGGACTCAAATTTTAACCCTTAGGATGATGAATGGTATTGTAGTAGTGGTGTTTCCTTGAAGGGAGAATGTACATGACTATGGGACATATACCCTAGGAGTTCTAGAACTTTTTGAACCTATATATCATTAAAAGAAGATCAAATTTGTTGAATAATTTTATCACAATTTTGTCTTGAAATAATTTCCTCATTTTGTTCCTCATTTTGTATACTTTCATGTTCCACAAAATGAAAGAAGAAACAAGTAATTAAAATTATACAAGATGTATAAACTATAATTGAAATTTTCACAACTAGTGTTGTGCTATAAATTATATTTGTGCAATGCTATGAAAGCGAACCGAGATTCGTTGCCTTTTTATAAAAAACCACTCCATGGTTTTAGATATAATTTTGGGCCAAACATATTAGGCATGATAAAGTGCCACTTTTGCTATAGTTATGTGCTTTGAACTACGATGGAGTAGGGAGTTATTTACGGTTGAGGCATAGGGATTTAGATTCAATTAGCTCATGATTTTTATTGGCTTCAAGTTAGGTAACAACCGGCCATTTGTCCAATCATGCTACTTTCAACCTAGGTATATGAGACATTCTCAATGTATAGGCATATGGGGAGAAAATCATAGGTTGTAGATGATGTACCCATAGTACTCTGTGTGGGAGAGAGGGACAACCATTAAATATTAGACTGAATTATTGAGGCTAAAAATAGTGCAAAGGATGGAGATTATACAAAGACTCTATGTTGGCACTATGGAAAAGTATTTGTCATGGAAAATAATAGTAGTTGCACAAGGGGATACCGAGGTGAAAGGGGATTATATATGGTGGAAAGAGTATCGATATGTAAATAAGGTATCAAATTAATTTGGGATCCCTTGAACCATATAGGCACCATAGTTTACACCCTATTGACCTAGTCATTCAAGAGAGACCAAAGGAAGAGGTGTATAAGGGAAATATATTTTGATCCCTCCTTTGAGACCACCTAGATGACGTTGTCACCCATAAGGATAAGGCCTATCAAGAGAGGAAGAGTTTGGATAGAGACACGATGTCATAATTGCTGGTTAAAATTATAGAGGACATTACTAAGTGAGATATACCAATAAACGAGGATGTCTCATTTATAGAAAAACGTGAGAGAGGGGATATCATCAAAGGCATCATGAATGTTGATTGAGGAGACCGATTGGTGGATAATTATTGGTTATGGGAGTATAGATTAGGGATATCCTATATAGAGACACAAAGAGAGTGACATGACATGCATGAGAGGAGGCCACTAGTGGCGGTGATACAAATACATGGATGAAAATAGTTAGAGATCACATGACTAAGAGGAGGCTGTTGTGTTAGGATGAAGGGCATATGGGTTAGTCATTAAGGAATGACCAAGATATCTAGGTATAAATATGTGTATATAATTTTTAAAGTAATCTTTCTTAGAATAGATATGCATGTTAGGAAGTAAGTGATATTATGTTGGATTGTATATGTTCTAATGTGTGGTAAAATGTATGATTTTACAAAGAGGTTGGAGGTAAATTGGAACAAAATCATTAAGGGTGTGCATCCCGACATCTTGGATGGGATCCCTATTCAAAGAGACATGAACTTGATGCAAAATTTGGTGGCACCCTTGAGGGGATTATGTTAGAGCATTTAGGCTCGTGGGAGAGGCAACTTGGGAGCTAAATTGACACATAGAGGTCATTGTTGTCTCCAAATGAGGAGATATGTGAGCCTTGGTACAAACATTAGGGAGTCTTAGAGGTTCCTATTCTTTGAAAAACTAGGATATTGGTAGTCACTCATACATCTAATTCTAAATAATAGTGGGATGGAGAGGATAGTTCCACATTATAGGTACACATTGCTTGGAAAGAGGAAGAGACACAAAGGGAAAAGTATCAAGTGTCCTCTTTAGCCTAATTCCTATGAGTGGGTAGTGAAACCCTATTAACTTATAAGTTTGTACTTCCTCCTCTTATTAGGGTTGAAGGAGATATTTGAGCAACAATTCATTGTATCGATGATGTTTAATGTACCATTTTTAAGAACACTATATATGTGTATAGATATTATAGTATTTGGAATCATTATATACATGGTTTATGTTGATTATATGAGATGACTATATTTATGGTTGTATGTTCTTACTTCTATGTTTGTACAAAATTAATGAAATATATGGCTAAAAACGAAAAGGAAAATGATAAAGTAGGAGGTAAAATGAACATCTAAAGAAAAAGATAGAATAATTTATAAATCAAAAGTTATGCTGAAATTAATTAGGCAAAATGACATCTAATAATTTCTAAGAGAAATCAAATAAGTTGAAATATATTGAAAAATGATAAAACATACCTTACAAAATGTAAGAAATAAATCAAATAAATTACACTATCAAAATGATTATAAGACAAAAAATATAAGAAAGAAATCAATGAAAGTAAGAGACATAGAAAAAGGATGACAAAACACATTATTAAATATAAGAAAGGAATCAAATAAATTAAAAATGAATTAATAAGCTTGTAATAAACATCAAATTCAATCTAAGAAATGGGTAAAGAAAACACAATGTGCGATAAACAAGGAAACACCAAAATGAGTAGGCTCACAATCAATGCTTGTGTTAGATTTTCTCATGAGATAAAATACTACGATTTAATGTCATTAGTAAGGTGAATGAAGATGGTATGGATGAAAAATATGTATTTTTGAGGAAGGCATGCATGTATTACAATCATAATCATAAATATATGGTGAGAGACGAGATGCTTAGATATGTAGTAGTGTCATGGTAAGATAAAAATATGTAAGTGTCATGGTAAACTACGATAACATCCATCAAGGGGAATAAATGTAATAACATGAACGAGGCTGTTTTAAAGAGCCCTAAGGCAATACTATGTATTTAGCAAAGATAAGACACTCTAATAAAAATGACATGACTAAGGGTTTTTATCATCTAGGCGTGAAGGAATCCAAGCCTACAAAGTTGAAATTATGAAAAATAGTGAAGTACAAATATATATCCCATGTTAGCTAAGATATGATACGATATTAAATGATGCATCCTACATTCCCACGATGTTTTCATCATTCCTCGGGACATTAATTAAAGATACATAGGCATACTATGAGGATTAGGTACTAATGTGAAATGGAATTGGCATTGGATGACAAATATGTGACCTCCTACCCCATTTAGAAAATATATGCACCCCAAAGGACCTCAAGCTCTATAATGAGGCCAACTATGGAGTTTGAGATTTCAACTAGGATAGGAGATGTTATAATATGATATCATATCCTTTTATTTTTTGATTGCATTTTTAGATAAAAATGTCCTCTTTCTTGTTTTTTCTTTGATGATATGGATTTTAACTTTTCTTCTAGATTTTATGGTTCCTTCTCTATACAAATTTAAAAGGATGGCCAAATGGGTATGAAGGATGAATTGTACTAGGAGGTTACACCTAAATGATACAAAAGATAACCTAGAAACCATGATTCATAGGTATCTCTAGACCTACCCTAAAGGAAGAGTGTGGTCTCATCTTCAACTTAAGAATGGATTAAGTGAGAGAAGAATTGGGACAAGTGAAGCTGCAAGGATACGAGATATGATACAATAATGGATAAAGCCAATAGCTAGCAATAATGGTATATACGATTTTTTCAAATGATATTAATGATAAAAGACATGAGCTAAGTAGTATAGGAATTTTAGATTGATAAATATGGACATAGATAATAGTGTAAATATACAATAGATCCAATAGAAGCACAAAGAATGATAGTATCCAAGTGGAACGTTAAATCATAAAATAGATAAAAACATACCAAAATATTAAAGGAATAAACAAATGGTAGAAATAATCCCCAAATATATCGCAAGGAGGTTGCACAACATAATTGTAAAGGAAATCACCAAAGTGGCTCAAAAAATAATACAATGGCCATATAAACCCAAGGGGATAATATGTTGTGAGGAGTATGAAAAATAGAACTAAAAATAAATTACCAATGTAGCTTACATAAGAGCAAAATGGATGTAAAAATAAAAGGGGATAATATGTCATAAGGAGGATGTAAAAATATAACTAGGATATAAGGTGTTAGTTGAGCAAGGATAACATCCAAAAAAACAAGTGAATAATTAGATGTTATGGGATTTTAAGAGGCATTCAAAATATGTGGAGTATTTGACTTGTATAAATAAGGTAATAAAGGATTTTAAGGGGTAGTCAAACAATTTGTTACGACTAGTCTATAGATCATGAACAAATAATATATAACTTAATGGAGTAGTAGAAAAATTAGGAATAACTTTGTGTAAGGATGTAATGGGATGTGCATATATTAAATGCAAAAATTAAAGGTAGTGTGGGGATAGGTATATGTGGTCATAGAGGTTGTGAAATGAAACTATAGGCACCCTCTACAAATTTTTCAACCTGTCACTATATCTTGAAATGTGAAAATCATGACATCCTCAAAGTGTTTGAGGGCCTTTGAGACCAACTATTCAATCTCATGATGTGCAATAAATATGGAATCCTCCACCCTCATATAAATATATGATAATATATCATGGTGTATATCTATCATAGAGGGAGGGAGGGATGGAATAAAAGAAGGGATTCCCACTTGAGTTGGATATAAGTGAGGAACTGGTACCTTGGTTGGAAGGCTATGTATAGATATGGGAGTTTCACATGATGGGGATTGACACAAATAGTAAAGGGTAAATCACATCCTTAACTTGAGGTGGAGGAGAAGGTAACCATTGTAAGAATTGACATTGAAGTACTTATCGGTTAACTATTGAATGAGAGAAAATTCCAAGATGAAAAATACTAAAGAAAATATGGAGGATGAGATGGTCACCGATTATGTTCCTCATGTACTTTGACTTTAAGTTTGTTTATGTGTTTCCTATATGATCATAAATCCTTAACATCATGTCCCAATGCCTCATGCCATGTGAATTTTTTTCATAGAATCATCTAGGGAATCTATAAATGATGAGATAAGAGGTAGGAGTTAAAATGTTGATAAGGAAAAGGAATGATAAGAGAGTTAATTAGAGGAGGCAACATGGGTTGTAGATTGGGAATTGGGTTATAGTGAGGATCAATAATAAGAGAGATAATAAAAGGAACTGATGGATCTCAAAGATGCACCTTGCCCCTGAGTCATAGACAACCCAGGATTTTGAGGCAACATGGTACTATCTCCAAGTTGTGGGACCTTACGAACTGAGACAAACATCCGGAGAAGGCCGGTTCCTCTACCTAAATCTAATGTTAACATTACTCCTAAAGAAGGAAATGCAACTATCTAATCCTAATCTAACAATCCAAGGGACCAATGTTAGAAAGAAATGAATGGAAAGGGAAATCCTAAGCTAAAAGAGGTGATAGCACCAAGAAAAGGGTGATGAGCCATCTATGAGGGAAAATGGGGAAAAATGGGCAGATAAAAGTGCCATAACTCAAAACAACATTTAACTTGCCACTTTCACATGAAACATAATCAAAATGGAGCCTGTAAATGAGAGAGATATGCACAACACATCACAACAATAAAAGAGAGGCAAGATGCAGATAAAACACAAGTATAGGGTAGAAGAGAGCCACAAACACCATATTTTATTGCTTAAAAGTGTGCACAGTCCATTATAGCTGAAACAAAAGACAAGAACACATATACAAAGGCCAAAATGAAGGTTCACGGCTCATAGCTACTTGGGAGACCATTTTGACATGGTTCCTTTGCAGATTAGAATGTCCATCCATTGGAATAAACATCATTTTACAATATATAGAGAATGAGAGAGAGAGAAGAGGAAAAGAGAGGGAAAGAGATCAGATTTGATCTTGTCATTAATGAAAATATCTATCTTTCCCTATAACATGGCTTCCAAGATTTAACCAACATCAATCTATATTGAATTCTCTATGAAATAACATGGACACCCTTGTAAGACCATTCCCCAATGTATTTTTGCTTGTTGGAGAAGATAAGATCTCCACACTTTTTCAATTCGGGTAGTTGAGTCATGTCATGAATCGCACATTAATGCCTGAACTATTTTTCTTATTTTTCTTCCACCAAACACATTCAATATCTGATTTTGATGATGCCAAATTAAAGAGCTTGAGGATACCTTTCCAATGATACCAATTTTGCATGATTTAGAGCTATGGAGTGAAATATACGGCCATTTGAAGGTTTGCATGTGGGGGCACATGAACATGACACATGGCAACATTTGATTGGCCTCAGATATTTCCTCTGCCCACGTGTTACTTACTTTGTATTCTCCATGTGTTGGTCTCTGGTTGGTTACGGGGTTGAGCTTTGCCTACGTGTCCGATTCCCTAACATTTTTCGTGTCATGTGGCTTTACACGCATGTATGTTCCATTATGAAATGTGAGCCAATAATAAAATACCACATAACTTCACAAAGTGTCGAATGCTCTTTTATCTTAACGAAAATTGCAAAACATGAGCCAATGAAAAATATCCATGCTTCTTGTAATGTTAGTCTTTCTTGCTTTTGTGTTTTCCCTTCTTTGGTTGCACCTTCGCATCACAAATTCTATTTGGGAAGACTTAAAAATGTTAGCTCCATAGAAATGTGGCCACGTATAGTGCCTTGACCTCGCGTAACATCCAGATCCAAAGCCTTATAAAACTTGGTCTATTCCATGAGACTTGAGGTCCACGGAATGCATCCGCCTTGAAGTTCATTGAAATGACGACACTGTCCACTTTTTAGCCTTGAAGTTCATCGTGTTGACTTTGTGCTTGGCATGTTGCTCGGACCCGACATAATTATCTCTGTTGTGGCTCATTCGGGGAATTGAAATCCACAAAATCCAAATGGCTATGAAGATACCGGAATCTCTCTACGTGGTCATTTGCTTCACAAGTGTTTGAACTACTTGGCAAGTGTAGACATTTGACAACTGTTTGAACGTCCAAGACTTCTTTAAATGGCTAAGTCCATTTCAAAGAGTTATCCAAATTAATCGGGAGGGAGTTAATTTGGGATAACGGTTTGATGACCTCTAGGGGATATCTTCTTGCTAGATGAAGAGACTAGTAACCTTGAAATATTCATTGGGCATGGAGTCGAGCCCTAAAATTTGAAAAAATGATGTTTTCCTTTGAAAATCATCCCAAATCCATATGAATTTAGCACCAAATTGAAACTACGATGAATGCTAGAATGAAATTGATCTGTGGAGCTTTAAATAAAGCTTAAAAACTTTTCCAACTATCTAATTTTACCCTAAAATGAACTTTTTACAACAGTAAAATCCCACAAAAACTATATACAAAATGGAAAAAACATACATGTTCCAAGTGGAAACATGTAGAGTGTGCACAAGCACTTCTTTTACTGAAAACAAACCTACACTACCCTACTCTAACAAAAGAAATGAGAAGCTTAAAAAAATCTTGAAACATGTAGGGAGAAATAACTTCCCTTTCTTACAAATTGAGACCATGTATTTGATTTGACACTGGATAAGGTCTTTAATAAGATTGGAAAACTATTTTGAAGCCAATTTTCCATCTCATTCCTCAAAGTATCAACTGAAAAAAGAACAAGTACCTCTTTTAGTTGCTCTACATTTGGATTTGAGAGGTATTGCAACTAATCTTTGGTGCATTTAATTTCTTCCTCATGCTCTGAAGTGAGCATGACCGGTGGCAACTCTGTTTTTGGCTCTAAGAGCTAGCCAAATATTTTATTGGACAAGGTCTGATCCTCTTGATTTTTCCATTTATTTGAAGCACAACCCCATGGATAAGGGTATCTGTAGACTTTCCTCAAGATGGTGGATGTTTGCAAGACGATCTGAAATTTGTTCTGCTTCCACAAACAACTCATCCACTTGTGGGGAAACATCCTCTTGAGTCTAATCGATTCTATTTTGAAATAGATTCCCTTCTTTGTTCATTTTGCAGAATCCCATCACCCCAATCGAGTCATACCACTCCTCAATAGTTTTAAAATCATCATTAATTATAAGATGGTTGGGTATAATACACAAGTGAGGGACTTGCTGATTTATTGACCGTTAGACACAAAAGATGTGGAAGAAGATGGAAGAAAGGGAGCAATGGGAATGGATTTCCTTTTCCTAGCTTGAATGAGACTCCTCTCAACTACTATGGCAATGTCAAATGCCTGAGGAAGAGTGCTGCCTCCTAGAGCTTGTATCAATACAACCAAATCAGAATCAAAGGCCCTCAAATAAAACAAGAATGCCATACCTTGTGAGGGTCTAAATTCTTGAGGAATTCTATGTCAGGTCCTCTCAAATCTGATGTTGAAATATGAGATGTATTCCATTGAAGCCCACTATATTGTGCTGCAATTTTCCATGAGGACAATGACATCTGCATTATCCTTGAACCGATTACAAAATTGTTCTCCCATCTGATCCCAAGTGGAAATGGATTATGGAGCCAAACTACTGAACCAATCTTTTCTTTGCCTCTGAATGATAGAAAAAGAAGTATGAGACAAACATTTTCTTCAATGACATTGTGAATGGAATAGTGGTTTACTAAGTCTTGAATATGATCAATAGGAGATTGGTCTCCATTTTTATCAAAAAGAGGCAAGTTTATTAGGGCTGTTTTGGGGATATCATCCCAATGTTTGTAAAATGGAAGATCTACATGAAGAGACATGAATGAAGTGGGAACATGAAATGAATGGAAGGGTGAAAGGAAAGGAAGAAATGAATGAAAGGAAGGGTCTTGCAAATGAGATAATGGGTTGGTTAGATCAGTGGATTTTCCAAATGTGTTGAAAACATACCTCTAAAGGATGGATACTACCAAGAACACATCAATCCTCGATGGTATGAAGTTATAAATCTCTTCAAACTGGTCCCACCGGGTGTGCCAAAACTATTGGGCGGTGAAGGCACCGGGGTGAATAGGATACACACTTGTGAATTATATAACTTTCAATAATTTTTCCACTAAGCATGCCAAAATGTTGGGAAGTAAAGGCACCAAGGTGGCTAGGATACACACACTGTGAAATATATAGCTTTCAATACTTGTCCCACCGGGTGTGCTAAAAATATTGAAGCTCAACATTGCACCTTTCCCTAAGTCATAGACAACCCGAGATTTTGAAGTGACATGGGACTATCTCCAAGTTGTGAGACCTTGCAAAAAAGACAAACATCCTGGAGAAGGCCGGTTCCTCTACCTAAATCTAATGCTAACACTAATCCTAAAGAAGGAAATGCAACTATCTAATCCTACTCTAACAATCCAAGGGACCAGGGTTAGAAAGAGATGCATGGAAAGGGAAATCTTAATATAAAAGAGGTGATAATGCCAAGAAAAGGGCGATGAGCACTCCATGAGATAAAATGTGAAAACATGAGCCGAGAGAGGGCAAACAAAAGTGCCACAACTCAAAAAAACATTTAACTTTCCACTTTCACGTGAAACACATTCAAAATGAAGCTTGTAAATGAGAGAGATATACACAACACATCACAACAGTAAAAGAGAGGAAATATGCAGATAAAAGAAAAGCATAGGGAAGAAGAGAGCCATAAACACCGCTTTTTTTTGCTTAAAAGTGTACACAGTCCATTACAATTGAAACAAAAGGCAAGAACACATCTACAGAGGCCAAAATGAAGGTTTACAGCTCACAACTGCTTGAGAGACCATTTTGACATGGTTCCTATACATACTAGAATGTCCATGCATTGGAATAAGCATCATTTTACATTATATAAAGAATGAGAGAGAGAAGAGGAAAAAGAGAGGGAAAGAGACCGGATTTGATGTTGTCATTAATGAAAATATCTGTCTTTCCCTTCAACATGAATTCCAAGCTTTAACCACCATCAATTTGTATTGAATTCTCTAGGAAATAACATGAGAACCCTTACAAGGCCATTCCCAATGTATTATTACTTGTAGGAGAATATAAGAGCCCCATACTTCATCGATTCGGGCGGTTGAATTGTATGTAATCGCACATTAATGTCCAAAATAATTTTCCTATTTTCTCCCCCAAACACCATCAATATCTAATTTTAATGATTCCAAATTTAAGGGCTTGAGGAGACCTTTCCAAAAATACCAATTTTGTGTGATTTGGAGCTCAAGCGAAAGATATGGCCCTTTGAAGATTTACATGTGGGGGGCACATGAACATAACACATGGAAAAATTTGATTGGCCTCGGATATTGCCTCTGGCCACATGTTAATTAATTTGTCTTTGCCACATGTCGGTCTCGGTTGGTTGTAGGGTTGAGGTTTTCCTAAGTGTATGCTTCACCGAACTTTTCGTGTTAAGTGGTTTTACGCGCAGTATGTTCCATTATGAAATGTGAGCCAATAAGAAAATGCCACATACCTTTATAGTGTCGATTGTTCTTTTACCGTGATCGACAACTATAAAATGTGAGCCAATGAGAAAGCTCCATGATCCTCACAATGTCGGTCTTTTATAACCTTGATTGACAACCATGAAATGTGAGCCAATGAGAAAGCTCCATGCTCTCGCAATGTCAATGTTTCTTGTTTTCATGTTTTCACTTCATTGGTTGCACCTTCACATCGCAAATTCTACCTAGGAAGAATTAAAATTGTTAGCTTCATAGAAATGTAGCCACATATAGTGCCTTAACCTTCCGAACATCTAGACCTGAAGGATTAAAAAAATTGGTTTATTTTACGTGCAGACATGAGGTCCATGGAATGCATCTTCCTTAAAGTTTGCCAAAATGGTGACACGTGTCCACCTTTTAGCCTCAAAGTTATCCGTGTTGACTTTGTGCTTGGCTATTTCCAGGACCGAAAGAATTATCTGTTGTGGATTATTCTAAGGACTTAAAATCTGTGAAACCCAAATGGATATGAAGAGACCAAGAATCTCGCCACGTGGCTGTTGCTTTGAGACATTTGAAGCGCTTAACGGTGTAGACATTTGAACATCATAGGATTATATAAATGGCTAAGTCCATTTCAAAACAATTATCCAAATTAATTCGGGAGGGAGTTAATTTGAGATAACAGAGCTATCGAGGATAATAGTCCAATATTTGAGTTGCTCAAAGGTCATGGAACATGATAATAAGGTGGATGAATCATTGTGATATCAGACCCACATTTGTATCTAAAAGTAAAAACAAATATTTCCTCATCATCCATCAATTCAACTTATTTGGTTTCAAATGTTGATCCTTAGAATCTAAGGGGAATGTGAGATAGAAAAAATGATGCTATAACTAAAATAAGATTGCAAGGATTATGGGGAAGAAATCCTAATGGAAAGTCTTTACTCATTAGAAGTGTTAGAGACAAGGGAATAATACTATTGGTATCATATGACCTCCACAATCTTAAACTGGACATAACCAAACAAGAAAGGGTCATCAAGAGAATATCCATTGTCATACTTAGGTGTAGTAATATCAATGTTAAGTGCTTCAATAATGGTTTTTCTAGGTGGTGATAAAGGAAGCTTATTAGGAGGAGGTGAGGTAGAAGAGATAATGATAAAGATTTTTTTAGTTTCCTTATTCTCGAAAAAAAATGTTACAAAGAAAGGGGAAATTGAGTGACCCTAAATAAGATTTCCAAAAAGTTATTTTTGGAAAGTCCTGAAAATATATTTTTAGCAATTTTTTCATCAATTTTTAGTATTTTACAATTTTGAGGGAGTCCAGGAGCGTTTTGAAGTTTCAACAATAGTGATAAATAAAAAGCGTGATTGTTGTTGAAATTTATCACGCCAAGTTTGTTCCATGCTCTTTTTAATGATTCCGTTGGTTCACAAATGATCCATAAACCAAACAATATTTTTTTCTTTGACCAAAAACCCTTATAGGCAATTTATTCTTTTACCAAATTCACCCGAAATAAATCAACTTTAAACAAATGCAATGCAAGAATAAGGAAAATAGTGCACACGGGTTGATAACTAAGTTCGGTAGAATGCCTACGTCTCCGAGTTCACAAACTAGCTGAACGAATCCATTATAACAATCTGATCGTAACATACAAATAAAATTACTATACTATAATTAATGTTGAACCGAACTTGGCATCCAATTGGTCCAATAGACCTAGACCAGTCTTGGAAGCTTAGTGCTCAATGCTTCAACACAACTCCTTGATTTGACACCTCCTTTTGACCTCTACTCCACTACATGATAAAATAACCTCTATGTAGTGCTAAGTCTCTAGATGTATGATGGTGATAACGAGGATCATATTCCGTTATGTTGCATGGACTTTAGCCTCTACGTAGAGCTAAGATTATATCTCGATGTCCGGTGATGAAGACTATCATCTTCCACTTTGTTGCATGAAAAATAACCTCTACGCAGAGCTAAGATCGAGACCCAACCTTGTCAACGAGCTCAATGGTATTTACAACTCTCCTCCACAACCTCCAAGAAACTAACTTGGTGATACGCCCAACGTGAAAGAATCAGAGCTTCAATATGAGTGTATGCTTCTCTAGTACTACATCACGTCCCTCACCTTCATAACTCGCATCTTTGGGTTTCCACATGAGAATACGGCTTCAAATCACCTTTAAACTATCATTGAGTTAAAATAATAACTCCTGAATTTTTAGAATGTTTCCTATGTAATAATAGGACTTATTTTATCATTAGTGCCTGTTTAATTATGTATTGTTTCTCCACTTTCCTATTAAAATAACAATAGGTCTTACTATATCTTCATGTGTATAATAATATATAGGTATTTAATATTTCACCTCCAAAATTATGCCTTATTTCTCCTCAATGCTTCTCCACATTTCTTCCTTATTCCTCTTCTTGGCTCAAAGCTCATGAGGAGTTTGTTGTGTTTGAATGGAGAGGGAGAATTTTATAGGACTAGAAGGGCCGAGTAATGTGTTATATGGCTCATCGCCATATTCATGCCAACCAACTCGGTTGGAAGAGTTAGTTAGGCTGCCACACTCGGAGGAGGTAGGTTCGGGGTTTGAAACTCCCATCCTGCGGTTATTTTGTTGACCTCTGCGATTGTAACCTATTTCATGTCCCCGTCATGACCATCGACACGTACAAAATCTACCTTGCCATGTCCTTGGACAGCACGTGTCACCCGCCATGTGTCCCACCGACCTTGGCTCGTCACCTCCCACCGTAACACATTGGTTCTCGCGACCTCCAAGTTTCTTGGATTGTTTGTTGTGGGTGAGGTATTTTTCCTACATGTGAGGATGGAAATTTTTATCTAGCCTTTTTAAAGGATTTGAAATCCCTAAGAAGCATGTGGATGTGACCACATAAACCATTTTTTTGTCGAGTTTTTGGAATGGCTCGCTTGTGGGTTTTTTTGAGTTGCTTATTTTATTATCTTGGTGATTCAACCTTGATCTTGGTTTACTAGCTCAACGTAATGTGGAAAAATTGATTCGTGGCATAATTTAATATTGGTGGAAAAGGCACCCCTAGTGAGGGCCCCACTAGAAAATAAGAGGGCCCACTCAATCAAAAATGAGCGTTGAAGATCGGAGTCATAAAACTATTTTTTTCTTTCACTCGATTTCATTTTGCCACGTGTTGCGGCGTGATTTTCTGGCTGCCCCTATTTGTGATTTTTCTACTGACATCTTCTATGGATGGTATATTATTCCAACTGAGTCCATTTTTCATGTTCTTAAAGGAAACAAAAATCTCTCGAGTCTACTACCATATTGTGATGACCCCGAGAGGTTTTGGGAACTTTTGTCGATTGAATTGACCTTGGATCGACAAAACAGTCAACAAGATAGAGATATGACCATGTCAAGGGTAGTAAATAAAATAATAGTAATAATAGGATATATTTCATATTTTATACTTTTATATTTTTGAATCCATCTATAAGACGGATACAAATGGTCTCCATGTAGGATGGCATTTTGGTTCCCATCCAAAACCCTTCATATTCTATTTTTAGTAGTTCTTTTCATATTCTCCTTGTATAGCTATAAAGTAGCTAGTTTTTATAAAGAGATAGATCTCTAGGCATACATCTCTCTTATGGAGTTTTCCAATTTGTATTCATTTGGAATTGCAATAAAATTTGTTTATGTTTATATCTATTTCATTGTGAATTTGATTGTTATAGCACATTAAACACCATTATTAGTGTGTTGTCCACCTACTTCCATTTTAATACGATAAGTGGTATTAGAGCTAGGTTCTTTCACTCTTGCATGTCATAATGAACAAGGTCAAAATACTAGAAGTAGAGTGTCCAAAATCATGATTCTTCGATTACATTCTTTATCGTTTTAAACGACCTCAAGAAATGCAAGAGGAAATGGGATATCCCTTAAGATAATTACTTGATGAATCTCTTGAGAAGAAGAGGAGGGAGATGATGGCACAATTTGCCGATGTCATCTCTCGAGTCATCCCTATAATTGGATCCACTCGCCAAAGTGCACCCACATGAATTAGATAAATGGATCGACCAACTAGAGTCATATGTGACTATCAATAATTTTCTTGAAGGTGAAAATATACCCCTGTACACTTGTGAAAGCATCCCTTCATGTCAAAAGTTGGAGGAATCATACTCCTTTGTAGAGGATGATAATGGTTATGTAATGGTTGATACAAAACCTATAGAAACACAAGGTGGTTTTATAGAGGCCATTAGTGAAGAATATTATTGAGTGAATACCTATGAAGACCAAATCAAGATACTACACTAGTTCCATTAAGGTCGTGATCAGATGGTGTAAGAATATACCAATGATTTTCACACCTTATTGGAAAAAGTGGGTGCATAGGACAACGAGAAGCATTGTATTCTCAAATAATGTAGTGGGGTACAATATTACATCCAGGAAGATATGAATTTTGTAGACATAAATACTCTTGGGAATCCTACGCTATGTAATAAAGACTAAAGATAGGTCCAAACGTAAAGGAAATAAATATACTTCATATTCCAAGAAAGAAAAATATGACACCAAGAAAAAGGAAGGGATGCACCACCACAGAGACAAGAAAAGAAGAAAGCATGGAAATAAAATATACAAAAAGACACAAGGATGTGGTGTGAGAAACAAAAGATCAAGTATCATGAAATGAAGGACTATTGTGATGTTAAAAACTTGTCTAACAAATTCGTGGGAGATAGATGTAAGATAAGCCTTTGTAGAGAACTAGGGTACACATGAAGAAGAGGAGATAATTATGGATATAGATCCATATATAACTATTGCCATTGCATGAATAATATCTCCACCAAAAGAGGATGTGAAACATATATTCCATTCACATATGTGGGTAAATGGTACAAATATCCAATTTATTATAGATAGTGGTAGTCAAAAGAATATGATATTTGTAAAAATAGTAAAGAGGCTAAATTTGGTAACAACTCCTCGCTTCGCAACCATACTTTTTTTGGTTCATCGGTGAAGTAAGAGACATTTGTATGAATCAAAAGTATCACCTTCCATATTCAATCAATCCATTCAAAAATGTGGTGGTATGTGATGTCACACCATTGGGTGATTGTGATGTAATTATTGGACAACCATACATATGGGATTTTCATGGTTTCTATGAGGTGAGGCCTATGAATACTATCATTAGTATAGGTTATAAGTACTACCACACATCAGATGTAACACCTACTAAATTAATGTCCCTAATTAGTGCAAGGCGGTGTTAGATGCTGATATCTCAAACTAGGACCTTTTTCCTACTCATAATATGAAATCGGAAGAAGAAAAAGGTTGCAATAACCACAAGATAATTGAAATGGGGCCAAAATTTTTATTGGAAGTAGATGGATCTATTGATATATAATTATGTATATGTATTTGTACCATTGATAGGTGTACCTCAACATTTCTAGGTGAAACATACAATTGACTTGGTCCTTGGAACACCACTCTTGAATGGGCCCTTGTACGAGCACTTAGTACTTGAAAATGAAGAGATAAAACATCAAATTTAGGAGCTGATTCAAAAGGGAAAAATTCAACCAAGTGCACCACCTTGTGGAAGATTGTTTATTCTTTCTTGAAAGAAAGGTGAGAGACAACGGATTTGCATTGCTTATTGAGCCTTGAAAAAAACTATAGTAAAGAACCAATACCTGCTTCCATGAATTGATGACATCCTATATTAGCTCAGGGGAGATAGATTATTCATGAATATTGATTTGAAGTCAGGGCACCACCAAGTTCCCATCGGTCCTGCTAATGTTTGGAAAACTGCATTCAAATATAAGGAGGGATTATTCAAATGGTTGCTCATCCTTTTAGGATAAGGAATGCACCAACAACATTCATGATGATGATGAATGACATCATGTGACCATTCATTGATTCAATTTTAGTCATATACCGGATGACATTTTAGTCTTCAATAATACATGGGAGGGGCATGTTCAACATGTCCAATAGGTTCTTAAGACCTTGTGTCAGCACAAGTTTTATGCCAATATATGTAATTATCCCTTTGACATGGAGAGTATCTAGTACTTAGGATACATCATCAACAAGGATGGTGTACATGTGGACCCAAAAATATCCACTCATTGGAGACTAGCCGACACCAACTACCATCACCGAACTTTGAAATTTCTTGGGACTATCCAATTTTTATTGCAGGTTTGTACTTGGTTTTTCTCACATTGCAAAGCCTTTCAATCAAATAGAACACAAATGAGCAAATACCATTTTCATATAGGTAGAGGAACAACAAAATGTATTTACATGAATAAAGGAGAGGCTCTGCTCTACACTTGTTTTGGTTGTGTCAGATTTTCAACAATCATTTGAGATAGAAACATATGCTTCAAAATATGCACTTGGAGTAGTCCTCACCCAATATGGGTATCTAGTGACATACCACAATGATACCTTCTTTGGCACAGTAAACAATTACCAAACATATGATAAGGAGTTATATGCCAATGTGCAATCCTGCAAACAACAGAAGCACTACATTCTAGGAAAGGAAACTATCATACATATAAATCATAATCCTTTGTAATTCATGTACACCGGAGGAAGTTTGTAGAATGATCATCATTAGAGGTGGTCCACATATTTGCAATAGTTCCATCTCAATATCCTGCATAAAAAGGGGAGTGCCAACCGAGTTGCTAATTATTTGAGTTGGCCTCGATCACATCCCTAAAAAAATAATTTACTAATGTGGGCATGAGACATCGATTGGCCTCAAATGTATGCATGTGATCATGAGTTTTCTAACATCTATCAAAGGTTAAAGGATGGAAAAAAAGTTTTAGACTACCATTTACAAGAAGGGGTTTTATGCCACATCGAACACCTCTACATTATTACAAAGGAGCATCACAAATTGATATGGGAGGCTCTTGGTAGTAGGGTTGTAGGTCATTTTGAAGTAGAGAAAATAGTGGCAGGATTACGGAAGTATTTATATTTCCCAAATCTTTGTCATGATGTTTACTAGATATATCAGGTCCTATACAACATGTACGATTTCCAAACCAACCAATTGAAAGCAGGTTCTTTATACATCTCTACCAATTCTAGGAACATAGTGGGAGTCTATCTCAGTGAATTTCATGTCAGGTATCCCTTCCACTAAGCATGGCCATGACTGTGTTTTTGTGGTAGTTGAAAGGTTCTAAAAAATGGAAATCTTAGTTCCTGATAATAAGATAACATCAGCAGAGGAGACTTCAAAGCTATTCTTTGAGAATGTTTGGGTTCATTTTGGCCTTCCAAAGGGTATTGTTTCAGATCATGATTCTAGGTTTGTGGGGTATTTTGGTTTGCACTATGGTCCATGATGGACATAAAATTAAACAAGTCCACTACAGTCCACCCTTAGACTGATGAGAAAATAGAGGTAGTCAATCATATGATTATGCATATTCTTCGTATGTATCACTCCAAACATCCATACACATGGGATGAAAGTCTTGTGTATGTCCAACATAGCTACAACTGAGCTCTTCATAGCTCCATGGGACATAACCCATTTTAGGTATGTATTTGATTCCATCCATTGTATCTCATTGATGTAGTATTTCCCTTCATGTTGGAAGAATAATTTACCCACACACAAAAAAATGGATAACACAACCAAATTTGTAGAATGAATTCAACACATTCAACAAAAAGTTCACAAGATATTGGAATAAACAAGACAGAACTACATGTATTGCCATGATGCCCATTAGGTTCCTCATCAATTCCAAGTGGGGGATAAGGTCTGGCTATATCTCTAGAAAGAGTGACTCTAAGGTCCATACATGGAACTCATACCTCTACAATATGGGCCATACATAATAACCAAAAATATTAGAGAGAATTAATTTGAGGTCAATCTTCCATCCTCCTTTGGGTTGCATCCATTTTTCAATATGGAACTACCCCTCCCATACTTTCCTCCACTCTTGGATACATCATATACTGGTGAATAGTTGCATAGTACTGAGTTGAACCAAGACCATATGAATCTAGTGAATACTAATCAAATAATTGACATGGTGGTCAAGGATATGAACCATAAAAAATCAAACTCTACTTTGTGTAGTTGTTGTAACTTAGTTCATGCACCCACTAAATCGTTAGTTGATCTATTGCAACATGGGAACATCCCCAAGGTGTGGTACCTTGATCCTTGGGATGAACCTATGTAGAATGCTAGCTTCCTTCAAGTATGTGCATCTAATATAAGATTAGAATGCAAAATATACAATACTAGAAAAAAATTATATTATCTTATTATTCATAGAAACGGGAGAGGAATAACTGAAAATACTTGGAAAAGGTGATGCACCAATAGTTTAATGAACAAAAAGATCATATTTACAAGCATATAATACTTTTATGGAATAATATTTGACATGCATATCTCTCTATCTCTTTTCTTCAACAATCTGAAACTTATGAAAATAAGATTTACTAATAACTGAAGGGATTTCTTCCTATTCCACAACTGAAACAATAAGTCTCATTAATCACAATTGTAATCTTGCTAAAGAAAGATAATTAGTGTGAATGTAGGATAGATCATCACATACTAGGAAATAAGAACATTCATAAGTATAAAATGAGCTATTTGAATACACAACACATTAAATAGATGAAGGAAAAATATTAGTTTTGTATATAGTATTGAGGCTAAAGCCTATATATGAGTACTCAAAACAACAGAGCCTCCTTACAAAAATGATCCAAAAGTCCTATATTACATAATGCATCCTTATATTTATAAATTTAAAAGGTTCAACAATTATATCTACTCTTCTTAATCATTACATACTAAAAATAGGATGCATTTATATTCAAGAAATAGTCTCCCACAAAAATAGCCAAGTGGTTGTGTAAGTTTGACTGGGTCAAACCTGTAACTCAAATGATGAATGTGGCTTGGAGATTGTGCAAAAATGGCAGTCAAGCTCAGCTAGGTTGGTACCCCCTTTTTCCCGATCTGCGTCACTTTATTATTTTTCTTCATGAACTAGCTTGTGTATGTAATCAAGAAATCGTCTAATGATTTCATGGACCTCTTTATAATCAACTCCTCATGCATAGTGGCTTAGGACCTCAACAGATTCAACAACTCTATTCATTTTTCTAGGTAAAGTGTTGGTCGATTAGTGACTTTCGTGAGTTGGCTAAAGAAATATTGGTATGATACCAACCTATGAATAGAATCAAGACCAAAAGGCTATGTTACCTCAATATTTTCATTAACCAAACTCTTAAATTTGGAAATAATCGATCCATTAGAAGCACACCAATATTCTCATAAAAAACCTCCAATGGATGATATCAAACTCATTGGTGATCTCATTGAGGCCATCAATTGCCTCGATCCTTCCTTCACTCAAACTAGACATAGCCTACTACAACATGTGGACATGGAACTTCATGGCTCCATTATATTCTAACAACTTTGAGGAGTCGTCAATGACCATTTCTCCTAAGAGTAGATCAGATTTAATTCTCCGAACCTCTTTCCAAGCTTCTAGTATGAGCTCCAAATTGTCACATTCTTCTATGAGAATACCATACATTTTGGTGACTATGTCCTTTTCAGATTCAAGCTCATTATATAGATCAACAACATCCTTTATTACCTATTCTCCTTCCTAAATTTGGATTTCAATCCAAGCCTCGAATGCCCGACCTTGTTGTCCAATTTTCTCAACCATGGAGAAAGAAGTGTCATCAAAACTTGTGGGCATAGTAAGAGCAGCAATTGTATGAACATGCTGCATGATCTTATGCAGGATGGCAGTCTATTGTTCTAATTTCCCTTGAGCTCATCCTTTTTGATCTTGTCCTTATCAAATTTTTCCAGAAGGTTTTGGAGGGTAAATTGCACATCTTGTTTCACACCTTCATGTGTGGTCTTACTAATGGAAATTTTTTAATTTTGATAGTTCGCTGCAGTTATGTTCTTTTTTGATTTTTGGCGTCAGATTTGTTATTTCAACAAATCTTTCCCCTGTTTGGTCAACGAAAGGTGAGAGATAACCCTTGGATTTTTGATTGTCACCGAGGAGTTGGATCTAAGATGTTGAGATCAATGACATATCTAATAGGAACTTTATTCTTCTGCTTGGGAGTTTTTGGTTCAACCATGTAGGAGTGGAAGAAGAAGACATTTTCTCAAAGTGGATGTCATGGGTAATATTATTGTAGTAGTAAATTGAATGGGTGATACAAGGGCACTTGTTACAATAACCATGGGTGGAAATGAAGAGGTGAAAAGTGGGGATGGAGTGGAAATAATTGGCATGGGAATAAATGAAGTGAGAAGACCGATAGAGAGGAAGTGGGGAGAAATTGTTTAGGAAGGGGAGTTCTAAGGGGGAACTCATAGTCAAAATCTCCTTGGATGAGAGGGAGGGAAGGGAATAAAAACTCGGGCCATAATAGGGGATGAGGTGAGGGGTGTGGGTGAAATTAGAGGAGAAGAAATGAAAGATTTGGGCAAGGAGAGAGTGAGAGGTGGAGGAGATGTAAATGGAGAGGATGGGAGAGGTGGGAATGGGGTGATTACAATGCTTGAGTTATGTGTGGTAGGGAATCGTAATATCAATAACTTTCGTAGAAGGAACCTTGGGAGGAGTAGTTTCCGTGGGGTGAAGCTTGGAGGAAGAACTGAACCTATGTAGAAAATGGTGATCTTGCGAGGCGTGGGAGTGCGTTTGGTGGTATTAAATGTGTTGACCTAGAGTTGGGTTTTAGAATTTGAAATTCATCATGTATATTGCATGCAATATGCAACATAAAACATGGAAGCCAAAGTAGTTTTGATCCTTTGTATTTTGGAATTCGAGAAGTTGAATTGTAATTTGCATGTAAACCGTAATTTGGGTTACAAAACTTGAAATTCACTTGAATGGTCGGGAAATTTGGGTTTCAATTCAATTTGTAGTTTACATGAAATCTGCAATTCAAGTTTTAAAACCCAAAATTCACTCGGGTGATCGACTTCAGATCTTAATTTGCGTTTGCATGCAAACTACAATTTGGGTTCCAATTCCAATTTGCATTATCTTTCTATGTATTTCACATTTCGGTTTTGGAAGTCATCAAGCAATTTTCATGCAAACCGTAACTTGACTTCCAAAATCCAAAATATGAAATACGTAAGAAAAATTCAATAGTTAGGAAATTTTTTAAACAATTTTTTGAAAAAATAACACTTAGTACAAGTTAAAAATTTGCAAAGAAATTTTCAAAAGCACTGTAGTAGTAAGGGAACTCAAGAAGTTAACATTTTTGGTGACCTTCGTGGGAATGCTTGCTTGATATGCATTAGTCCAAAGTAGCATTATGTAATCCATTGGGCATGAGATTCATGAAGCCTCAAGAATATACAAAACCAAAAATGACTGGAAAACAAACAAAACAAAAACAAAACAAGACAAAAGACAAAACAAAAAAGACAATGTGGTGATCACTTGGAGGAATGGAAACTAGAATAATAATGTACACAATGAAACTACCTCAATAGTAATATTTGAGGTGTATCCCATTCACGAGGATAGGAGTTACTATCCATCTAGCTTAGATAGGAAAAATGAATTTTCCTCTTTGCAACTTGTGATTAAGTATGGCCCACTCTAAAGAGCGTCAAAATTTGTATGCATTCCTAGCTTGGCCCTGTCAGCATCCCATTTAAGAACCAAATATCCTTCTTAAAAATACTTGTGAGCTGCTTTCTTGTCAAAAGTATTCTTGGTTTGAGCTTGGTGTAACTCTAGAGTCTTCATAGCCTTGTTTCATGTTTCTTCTAATTCCATTAATTCAACAAACCGCACTATCATAGGATCACTTTCCATTACATCTAACTGATAAGCTAGTTCTAAAGATGAAAACTCCAAAGATAGAGGAAGTTTTTCTTCCCTTCCATATAATAACATAAATGGAGAATTCTGATGGCCCTTTTAGAGTGATTTTTTACGCCCATAGAGTAGTCTTAAGTTGTGTGTGCCAAGTTTGATGTTTGCTTGTCATTATCCTATTGATGATCTCAGATCGATTTTTGTTATCTTGGACTTGGCCAAACCATTACCTTGTAGATAATAGTTTGATAAGGTTTTTAGATAAACACCATTTTCACAACCCATTCACTAAGATTTGTGCCTACGAATGCCTTGGCATTATCTGAAATAACTGTGAAGGGCACACCAAACCTTGTCATAATACCTTCAAGGAAATCCAAAATAGATTTCTCATTTCCTTCCTTTAATGCTACTTCTCCGTCCATTGACTGAAATAATCAGTTTCAATTAGCACCCACTTATGACTATCACTAGACATAGGATTTATCATTCCAATAAAGTCAAGGCCCCATTGTATGAAAGGTTGGTTCGTTTGGATTGGATGGAGAGGAAGATAAGCCAACCTTTGATTTTCCCATTAAAAAGGCACATTCCCTACACTTCCTTACCCATATATGGGCATCTCTAAACAAATCGAGCTAATAGTAAACAACCCTCATGATTTTTGTAGTAATTGTACTTCTTTGAGTAATTAACTCTTGACAATCTATTATGAAACTCCTCCAGTATCTTATCAACCTGATCCAAGTTTATACCCTTAATAAGAACTCTATTTAAATCCTTTTGAAAGAGTACATTGTCTATGAGAACATCGGGAATGGATTGAAGCTGGAAGATTTTCCTCTGAGTTCTATCTAGGATGGGAGGATATTATCTTGATAGAGAAAATTCTTCATGTTGGTTATCCAATTAGTAGGAGTATAAGATTCATTTTGATGATGATTGTGTAACATGATATCACATTCTTCTCTTATTTCCAAGTCAATAACAAGATGTTGACATAGACCTTTCCTTCGACTAGTTTGGTTACTTTTATGTAGACATCGTATTCCACGAACTTCATAATCCATCAAAGCCTTTTTCATTCATGTCTTTATTCAACAAGAAATCCTTAACACTGGATGTGATACCATCAACTAAATCTTGTTATTGGACAACATGTGTTTGAATTTCTTCAACGCTCGAATGACAGTGAAGTCTTGTTTCTCAACAAAAGAATACTTGATTTTGTAATATTTGAGGGATTGGCTGAAGAAGGCAATTGGTTTCTCCACCAAATCATCATTCTGTTGAGTGAAGATCCCGAGATAATTTTCAATCCCGCAAAGGCGTAAAGGATGAAATCCTTCTTAGAATAAAGATTTTCCAATGTAGGATCTCGAGAGATGGCCATTTTAATGGCCACGAAACTTATTTTACACTCCTTAGTCTACATAAAGGGTATGCTTTTTTTAGCATAGTGTGAGGGACTTAGCCAAGGTGGAAAATTGAGTTATAAACCTCCTCACGAAGTTAATAGTTCCCAAGAAACTCGGAGACCCTTTTTATGACTTGGAAGAGAAAGGGCCAAGATGACACATATTCTTTGGGTCAATTGAAAGTCCATCCACTGAAATGATATGTCCTAACAAATTCTCTTCATGGAATTCGGAAACACATTTCTTCGGGTCAATGAAACCCGAAATTCTCTCGCATCTTTAGAAAAATTTCCTTATAAGATCAATATGGTCTTGTGCATGCTTGGAATACATAGTTATATCATCTAGATACACCAAGATCATATCATTTATAAGCCCTTTAAAGGCCATGTCCATAGCTCATTGGAAGGTAACACCAGCATTGGAAAATCCAAATGACATCTTATTATAGGAAAAAGTGCCCCACTTTGTAGTAAAAGCTGTTTTAAATTGATCGGACTCTTTAACTAGTATGTGATTGCAACCTGAATACCCGTCAAGTAGTGAAAACCTTTCTACACCTGCCACTGCTTTGTTTGGAGAATTTTCTCCAGAGATGGAAGAGAGTAATGATCTTTCAGTGGAAGACTCGATTAAGATCCCTAAAATCCACACATTGTCCGATTTCCCCATTTTCCTAACTCGAACCCGATTGGCCACCCAGAGGAGTGCATGATTGGTAAAATGATATTGGATTCAATGACCTTCTTCCCGAATGGATAAACATTTAGATCAAGATCGATGGTGTGCTATGCCAAAATTGGATCAAAACCCATGAGATCCTCATAACTCCAAGCAAAAACATCATTATACTCTTGGAAAAGACCGATAAAGGCCTGTCTTTCATCGAGCTTACATACCCTTCCAATTTTCAAAACTCCGTCCTCTCGCAACTTGAACTTGTTTGAAGTCATCTTACTTTATAATCATGTTAGTTTTTTTCCTTTTAAGCTGATCATTTGAATTGAAAATCAATTTGAGGGTGGTGACATTTTGGCAACTTGTTACCCTTTAATTGTATGATTTGATTGCTATAGGATTCTTGTAACTTGGACTAATTTTTTGATGAGAATTTTTCCTCCTCTTGTAGAAAAAGGATAATATGTTGACCAATCTTGAAAACCTACTAATTACTTACATTATTTGGCATGGTTGGTATTACCACTAGCTTGAAAAATCTCGTTCTTCCTTCATGATATCAACAGGAATATCATATTGAGATCCTACCATTGTAAGTCTATCTACATCTTGATTTTGATTCCTAGGGACTACATGAATGCCGAAGGCTTCAAAATATTTGATCAGATCCCATACTCTATTTTTGTAAGATCTTACTAGATTGTTCTTTACTACACTCGAGCCCCGACTTGATGCACAACAAGCTCATTATCCCCAAAAAAATTAATGCCTTGATTCCCATTTTCTCGAGATGGTGGATCCCCATACCAAAGGCTTCATATTCGGTTACATTTTTGGTGCAACTAAACTGAAGTTGAAAAGATGATAAATATTTCTTACCTTGTGGAGAAATCAACATGACACCAACACCGGATCCTTTTTTTTCTTCTTGATCCATCAAGAATATTTTCCATAATCCTTAAAGATCATTTCAAGATTTGAAAAGGTTGGGTATCATTATTCCCTCTTCATGAATATAATAAGTTCCTAAACCTATCTCATTCTAATTTTGGGTATATGAATCAAATTGAATTCCCATTCCCCAATCATCAAGTAAGATGTTTGGGATTTCTTTGATAGGAGTGGTAGACTCATGATCCTCAATATCTTCCTCTTGATCATGTATGGTGCAATTCATGTTGATGACACTAGGAGTATAGAGCTCAACATGATTCTTGAAGATTGGTAGTGCTCTTATAGTCACCTTATTCCCGTATCTAGTTCGAGGAGCATATACGACCAATCATCCGATAAATACCCGCCCATATAGTTGGTTAAATCTCTAGAGAGGCATATCGGGAAGAAAGGAGGAGGATCAATAACTGATATATCCTACGTGATTAATAAACTTGGGAATACATGAATGGTAAGATTCAAGTCCTTGATTATCCCAATGGATTAAACAACACTTCGTCCAATTGAAAAACTCCCATTATTAATGGTGTATATTGAATACCTAGTACATATGTAATTGATTTTGGAATCACGAAGCTGCTAGCACCATAATCAATCATATAATTATGCACCATATGATTGAAAATGATTAGAGAGATATATAAGGGTGGTGGATTGCTAGAATTAGCAATATTTCTTCCCTCGGGTTGACACAAGTGGTAGAAGTAGACGATACACACTTTGTTGTTTCACTTTGTATACTAAAACTTTTCAATACCTCTTACATAAAATTCCTCTATGAAAGGATAGAAAGTTCCTCCCACATAGTAATATTAAGGTTCATCTTCTTCATCTGTTCAACAATACTAAAGGGGATACTTTCCACTTTAGATGGATTCTTTAACCCCGTAACATCCTCCTTTGGAAGGTGAACATTTGGCATTGTGACAATGGGATGATTTTCCTTTCTCATTGATTGACTAACATGTGCCCCGATGATTTACCCTCCATATATTTACTTGCAAATGAGGTTGAGATATAGACATATGATCAAATCTTGGTGCTTGGCATTCTATTTTCTCTCTTTTTATCCGGTATTGGAATCTAGTGCAGTGGAATCTACATTGAATCCATAAAAATCCTCTTCTTTCTAATTCAACAAGGTTACATCCCCGACCTTTGAGGTTTATTAGCATATTCTAGTGAAGGAGCTTTTACTTCTTACTCCATGGGTATAGATATGCTCTAAACCATAAGTTCTTGACTAAGCACTCCGTTGGGACACATGTTCTTATTATGTGTCTAGGAGAATGGGTAACACAACTCGTAGTCCTAAATAATATTATTTTGTATTGGAACAAGGGATCTATAAAAACTAGCAATAGGGGGATTTTTGGGATTTAAAGGATTGACATTAGCAATTAGATTTCGAATATGGGAATTACTCTAAAAAGGACACCTTTTGGATGGATATTGTTGATTTGGAGATTTGTAGGGGCGATTATATTGAGACTGTTTTCTTTTGAGAGAAACCAACTCATTCCCAAAACTCTAAAGAAATGATTTAAATTCATAGAGATCATTTGAAGGGGAAAGCATGGCTGAGATTTATGATTAGGAACTTGAGGGAGAGGAGAAATGGCTAGTTGATTAGTGGAGAATTTAGGATACATAGGAATTAGTGGCCTTGGAGCTATCTTTATGGCATGGACCAATTAATTTTCAGCTCGTATGGAAGTATCATAGGTAGTTGACAATGTTGTTCCACCCATAAATTGGATCATAACCACAACATCATTTTGCAAGGCTCGTAAGTAGTACAAGAAAGAATTTTTCAGTGGGAAGTCTCGATCATTGGTGGGATAATATTCCATGTCTTTTAGAAATAGAAATAGAAATCTCCCATGAAGTCCCGAGGAGATCTCTTAATAGTAGTCAAATATTTCACGAGAGACAAATGATCACTCTTGTCTTCAAATTGTTTACAGAGTTTCTCTCCTAGCTCATCCCAGTTGTGTATGGTGTTAGGTTCCAAAACAAGGAGCCACCAAGTACTTTTACTTTAAGAGAAGTGGTAATAAGTGTAATTGCCACATTATCGTATGTGATATTATGAACCGAGCAAAGGTTGGCAACATCTTGAATGTGTTCTATAGGAGTGATGCTCATTTCACCAGTGAAGAATGGTAAGATATTTTAAGTCTGCTATGGGTATGACATCACACTGAGAAAGCACCAAGGGGTTGTCAACATTGAAAGTGGGAAAAAATGATTCCTTACCACCATTACAATGAGCGGTTGATATCCACTTGTTTGGAGGGAATATTCCAAATGGAGGTGTTGAATGTGCTATGCAAGAAGATGATGAAGCTTCACCTCTTCTTCTTCTTCTTGGAAGAGACAAAGATAGCTCAATATTCCGTTGGTTTCCTTTCTTTGAATAATATCTTGTTTGAATCCTTCGCATAAGTACGTACACTCAATCCTAAAACCTATAAGTACGGAGTCTCGATGTACCTTTAATTTATGCAAATGCTAAGAGGAGTACCAACTCTCAACTTTGTCCCATCGAGCATCTACAAAACTATCGTCACTTGGATCGTGAACCCATTGAATCATTAGATGATCCAGTGCAACATGGGAACATCCCCAAGGTGTGGGACCTTGAATCCTTGGGATGAACCTCTAGAGAATGTCGAATTCCTTCTAAACTATGTGCATCTAATATAATATTAGACTGCGAAATCTACAATACTAGAAAATAAACTATATTATTTGATTCTTCAAAAAAGGAAGAGGAATAACTGAAAATACTTGGAAAGGGTGATGCACGATAGTTTAATGAACAAGAATATCATCTTTATAAACACAAAATAATTTTACAGAATAATAGATGACATGCACATCTCTCTATCTCTTTTCTTCAACAAAGGAAACTTATGAGATTAAGATTTACTAATAACAGAAGGTATTTCTTCCTATTCCACAACTAAAACAATAAGTCTCATTAATCACAATTTCAATCTTTCTAAAGAAAGATAATTAGTGTGAAGGTAGGATAGATCATCACATACTAGGAAATAAGAACATTCACAAGTATAAAATGAGCTATTTGAATACACAACACATTAAATAGATGAAGGAAAAATATTGGTTCTGTATATAGTATTGAGGCTAAAGCCTATTTATGAGTACTCAAAATAACAAATCCTTCTTACAAAAATGATCCAAAAGTCCTGTATTACATAATGCATCCTTCTATTTATAGATTAAGAAGGTTGAGAAATTATAGCTACTCTTCTTAATCATTACATACTAAAAATAGGATGCATTTATATTTGAGAAACAATCTCCAAAAAAATAGCCAAGTGGTTGTGAAAGTTTGACTTGATCAAACTTGCAACTCGAATGGTGATTGTGGCTTAGAGATTGTTTGAAAATGGTAGCTAAGCTCAGCTAGGGATAACTCTTCCTTTTGTCCGATATGCATTGCTTTCTTCTTGTTATTCACTAGCTAACTTGTGCATGTAATCAAGAAATCGTTTATTTATTTCTTTGACCTCTTTATCATTAAGTCCACACGCATAGCATGAGTTTAGGACCTCGGCCAGATTCAACAACTCTATTTAGTTTTCAAGTAACTTCTTGGTCTAATTGGTGACTTTATTGAGTTGGATCAATAAATTTTGGTATGATACCAGCCTATGAATAAAATCAAGACCAAAAGGACATCAAGATTATCATTAAGAAATTTATAGTGGATGCTATCAAAATCATCGTTGATGTCATTGAGGACATAAATTTCCTTGCTCCTTCATTCAAACTAGACATAGCCTCTGCAAAATTTAGACACAAAAATTCATGGATTTATTATATTCAAACAAATTTCAGGAGTCATCATGACCCCTTCTCCTAAGAGTAGATAAAATTTAACACTCTAAACCTCTTTCTAAGATTCTATTGTAAGCTCCAAATTTTCACATTCCTCCATGAAAATACCATACATTTTGGTGACTTTTCCCTTCTCATATTCAAGATAATTATACAGATAGACAACATCCTTTATTACCTGTTCTCCTTCCTAAATTTGGATTTCGATTGAAGCCTCGATTGCCCGACCTTATTGTCCAATTTTCTCGACCATGGAGAAAGAAGTGTCATAAAAAATTGTAGGCATAGTAAGAGTAGTTGTATGAATAGGTTGTGTGATCTTATGCAAGATGGTGGTCAACTGTTGTACTTTCCCTTTGATCTCATCCTTTGTGACCTTGTCCTTGTCAAATTTATCTAGAAGGTTTTCGAGGGAAACCTACACATCTTGTTTCGTGCTTTCATGTGTGGACTTATCAAGGGAAAACTTTAAAATTTGATAGTCCACTGCAATTATGTTCTATTTTGATTTTTCAATAGACGAAGTTTCTATTTCAATGAATCTTTCCCCCATTTGATCAATTGAAAGGTGAGAGATAACCCTTGGAATTTTTATCATCGCCAGGAGTTGGATCTAAGATGTTGAGATAAACGACATATCCAACAAAAAATTTCTTCTTCTTCTTAGGATTTTTTTGGTTCAACCATGTAGGAGTGGAAGAAGAAGACATTTTCTCAACATATGTCATGGGTACTATTATTGCAGTAGTAAACTGAATGGGCAATACAAGAGAACTTATTGTAGTAACCATAGGTGGCAATGAAGAGTTAATAAGTGGGGATTGAGTGGAATGAATTAACAAGGGAATAGATGAAGTGGGAAGAATGATGGGAGAGGAAGTGGGGAGAAATTGTTGAGGAAGGGAAGTTCCTAAGGGGAACTCAGAGCCAAAATCTCCCGAGATGAGAGGGAGGGAAGGGAAGAACAAACCTAGGCCATAATAGGGGATGAGGTGAGGGGGTGTGGGAGAAATGAGAGGAGAAGAAATGAACGATGCGGGAAAAGAGAGAGTGAGAGGTGGAGGAGATGGATGAGCTAGAAATGGAGAGGATGAGAGAGGTGGTGAATGGGGTGATTATAACCCTTGAGTTGTGTGTGGTGGTGAAGCATTAATATCAATAACTTATGTAGAAGGAACCTTGGGAGGAGAAATTTCTATGGGGGAACCTTGGAGGAAGAACCCAAACCTCTGTAGAAAATGGTGATCTTGCAAGGTGTGGGAGTGGGTTTGGTGGTATTAAATAGACTAAGCTAAAGTCAAGTTTTGAAAGTCGGAAGTCATCATGCATATTGCATGCAATATGCGATATAAAACCTGAAACCTAAAGTAGTCTTGATCCTTAGTATTTGAAGTTGGAAGCCAAAATTGCATTTTGCATGCAAACTATAATTCAGGTTCCAAAACTTGAAATGCACTTGAATGGTCAAGGGTCGGGTTTTGGAAGTCAATTTTTAGTTTCAGATGCAAACTGTAGTTTAGGTTTTGAAAGCCAAAATGCTCTGGGAGATTGGTCTTTGGAACTTAACTTGAAATTTGCATACAAACTGCAATTCAGGTTTTGAATTTTGATTTTCATTATCTTCCTATTTATTTCGGGTTTCGGTTTTGAAGTCATAAGTAGTTTGCATGCAATTGTAACTTGAATTTCAAAATTTGAAATCCAATAAATAGGAAAACTTCAATACTTAGGCAAATTTTAAAACAATTTTTCAAAAAAATAACATGTGGTACAAGGTAGAAATTTGTAATTTTTCAAAAGCACTATGGTAAGGGAACTCGGGAACTTAACAGAGTGAATGCGGGATAGATGACACACTAAGGGAAATGATACATTAAGATTGATTGAGAAAGAATTCCTACATTTGGTCAAAATATAGGAGCAATGGGGTCCATTGCTTCTTAAGGAAGGATGAATGAGCTTCAACAAGATTTTTAAAAAGGTTTTGGAAATTATTGAAAATATATTTAGCAAATTTCCAACAACTTTCTATATTTTGCAATTTTGAGGGTCTCAGGAGCGTTTTGGAGATATGACCACGATAAGGGGTACTAAATAAAATAGTAGTAATAATAGGATAGATTTCATATTTTTACACTTTTGTATTTTGAAGCCATACCTAAGGTGGATATGAATGGTCTCCTTATAGGATGACATTTTGCTTGCCACCCATAACCCTTCATATTCTATTTTTAGCGAGTTCTTTTCATATTTTCCTTATATAGTTATAAAGTAGCTTTTTTTGAATAAAGAGATAGATCTCGGGCATACATATCTCTTATGGAGTTTTCCAATTTGTATTCATTTAGAATTAAAATAAAATGTGTTCATTTTTATATCCATTTCATTTTGAATTTGATTGTTATAACACATTAAGCATCATTTTTAGTGTGTTGTCCACCGGGTTGCACTTCAATCTAGATCATTGAGCAATGATAAAATCAAGAAGATTAGATCTTTTGATCTTTAGGTTATTTCATTAGGATCATCATCATCCAATTGAGGAGGTTATGTTGGATGTTTTTAATAAGACCATAATGACCACTTTATCAATGAATGGAATCAATGAGTTAATTAAAGTGTTGATATTATTGAAAGGGGACACAAGGTAATTCTTCAAGAGAAGGGTCCTCAAGGCACCACATTGTGTAAAATTTTCAATGGTTTATAAATAGGTGTTGTATTGAATATTATATATGAGACATAGGTAAGGGAATTCGATGTACTAGAATATGAATGAGGTAGTTTCATGCATCCAATGTGTCAATGGTTGGTGAGAAGTATTTAATAGAAAAGAAGAAATTTGAAGATCATAACTTCCACTCCAAAGTTACAAGGAGGCACTTTGTAAAGTATTAATTGTTTTATGGATATGTGTTTCCTTGAATATTATACATGAAACATAAGTAAGGTAATTTTATGCACTAGGATATGAGTGAGGTAATTACATATTGTGTCAAAGGTTGGCCGAGAAGGATTTACTAATGAAGAGGAAATTTAAAGATAATAAATTTCACTCTAAAGGTAAAATGAGACATTGTAATCGGTATCAAATTCAACCCATGTGGTGAATTTATCTATAGTCATACCCTTGAAATGTGCTATGGGTTGATTTTATGTTATCGATTGAATACCCTAAATATTGATGAATTCCAAATAAGCGATACATGTGCCGAAACCCCGTATATGATATATATATCTCTTAGGATACATGTTTACAATATTAGAAAAGATGAAATAGGAGGATCAAATGATCAAAAAAATTCCAATGAGATCATAAAATTGATGGGAAATTTGAGAGATAAATATTGATCGACGGTTAGATCATTTTTATAGCAATGTCTTCATATTATTGAAGTATAACATCATTTGAATCATTCATGAGGGAGTCTTTCCTAATGTTGGTAGTGAGAGGATATTCATGTTGAAGAGGGATGAAATGAAACAATTTAAATGTTTTAGAGAAGTTTGGATAAATTATAGAGATGGGAATTTTATTGTGAGGTTGGAATGTTTTTGAATTAATCCCATCCCTAAAAAAATGGATTATGAAATACTAGAGTAAACCTAAGGAGTCTTAATAAAAATAAGGAATGAAGAATATGAGTGCTTGGGTTGGTCTAAGTTTTATTGCTTTCTCAAAATATATGGATTCAGTTATGTAGGATGATTGATGTGTCCTTAAAAATGGTATTTACTTTGTAGAAAAAATATTCAATGATAAGGATGCCAATTTATGAAAGAGATGACATCGGGTAGGTAAAGGATGACCAAAAATTTTCTTTGTAAAGGTTTTTCAATTTTGATAATTTAAGATTTTTTCGAGGAAAGTATGGCCTATATGGTAAAATAAAACAATCACGTAGGTATAAATATGATAATGATTATACATGGAATTACTCATGTCAACAATCGTTTCATGCATTACATGCCATCCAAATTTTCTATGGGTTCTATATTAGGTTTTTATGTGGGTTAAATGGTGTTATTAGAAAAGGTGGATTTTTATTCTCATTTTTATGTTGTGGGGTTGGATCATCCTTGGAATGATTAGGTAAGGTATATTTATATATGTTAATATGATCATTAGTCTTGTGTATGACATTGTGATGATAATTATGTTGTGTATTGTAATACACCTTGATGACTGATTATGTCTCTTGTAAGCCATTTAATCATGATCAATGTTTTGTACAAGAAAGAAAACATGAGTGAGGGATTTAAGTTCCTTAAAATTTTCATAAGAATGGCCCCAATTGGCATGCTACTAACAAAATATATTTCATTGTACCATGGAGGAAGAGGGTCGAGGAGGTTTCCATAGGTTGTAAAAATGGCTTAGGTAGAAACCTTCACAACTCTTATATAGTGAGAGGTTAGTGACAATCCTTATCATAACACGGTGGGAGTAAAAGAACCTCCTTTAGGTCAAGTAAATATATAATTAATTAATGTATGATATTATATAAAGTGTTGTTATGGTTAAGATTGGAAATATTGTCGGTGAATCCATCATTTATACCATTACGATTTTGAGTTTACATGAGTACTTGAAGATTATTTTAGAATTGTTGTTTATGTTGATAATTTTAAAACACACATAATATAGTCTTATATCTTATATTTATAAATGGATTACTCTAAAATAAATGGATAGAAACCAAATGATGTATTAAAAATGAGATTTCAAATCTATGAGTAAAATTTGATAGAGTGTTATTGGATGAAGTATGACCAACTCTGTTGTATAGGGTTTCAAAGCATTTGATGAAGGTCTGAGCCATTTAATTCTCTAATTTCTTGTAATTGATGAATATATTAATGTTATTTTCAAATAATTCTTTAGAGTGGAATTCCTCAACCGAGGCATTGATTAATCCCTCAAGTTTGATAGTGGAGATGGTGGGAAGGGTATGGTATCAATCTAAAGCATTTATCATAAGGGTATTAGCTAATATTATGGTAATATAATATGAAATATATTTGATGCAATCCTTATAGACATCTCCAAAGGATTAAATGTGAAGATTACGGTTGGTCGAAATAATGTAAGAGAGAGATAGAGTGATATATTAAAGATCCATATATGATATAAGGAGAAAAAGGTTATTTTTGAATTGATTGAAGAACCTTGTAGGTTATAAAAGGTTGTGGAAGATTAACCTTATTAGGGATGATAATAAGAGGTGGTAGAACATTGATTTTAGAATCCCTACTACATTTTAAGGCTGATTATTGGTACAAGTTATATTGTATTTGGAGATATTAGTTGTTGGTAATATTTTATTATCGACTTATTTAGTTGATGAGTTGTAAGATTGGTTGAGTTGGATCATTAGAAAAATTGAGTTTAATTGGGATTGTTAGGAGGATTTTTTGGATTAGATTAAGGAGGTACACTAGTATTGGTACCTTCCACCATTCAAGAAGAAGGATGGGAGATAAAGTTAGGGAAAGAACACGATTTTGATTTCCTCATCTTTTAATGGTTACCCAAAGAATATTTATATAACTTCATGCATTATTAGATAAAATAAATTGGCTATATGATGAATTTGGGGATTTTGGGATGAATTATTGCATAATAGGGTATGTTCAACATATATGTTATTCACGGGATCCTATTAGTGTTCAAATTATTCCTCTTGAAGGGGTTGATTTAAATGTGATTCAATGTTCCTTTTATTGGTTTTAATTTGGGAAATTTTCTTGGTTTGGGTATCAACCATGTTGTAATCAATATAAAAAGAGTGATTTTAGGATTGATATTTTTGGTTATTTTGATAGCTATATCTAGATGGGGCCATATATGTAGGTCATTTTTTTGTAGTTTGTATTGGTTTTCAGTTTGGTGTTTGCTCGACTCCATCTCTCGTATCTATCTAGGAAACCACATATATTTGAACTCTATAAAGCTTGACCTCTATATAGATATGGATATGGCAATTCTACATTCGGACCTATTGTCCCTTAACCAAAAATGTGTGTATTTTTTTGTCTAAATTTTAAAATTTTGAGTAATTTATCCTTTTTAAGGTCTTTGTTTGCATTTTTGAAGTATGAAGGAAAGAAAAAAATTCCCCAACACTAGCCAATTTTCAAAATTTTGAGTTTTGGATTTTCGCTTTATATTGTGGCTATTTCGGGTTTTGGCATCCCACATGTCCCACATCCCTCCGGGATCCATATTCCTTGATTCCCCACTTTTCACACAATGATATGGTCTTCTTTTGTTTTACGGAGTATTGGTATTTTTATGAACCCACTACCCTTGTGCTTCCCAACCATTGGTTCCTCTCATATCCGCAATACCCACAACCTATCTCTCAAATTTTTCTAAATCCCCTTTTGTGTTGCAGATTTTTGGGCCGACGGAGAACTCGTGTCCTTATGCCCCATGGATTGTATGTGTGACTTTCAATTGAATTACCCAATTTCCATTAGATGCTAGTGTACTGTGGATTTTTCAGCTTCTCATGTCCTAGATGTCCTAAGTGCAGTTGGGCCCACAATTCTTCCGCAAATTCAAATTTTTTGAATTATAACCATTTTCTTTGTGATATGGAACTCTTGGCCTTTTGTGTCCCAAACATCCCATATAATCTCATGCCTCATGCGCCTCGTCCATCCATCCTATCCACACTATATATAAAATATGTTAGCATCCGGTGTTTCAAGTGCCCTATTTCCTATAGAACATTAAATGCCTTCATTAAATACCTCCCACCAACCTCCTCCAAATGAGGTAATATATAAATAGGGTGAATTATTCATTTTTACCACTGCAAATATAGCCCAAGCTTCACGCATTCCATTCCCAAAGTTGTTCTAGCCATAACGTGAGTACCCCTCAATCATTTAAAAAAATTCAAAGTACATCTTGTTCTAAGAAGGTTTCCATTCATCTGATGATCAAAGTTAGAATTTTTAAAAGCCTTATGTGATAATTCAGAGCTAATTTTATCCTGTGCCCTACTGTATTTCCATTTTCCAAGCATCCATTTTCTCATCCGAGTTACTATTTATCAGCCCATTTGCTATCATGAAGATCCATTTCAAAGGCCACTCTCCTCTCTCGAGACTTCCATACCCAACATAGGGGACACCGATGTGCAAAATTTTGAATTTAATGATTATTGGGCACAAATCAATGATAATAATCCTTTTATGTAGCCCAACTCATCAAGGATTGTGGAATATCTAATGCTAGAGGATTTCTGGTCTCAGTCTAATGTGCAGATATGGTTCTCGCCAACGGTTGCCATTTTGACCCGATCACGAAAAGAAATCACAGAACCCCAAGGCTAAGTGATTGCCAAGTTGGATGTAGGATGTATCAATGCTGCCTTTGGGATTCTAGTAGTTGAAGATTCAAATATTCTCACTTTGGCACAAGCCCAACAACTATTTGATCAAGAACCTGAGAAGTAAAAATACATGGTGGCTAAGTCTTGGTTCAAGGTCCCAAAGAAAGGAGCTTCAGGTTGCCAAAGGCTTTATATAGAAGTTATTTCAAGGAAGAAATTTCAAACATCATCACTCTTCTAGCCAAAATAATGGGGCTTCCTACAAGAAATGAGTTCCATTTTTGGATGTGCCCATACCTAAATATCATATGTGAAGGAAAGAAAAATTTGAATTGGGGAGAAATCATTTGTAACAATCTTAGTGAACATCGGCTAATGTGCAGAGAACCAAGGTCTTCCACATGACCTCTTACTTGATGTATACTATTGGGGCATATAGAGAATGGTTAGGTCTCTCTCCAGGAGGACAAGTAAGAAGAATTCCCTAGTATATGAATACTACTCAAAATTGACTTTGAAGAATAATAATCACCATTTTAGGAGAGTTAATGATGCCTTCACTATGTACATTATTAGGCTTTTGGAGGGTAATACAGTTGAAAGGTTTTCTATGAAGCCAAGAAATTGATTTCCATCTATGGAAACTTCTACATTTAGTTTAGGAAGTTCTCCTATATCAGGTTAGTAGGTTTTGAGGCCCCCTTTAACCTCCCAATGTTTTGTAGTGATAAGATTGCTCTAGTGGAAATTTGTAGGCAACTCGATAAATTGTATAGGACCTGTAAAGAGAAGAAGATAACTGGTGTTCAATTCTCGATCACTCTGGGTAATTATACTTGTAAAACTACTCTGGATGCAAAAAATGTTGAGAGGACAATTACTGGCTTCAATTTTCATTTCTTTTAGAAAATAAATTTCTTTGATCTTAAGGGTTTCATCGCCAATAATTCTAGAATGTCCTTTTATCACCTCCCAATGTAGAGGATTATTGGGCAAATTGCTCAGATGATTATGAGGCAAGAAGAAGGTACTATGGCCAGCTCTCTCTTTACAACAAATAAAAGACTATGGAATCTATAAAGTACTAGATGGATTGCATGATGATGATGAAGATTTACATTCACTCAAATTTAACAAATCTATTAGGCACACTCCTCTTGACACTATTGACTAGTTCAAGAAGGAAAATAATAACTTACAAGAAATCATCAACCCAATCTTGATCAAAACCAAGGTTTGGTTTGATAGAAAAATGAAAATGTATAAGGTGGGTAGATTGTGGTATCCTTCCCAAGAAGTTTGTACATCCCAAAGAGAAGTTATTACTTCGATTGCCTGAAGCACACACTTAATCAGCCCCCTCTCCTCTCGAACCTTCAAATCTAGTCTATATTAAGAAAGGGATGTCTAAAAAGGCTAAGAAGGAAGAATAATTGATTGGAGAGGAAAAACTTATCCCCTTTCTCCCAAAGCAGACAAAGACAACCATGGTGGTTGAAAAAATCATTGATCTTTCAGAGGAAGGGAAAGAATCAGGAGGTCAAGAAGAAGAAGAAATTAATCAAGGAGGAAGAATTGAAAAGGAAGATGAGGTGGAAGACAAGCAGGAGAGTGTAAAATCAAAGGCTAAAATAATGAGCACTCTAGAGACTTGTACCAAGGAAATTCCTATTTATAGTATTGGAACATCTGTCATGGAAGTGTCAACTGCACAGACCCTAGGTTTAATGAGCACACTTGCATTAGGTCCTCTTGTTCCTCCTCCTTCTAGTACCACTTTTACTTGGGTCCAACCATTTGTTGATAGTAAGAAAAGGAATGCCTCATCCCAAATTGTTGCCCCAAAATTTGATGCTATAGCTACCTTATTGGGCACAACTCCGCCCCATCTCCCAAAAATGCCAAAACCACTTCAATGTTGGTGTCTGATTCTAAAGACAACAATTGTTTGAGATTTACAAACCCATGATTGAAAAAGATGATAAATATTTGGATTTTATTAACTTGGAGTTGACAAGGATACCATTGGGTGAATATACTCCTGAAAGAGAAGTTCATAACCTAAAGGAGACTATGTCAAAGGTGATTGAAAGAGTTGAGAAGGGTAAAAAACACAAGATTAGCTGAAAGAGCAAGTGAAAATACTTTCTAACTTCATTAGGTCTTTATTGACAAGTGATAAGGTGTTATATACAGATCCTCCAACTTTAATGCCACCTCTTGTTGTCTTGACTAATGAGGAGGTACAGAACATCAAAGACATTCACAAGCATGCATCTTATGGAAAGGCAATAGAAGAAATGGTGGATGAGATGTTAATTTTTGGCTTGAATTTTATAGAGGAGGTATATAAAGCTTATGATAACATTTGTGCAATCCAGTAGAGGCTCACCTCACCCAATGTAATCTTGGAGAAAGAGCTCAAGTTGTGGACAAATTGCATATAAGATTTGAGACAAATGAGCAATCGATGAAAAATTCTCATTAGGTTGGGATATTTGATGACCCAAAGAATAATCTATCCAAGAAGTGGGTTTATAGTGTGAATTGGAAGATAAAGGTCCTTGAAGAGGTAATTGATGAATTGAAGATTTCATTCTAGAAGGGAGAGGCTTTCAAAACCTGTGTATTGGATGACTTTGAAATCTTCATTGTTAGTTCTTTAAAGAAGACTCTGTTAGTAGAAATATAGTGTAGGACATCAAATCATAATTCAAAGCACTCATCAAAGAAAATATATTAAAATATGATATCATCACCAAGGATAAAATGAAAGAGATATGTGCATTACAAGCTACCATCATTGAAGCAAACATGGGATTTTCACAAAATTCAGACTTTTGGGAAGAAATGGAAGGTTTCTTGAACAACTGGACAAATGCTACTGCAAACACTACCATTCCCCAAGGCATGGAGATTTTTAGAGCATTAGTCAAGTTTAGAAACCGGATTCTCAAGATGAAGATTACAACATCCTCCTCTTCAAATGTTCCCTCGATAACACATAGTCCTTTCTTTTAGTTTGATATGTATCTTTAAGTTGGCTTGTTTTTCCAATATATTTTGTAATTAAAGCTGACTTATGACTTAATACTTTTGATTAAGTATTAATATTTAATTAAAATAAAGGAAACTGAAAAGTATCTACTTGTAACCACCTGTGGCTATAAAATAACCTTTTCATTGTGGAAGGGGTTGGATTTTGATGTTTTAGAATGTAAAAAATACAGAACCACTAAGGATCAATACATAAGTTCTTTCCCATCTTTTCCTGTGTTCCTTGTATTTCTTCTTTCTACCTAATGAATGTGTATTTTATATATTTGGATATGAAACTTTTTGTTCACTTATTTGATGTTATGCTTTGAACTTTGTGTCTATTGCATATATGACTCGTATCAGAGATATATATATATATATACACACATATATTCATATGTTCTTGAAATTTCATGTATGCGTAAGTAGGATATTACTCTACAATCTATACATCTGAAAGTATTGCCATATCCATTCACAAGATCATTAATTCTTCTACATCCTTTTATTCTATATTGAGAATTATTAAGTATGGATACATCTAATGCATCAAGATCCTCATTCATATATTAGTAGTTTTTATATTTGTAAATAAGTAGGGTTTTCTTCTGTTTGGTGAATACGGGAGCCTCTCCCATAAATAGGAGGGAATGTTGTCCCTTAAATTGCTGCTTACACCAATATTTAAGTTTTCTAACCAACATTTTTTTGGTGCACACCGTGAGGCACGTTTTATGCTTCCCACCAAAATAGTTTTCAAATAGGTCAGCAACAATAGCACACTTTGGAAGAGAAGAGATACACGTGAGGTCAAAGAGCAAAAGGAATTGAAAATACCAATTTTTCAATTAATGGAACAATAGGGATTTCATTCGAATCCTGAAAGAAGAGCCAAAAAGAGAAGATCCACAAGTAATCCTCATATAAAGGATAGAGATTTTGTAGACACTAATACCAAACTCGGTCGAGTCCTAGTGCTCGTGCCCTAGTATTAGCTGGAGTTACAATTACTTTACAAACCATTTTTCCCAGAATGGGTGTTGTAAATTTACCTTGGGGACAATGAGTCAGACCTTTGGCTCTTCCTCAACCCCTTCATGACTTGTCAAAAGGGAATAGGAAGAATTTTCCAAAATTCGAGGATATGTAAAAGTGCATCTCGGATGGTCACATTCCTACATTCGTTATGGCCTATGGAGTGTTGGGAGTTGAGCATGAAGATGTCTCTGTCAGGATTTTTGTGGAGACACTGTAGGAAAATGCTTGATTGGTTTTATCACCTCCTAGCTGGTGTCATTACTAACTGGGATAATATGAAAACTCAATTTGAAAATCAATTCAAGCCTATAGAAGATGTGCATGCCCTTTTGGCTCAAATTTCTCAAATAAAAAAGGAGCCTTATGAGCCCATGCGTAAGTTCATGGAAAAATTTAACAAGTCAATGAATAAAATTCCAGTGGTTACTCATCCTGTGGAAAAAATTCAAAAGTGTTTTCACCTAAATGCTCAACTGCCAGAGGTAAGATATGCATTGAGAAGGGCCAATCTTAATACATTGGATGATGATCAATATTTGGCTATAAGCGTTGAGGATGACTTAATAATGTCTGGTAAATTATGAAAAAGAACCACCTAAAGCAAAGGCCTCTACTTCTACTACTACTAGTTCAAACCAACTAGTTCAAAAGATGGAAAATGATATGATTACCACCAAGAAACAATTGGCCAAAAATTCTCCTTATAAAGATATTTTGAGAAGGAATTTTAAACCTTGAAATTGTTTCCTCCCACCTAGCCTAAGTTGGAAATCGGGCACCACATCTCAAGGTTCCAGTCAATATAGCATGTGAAGTTCAAGAACCGAAGACGAAGTAGAAGTTGAGGAATTTGAGGATCTTGAAGAAGAACTTGATGAGGTGTTGGAAGAAGAGAAGTGACTGATTCTTAAGTCAACTTCCTTACCATAGAAGGATTTGTTGATGATGAAGATGATTATGATGAAGTAGTGGTAGATATGAACAACGAATCCTATGCTATCATGAGAAGAGACCAAATGAACAAGAAGAGGGAGGTGGTTTAACCTAAAAAAGAGATATAAATAATTTCTAGTCACTATTCCAGTTTTATAAGAAGAGGAGCTCCTATCCCTACCACTTCCACTCAAAAGGTAAGTAATGCTAATACTCCTACTTCTTCATCTTCTGCACCTAAGGCTAATGTATCTTCAACTCCTGTGTCCAAAACAACCTCATCTGCAAAAGTTGATAAACCTAAGACTTCCACTTCTTCAAATTTGGATACCCCATCCATCTCGGGGTCATTTGATATAATTGATCATATAAAAGAGACCAAGATCCAAATTTCTGAAGTGAATTCTATCAAACCCACCTGGATGCCTTTTCCTAGGCTGTCAAGTTCTTCAAGTCAAAGCCTAGTCAACTAACCACCACCTCTAAGGGATTTTTACCTACTCCTACCTCCCCATCCCCACAAAATTTATGGCTTCAAAACCTTCTACAACTAAAAATATTGAACCCTTCTATGTCACCCTGCTCATAGCCAGTCATAAGCTTAGCAATTGTGTCATTGAATCAAGAGCATCAGATAATGTGATGCTTGCTAAATTTACCCATGCCCTTGGCCTCACATTGACACACAAACTGGCTCATGTTATTCTATGGAAAGTAAGGAAGTGCCTCTGGTTGGAAGGATTAAAGATGCCCAAGTTACCTTTGCTACCTTTTCAGAGAAAAGGGTCAAAGCCACCATTTTAGTTGTCAGACATTCCACCATCATATGGTATGTTGTTGAGTAGGAATTTCTATAGAGAAGTGGGAGGAGAGATTCAAATGGATTGGTCTCATGCTCTCATCCTAGTTAATGGAAAAATGAAGAAATTGTTACCTGAGAGACAAGAAAAGTATATTGTGCAGAAGACTGATGATCCCAAAGCAAAAATTATGTACGAAGATATTGGCCATGGTAACTATATGATCATGTCTAGAAGATGAAGTAAATAATCCTAAGGGGTGATTAATGACCCTAATGACATATGGGTATTGGAATTTGATGGTAGTTGTTCTTTGGCTGGATCTAGAGATGGTGTTGTTCTAACCTATCCTGAAGGAAAATCTCATCCATTCTCTTATAAGCTTTAGTTTGAAAACACAAACAATAAAACTAAATACGAGGCCCTTCTTATTGGCTTGGAAATGTAAAGAGAAATGGGGATGAAAAATATTTGTGCTCGGGAGATGCTAAGATTATTGTCAAGCGGTCGGAGGGGTATTCCAATTAAAAATGGAAGACTGAAGCATTATAGGAATCTAGTACGGGATTCAATTGAGTTATTAGATGCATTTTGTATTGAAGCTATACCAAGGAGAGAAATAATAGAGCTGATTCCTTGGATGTGTCTCGGATCTTTACTAACTCCTCATCTAGATTTTTCTCAAGATAAGTTCACAATCGAGATGATACATAGACCAAGTGTTCTAGATAATGTGAACCATTGGCAAGTGTTCAATGATGATCAACACTTAATCTCCTTCCTTTAACTCTAAGATAATTTTATTCAACTTTATTTCTAAGGAAGTGAAGTTTTTCATCGTGAGTCTATGTCATCCTTTATGTCTGAAGAAGTGGAAGAAGAATTTGATAAAGATGGTTGCATAAGGTTAAAAGGTAACAAGATACCTAGAGGGATGGTAAGATTAGAAGATTTATTTGACAAGCATGATAGATATATCAAATCCAAGGTATCACATGAGGCCCATCAATCAGCTGAATATGAAAAAATCAATATAGGGAGTGAAGAAAAGCCTAAATTGGTCAATATTGGAAAATGTTGTACTAAGGATGAAAAGAAGAAAATGATTGAATTGTTGAGAAAATATATTGATGTATTGGCTTATTCATATGATGATCTAAAATATTTCAAGCCAAGGGAAATGCAACATTATATTCCTTTGAAACCATGGATTAAGCCATTCTTCCAAAAAAACGACAATATAACCCCAAAATCAAAGATACGATTCACCAAAAATTGAAGCTACTAAATGTCAAAATAATCTTTCCTATCCACCATTCTGATTGGGTAACCAATATTGTACTAGTAAGGAAAAAGAGATGGATTTTAGAAATTTAAATCAGGTCTCTCTCAAGGATAATTATCCACTCCCTATGATGGACCAAATATTGCAAGTTGTCACTAGTTCGGAGATGTTATCCATGCTTGACAAATTATTAGGGTATAACTAGATTGAAGTAGATTTTCAAGACCAACACAAGACAACCTTCATGACCCCCTGGGGCACATTCTCTTATAGGAGGATGTCGTTTGGTCTCATCAATGCTGGTGTAACTTTTCAAAGAGCAATGGATTTGGATTTTGGAAATTTAAAAGGAAAGTGCATTGTGATTTATCTAGATGATTTGACTATCTTCTCTAAGAAAGAGAGGATCATTTTCAACATCTTGAAGCTATCCTTTAGAAGTGTAGGGAACATGGGATCTCTTTAAATATGAAGAAATCTATCTTTAGTATCATAGAGGGTAAACTGCTTGGGCATATTGTTTCAAGGATGGGACCAAGATTGATCCAAAGAGATTATGGGCTATTCAGAAAATTCCTCTTCCAATGAGAAAGAAAGGTGTGCATTATTTCTTTGGCAAAATCAATTTTCTAAGAAGATTCATCCATGATTTTTCAGAATTAACCAAGAACATAGCTCAAATGGTGAAAGACAAATAATATATATTTTGGACTTTAGAAGGAAAGAATGATTTTGAAAACATCAAGAAGACCATTGCCAATACTCTGTTCTTTCTTGTCCTAATTTTGAGAAGGACTTCATTATCTATTGATATGCCATTGAGTATACTCGGCAAAAATTTTGGTGTAGAAGAATTATGGAGGTTGTGAAATCCCCATAGCTTTCATGAGTTATGTCTTGAAGGCTCATGAGTTGAAATACACACAAATGGAGAAGCATGATTTTGTTGTAGTAAAGGAAGTTAAGAAATTCCATTTCTATATTCTCAATTCTCACTCAATTATATATTTGCCCGATATAACTATCAAGTCCATCCTTACACAGCAAGATTTTGGGTCAAAAAGAGGAAATTGGGTGGCAAAGGTCCAAGAATATGACTGGATATTAGGCCAACTAAGCTAGTTCAAGGTAGAGGCCTCTGTGAACTAATTACCAATAGTTCCCAGAGTGAATCATCTAAAGAGAAGATGTTGATATCCCAATTGTCCTTTTCTTGAGTTTAAAAGATGAATGATATTCTGACATTGCTCATTTTATGAATTTTGGAGAATGTCCAACACATCTGAATACTAAAGAAAAAGAGAGTTTGTTAAATTGTGATCTGCATAATATGTACTCTAGGACAATTCATTGTTCAAGAGGGAATTGATGGAATATTTTTGAGATGTGTAGATAGAGAACAACAAAAAAGGTTGTTGATAGCTTTCCATGATCAGGCCTATGGAGGTCATTTTTCATCTACTATAACAACTCACAAGATTCTCCGTGTAGGTTACTATTGGCCAACGTTGTTCAAGGATGCAACAAAATGGGTCACAAAATGTGAGGCATGCCAAACCTTTGTGGGAAGACCCAAATTGGCCACCCTGCCTCTCAAACCAGTGGTAATTGAGGAACCATTCCAACAATGGGGGCTAGATTTTATAGGCACTCTCAATCCTAACGTAGTGTGGGGTACACACATGTCTTGACAACCACTAACTACTTCACCAAGTGGGTAGAATCTATTCTAGTCAAGAGAACCACTTCTAAAGTAGTATGTAATTTTATTAAGGAGAACATTCTAGTTAGGTTTGGAGTCCCAAACAAAATTGTTACTAACAATGCCCCAAATTTCTCTTCTTATGAGTTGATTGATTTCTGCTATGGTTATGGAATCTCCCTAGCACACTCTTCTGATTACTATCCTTAGGAGAATGGGTAAGAAAAATCAACTAATAAGAATTTGGTGGCAATCGTTAGAAATCTTGTAGATGAATCCCAGAGAAATTGGCACAAAAAGATTTACGATGCACTTTGGGCAGACATGATTACACCCAAAAGAGCAATTGGGATGTCACCATTTTAGGTTGTATATGGAATAGAGGCTCAACTACCAGTGACGGTGGAGTTTCCAACATTACAATTGATGAAATCCATTAAGGATGAAAACTTTAACAGCTCCATGGAGAAGAGGATCATGTATTTGCAAACTCTATATGAAGATAAATTACAGTGGTGGTAGATGGAATCACCACACACAATTAGAAAGTGAAACAACTCTTTGACAAGAAATCCAGATCTAGAGACTTCAAGGTTGGAGACATTGTCCTACTGGGACAAATGACATGAACCTCGAGGAAGTCATGGTAAGTTTGATTCTCTTTGGCTTGGTCCTTTCAAAATTAGACATTTTTCTGGTGAGAACTCTTATTACTTGAGCTATATGGATGGAAATTCCCTTCCATTTCCATATAGTGGCAAATATTTGAAGTTTTTTCAGTCCTAGGTGACTAGCAAAGTCCCTTTGTACAATCTTATAAATATGCCTAGTATAGTTTGTGTTTTTGGCTTGTGTTGCTCCTCCCTTGTCTTGTTGTCTTCTGTATTGCCTTGTTTTGGACTCTATTTCCTAATGGATTCATGCTCTTGTTATTAACCGAGATATTCGAGGTCCTTTTGTCCTGCCTTGTGCAAGTTAGTTCAATCCCCAGAAAGAGACAATTGTTATCACTTACCAAAAATGTGTGTATTTTTGTCAAATTTTCAAATTTTTGAGTAAGTTATCCTTTTTAAGGTCTTTGTTTAACTTTGTGAATTATGAAGGAAAGAGACAAAAGTCCCCAACAGTTAGCCAATTTTCAAAATTTTGAGTTTTGGACTCTTGCTTTGAATTGTGGTTGTTTCGGGTTTTGTGTCCCACATGTCCCATGTCCCTCCAGGCTCCCTATTCCCCAATTCTCTACTTTTCCTACAGCGAGCTAGTCTTCTTTTGTTTTGCAGAGTATCGGTCTTTTAATGAACCCGTGGTCCTTTTGCTTCCCAAGCATCGGTTCCACATATCCCCGCAGATACCAACAGTCTTCTTACCTTAGCCGCAACTGTCTCTCAAATTCTTCTAAGTCCCTTTTTGTATTGCGGATTTTTGGGCCGACGGAGAACTTGTGTCCTTATGTCCATGGACCATTTATGCACCTTTCACCCAAATTACTCTCTTTTCATTGGATGCTAGTGCAGTGCGGAGTTTTTGGCTTCTTATGTCCCAGATGTCCCGGGTGGGTCGACTCATAGTTCTTTGTAAATCCACATTTTCTACATTATAACCATGTTCTTTGTGTTATAGAACTCTCAGCCTTTTATGTTCCAAACTTCCCATATAATTTTGGGCCTCTTGTGCCTTGTCCTTCTTTCATATCCACACTATATATAAAATATGTCGTATCCAATGTTTCAAGTGCCCTGTTTCTTGTAGACCATTAAATGCCTTCATTAAATACCTCCCATTGACCTCCTCCAAATGGGGTAATATAAAAACAAGGTGAATTAGTCATTTTTACAACTATAACTACAGTCCAAGCTTTGCGTATTATGTTCCTAAAGTTGTTCTAGCCATAAGCGCATGAGCACACTGTCAACCATTTTCAAAAATTCAAAGTGCATCTTGTTCTTGAGAAGGTCAACATTCATCTTATGATAAAATTTAGAAGTTTCAAAAGCTTTTTGTGAGAGTTCAGAGCTAATTTTTTCATGTGCCCTACCATATTACCGTTTTCCAAACATCCATTTTCCCATCCGAGTTATGGTTGCTCAACCCATTTTCTATCATGAAGATCCATTTCTAAGGCCATGAGCATCTCTGCTCCTCGAGACTTCCATACCTAACATAGGGGACATCGATTTGCAACATCTAGACTTAAGGATTTCTAGGCACGAATCAATGATGTTAATCCCTTGCCTATGGCCCAACTCATCAAGGATTGTGGAATAGCTTATGTTGGAGGATTTCTGGTCTTAGTCCAATGTGTAGATACAATTATATCCTATAGTTCCCATTTTGACCCAATCACGAATGAAATCATAGACCCCCAAGGCCAAGTGATTTCCAAGTTGGATGTAGGATGTATCAATATTGCCTTTGGTATTCCAGTAGTTGAAGATTCAAACATTCTCACTTTGGCACAAGGCCAACAATTTATTTGATCAAGAACCTAAGAAGTACAAATCCATGGTGGCTAAGTCCTACTTTAAGTTTCCAAAGAAAGGAGCTTCCAGGTTGCCAAAGGTTTTGTATATAAGTGATTTCAAGGAAGAAATTTTAAACATCATCACTCTTGGCCAGAATAATGGGGCTTCCTACAAGCAATGAGTTCCATTTTTGGATGTGCCCATACCTAAATATCATATGTGAAGGAAAACAAAATTTGAATTGGGGAGAAATAATTTGTAACAATCTTAGTGAACAACTGGCTAATGTGTAGAGAACCAAGGTCTTCCACATGACCTCTTACTTGATGTATACTATTAGGGCATATAGAGAATGGTTAGGTCTCTCTCTAGAGGACAATAAGAAGAATTCCCCAGTATATGAATACTACTCAAAATTGACTCTGAAGAACAATAATCACCATTTTAGGAGAGTTAATGATTCCTTCACTATGTACATTGTTAGGATTTTGGAGGGAAATACGGTTGAAAGGTTTTTGTTGAAGACAAGCAATTGATTTCCATCTATAAAAAATTCTACATTCAGTTCAGGAAGTTATCCTATATCAGGTTAGTAGGTTTTGAGGGCCCCCTTTTAAGCTCCCAATGTTTTGTAGTGATAAGATTGCTCTAGTGGAAATTTGTAGGCATCTTGATAAGTTGTATAGAAACTACAAAGAGAAGAAGATAGCTGGTATTCAATTCCTGATCACTCTGGGTAATTATACTTGCAAAACTACTCTGGATGCACAAAATGTTGAGAGGACAATTGCTGCTTTCAATTTTCATTTCTTTCAGAAAATAACTTTCTTTGATCTCAAAGGCTTCATCTCCAATAATTTCAGAATGTCCTTCTATCACCTCCCTGATGTAGAGGATTATTGGGTAGATTGCTCAGATGATTATGAGGCAAGAAGAAGGTACTATGGCTGAATCTCTTTGCAACAAATCAAAGACTTTGGAATCTATAAAGTACCAGATGGATTGCAGGATGATGATAAAGATTTACAGTCACTCGAATTCAAAAAATCTATCAGGCACACTCCTCTTGACACTATTGACTAGTTCAAGAAGGAAAAGGATAACTTGCAAGAAATCATCAACCCATTCTTGGTCAGAACCAAGGTTTGGTTTGATAGAAAAATGAAAACATATAAAGTGGGTAGATTGTGGTCTCCTTCCCAAGAAGTTTCTACATCCCATCCACAGAGAAGTTCTTACTTTAGTGCTTGAAGCACACACTCAATCAGCCCCTCTCCTCTCGAATCTTCAACTCTGGTGTATATCAAGAAAGGGAAGTCTAAAAAGGATGAGAAGGAAGAATAATTAATTGGAGAGGAAAACACTTAGCCCCTTTCTCCCAAGTAGACAGAGACAACCATGGTGGTTGAACAAATCATTGATCTTTCAGAGGAAGGGAAAGAATCAAGAGGTCAAGAAGAAGAAGAAAGTAATTAAGAAGGAGGAAGCACTGAAAAGGAAGATGAGGTGGAAGAAAAGCATGAGAGTGTGAAATCAAAGGATAAAACAACAAGAACTCCAGAGACTCCTACCAAGGAAATGCCTATTTCTAGTATTGGAACATCTGTCATGGAAGTGCCAACTGCACAGATACCTGGGTTCTATGAGCACACTTGCATTAGGTCCTCTTATTCCTCCTCCTTCTAGTACCAATTTTTTTTTGGGTCCAACCATTTATTGATAGTAAGAAAAGGAAGGATTCATCCCAAATTGTTGCCCCAAAATTTGATGTTGTAGCTGCCTTATTGGGCACAACTCCCACCTCGTCTCCCAAAAAGGTGAAAACCACTTCAATGTTGGTGTCTGATTCTAAAAGCCAACATTTTTTGAGATTTACAAACCCAAAATTGAGAAATATGAGAAATATTTGGCTTTGAATGACTTGGAGTTGACAAGGATACCATTGGGTGAGTCCACTCTTGAAAGTGAAGTTCACAACCTAAAGGATGCTATGTCAAAGGTGATTGAAACAATTGAGAAGGGTAAAAAAACACAAGATCAATTGGAAGAGAAAGTGCAAATCCTTTATGACTTCATTAGGTCATTATAGGCAATGATAAGGTGTTATACCTAACTCCCCTAACTTCAATGCCACCTCCCGTTGTCTTGACTAATGAGGAGGTACAAAAAATCAAATACATTCACAAGCATGCATCTTATGGAAAGAAAATTGAAGTTATGATGGATGAGATGTTAATTTCTAGCCTGAATTTTATGGACTAGGTATATAACTCCTATGATAACATTTGTGAAATCCAGTAGAGGCTCACCTCAACCAATGTAAGCTTGGAGAAAGAGATCAAGTTGTGGATAGAGTGCATATAAGATTTGAGACAAATGAGTACTACTGATGAACAAATTCTCATTGCAATTGGGATCTTTGATGACCCAAAGAATAATATATCTAAGAAGTGGGTTTATAGTGTGAATTAGAAGATAAAGGTCCTTGAAGAGGTAATTGATGAATTGAAGATTTCATTCTAGAAGGGAGAGGATTTCAAAACTTGTGTATTGGATGACTTTCGAAATCTTCATTGTCAGTTCTTTAAAGAAGAATCTGTTAGTAGAAATACAGTGCAGGACATCAAGTCAAAATTCAAAGCACTCATCAAAGAAAATATATTCAAATATGAAATCGTCACCAAGGAGACAATGAAAGAGATTTGTGCATTACAAGCTTTTGTTATTGAAGTAAACATGGGCTTTTCACAAAATTTAGATTTCTGGGAAGAAATGGAAGGTTTCTTGAATAATTGGACAAATGCTAATACAAACACTACCATTCCCGAGGTATGGAGATTTCAAGCATTAGTCAAGTTTAGAAACATGATTCTTAAGATAAAGACTACAACATCCTCCTCTTCAAATGTTCCCTCAGCTATCACATAGTCCTTTCTTTTAGTTTGATATGTATCTTTATGTTGCTTGTTTTGCAAATATATTTTGTAATTAAAGCTGACTTATGACTTAATACTTTTGATTAAGTATTAATGCTTAATTAAAATAAAGGAAACTGAAAGGTCTCTACTTGTAACTGCCTAAGTGGCTATAAAAGAACCTCTTTTCATTGTGAAAGGGGTTTGATTTTGATGTTTTGGAATGTAAAATATACAGAACCACTAAGGATCAATACAGAAGAAGTTCTTTCCCCTCTTTTCCTATGTTCCCTCTATTTTTTCTCTCTACCTAATGAATGTGGATTTTATATATTTGGATATGAAACTTTGTGTTCACTCAATTGATGTTATGCTTTGAACTTTGTGTCTATTACATATATGTCATGTATCAGATATATATATATATATATATATATATATATATATATATATATATATATATATATATATATATTCATGTGTTCTTGAAATTTCATGCATGCATAAGTAGGATATTACTCTGTAATCTATACATTTGAAAGTGCTGCCATCTCCATTCCAAAGATCATTAATTATTCTACATCTTTTTCTTCTGTATTGAGAATTATTAAATATGGATACATCTAATGCATTAAGATCCTCATTCATATAGTAGTTTGCATATTTGTAAACAAGTAGGTTTTTATTTGGTTTGGTGAATAAGGAAACCTCTCCCATAAAGAGGATGGGTGTTGTCCCCCGAACTGGCTGTTGCTTACACCAAGATTCAACTTTTCTAACCAACAAGACCTATATAGAGAACTAGGACCCCATCCCATATTTATATGGGATACTATGACTATCTATAGCTACATCCGTTACTATGTATATAAATATGGTGCGAGGGGAAACTACAACTACCTATATTGGGTGAACTAATCAATATGTTCTCCAAGTAAGAGGATTTAGGAAAGATCATAGTTAAGATAGGTATATAAATCTATATTTCATAGTTGATTTAGAGTATGAAAATAACATGAAGATGATTCAATGGTTCCCACAACACTAAACAATTCATACAAGGCACAATTCATAAATTGGTTGAGATACTTGTGTAATCTATTTGAGAAAGATTGGAGAATACCTCGCCTTGTTGCCAAAGGAGTTGGCTAGAGAGGAATATTTTTCTATCATGATGAAATACTCGGTGGTAAGGTTCAAAAGGATTGATGAGACTTGTTCCTTGTGGGAAAACTTTCCCTATGCTTTCACAAGTGATTATTTTGTGTAATCCATCCACCAAATAAGGGAAACCCGAAACTTAATATTGACGCACAAAAAATTGTTAGAGACATTCATAAATTGTGTGTAAATTTCAAACACCATGATCGGGATGCCCATGAGGAGAGACAATGACATATATTTTTAAAATTTATAGTTGGGAGACTATTGCGGTGAAAAATGACTCGTAAGAACTCATCTTTTATTTATGTCCAAAGAAAAATGTAACCAATGAAGAAGTGCAAGAAAAGAAAGAAGATCAAGATGAGGAGATAGTTATGCCTAAGTGTGAATGGAAAAGTGCATGAGAGTAAGTATAGCATGCTAAAAGGGTACAATACTAAAAAGATAATGCACGTGCACTGAGACAGGATAACCCAAGAAGAAGAGTAGGTTGAAACGAGGAAAGAGCCTATATAAGCATAGAAGGCTAGAAATAAATAGGATATAAAGTATCTGGTGGCACAAAAAACATAATAGGCCCCAAATAAAATGTGATGTTTCCACAGAAATATTATGATTTCAATGATGAAGGTCTCTTGCAACACTCTCCGGTTGAAGCTAACACTAAAATTGGGTCATGTGAGCATTTGGAGAAAACAAATACAGGTTCATAAACAACATTTATTCATAGGTCACCCAGGAAGGTGATTGAGGTCAAAGATAACCTTGGGGAGATTGAAAAAGTGAAAGCACTAGAGGGAATCATAAGGGAAAAACTCACTTTGAAAAGGTGATGAAGAAGTAGAGCAACCGCAACAAAGTGTGGGGAAGTGGCCAATATAAAAGCTGGAGGTTGGGATGAATGATGAAGAGGTTGACCCCAATAATACCCAAATCTAGTAAAAATATAAATACACGTGGAATATATAATGTGGAATAAAATTAAAGAATTATTTCAATGGGATCACCTCAAAAACACCCTATCCATAGAGTACTTTAAAAAGGACTTTTTATTTTCTTTAGATGCATATACAAATGAGCAACTCATTGAGTTGGTGAATCACAACATACACACCATTCCTACATAGGGAGGGGATCATGTTCTCCTCACTACAAATTATAGCATGTTAGTGTAGTCACTAAATCACACAATTATTATGTACATCTATCTTCTAAATAATTCATTTACATGTATTATTCCTAAGAAAGAGAACTAGTCATTAAAAACCCTTTTAGTTTGCTTTGACATTAATTTTATCCTTTTCATATTTATTACTTACTCTTTTGAATTGCAAGTTGAAGTTTTACATGATATGAAACATATTTCATCTCTAATTTAACTATTTATCTTTTTGAGCACAATGTATGAGAACACCCATTAGGGATAGGAGCACTGCACACTAATGTCCCCTTTGGGTGATTTTTTCCACTTTCTCTCTTTTTCTAATTTTTCATATGTTACTTCTTTCTTATATTTGTTTATCACTCTTAATCAACATTTCACTCGTTAAGGATGTAACTTAAGAAAATGAATCATATATATATATATATATATATATATATACATGTCTTATTTAACCTCATTAGGGGGAAAACATTTCAAGAGGCAAATACTATTACAAGGAGCTAATATTTTCTATCTACTAGACCAAGGACTGCATTTGGCATTGTGTAATTTATTACGAGAGGAGGGTTTATTTTTAATTCCATACCACACATTTTGTATTGGTACAATGTAGTTATATCTCATTATTATTTGTGTGACTAATACTAAGGCATCCTAGCTCAAGGGAAATTATTTCAATCACATACAAACTATAAGTACATTGAATCTAAAATGTAGTGCAATATTTATTGACAATCACATTGGGGTGACCACGAGGTCATTTCGACTCAAGAATATGCATATTTTTATTTAGCTAATTTATACTTGAGTATCATGTACGTAGTTAGGGTTTGTTTTACAAGTACAAGTGCGACAAAGAAATAGTATAAAAACCTGATGTGACCTACAATAAACAAGATGTAACAAATAAATAATCAAGACTGAATCCCCTTTCACAAACATCAACACCCAAATCAGACCGTAGCACCCAAGAGGCCTTGTCTCATTCCAAGATCTCTTGTCCTCGAGATCATCACATTACGAGAATCGGACATAGTTTATACAATCAAGAATCTACCTTTCCATCATGTTCATCACCCTAAAATCAGTTCAAACCTACATATACAAGTTGAGTCATTCTACAAACCCTATCTATCACTCTTTATTATACTTCCTTTCTTGATCTCACATATAGATCTTGTCCTTACATTAGATTTAATTTTGTTAAATCATTTGGTGAGAATTACCCTTACATTCCCATTATCAAATCTTTCATGGCTTCCCATACCTTTGATTTCAATGCTTCCCCATTCTATATCCATGTTCAACTTCATAATATCCTTATTAAAAGTGTCCTAGTTGATCCTAGATCTGGTCTTAATATATGGACTATGTCCTTCCTCCATTAAATAGGAAAATCTACTACTCATCTGAATCCATCTACTCTTTGTATCATTGGCTTTGATGATACACTTAAGTAAGTATTTAGCACAATCTCTCTTCCCCTTATTATGCTATCTTGAACTCTTGATGTTCAATGTCACATTATGCCTCATAATGTCCCTTATATTATCCTTGTAGGTCATCCTTGGTTACATACTAAACATACAATTATTTCTACACATGCCCTTGGTATACCTTCTTCCATAGATATTGCTACAATATATTCCACACCTTATGTTGTTACTCCTTGTGATATTCCCCTCATACATGATGTTGATAAGATTACCTACATGTTACACATCCTTCTCCTCTTAGGATGCACCCTAGTGTCACTGATTTACAAGATCAATTTTCTATTGGCACCCATGATACTCTTCCCATTATGTCTCACTCTTGATGCACTTTTATTGATCATATGTTTAGTGCTTCCAATGTTATCTCTCTCTCTCTCTCTCTCTCTCTCTCTCTCTCTCTCTCACTCTGTAGCTTCTTCATCACAAGCTAAAGCATCGTATGTTTATGTTATAATGATTACTAGTTCTCTCACTTTCTAAAATCCTATGCATGATTCATTTACTATGGTTATACCTTACCTTGTTACATTCATGGGGGATATCCATTCCCCTCTTTCTACATTTTTTTATGATCATAGGGGATAATTCATACTACTTTATTGCTTCTGATCTTCCCAAATTGCACCTATTGCTTCTGATGAGTCTTGTGTCTCTCCCTCCATTGCTTGACATTGATATTGATGAGCCTCCTAACATTACATATGTTACACATATTTTGACTCACATATTGATCCTTATGTTTGCACTTACTTTTTCAACTATTTCCAACATGCCCAATGTTACACCTATTCTATTTTCTCCTAATGGGTACATTATTATTGTTTATACACTTCCTACTCATCTAGTTGGGATCTTAGACTCTATAGGGTTTTCCCCTCACCATGTTGACATTATTCTCTGGTAGCTCTTGTGTTTACCAATGTTCTACCTATTCTAGTTTCTCCACATGCATGACACAATCCTACTCCACATGCTATGATACATGCACTTTCACATGACTCTAGGTCCTTACCTCATGTTCACATATGTTAATCTTATTTAACATATTTTGGGCCCTTCCTACTACTCTAATTACATAGAACATCTTGGCATCAAAATTTGGGGGCATCCCGATTCCTCCACACTACACCATGATGCACTCTTATTCTTAGTTCATATTTGAATGTTGAGGGAATTCCTATATGAATCTCACTTGGAACATACACACCAAGGGACATCCTTACTCCTCCCTTATATTTTTTTCTTTCAGATATATACATTTAAAAATCCAAAAATATGTTTTCTTAGATCTTGATTGGATGTAATCTCACTTACTTATACTATTATATGTTGCACCTTTGTTTATCATATACTACGGTTCCTAGTATGCATTATCATTTATCATACACACATGTAAATTTTCATGGTATCTTGAGGTGAATGTAAGTCACTCATAGGTTATTACACGATATATGATGTTTGACCCTATCCATTACTAGCCCAGTGAGGATCTTGGGAATCTACCTTTTCCCACTTACTATTAGGTTCTATCATTTCAATATTTCACATTTTCATTCCTATATTTATATATTACATTATGGAATACTATTTACCTTTCCTAACATGCTAACAAGTGCTTCATGTGTGTCATTTTCCTTGTATAACTCCTTCCAATCATGGTTGTATGATTTTCTTGTATCTTGTTTACTATTGTTTGTGGGATAGGCCCTATATTTTCCTATTTGATTGATTGATCAAGCCTTGAAGGCTACAATTATCTTGTGATATCCTGAGTGGTGTACCATGTATACAACCAACTCCTTGTTTGTTATTTTCCTATATGTTTTTACTAGTTGTTATTTCCATGTACATTGCTTGTTTCCCACTAACACTTCTACGCTAACATTTTCCAAATATTTTTTCTTGCGTAATTGTAACTATCATGTGTAATCCATATTCCTCCTATAGGTATCCCTATATCATATATGCATATCATTTTTATTGTTCCTCATTGGGGCTTTATTCAAATGTTTTCATCTCACACACCCTAAACAAGTAGGGACACACATCGGTGAAAATTTTCAACCTCCTAACAAGTACAAAATTAATTACATAATCACAATCAAAATGAAAAGAACAAAAATAGTTACAAAATAGGGCCATAGAAAGAATTGACCACAAAAATCATCCTAGATAGAACTATCCAAGTATAGACATGAGTGGTGGGAGCTAGTGTCCCACCTAGGCATCGTCCGTCCAGGGGAAAAAATAGTTACAAAATGGTTTTGGTAGTTATGCGCAGTCATATTGTTTTCTAGTTTCAACAATTACGTAGTCATTTTCAGATTGCAATCATTTACTAAAAAGGAACAAACTATTTACTCGGGAACTAAAAAAGAACTAAAGCGGGAATAAATAAGGAAGTGACACCTATGGCATATCCAATACAACAATATGCACGGAAAAATGTGTCACCTAAGGAAAGTTACAAATCAGGTTTGTGATCATCTGTAGTGGCACTTATCCATGGGGAAGCATTAATAGTTAGAGGGTGTAGACACCTAAAATTTGATTACGTAATTTTAATACAAAAATTACATTAATTACCCTCTTTCCCACCGATTACTGTTATAATTGGTGATTTTCCGCTAATCAACTAATGTTCCCCTCTATTTGAGTTAGTTAATGACACTTAATTAATTAACTAACCTTTACCCTTTTCGGATTCTAATTAACGATACTTCATTAGTTATAATCCTCTTCAAATTAATTAATTAACTATTATTAGTTAATTAAGCCTTTATAACCTTGTATTTAATTAATAAACCTTCTTATTAATCAAATCACCCATTTAAATCATCTCAATTCTACCTATTTTCCTCTAAATTCCCTCTAAATAGATTTCTAAGCTTATCCTGTTAGGAATTAGAGAACAAAAATGCGGAAACAATTCCTCAAACCATAATAGTAAGAAACTATATAGCAGAATTATACTTGCAGAAATATGACAGCATAAATGAATAATGCACAAAAGAAGACAAGAAAAGATTTTAGGTGGTTCACCCAATGTGGGCTACGTCTACCAAGAACTTGCTCAGATTTTATTATCGAAAGAGTAAAACAACTCTCACAGTCTTCTCTCAATTATGAACTCACAACAAAATTCCAAAGATGCTAAACCACATCTAAACCATAATTGACACCCAATTGCTTAACCTTTATCACTCTTGATCACCTCTTGATCATTAAGACTCAAGACCTCTTGAACACTCAAGATATCTTCAAGATACCCTAACACCTCTATTTATAGGATTACAATCCTTCTAAGAAGCCCTAAAGCCGACCCTAGAAGTTTGAAAGTTGTGATCTTTCAACTTCCCATGGTTGGAAAAATAGTCACGATGTTGATAGAAAATTAACAACAACATCACAACAACGAAACAACGACTACACAACAACGTCATAGAAAACAACTTCAAAATGCTCCTAAAGTCTCCAAACTTAACCGTTTGAGCTCCAGCACTTCAACACTGATTCAAGAAGACCAAAAATAGGCTCCACACCCCAACAATCTCCCACTCGAGAGGCTGTTTGCACCGAGAAAAGTTCTTAACCCTTCATTATCAACCATGAAGGCTAATCAAACACAACTTCAAATTCTCCCTTGTGACCACATTGGTCATCATATCCGTAGGATTCGATTAGTATGAATCTTTTCCATCTTCAACTTATCTTCTTCCAAAGCTGTTATGATGAAATGATATCTCAATTTGAATGTGCTTCATACTAGAGTGGAAAGCGGAGTTCTTCAACAAATGAATAGTGCTCGACTATCACTATGTAGTCTCCTAACTTTCGCTTATGACCCAACTCATCAAGTAATTTTGTAGCCAAATCATCTCTTGCTTGCCTCTTTGGCAGCAACATACTCAACCTCTATGGTTGACAAAGCCATAACCTTTTGTAACCGAGAAATCCAACTCACCGCTGTATCAGCAACCGTAAATACATAACCTGTCGTGCTCCTCCTACAATGTCTGAATATACATATCCACGTAATGTAGTGTCTGATCCACCAAAACACAATGCTGCTCCCATGGTCCCTCTCAAATACTAAAGGATCCACTTTACTGCCTACCAGTGCTCTCTACCTGGATCACTCATAAACCTGCTCACTGCTCCCACTACATGGGAAATGTCAGACCTAGTGCATACCATATCATACATCAAGCTACTAACTGCTGATGAGTACGGTACCCTAGACATTTGGATTCTATCCTCCTCAGTCTTGGGACTCTGTTCCTTTGATAATTTAAAGTGACCTGCCAAAGGAGTACCAACCGGTTTAACATCCTGTATACTAAACCTCTCCAAGACCTTCTTTATGTACTCTTCTTGAGATAATACCAGCTTCCTCTCCTTCCTGTTCCAATTTATTCTCATACCAAGGATTTGTTTTTGCCCCCAAATCCTTCATAGCAAAGGAGTCACCTAGTTGCTTCTTGAGTACCTTTATTTCCTACATGTTCTTCCCTACAACAAGCATATCATCTACATACAGGCACAAAATAATATAACTACCATCAAGAAACTTTTTGATGTACATGCAATGGTCTGAGTGACACCTGTAGTAACCCTGCTCCTGTATAAAACTGTCAAACTTTATGTACCACTTCGCCGTGGAGCTTGTTTCAGACATACAAGCTCTTTTCAATTTACACACTAACCTCTCCTTCCCTTTGACCTCATAACCCTATGGCTGCCGCATGTACAATTCCTCCTCCAACTCACCATGAAGGAATGTAGTCTTTACATCCAAGTGTTCTAAGTGTAACTCTTCTCAGAAACTAAACCAAGAACAGTCCTAATAGAAGTCATTTTAACAACCGGAGAAAAAATTTCATCAAATTCTATACCTTTCTTCTGTGAAAATCCTTTGACCACCAACCGGGCCTTGTATCATTTCCTACCTCCATCTTCCTCTTTGATTCTATACACCCACTTTTTCTGCAATGCTCTCTTGCCCTCGGGTAGCTCCACCAGATCCCAAGTTTGGTTTTCCATAAGAGATCTATGCTCTTCATCCATGGCCTACTCCCACTTCTTCCTGGAATCCACCGCACTTTGCTTCCTCAAAGAACTCTGGCTCTCCATTGTCAGTGAGCAATAAATAATTCAAAGATGGAGTAAATCGTTTAGGTTCCCTTCTTACCATAGAAGACCTTCTCACCTCAAGAGTTTGGGGTTCTGATGAGTAGGTACTGAACTAGTTGTGCCGGAACATGTGCACTGAACCAACCCCTTGGACACCTTACTGTCCACAATGTCCTCTAACACTGTGTATTCTTTCTTTGATTCCTCTTTCTATTCTTGTAACTGATCTTTATACATGATTTTTTCATTAAAGACAATATCTCTAGACTGAAATATTTTCTTGTCTTTAAGACTCCAAACACGGAAACCAAAATCATCTTCACCATATCCAACAAAGGTGCATTTCTCAGACTTAGCCTCTAACTTGGTCCTATCATCTTTATCAATGTGAACAAATACCTCACATCCAAATAATCTAAGAAATGAGTAATCAATTTTCTTACTAGACCAAGCCTCCTCAGGTATACCTCTATCCAAGGCCATAGAGGGTCCTCTGTTAATCAGATAAACAACTGTGCTTACCGTTTCTACCCAAAACATGAGTGGCAGCCTTGCATGTAACCTCATGTACCTAACATGCTCCATGATTGTCCTGTTCATTCTCTCTGACACTCCATTTTCTTGTGGAGTATTTGGAACCATTCTTTGCCTACAGATCCCATTTACCGAACAATAATCAATAAATTCATTGCTACAATATTCCCCTCCATTATCCGACCTGAGACATTTCAACTTGAGACCTGTTTCATTCTTAACCAAATCTTTCCATCTTTTAAAAGTTTCAAATACATTAGAATTCTTTCTAATGCAATATACCCAAACTTTTCTAGTTGCATCATCACTTTGAAAGTGATGTAATAACATGAACCATGAATATAGTTTACCTTAACTAGCCCCCATACATATGTATGTACTAACTCCAACTTACTCTCCTTCCTGGTAGGTCCAACCTTGAGGAATCTTACCCGCTTCTATTTCCCATAAACATAGTCCTCACAGAAGTCCAAATCTAACTCCTTTAATCCAGACAACCTGTCCTTTATAATCTGCATGCCCTTATGACTCATATGACTGAGTCTCTGGTGCCACAAAGTTGCATCTCCATCTGCAACAACTAAATTACAATAATCAGCACCACTGGTTAAATATAAAGTACCATTTTTCTTACCTCTTGTAACCACAAGATCTCCCTTGGTAACCTTCCAAGAATCCATTGTAAAACTAACCGTACAACCATCACTACCCAATTTGCCTAGCTGATATCAAGTTCCACCTCAACTTAGGCACATGCCTAACATCCTTAAGTAGCCATGTGTTCCCATTCTACATTTTCACCCGAACACAACCTTTCCCTACTATGCTACATGGTTCATCATCACCAAGATATACATGTCCAAAATCACCTTGAATAAAATCAGTAAAGTAATGTCTATGTGGGGTGGCATGGAAAGAAGCCCTGAATCTAACACCCAAGATTCAATAATATTATCTAAAGAAAGAATTAAGGCTTCTTGAAAAACATCACCTCTTTGCCAAATTTACCTCTTTAGTTTCCTCCTTCTTGTTATTCTTATCCCGAAGAGCCCCACAATATTTATTAGCATGACCAACCTTCCCATAGTGCCAACATTCTAACTTACTCTTGGACTTTGACCTTCCATGATCATTCGACTTCCCATGGTTACCTTTCCCTCTGTTCTTTGTCTCCCTCTACTCTCCACCATCAAAGCGTTTCCAGAAGTAGAATAATCTCCAGTACTCTTCCTTTACATTTCCTCACTTAGGATCACACCTATTACATCTTCAAACTTTAGCTTTGAGTTATTAGAGACTGAATTACTTACAACCATAACCAAGCCATCCGGCTATTCGGTGTAGACACCTATAATTACGCCTAAGCAATTTAAATACTTAAATTGTGCTAGTTATCTCCTTTCCCGAAAATTGACGACATATTATCAATGTCACCCATCTTCTCTTCCATTGTCGTTAATTGATTACATTAAGCTAATTAATTAAGTCGTCTATCCAACAAATATCCTAATTAATGACCTTTTGTTAATTGACACCTTCTATCTAGTCTAATTAATTATTATTAATTAATTAGCCTCCCTTCTCATTAAATCAATAAATCTCTATTTAATTGGTTTAATTCCTTCCTAATGGTCTAAATCACACTAAAATCCATCTAAAAGCTTATAAAAGCTTGCACATGTATTTATTAATCATCTTGATTAATTAATGTGCCCCCTTTATCCACATGAGCCACTTGAGGACAAACTAAACCCTCCTAAAGCTAACTCAACCTCATCTAAACCACCCCTTATCCATAACTAAATCTACATCTCCATTAGTCCCACATTCATGAGGATGTGTTGAATCCTTTATGCTTTGGGCTATATAAACAACCCTCCCTCTATTTCTACACACCTAAATCTCTCAAGAGACAAAAGTAAGCACATAGTTTCATACTAATAGCCTTTTGTCATTCTTGAGCCCTCCATCCTCCATTCTTGAAGAGCTAAGCCTCACACCCAAACATCCAATGAAGGATCAAAGCAAGAAATTATAATTTGATTGTCATTGGACTACTTATGTCCATTTTAATGTTAAATTAGGAAATTAAGGGGAATAGAGTTCATGCATTTGCATTGTGTTTTGATTAGATTCAAAGTTATTAATGTTTAAAGGGTAGGACTTGCTCACTTCTTCATCATGATGGTGCACATTTCCCATTTTTAACTAAGTTAGGAAGCTATTTTTAGGTGGTAGTTTTCTTACTTTAAGTGTGGAACACAATGTAAATTCATGAACTCTATTCCCCTTATTTGCCTAATTTAACATTAAAATGGACCTAAGTAGTCTAATGGCAATCAAATTATAATTTCTTGCTTTGATCCTTCAATGGATGTTTGGGTGTGAGGCTTAGCTCTTCAAGAATGGAGGATGGAGGGCTCAAGAATGAAAAAAGGGTATTAGTATGAAACTATGTGCTTACTTTTATCTCTTGAGAGATTTAGGTGTAGGTGTAGAAGTAGAGGGAGGGTTGTTTATATAGCCCAAATGATAAAGGATTCAACACATCCTCATGAATGTGGGACTAATGGAGATGTAGAGTTAGTTATGGATAAGGGGGGTTTAGATGAGGTTGAGTTAGCTTTAGGAGGGTTTAGTTTGTCCTCAAGTGGCTCATGTGGATAAAGGGGGTGCATTAATTAATCAAGATGATTAATAAATACATGTGCAAGCTTTTATAAGCTTTTAGATGGATTTTAGTGTGATTTAGACCATTAGGAAGGAATTAAACCAATTAAATAGAGATTTATTGATTTAATGAGAAGGGAGGCTAATTAATTAATAATAATTAATTAGACTAGATAGAAGGTGTCAATTAATGAAAGGTCATTAATTAGGGTATGTGTTGGATAGACGACTTAATTAATTAGCTTAATGTAATCAATTAACAACAATGGAAGAGAAGATGGGTGCCATTGACAATATGTCATCAATTTGTGGGAAAGGAGATAATTAGCACAATTTAAGTATTTAAATTACTTAGGCATGATGATAGGTGTCTACATTTGTCCCTCTTTGGGGTGGCGTAAGTGACGCTACTTCAAAGATAGTAGACGAAAGAAAATTTTGAAGGGATAGAAGAAAAATTAGTAGGAGGGAGAGATGCCCCCTCGAGTGTCGATGGGGTGATGGAAGAAGTCAATCAATGATCAAAAAGATGAGAGATAGGTAGAAGAATGGGGAAGAGGTAGGATGCCCGATGAGAGAGAAAATTAGGGGTGAAAGGGAAGTGAAGTAGAAGAAATATGGACGAGGGGAGAGAAGAGCGTAACTTCTAGCCGCTATTTATTTGGAACAAATTTTATGTCATTAGATTGCCATAGAACTATATCATCGGTCCTTATGAAAATATAAGCATACGAAAAGGTAGAATGACATGAAAAGCCATACTATGAACAATTGTCCATTCTTGAAAGTACCAACTCCACGTAACATACAATAATGCAACATAATACGAGAAGGAAACAAGCTCATGTAATAGGGAAAACAAGTACGAACACACATATCCAACCCAAAAATGGTCAAGACAGCTTGTACAAATGTTTTGTTGTCGGTCTTGAGAAGATCCATAAGTTCGTGATTGACAACAAGGGTTAAAAATGATGCCCCGAGCAAGGATACATGCAAGGGGAAATGACAATGGACACGGGGTCCATGAAAAACGTTTGTGTGCATTGAAACAACACCAGGAAAAAAAAGTGCCCTAGAGTACATGCACGAAGAAAGCGAGATAGCTTTGTGAATGGTTATGAATCCGGTGATCCACGAGTCATATTAATCGGGAAGATATGAGACAAACCATCGTGATATGGACCTAAGTAGTCCAATGGCAATCAAATTATAATTGCTTGCTTTGATCCTTCAATGGATGCTTGGGTGTGAGGCTTAGCTCTTCAAGAATGGAGGATGGAGGGCTCAAGAATGACAAAAGGCTATTAGTATGAAACTATGTGCTTACTTTTGTCTCTTGAGAGATTTAGGTGTAGGTGTAGAAGTAGAGGGAGGGTTGTTTATATAGCCCAAAGGATAAAGGATTCAACACATCCTCATGAATGTGGGACTAATGGAGATGTAGAGTTAGTTATGGATAAGGGGGGTTTAGATGAGGTTGAGTTAGCTTTAGGAGGGTTTAGTTTGTCCTCAAGTGGCTCATGTGGATAAAGGGGGTGCATTAATTAATCAAGATGATTAATAAATACATGTGTAAGCTTTTATAAGCTTTTAGATGGATTTTAGTGTGATTTAGACCATTAGGAAGGAATTAAACCAATTAAATAGAGATTTATTGATTTAATGAGAAGGGAGGCTAATTAATTAATAATAATTAATTAGACTAGATAGAAGGTGTTAATTAACGAAAGGTCATTAATTAGGATATGTGTTGGATAGATGACTTAATTAATTAGCTTAATGTAATCAATTAATGACAATGGAAGAGAAGATGGGTGCCATTGACAATATGTCGTCAATTTGCAGGAAAGAAGATAACTAGCACAATTTAAGTATTTAAATTACTTAGGCGTAATTATAGGTGTCTACATCTAGCAAGGAGCACAAAATCAACAAAGCCCTGACCTCATCATGAAATTCAATTTTTACTGAGTTTAACATACTCACAATCGTATTAAATTCATTCAAATGATCAACAATAGAACCATTCTCAGACATCTTCATATTAAATAACTTTTTCATCAAAAATATTTTATTAGAGGTAGAGGGTTTTTCATATAACTTCCCCAACGCACTCATGAGACCTTCCATGGTCTTCTCCTGCGATATGTTGAAAGCAACCAAAGATGCAAGGCATAAATGAATTGCCCCAAGTGCCTTTCTATCCAGAAAATCCCAATCCTCATTCGATATGGCTGTAGGTTTCTTTGCTTTTCCAGCCAAAGGAACATGGAGGTCCTTCTGATATAAGTAATCCTCCATTTACATCTTCCACAAACCAAAGTTTTACCCATTGAACTTCTCAACCCTTGATCTTCCCTCATCTGCCATAGCTCCTACTCAAGCTAAACTTTCCCTGTGATTTACAATTTTAGCAAAAAACCACCAAATCTCTGATACCAATTGTTAGGAATTAGAGAACAAATATGCGGAAACAATTCCTCAAACCACAGTAGTAGGAAACTATATAGCAGAATTATACTTGCAGAAATATAACAACATAAATGAATAATGCACAAAATAAGACAAGACAAGATTTAACGTGGTTCACCCAATGTGGGCTACGTCCACCAAGAACTTGCTCAGATTTTATTATCAATAAGAGTAAAAAAAATCTCACAGTCTTCTCTCAATTATGAACTCACAACAGAATTCCAAAGATGCTAAACCACATCTAAACCACAATTGACACCCAATTGCTTAACCTTGATCACTCTTGATCACCTCTTGATCATTAAGACTCAAGACCTCTTGAACACTCAAGATATCTTCAAGATACCCTAACACCTCTATTTATAGGATTACAATCCTTCTAAGAAGCTCCTAAAGCTGACCATAGAAGTTTGAAAGTCATGATATTTCAACTTCCCATGGCTGGAAAAATAGTCCCGACGTTGACATCAAATTAACATCAACGTCGCAGCAATGGAATAGTGACTGCACAACAACATCACAACAAATGATTGCAGAATGCTCCTGAAGTCTCCAAACTTAACCGTTCGAGCTCCAAAGCACTTCAACATTGATTCAAGAAGACCAAAAACAAGCTCCACACCCCAACATATCCTATGATATTAATTAATCATAGTTGATTAATTAAATCATCTCCAATTCCCATTACTTGTTAATTATAATCAATTCCATCTAATCATGCTTATCCCTTCTAATTCTCCTTTATCTTTTGTCCCACATTCACTAGGTTTCTAGCTTCTCCCAAATTAGAAATCTATATAAAGAACCTACCTCCTTCCTTCACACCTTACACCTTTACATGTCCTTGAATTACTATAGGCATATTGATAGAGCATTCTCCATTGTTGGAATAAATTCTTCATCTTTGCATCCATTTCTCTCATAGTTGAGTAGTAAAGGAAGATCCAAACATGGCCTTGTAGCCATTTTGGTGAGATCCTTTCCTCACTTTAGAGACAACATACAAATTTATTGCTTATGATCTAAATAGGTTCATATTAATTAACAATCATACATTACAAAGAACATCCAATTCCAAGGGATGGCTTTGCATTAGATGTTTAAATTCATTTTGATGCATTAGAATTTATTTCCTTTAAATCTTTATCATTGATGTTATTATTAGATTATCTTTGTTTAGGATCTATTTGGTGTTAGCTTCATTCAATTAGCTTAGTTAGTTTAGTATGCATACATTTGGCACGCCGTGGACTTACTCCATTGTCTCATGCATTTATTTCAAGTTTTTGTAGTTTAGTTTCATTTTTTCTTTACTAACCCTCTTTTAAGAATTTATTGATAAATCTTGTGATTCTTAACTTGTTTTGTTAATTTTGCATGTGTTGATTTCTCTTTGCAGGAATAACGAAGGTGAGGTGTTGCCAAATTTGAAGTTAAAACAAAAAATATTTGAGCTTTTTGGCATTTTTTGTCAAAATTTCATGTTTTTGAAGTTACATAGGTGTCTTGCATTAGTGTTTGAAAACCTACATCAGCATTGATACGATTTTGTGCTATTAATGTTTGTTAAGATTCTTGCACTATTGTTAGCAAGATGTTTTTGCTACTATTAAGATGCTTGCATTACTTGTTTCTAGGCTTGTGTTAGCATTATTTGGATTTTTGGCCCTTGTGTAACTCACATGTTACTATTGAACTAGTCCTGCATTAACATCTCTCTTCTTGCACCAACGTTAAACTATTTTCCTTCTCTATCTACATAGAGAATCACATTGCATTATTGTTGTTTTCCTTGTGTTATCATTCCTAATCTTACGCTACTTTTACCTAGCTTTTTGGCTATTTTGAGTTGAATTCAATTTTGCACTATTGTTTTTGATTGTATGTGACATTTTGGCTTAGATTTCAAGAAATTCCAAAATATGATTTTAATGTTTTTTTGTCATTTTGTAGTTTTTTCTTACTTTTGTTTTTGAGTTTTGAGTTGAATCAATTTTTCTAATATGTATAATGCTTTGATGAATGTTGATTTTCCATGATTTATTATTCATTTGAGTTAGACTAGTTTTTTTTGTATGATCTTCTCTTATACCTTTGGACGATTTTGAGAATCAAAAAAAATTTAATCCTCTTTCATAATATTGTGGATTTCTTAGAAAAACTACTAACTTTTGAGTGTAGGACCTAATTCACTTGTCAAAGAATCAAGATCTAAACAAATACTAATTACAAGTGTGTTGTAGGTTGCCAATGGTGTACTAAACCACATTTTTAATTCAAGATAAAAAACACACCATTTATTCAAAACACTATATTTGCAGGTTTGGTTAAGGGTTAATAATCATTCGCTTTGAACTATGGGAAGTATATTGGCATAATCAATAAAAATCATTATGAGGATTACCACATGAACCCCAAAGTAGTCCACACCTTGAGGTAACTGGTGGAAGAAATGAGAAGTGCCCCACTACCCACTTGACTAGAACAAAAACCCATGAGAATAAGATTCAATTTTCCCATATGAGGCCCCATTCATTAATTTGATTATGGGGTAATGGTCCTTTGTCTAGTTTACTAGAAAATTGCACCTCTCTTAGAAAGAATTGGGAGTGTGGAGAACAAAAGCTAAGGCAACCATTTGGCATTGGGGCCAAATTGACTTTATCCATCGTGTTCTAAAGAGATTTCATAAAGTAAATTATTTCTCGAGTCAAAACCTTGTTATTTAAACAAGGGGAGAGTCCATTAAAGTTGGCACCATGCGTGATATTCATCATGAAACTTACAAAACATCATTTTTCCTAGTTTCCACCTTGTAAAATATAAGGTGAAACTCCGCCAAAGTTACACCGCGTATTTTTCATCCCCATTTGATCTATCTCCTTTGTTCTCTTGTTGCCATTTTAGGTCAAAAGAGAACAACACATGGAACTGCAAAAATAATCATGTCAACCACTTTTGTATTCACTTACATGACCATGTCACGCAAGAATGTTAAGTGTGCTAGTATGTCCTCATGTTTTGACAAGCCTTTGTCTTGATACCCACGTTAAGACCATCTCATTATAGTTAAGTTATCTCATCATTGATTTACATTTTGGATACATATCAATACATACTTACATCTTGTTTTTATAAAACTTGATATAAGTTTCTAGATTGTATTGTTATGCTTTGCTCACATAATATCAATTCCTTTTTATACTTAGACCTTGTTTTGACCAAACATTGCCTTAGGTTTTTGGAAAGTGTCGTTGTTACTCGTTTGCATTATGTCAATACCATTTTGATACTAACATCTCACTTTTCCTAAAATATTGATTAAAAGTATCCAAGTTGTATTGTTGTGCTACTCACATTGGTAACCTCCATTTTCAAAAACTTGGACTTTTTTGTATTAAACTCATTTGGGTATACCTTGAATCAAAATCACTTCAACACCATTTTAATACTTAAGTCTTGTTTATCCAAACTTGATTTAAGTATTGACATTGTGTTGTCATTATTAAACCAAACCATATTTGAGACATAGGGAGTAGATAATTTTGTGATTGGATCCTTGTTGGAACTTTTTGACTTTTCCTTGGTTCTTCTCATCATATAGTTTCATATTCTTTTATTCCTTGATTCAATTTACCTTGATTCTTTAGGATTATTTTCCTTGCTTATTTAGCATTCATTGAGACATTTTGTAAAGCCATCACTGCTTGATTTTTCCTAGGGTCCTTGTAGTATTTGTACACATTTATCAAACCCTAGCTAAACACTTCCCATCATGCCTCCTATTACAAGAATGGGGCATAGAAAATTAGGGTCAAATCCTTTCATCAACGATAAATTAAACCCCTTATTTGAAGAAGAAAACATGGTTGACCATAGTGGTGACAAGGGGAACTCTCCTTGAGATAACTTTGAATTTGACCCTGCCCACATGGATAACTTTCTATTCCAAAAAATAGAAACAAAGTCTTAGTGTGTGTCATAGAATTAGGGGCTAAACTACCACCTAAATTTTACCATACTCTCCTCATGAACATGGTTCATGGGGAAGAAGAGGAAGAATGACCCCTTGATCTATAGATGACATACTAAATCCAGACATGCATCTACTTTGGTCCATAGAATGAGGAAGAAACCCCTTCTAAAAACATTAGTAGTTATCATATACCATTGTTTACATTAACCATGATGGAAATGTGGAAAACAAAGAACATAAAGATCATGAACAACCACCTCACATGAAACTCATGAAGAAACCCAAAATGATGAGGTTACAATTTAATAAAAATTACAAACTCTTAGTCGTTAATTGGTGAGTTTGACTTCCCATGTCTTTAAAGACCAGAAATAAAGGCTAAAACTCCATGTATAGACAAACCCAAGGCTACATATAGGATTTTTACACTAAGAACTCCACGTCAAGAAAAACCTAAGGTGACGTATCATGAGCTATACATTGATAACCAAGGTGGTGAAACATCCAAATATAATGTATATATATGCCTACTTCACCTACATGTGGACAAATATTTGATCAAGAATGGCGTCTATGAAAAATTCCCTCACCAATTTGCAAGAAAGCAATGTAGGACACAATAAAAAGTACCAATTTGAAGAATTGTGCCCTTATCCTTTTGATAGAGTGATGTTAAGAATGCCCTTTCCACCTCACTTTGACTACCCTAAATTTGATAAATATAGGGGTAAGGTGACCCACACGATCATGTTAAAGACTTCTTCATGGCTTTCCAAGAAGTTTCCTATAGTGACAACTATCTCATTCACCTATTCCCATGAGTCTTGGAGGCCAAACACTTGAATGGTTCCTCCATATACCTAAAGGGTCTATCTTCACATGGGATGAATTGGTAGAAAAGTTTGTGCACCAATTTTCATTCAATATGGAAAGTGACATTACCATGTTAGACTTATGCAAACAAATAATGAAATAATGAAAACTTCGTTAGTTTCTTACAAATATGGTGAGGGTTAGCTAGTGCTTCCCTTGCTCAATACCAAAGAAACAACTTGTTAGCATTTTTGTGCCAAATTTACATCCTGAAATTACTTTCCACTTGCAAATGCATTATGGTAATACTTTTAAGAAGTCATAGAAAAAGGAAGCCATATCGAAAAGGATTTATTATCTAAAGGGACATTGAAACCTTTTCAAGAGAAAATCATGAAACCAAACCTATAGAAAAGCCTAAATTATTTCAAAACAAGAACAAAAATGTTGTAGGTGATGGTATAACCGATTCAAAACATGTGCAAGAAGTCCAAAATAGTTCTCCTTGAAGCTTACCAAAGGACCAACTACACTAGAAGTTAAAAGACGTGTGTTCACTCCTCTCACAGATTATTTTCATCTATATTGAAACAATTAGACATGGTGAACATGATCAAGTTTCCTAACACTACGCCATATGCAGATGATGCACCTAAACCATCATGGTATAAATACCATGAATATTGTGAATATCATCATGTTAAGGGCCATATCACTGAAAAATGTTTGAAGTTAAAACACTTCATTCAAGACCTTATTGATAGTGGAGAGGTTGAGATGGACTCACCTAGACCCAAAAAATTCTAATCAAAATTTGGGAATATACAAAGATCCATTTCCTAAACATAAACAAGTGGATAAAAAGTTGGATCAAGGTCAGTCTTCTCAAACTAAAAGTGCTCAATCATGTTGTTAACTCACTAATCCCTTTGATTCCCTTATTGGTTGTGTTGATCCATCTATTGAGCATGTAAACACTATTAGGATCAAGGCATGAGAGTTTGTCATGGAAACATGACGTTCTTCACCTTGTTATCCCAGAACCTCCTTTACCTACCCCTTAGGATAGTCACTATGATATTTTAGAATAACTTGAGAAGACCATTACTAATATTTTGATCTTAGATCTTCTAAAATATCCAATGTTCATAAAGACATCCTTTACAAAACACTTCAGGGGTCAAGAGTTTCAATTGATATTGATCCTATGTGCTTCCAAATCCTTGGTTCGCATAGATTTCTCCCTTTAAAAACATTACCTTTAGCAACATGAGATTCCTAGTGATGATCATATGCACAACCTACCCTTATATATAGAGGTCATTGTTAATCATAAAAATATAAAAAGGGTGCTTGTGGATGGTGGATCATGGCCTAAATATTTGTACTTTAAAACTTGTTAGATAGTTGGGGCACATTGACACTGATTTGGAGCCTAAAATCATCATGATCAAGGCTTATGATAATGCGAAGTGACAATTAACTGGTATGATCACTTTTCCTATGGAAGTTGGGCCTACTAGTCATGATACCAGTTCCATGTCTTAGACTTGGACCTTCCCTATAATATGCTCCTGGTTGCCCATGGATACATGCCATGTAGCCATGCCTTCCATGTTCCATCAATGCATTAAATTATACCATGAAGGACATATTTTTACCATTTTGGGGGACCCCCAACCCTTCACCATTACAGAGCATTATTGGGTTATTTCCCTACTTACCTATGAATGTCCTTCCACTGAATTGGCTACCCAGTTTTAGTCAGAGGCTCTTACTTCCCTGCATTGATCCAGATACCTTGTGCTCTTGTAAGGATGGTTCTTCTACATCGATCTCTCCCTTTTCTTCATGGGAGATGAAAGTTCTTACAAATGGATGTGGATAATATAACCTCCAACAGGCCCTCTTAATTTCCAAACTCCCCTATCACCTAGAACATGTGGTAGGCCTTGATACAAATATCAACGGTCCGGAACATGGTAAAATTGATACTTTTACTCCTGGTGGCCTTTTGGAAGATGAGAAACTACTCAACACTTCTATATCCCAATCTCCTGATGATGAGATGACATCATGTGTTATCAAGCACCCAAGTATGCCATCCTAAATAAAATGATGTATGCCATGGGGTATCAAGGATATGGATGTGGCATAGAATGAACAAAGGTGTGTGGGAACCTCTTCGACACCACATCACAAAGTAGAAAAATATGGTATTGGTATCCGACCGTATGGGTCCCATCCTCCGAGAGGTCGAAGAAACCTCTTCTGAGTGAGAAGATAGTTTGTCTAATTATGACAATGAAATAGATTCCTAGTGTAGTCTCTATAAAGACCTTTCCTCTACAAACATGTTTCCTAACATGGCTATCCTAACCATATCCCCTACCATTCTGAATTAAATCTTTTCATCCTTCCCTTTCAACTGGGACCAACAAACACATGTTCCAATTGATTTCTTTGATAATGATGAAGAAATTGGTGAGTTTATGGGTCTTTGTGATGGAATTCCTTTGTGACCATAAGAAGGGATTCTCCATTAATATTTACACATGCATGTGTGTACTTTGGGGAGGAGGTTGAACTTCATGGTCAAAAATTTAAAAAGAAATCAAGGGAAAATATCGTCAAATAAGCCTTGTAAAAATAAAAATTCCAAGTCCCATAGTGAAAACCTCTTCAAGGAACTTGCGAGAAAAACAAATTGAAACATAAATGAACATAAAAAGTGACCACTCTAAGGGTGAAAATCTCATTGAGATGCCCTTAGATGAAGATCTCAATCTCTCCTCCCGATCCTATGTGTATGGAAGATGAATCCAAACTACTCATGGAGGAGACTATAGATGTGAATATTGGAACAAAGATCAACCTAGAATTGTTAAGTTGGGAGCTTCCCTCTCAACACAAGAACAAAAGACCTTTGTCATGATTTTAAGATAATTTTTAGACATATTTTCTTGGTCTTATGTAGACATGCTAGGCTTAGATCCCATCATTAGTAGTGCATAACCTAGTTGTGTATGAAGAAGCAAAATCCAATCAAGAAAAATATTAGAAAAGATGCATCCTCATGTTTCCCTTTTGGTTAAAGAAGATTTGGAAAAACTATTGGCAGTAGGATTCATCAGGCCTATTGATTATTAGAATGGATTTCTAATATAGTACCCTATAAAATAAACCCATTGGAATTAGAATATATGAATTTAGAGACATCAATAAGGCATGTCCTAAAGATGATTTTCCTCTTCCTAACATCAACATGATTGTCGATTCAACTACAGGTTATGAAATGCTATCTCTCATGGATGGATTTTTAGCTACAATCAAATTAAAATTGTAGAAGAGGATCAACATAAAACTTCCTTCACAACCCTTGGGGACATTCTATTATCAAGTCATGCCCTTTGGTCTTAAGAACACAGGTGAAACCTATCAAAGGGCCATGATGGTCATCTTCCATGACATGCTTAATGATATAATGGAAGATTATGTTGATGACATCTAGGAAAATCCAAGAATAGGGAAGAACATCCTAAAATTTACTTACAAAACATGGATCTTCTAGCATCTTAGAGATTACAAGGTTAGACTAAATCCAAAGAAATGTGTCTTTGGTGTTTTATTAGAAAATTTTAGGTTTCATTATATCAAGAAGAGGAATTGAAATGACCCAAAAAGGTTCAACTTCTATTACATAAATGCCTCCTCAAAGAACCTTAAACAAATTACATAGTTTATGAGGAAAATCCAAGCTATTTGTTGATTCATTTCTCAACTCATAGAAAAGTGTCATTCCTTTACACATATTCTCAAGAAAGATGTTGATTTCCATTGGGGTCTGAAAAACAACAAGTTTTTTTCTTTCAAGGAGTATTTGGCCAAAAAATTTATTCTTATGTCACCTACTCTAGGTGAGCCCCTACTATTGTATATTTCAGCCACTCAATTTGCAATCGGCACGCTTCTGGCTCAGTATGATATAAATAAAAAGAAAAAATATCTACTATCTTAGTCACACTTTGATTTCTTATGAGCTTAACTACCCAAAAATTGAGAAAGCTTTCATGCCGTTGTTTTTTATTTCCAAAAATTTGCCACTATTATCTATTGAATAACAAGATCAAGCTCATATCTAGAATTGATCCACTCAAGTACTTATTGTCTAAACCAACACTTACTAGGAGGATGGCTAATTGGATCATCTTTCTCAGTGAGTTTGATATTGAGTATGTTAATCAAAAATCAGTTAAGGGAAAGTACTTGGATTAACTAGTTGAAAGCCCCCTTGCCAGGAATATAACCATTAAGTTTAGAGCTTTAGATGCTTTTATGATGTATATTGAAGAATCCATCACATGGAAAATGTACTTTGATGGATCATTTACCTTTCATGGTTTAGGAGAAGGAGTTGTGCTTATCACCCCTATGGGTGATCGATTCCTCAGGAATTCAGACTTGGCTTCCCATGCACTAATAACATAGCCGAATATGAAGCCTTGATTATAGGACTGAAAATTTCTATACATTGGGACATCAAATAGTTAATGTTATAGGTGATTCTCAATTAATCATCAAGAAAGTAAACGATGAATATAAGGTTAAGGATGAGAAGCTCCTCCCTTACAAGAAATGGTGGATACATTGAAGGAGTTATTTTGAAAATCTCCTCCTTACAACAAAATTGGTGGATATATTGTACAAAAATCACATTTAGAAAATACCTAGAGGAGGGACAGAATCACATTTCGGATGCCATGGCACGATTAGATCTATGTTATGCATACCTAGGAAATAATGACACATGTTTATTTTTGGAACATATCTAAGAATACCAATGTATGACATGCCAAAATCTTGTTTGGTGTGTGAAGTTTTGGTCCCTTATCCCCATGGTATGTTGACATCTATAATTACCTACATGATGGAACCTTTCCCCTAACATTTCCCATTCTAAAAAATGAAACCTAATCCAAACACATAGCCCGCTATACCCTCCTTAGAGGTACACTCTATCATAGAGGCTATGATGGGAATCTATTATGTTGCCTTAATTCAAAAGAATCTATCTTAGTGGTCAAAGAGGTGCACAAAAAATATATGGGGCCCACACAAGTGGAATGGTTCTTGCTAAAAATATATTAAGAGTAGGTTATTATTGGCCTACCATGGAAATTGATTATTTTCAATATGTCAAGAAATTCTTTTTATGTCAAAATATGACAATATGATACATGTTCCAGCAACAATTCATTGAAACCCATTACAACACCATGGCCTTTTTCAAAGTGGGGACTTGATCTCATTAGGAAACTTATGCCCACTTCCTCTAATGGCCACAACCACATCATAACTACCACTGAGTATTTCAAAAATGGGTAGAGGTTGTTCCTCTTACCTATGTCACTGGTGCATAAATTTCCAAATTCATAATGAACCACATTATATCATCACTACTTTGACATTCCCACATTATACGCCATTATATCTAAAATGGTAAGTATTTTAATAATAAACAAGTGAAGGGCATTGTCAACGTTTCCAAATCAAAAAAAATGGTCAACTCCTATTACCCTCAAGGTAATGGACATTTGAAGCCTTGAACAAGACTCTTGTTCACATTATGGAAAATATGGTTAATAAAACTAGTCATAATTGGAACTTGCAAATTCATCCTACCTTTAGGCTTATCAAACATCCATCTACACCCCTACTAGTGTTACTCCATATTCATATTTTTCCAGCACAGAGGCTATCTTTCCCCTTGAGATCGAGCTCCCATCTTTGCACATATCTTTGAAAGATTATCTAGACAAAAAGAGAAGACTATAGAGTGGCTAGACTTGTAGAACTAGAGTTATTAGATGAGAAGCACCTTCACACACTGGACCATTTAAAAGTGTATCAAAATCAAGTGTACTGAAGCTACAACAAATGGATCATACCTCACACCTTTGAGGTAGGAGATACCTTGTCTTAAAAGAGAATCATTCAACACTACCAAAGATCGAGAAAAGAAAGGAAATTTGAACCTAACTGGTTGGGACCATATGTTGTGGTTACTAAATTTGGTTCAAGAGCATATAAACTTTTGATTCGATGGTGATGAACTTAGGGAGCCTATGAATTCCATGCATCTCAAGTGTTTCTATGCCTAAGCATGGGGTCCTTAAAAAAATAAAAATAAAAAAAGAAATAAAAAATTAAAGAAAGAGAAATAAATCATCCAAGTGTGAAAACCATGCAATTGTGGCACTTTGGACAAGTCCTTTAGTGAAAACTAGTTTTTGATGCCATCGGAGGGTCATTTTTCACGAAACATCTCACACCAGGGGTATATGTGGCTTTATCCTAAGCTATTTTTTTCGTGTGTCTAATTTTCTTTTGAATTGTCCTTTGTGGCCTTGATCCAGGTTGATCCTACACTTATATGTGAGATTTTTCCTTTGTACATTCCCATCTAAACTATGGGGAAATCTTTGCATCTTCACTTTCTTGTACATATGTGTGATGTTTTCCTTCTACATTTCCCATCTAACACTTGGGGCATCCACACATATTTTACATAGCTTTGGAATTTATTTAGAAAATCCCTAAACATTCAAAATAATATTTGAAAAAAAAAAACATTCAAAATAGGTGTTCTCAAAAACAATTAAAAAACAATATAACATTGTATCCAAAAATAAAAAAAACAAAAAACGTTTCAAAATTGTCCACAAAAAAAAAGTAGTGTTTTTCTTACTTGGTTGTTTGTTTATGCATAGTTTTGTTGGCTTTATTGTTTGTTTGTCTTACATGATTTTCTATATTAGTGTGTTCTTTTCTTACTTAGATTAAGTATTTCTTTAATTATTGTGAGGTTCATTAGATTAATTTGTTTGCATGTTTTTTTTTATGCTTGTACATACTTGTGTTGTTGTTATTTAGCATGTGTACATATTAGATTTGATTAAATTTTTTGTTTGCTTGTATTGTTTTCTTGTACATTATTTGTTATCATTTCATCATCCACATCTATACCATCACACACATCTAAACATCATATATCATCAATAAAAATTCTAAGCTACATCATCATGAAAATGAACATCAAACATGTATGCTAAGCTAACATCATATAATATCATCAATGGGGAAATAGGGATTATTTTTATCCCCCCTCATCATAGACCATAATAAAAACATGGGCTAAACATGCTATCTCATAAAACAAAAATGATAAATAATCAAAGTCCATCATCATATCCATATAAAACATCAATGTCCATATACAAAATGTGTCTCGATATACATTAGATAAAAAAAACCATTATGGGCATGGGTCAAAAATGTGTGCCTTCATCTCGAGGCATAATAAAAAACAATACATATACATTGAGTCAAAATTTCCTTCATCACGAGGCATATACCAAAAATAATACATATATATGCATATATAAAAGAGTCAACCCTAACTCTCTCGATAGTACTAGGACTTCATGGATTGTGATTGGGTGATGGCATTCGACCAAAGGAGGCATATGTATGGATCTAGATGACTGGATGGTCTATGTGATCTGGATCTAGATTGACTACCTAAATCCGACTATATGGAGGTACCTCTATCCTCTTGGAACTACGACATGGTATAACACTTATAATGTGTTGCCTCACCTAAGCTACTAAAAGTCATACACTAAATCTAGGGACCCTCCTACTAATGCTTCCTGATGAAGAGCATCATGCTCTGTTTGTAAGTCTGGGATACATCTACCTGTAGCCGAGTCCTCTCAACTCCCCCACCGTTTCTCTTCGTCATGAGCTGATCTCGCATAGTTGTGGCTTGGTCTCTCTCTGTAGTCACATGTTGTACTTGTTACCTCAAGACTACTTGATCCACAAAACCCTACTCAACAATCGTTGTAGGGTGTGCATTGTAATTAAATCTATGTCACCACACTGCAAGGCCATATCTCTCTCTCAAGCTATAAAAATGGCCACTAATGGCCCACTTGCTCTGGAAGCACTCTGTAACCTAGGACTAGTATGTCCAATTGTGGTGGTCCCTATGCAACCCCCACTCCATCCCCATCACCCCCACCTACTACAATATGTGGGTTGGATACTCTCAGAGGTGATGGTGGACCCTGTATCAGACCCTCTTGAATATCAATCATATGAATATCCTATGTACATAACCTATTTTAATACATGCATTTGCACATGTGGTTGTACAATGGACCTTCTATGTGAAGGAGGCATTTATACCTGTATGGATACCTGTTGTGGAGGATCTATGGTGATGTAGAGGAGGTTGTACCTATGGACCCTTATTGTGCCAGCCCTTGGGGGATGTGTAGGTCCCTATCCCTATCCCTATCCTGATCTCCTGTAAAGGCTTCCTTAGCCTCAACTGGCTCCCTAATCTATGCCCTATCTCGTAAGGCCTAACCCTTAAGTCCTATTATTGCTGTGCACTTATACTAGTAACTATGGTGCAGCCCATGGAATAGTGATCATCGAGCACTACTATAGCATACCAAGGCCCATAACATGTAGTGGTCCCTGGGTCCACTATCTTATCTTGTGTCATCCCATCTCTATGGGACAACACATGAAAACTATCAAGTGCCCTCCATGGTCTAATGCAGGCCCAAAGTTGAAAGTCTCATGCTCTCTATGTGCATACCACATCTCATCCCTAGGAATTCCCTGGATGAGACCAAACTGTCACTGAACCATTTCAACGTGATACCACTCTAAAATGTGTCGGTGAATACCAATCAGAAAGTGGTCCACCTCAATGCTAATATCTCTGTGGCATCCTCATGCCACTAATATATATGGTATGATTGCCAAGTCACCATACATAGTCTATAGGTCATCAAATGCTCATCTATAGTAGGTTGTGTCACCTAGATGAGATCTGACATCCTCTCCAATTGACTCCCATCCCCTACAAGATGGATCATCTGGTACTCTAGCTCATAGCACTCCAAGTGGGCACCCAATAACAATATGTCCCATGAAGGCCCAAACCTATAAAAATGTTGTAGGAATCAAGATTCTCATCTTTCTATATGAAATCAGATGAATATCCTTATATAAATGAGCCAGTATGCACTGACCCCAAGCAAATACCTCCCCATCCATAATTTTGTGCACCACTCCTATCAAGCTGAGTGGAAAATGAGTCCCAGTCTTGTCAGGAAGTAGGTAGCCACTGAAAATAGCCATAAGATACATTGGTAGTGTGTAATCCTTATGTCTCAAAACACTTGTACAAGTATATTGCCATGCCCTATTGAGGAATGTCCTCTAGCTGAAATAGATCCCATATATGCTCTAAAACACGAACATGGTGGTGCACATTGTATGTAACCAAGCTACCTGGATGGGTACTCGAGGATCTGATATACGTCCTCCAAGCATCATGGTCATCTCACTAGTAGGAATTCTAAATGTCTGGCTCTCACTATGCCACCTCTCTACTAAGTAGTAAGGAGGTTATGGTCAACATGATGTGTGACAACTGTGTAATATGTGATAATCTGTCGCCTCCAAAATGACAATCAATCTACGTTGCTCTCATGAGAGAAAGTCCTTTCATATGATTGAAGGTGGTCCATGTCGCTCACACACATCTAAATTGAGTAATCTTTCCTATGCAAGATTACCCAAAAAAAAAAAAATTAACATTCATTTCTTTTAAAAACATCTTCCTAAGATGTTCTAATCACTCCTAATTTATTCTAAACATCTCCTAAATTCTTCTAAGGCCTTCTCAAAGGCTGAAACTCTGCCACTAGCACATGCCATTTTAACACTAGCATGCCTTTTAGCACTAGCACATGCATTTTAGAACTAGCACATTCAACGCTAGTGCAAACATTTTAATGTTCTTTCTCTCATTTTAATGCTAGTGCATGCCATGCTAGATGCCCCTTTTCACATCCATGCTTTAATTTTGATGCTAGAACGTGCCCTATTCTACCTAACTAATAGTGTAATGCCCATGCTCACATTTTAATGCTAGTGCATGACCCTTCACGCTAGTGCATGCAAGGCTACACTAGTGCGCTGAAAGGCATGTAGTAGTGTTAACCCAAAAAATTCCCTAGCTAAAACAAGTAATAAATGCACTAAAATTTAAATTTTTTTGTATTACATACTGGGATATCATTTGTTGGAACCCTCCCAAAACTCGAACTTGATCAATGTGATGTATATGGTTAATAATTCATGCCATCTCTCTCAAAGGTCAGAGAAAATCTCTCAAAAAGCAATAGAGTATAATAGCAAATAATGGGTCGCGATGGATTTTACCCCTCCCACCCTGCTATTTATACCCTCCAAGCCCTAATTCTTCATTTTTCTTACCCCTAGGGGCCAGATGACTAACATGTTCTTCTATTTTCTTCCCGTCATGTGCTAGCATTCCGTCACGATGATTATTTTTATTAAATGGTCATTTTTCTAACGTTTTCACCTCGTTGGGGCATGTTTTTGCTTCTGGTGACCTTTTCTTCTCCATGGGGCATATTTTTGCTTCTAGTGATTTTTTCAGGTGTACCACATATACCATCATTCTCTATATCATTTTCTTTTCAAAAAAAAAAAAAAAAAAAAAAAAAATCATTAAAAATCCAAAAAATGGTAAAAATTCAAAAATCTAAAAAATTAGTAAAATTTTCAAAACTCTAAAAATGGTAAAAATCATTCACACATCTGAATCATTTATAGGACACAACGTCCTTGAACATCAAAATTTTCCTACAAAACATATTTCTTTGGTCCTCACTTGTTCTCGCACATGACTTGTGGATCATTTGGATCTACCTCCATAACATAAAGTTGGTTTTCCTACTATGTCTTCCCTTCCTTACACATCTAGTTTTTTGGGGTAGTTTCATAGAGCACAAATGATTTTTCATAGGACCCATGTGTCCTCATTTATTCACCTTGCATGTATCCTTGCTTGGGGTGTCATTTTTAACCCTTTCGTTAACTCAAACATTTGGGAACTAAGTTAGATAACAAAAACATTGGTACAATTATCTTGAACGTTGTTTGTTTGAGTACATTTTTTTGTGCTTGTTTCTTTTTGTTGGTTTGCTTGTTTACTTTCTCGTATTGCATTACGTTATGTATGTTTGCTTTGAGTTAGTCCTTTCATAGTGCACAAATGTTAGTATTATGGATTTTTCATATTTTATATTTTTTGCATGCTTATATATAATAAAGAGTTGATGACATAGATCATAACAAAATGATGAGACAAAGTTGTTTCTAAGCCAGTTGGTATGTTGTAATCTATATATGAGTTTTCTTCATCTCCACTTTTCTTCATCACCATTTTCTTCTATCACATTTTTTTCTTCAATACCACCTAGGGAAATAGGGATTATATTTATCCCCCTTCCCCCTTGTTTCTTCTATCTATTGAAACATCATTTTCTTTCCCACTCACTCACATTACACACTCACCTCTTAGGCTTGTGTCAACTTCTTATTTTTTCCTTCTTCTTTTCAATCATCGATCAACCTCTTCCATCACCCCATCGACACTCGAGGGGCATCCTTCATTCTACTAATTTTTCTTCCATTCTTCAAAATTTACTTTTCTATAATTTTTACTATCTTTGAAGTGGCATCACTTGTTACACCACCCCAAAGAGGGGAAAATGTAGACACCTAAAATCTGCCTACGCAATTTTAATACTAAAATTGTACTAATTATCCTCTTTCCCATCATTTCATTATAATTAGTGATTTTTCACTAATTAACTAATGTTCCCTCTATTTTGGTCAATTAACAACACTTCGTTAATTAACTAGCCTTTACCCCATTCTAAATGCCAATTAACAACACTTTGTTAGTTATAATCCTCCTATAATCAATTAATTAACTATTATTAGTTAATTAAGCCTTTATAACCTTGTATTTAATTAATAAACCTTCTTATTAATTAAATCCCCTTTTAAATCATCTAAATCCTACCTATTTTCCTCTAAATCATCTCTAAATATATTTATAAGCTTATCTTAGCCTATTAATTAATCCTAGTTGATTAATTAAATCATCTCCAACTCCCATGAGTTGCTAATTCTAATCAATTCTTTCTAATCATGTTTATCTCTTCTAATTATACTTTATCTTTTATCCCACATTCACTAGGTTTGTAGCTTCTCCCAAATTGGAAAGCTATATAAATAACCTACCTCCTTCCTTCACACCTTACACCTTTAACCACACTTTTGCTAGTGATTATAGGCATATTGATAGAGCATTCTCCATTGTTGGAATAGATTCTTCATCTTTGCATCCATTTCTCTCATAGTTGAGTAGTAAAGGAAGATCCAAACATGGCCTTGTAGCCATTTTGGTGAGATCCTTTCCTCACTTTGGAGACAACATACAAATTGATTGCTTATGATCTAAATAGGCTCATATTAATTAGCAATCATACATTACAAAGCACATCCAATTCTAAGTGATGGATTTGCCTTGGTTTAGATTTTTTCCAATACACATTTCTAATTATACATATTATTCAAGTTAAAGTTCAATTACATTTACCTAGAGCATTGAATAAACTTGTTTTCTTTTATGTGTCCTATCTTACTCTTACAAAGCTCAAGCACACAAGAAACCATGAAGTAAATATCAAACATGCTTTGGAAAAAGAAATATTCCAAAGAACTACATGCACACATCATTATCACTCTGTGCATGCAAAGGTCACCCCTAAGATCCTTATCCCTCCCTTCCTTTAGAATTACACAATACACATTTTTCACTATTCCATTTGGCACACTATAACACTTATTCGACACGCTAATGTGCACAATTTCCTTTTGAATCTCTAAGGTACACTTTTCTTTTCTACTTTATGATACCTGAATCCTTAGTCACCAAAGCATAAAGTGGGGGCAAATGTAGTCACCGAATCACATACTTATTATGTACATCTAGCCTCTAAATACTTCATTTATATGCATGATTCCTAAGCAAGAGAACTAGTCATTAACAACCCTTTTACTTTTCTTTGACATTGATTTTATCCTTTTCATCTTTATTGCTTACTATTTTTGACTTGTAACTTACAATTTTACATACTAGTGACATCTTTCTCTACTCGATTTCCTTTGTTTACATATTTGAGCACCTTATACGGGACCACCTATTAGGGATAGGAATTCCTGGTGCTACTATCCCCTTTGGGTGCTTTTGTCCACTTTCTCTCTTTTGCTGATTTTTCAGATGTTACTTCTTTCTTATCTTTTTTATCACTCTTAATCAACCTTTCACTTGTTAACGATGGAACTTAAGCAAAGTAATAATAAATATATACATGAATTATTTAACCATTAGGGGGTAAACATTTCAAGAGGCACATACTATTACAAGGAGCTAATTATTTCTATCTACTACACTAAAGAATTCATTTTGGCACTCTATAATTCAATGTATAAGAGTGTTTTTTAAAATTCCATACCACACATTTTACATTGGGACAAAGTAGTTGTATCCCACTATTATTTATATGAATGGCATTAGGTCATCCTAACTCAAGGGACACTATTTCAATCACACACACACTATAACTATAATGAATCTAAAATGTAGTGTAACGCTTGGTGACAATCACATTGGGGTGACCGTCGAGGTCATCGATTCAAACATATGCATATTTTTATTCATTTAAGGTGTGTTTGAGTATCATACATGTAGATAGGTTTTTTTCATAGGTATAGGTGTGAGAAAGCAATGGTACAATGAACTTGACACAAACTAAAACAAATAAGAAGTGACAAAGAAAGAACCATGACCTAATCCCCTTTTGTAGATATCGGTGCCCAGATAAAAAACTAACACCCTAGTGGTCTGTCCCATTATAGGCGCTCCTATCCTTAAGATCATCACATTCCATAATCAAATACATATTTTATACATTCCAAAAGCTACCTTTCTATCATATTAATCAGCCAAGAATCTATTCCTTACATATACAAGTTCATCCATTCTAAAAACCCTATCTATCACTCTTTCTTGTACTTATTTAGCTTGATCTTGGATATCAAAATATCCTTACATTAGATCTAATTTTATTAAATTAGTTAGAAACCAAAGAGGGGGAGGTATTGTTAAAAATTGTTGGGGATTTAGTAAAAAAAATGTACAAAATAGAAATGATGTCGGGATATACATGGCTTAGTTGCAAAATCTAGGGCGAGCTAAGATAAACAAGGAGTAAGTTAAGTGAGCTCCAACATAAAAACAAGGGCCTCGAGACAAAAGTACGAGTGAGTATATTCTAAATCCAAAATATTGGGGAGCAAATAGTAAATAATGACCCCAAGCTTACATAGGAAAACCCGCTCATCGTTGGATAAAAAATTGACGAGTTATAACAACTCATAATTTTTTTATTTAAATAGATTGAAAAAGAAAAGTGTTGGCTAGATTTTATGTCATCTTGTATATTCTTGATTCACCAAATGAAAGTGCTATAAAATCAAAAACATTTAGGAATGTCACATATCAACAAGTTGATTTTCCTTTGCATTTGAGAGGGGAAGTTCCCTCATATGATGGGGGTTTGTGTTTTTTTGGTGTTTTTAACTAGAAAACACAAAAGGGAAAAAATGGAAAAGTGAAAGAAGGGGGAATAAGATAAAGAAGATGAGAAATCTATAATAGAATGGAATTAAAAATCTCCCGAGACAAACTTGAAATAGAACTTCTCTATCTTACATGAAGGGTAGAATATAATGAAGAGTGTAAAGCTACAAAGCACAAAGTCTTTATCACCTCTAGAATGCATAGATATGGCACAAAGTCCATGTACCTTGACAACCAACACCAAGTCAAAATATCACAACATCAAATACACCACGAAGGATAAAAAACATCAATGACATCATCCAATCATAAATAGAATGACATATTTTACAATTGAGGAACATTAATGTAGTAGTGAGAAAAGTATTGTATTCATGAGAATAGGAAGAAAAATAATGTACACAAAGTTACAATTATTATTCTCTAGTAGAGGGGTAGATAGAAAGAGTCCAAAAGTCTCCTTTATAATTACATCCCCCTTTTATAGGAACATGCTTTAAGAATGAGTTATAAAACTAATTTTAACATAACCTGACAACCTATGTTCTCAAGTTGATTGAACTCGAGTTTTACATAATAGTTTGAAAAATTATGATCCTTTAATAAACTCAAAATTGAGTTAATTAATTATATCATAAGATCCTATTCCTGAAAATTTGACTTGATAAAACACTAAAACAGAAATTGTATAATAATACAACCACTTTTATGCTTCATATCCCTTATCCATTTTACAACTACTCAAAAACCTTGATAATCTCCCCATGTTGTTGGAAGTCGTATGTGTCTCTCCTTTTAAGCTAAGGCATGAATGTCATAAAATAGGCTCAGAAAACCATAATTAGGAGAAATGAAAAAGTGGGCTAAAATTTATTTAATTTGTGAAGGTTTAAGTTATTCCCCTCTTTTTCCCATGCTTGCAATGTTTCAACTACATCTCCTTTACCATAAATTGTGCCTTTGGGTTTTCGTGATCTTTCTTTCCCTTTATATAGTTGTTTATTCTTTTGGTCATCTTAGAATTTTTCTTAGTTGTTGTTGTAATTTGAATAGAGAACTCCACCTCCTCTCTATATATGATGCATTCATCACCAATATCAAATGATATTTTATAAAAATGTATGATTCAAAATTGACTTACTTATTTAACAAAAATAAACTTTTAGTAAAACCCTAGAATATTTGAGTCACAACGCAATAATATACAATGAAGTACAGATTTTGACCTAAGAAATAAGTTATATAAAATTAAAACCCTAGTTGCAAGAGAGGGAATAAGATACTTAGTTGATTTCGCAATAAAATCCCGAAGTATGTCAAGCTGGAAACTGTTGAATAGGGGGAGGAATCTATCGTAACCATGCACAATTTTTTTTAGAACTATCAAAACAAGTCGGACTCGGGTGCCTAGGGCATTGTAGACCTATGTTGGGCTATCGTGACTAAGAAAATGGTCAAAAAATGATTTCATTTGTGTCACTAACCCTTGCTTCTTGTCATCCGTAGGTCATTTAGATGATTGTCGAGTTCTCTTGTAACTTGCAAAACAAAAGAGCACCCCGCATAACCCAAAAACACATCAAATACTAAAAATAAAAAAGATGCAAATGGGGATTAGATCGACCCCAACACTCACCCGATAGAGTGAACTTACACTGACCATTTCACTACATCTCAGACTCCATGTAGTTTTGCATGTGTGTGAAGAATCGTGCCCTAGGTGGCTCTTGTCCGCAGACACACTTGATAGTGAACAAGTAGCTAGATGTAAAAATGTAGATAGATGTTTGGATGTCAAAATGAAATTCCCCTCCTATGCATGTATGTTGAAAATGCAGTCCTTTTTCCCTTGGATGAATCTAGATGGATGCTTTAATGCTCTTGAACTTCCTTTGGATGCAACCTAGTTGGTGATAGTAGATGTTTAGAGCATGGTCCTTTATTATGGTCACGTAGCTTTATATTTATATAATTAGCTTGTTTGAATTTAAAAATTAACAACTAAAAGGATGGCCCATAAGAAAAAAAGATGCCCAAAAGATAAAAGAGGCCCTAAAGGGGCGAGTAGGATACAAAGAGGTTGGGAGCACCCTGAAGGATGGGGGCGCCTAGGCATTGTTGTCTAGAGTGATAAAAGATAAAACAATGAAGCATCAACTAGGTTGTAGGGTGTAAGAGGAAAAAAAGAAGACATGAACAAAGACAAGAAGGCTAAATACACTTGTTAATTGCTATTTTTATTGCTTAGGAATCATATGAATAGTAGTATGTGATTAGGACCTATAAATGTACCCAAAGTACATGATTTAGTGTCTACATTTTCCCCTAATTTATGTTGTTGAGTAAATAATTGATAACATAAATTAGATAAGAGATAACCATGTAGATAGATGGAGGAAAGCATGTTGAGGAGAGAATAAAAAGCGTGGAGTGATAAAAATGAAGCGTGGAAGATAAAGAAGAGGAAGTGACCCTAGGGGTGAAAGTATATGGTTTTTGTTGTGTTGTACCTATTTTTGTTGTCGCTTGATGCATTTAATGATGTGATTGGTTCTTTCCATAAGGACGAACCTATAAAAGAGAAGAGAAAAAGAGTAGAGAAAAAGAGTAGTCAAAGTTGTGTATGTGAAAAATTTGATCCAAATATGTAAAAAACATGTAAAAGTATGTAAAAATGTGAAAAGGAACATGTGCACATTATTCATGATGAGTGAAGAGTGTAGAAATGATCCTAAAAATGTTGTAGAAGAATAATTTTTATGGTGATCTCATGCTAAGAATGAGTTTTTTGGGAAATCTCACACCAAGTGTGAGTTTTTGGGCGATCTCACGCCACGACAAAATAATTGTTGAGGGAGAAAGGTCTAGTGTTAGTCTCCAACTTTGACTACTTCCCGAAAATTAATACACCACTTTATATGGTTTGATCCTTCTTTTTTCAATTTTGATCCATTTCAATCCAGTTTAATCAAAAAAATAGAAAAGAGGAGATAACATGCATGTTGATTGTTGGAGGACTATGCATGTTTGGTGAAAGACGCTATGTATTTGTTGAAATTGTCTTGATATGAGAAAAATATTGTAATTGACCCCTAGTCATAGTTTCCCGGGGAAAGGTTTGGGGCACCAAGGTGCTCATGTTAGTGTTTGGGTGCTAGAATTTGTGTTATGTTGAAGACCCAAGTCAGATTTTGGGTCATTTCGTAATTGAAGTGTGTTGTTCTTATACTATGTAGGTCTAAACTATGATAGTGTCTTGCTAGATGGGGTGACTGATTCACCCAATGTATGCTCCCCTCATTTGGGGTACATGTGACATCACGAGGAGAATACAACCTAAAATAGGACCCGATGTACATCTCGGCCCGAATCCCTATAGGGCGAAGGGAATGTGCATGGTAAAAACCAAGGCACACACAAATAAAGTGGCTAAGAAACATGTGTTAGTGTAAACAAGACAAATACATATATAGAAGACAATGTGTAAGCTAGCAAGAAAGAAGATAATGTAGATCGCGAAAAGTGGGTTTTTAACATGGGACACCACTTATAATGTCATAAGATAAGCGGGGCCGAAGCTGCCAAAAGCATGTAGTGTGCACCAAAAAAAAAGAATATAGCCCACCAATAATGCCAAACAATGGAAAACAATAGCAAGAAAATTAGTAGACAACCATGGTAGAAAATAGACTCTGTAAAGAAAATGTTACACATGAAGCACTTGTTAACATGTTAGAAAGATATAAAGTATGTCAAGACATGTATATATCAATAGAGTAGTGTGCTAATAAAGATAGGAAGTAGTATAAAATGAAACAATAACACATGTAGTGTGTACAAAAGTAGATGCCCCCAAGAGCCTCGATGGGATTGGTAAGAGGTATAGTGTCAAGCATCCATGTTGTGTGTAACGATCTATAGAAAGATTCATGAATAAGGGAATGTGCATGTGTATATAGAAAAGATAATGACATACAATGTATCCATCTAACATGTGTAACAAAGTGTACATGTAAGCATAAATAAGCACGAATAACTGTGACCAAGATATGTAGTATGTTGTCAATGTGATAGGAGCAACGTGCCCCTTGAGTGGATTTGTCTACATGAGATCATGTTTAATTATAAAATACCCCTCGGTAATCAATAATGAACCATGGAACAAGAGTACATCATCGAGAAATGGTTTGAACTATGTGTGCCAGAAAGATATGATTGACAATGCATAGAGCGTAATGTGTGAGTGAGGTAAGGTTAATTTCAGATTGATACCCTTAGCAGTCAATTATGAACCGTGGAACTAGATTGCATCATAGGGTAATGATGATACTGGTGTATCAAGATGTGTATGATTTATGAGGAAGACTATATGCAAAGAAGTGAGAATGCGAGACACTTGACAATGCTAGAATGGGGGAAGAGTAAGCATGATGCCCCCAAGTGCATGATGATGAATATATTATCCAAAAATGTGAAGGGAAAGGGTCCTCTGCTCGATGCTTGCAGAGATAAAGGTGTGTAACCATGCTCTAAGAATGGTGGTGTATGAGATATATGATGTGTCGGTGAATGAGATCTATGTGTATGATGCCTTGAAGGTGATGAAAACCTATGTGAAGGTGAATGAGGAGGTGATGTACATCTATGTGAAGAAGACCATGAAGGATATGTATACCTATGTGGAGGATACCGAGGAGATAATGGACACCTATGTGAAGGAAACCGAGGAGGTGATGTATACCTATGTGCAGGAGCACCAGTCAAATAGTGGACCTAGATTGATGCGATGGACTAGTGGACCAATGAGACTGAGTAGGTCATGTGTGGATAGGAGAGCTAGGAGCATATTGTACTTTAGACTTGAGAGGTCCAGGGGACTTGGATGCTCTAGCGAGACAAGGACAAGTTTTAATGGAGGCAAGAGGAAATCAAGTGGATGATGGAATGCCTTAGATAGAGATAAATTGCTTATCATGGATGAACTTAAGACACAAGTGAGTGATGGAAAAGATAGATTGGGTAGCATGAACCCATGGAAGACCTAAGAGAAAGTCAGAGCCTTCGATTGAATGTGCCATAATGAATGGAAAATCCATGGTGAGAGGATCAACCGTGAGTGGAAGTTTGACATGACCATAGAACTTGGGAATTGGATATGTAATTTGCAAGAGTGGATAATCGATAACAATAAGAAGTGCGAGAGAACACATAGAGAGAGGAGATGATGATATGATCATAGTATTATTAATAAAATGATATCTGATAGAAACATTGATATGTAGTGTATTATAAAAGAATGAAGCATGATAGTCATGATCAAAGCATGTAATGAGTGGTGGAGATGGTTCGACATGCACAACTAGAAAATCAAGAGCGCCCAATAAAGGAGGAGGCATTGTGTGATATGTATGATTGGATGAAGGATCAACCACTTTCTTGTCATGCTTAGGAAGAGGATCATTAAATATTTTGATCTTTTTATTTTCATTGATTGGTTGAGATGTCGAGGGTTCATGAAGCTCAATTGCATTGTTGTCCATTAGATCCTGAATAAGATGTTGAAGTCTAAAGCATCAATTTATGGAATTCCCAACACATTGATGATAATCAAATTTGATTTTTTTGTAATTGAGGCCCTTAGGGCAAGATGGACCTAGATCAGTGGAAGTGGAAGAGTAAAAGATTACTCTCAACAAGTTATGGCAGTAGAAGATGCAAGAGCGATAGAAATTTTTGTAAATATATGCTTCAGAGACTACCATTGAAGTTTCTCAGGAGTAATAACAATGTTAACAATTGGTTTTTCTTTAGATAGCTTAGTAGATGTCTTGAAAGTTGATTTGTTTTGAAAACTAGCCAAAGACAAAGCTTGCTCATGATATTTAAGATTTCCCATAGCTAATAGTTTACTTTCATGTAGCTTAAGAGTATGGTATAAATGATTGAATGATGGAGATGTCTCGAAGATGGCACTTTCTTGTAATGGAGACATGAGACTTTGGAAAAATAGATCTTAAAGCTCAAAGTTTGCAATTACATTAGACATCTTAGCTAAGTTGTTCTTATATCATAAGACATAGTCCACTAGATGTTATTTAGATCCTTGCTTGATTTGTGCCGGTTGAGGGTAAGAGATCTTAGAGCCGATATTGATTGAGAAATGAGAAAGAAAAACATAGGATAAATGTGTAAAAGATGTTACCAAGTGGAAAGGTAGATCATAAAATTTACATATTGCATAATCTTGAAGGATGTGAGGAAATATATTTCATGAGTAACGTATGCTCATTCACATAATCTAGACATGCTACGTGAATGCTCAAAGATGCTCTTGAGGATTGTCATGGCCTTTGAAGATGGGAAGATTAGGGGTGATGAAATTTGGAGGGAGTGGATAGGCTGAAATGGTGGGTGCAAAAGGAGTGTGAAGAAGTAAGGTGGAGTCAAGGGATGGAGATGTGTGAGAAGTGGTGAGTTGAAGTTGGTGAATTTGAGTTTGCAGATCCTGATATAAAGAAGTTAAATTAAGAGTATTTGAAGAAGATCAAGGTTGTGCATTAGAAGAATTAGGTTGAATGGAGGGAGTAGTAGTAGTGGGAATGAAAATAGGAATGTGAAGGGTTTGAGTGGAAGCCATGAAAACCAAAGAAGAACCTATAAGAGGGACATAAGAGGAATCTCAAGTATTTTTAGTAGCTATCAAAGCATGTAGAATATGTGGAAGATGTGTAGGGTGTTCACACATAGATTGAAAAAAATTAGTGACCTTTTCAAGTTATTCTTGATCAACATTTGTATTCTCAGCATAATATTGTTCACTATCGGATGTCTCAATGTATTGAAGAGGAACATTTTGAGAGTTCGAAAAAGGGTTATCAGATTCAACCATTGATTTAGAAAACCTTCAAAAAGATGGAGGAAGCTGGATTTGCTCAAAAGACCCAAAATGACCACTATAGGTAATGGGCATAAGAAGAAGATACTAAAAGTAAGGTGGAATTCAAGTGATGGGTTCACCAAATGATTTAACAAAATTAAACTTTTGTAAAACCCTAGAAGATTTTGTAGAGTCACAACGCAATAATAAACCATGAAGCAATGAAGTAAAAATTTTGACCTAAGAAATAAGCTATATAAAATTGAAACCATAGTTGTAGAGAGGGAATAAAATACTTAGTTGATTTTACAACAAAATCCCAAAGTATGTCAAGCTAGAAACTACTAAATAGGGGAGGAATCTTTTGCAACCGCACACATAAATTTGCGAGAACTATCAAAACAAGCTAGATAAGGGTGCTAGGATTAGGTCGGGGGCACAGGGCACTATAGACCTCTTCTAGGCACCCATGACTGCAAAAATAATAAGAAAATGATTTCTTCTATATCACTTTGATGTTTATAACCCTTGTTTCTTTTCACCGTAGGTTGCTAGATGTTCGCCAAGTTCTCCCTGCAACCTAAAAACAAAATATCTCCTACAAAACCCCAAAACACATTAAATCCATATTACTACAATGCTTATGCCCAAGAACATGTCCATCATCGTATTCTATACTATTAATTTGATCTCATGAATTTCTCAAAATCAAAGAGATAACTCTATAAATGAATATATAGGGATATTTTATAGGAAGATATTGGCTCCATATAATTTGTATGCAATTCTGGAGAACATGTTTTGTTGAGGCATTTTGTTGAACATTTCACATAAAATCTCTAACTTCTATATTGTATTCTTGTTGAAAAGTTATCTAATGTTCCTTAGATGACATTTTCCATGAATAAGAGGCCTCTACTCTAATCCACAACTATTATTCATCAAACTATTTGAAGATATACCATTTTTCTATGCTCATATTCCTTTTTTATAGTTTGGGAGAAGTGCACACAAATTGTTGAAGTTATGGAAGAACTTCCCCATCGGGATTACACAGTCACTTTTGTGAGCTTGGATGGTGCCACACTACATATATTTAATCCTATCTCACTTCCATTTCATTTGCATGTTGTCATGTAAATGTGCAACAGGGAAATTGACAATTTCTAAGCATGACAATGATACCCATGTACCAAATTTTTCATGTTTTATCATTTTGAGGCACCCCGGGTCTACCCAATCGTTCAGTAACCTCCCAATTGGTGTTAATTCATTCCCCTAGTTGATTTAGGAAAGTTAAATCTACCCCCTTAGGTGATTTTACGTGTTCTTGAAAACTACTATTTTTGGGCAGTATTGGAAAGGGCTACCACTAACCTTCCTAGGAATAGAGCAACCCCCTGGAGTGGAACGAAGGAGACAAATCCAAAATGAAGGTGAATCAAAGGAATAAAAACATCATCGAAGTGATTTTGGAGATTCTGTAATATTTGGGGAGTTTGGAGAGTTTTGATCGAATTAGGGTTCACGAGGCCTAGGCAATGCATAGGTCAAAATAATCTGTTGTGCTTCCGAAGGTGATTCTAGGAGCTTTGGATGGAGTTACGAACAAAACAAAACATCATCGGAAAGGTGGAGCACCAGATAAAAACTCCTATTTTTCATGGATAAAAGAGAATAATAAAGACATGATACCATAACCATTTGAATTTTATGGATATTTCCATTCAAGATCATATAAAATTTCATCAAAAAGTCCATCGGGAGCTCAAGTTATCGCGTTTCAAGTTTCCCTCTTGGAGTGAGTTCAAGAGTTAGTCAAATTTTGGGAGGATGCATGTCAGCTCTAGGAGCCTGGTGGGATTTTGTGTCCCTTCAAGGTCAGGGAAATCACACATGGAAAAATGTGCCTAGCCCCTAAGGAGACTTCTGGTCACCCATATGACCAACTTCCAGCCCCTCAGTGCTTTAAAGCTGATTTTTTAGCCTTCATTCCATCTTTGTTGGATCTCCGCCACATGTCATCACCTTTCTCACTATGTAATTTGATGTCCCTCACATCCCTTTGAGGTGAGGGACGCAGGGACATGAAAATGCACCCAACTCAAACTCAAAAATTTGAATTTTTTTCTAATTGTTTGTTGCTTCTTGCGCTTCTCACTGTTAGAAGAAAAGTTGTAGAGAACACCTCAATCCACCATTGTTTCTCCAAACTAGATCCACCATAGCAACCAAACATTCCACTCCATGAATATGCATAGGTTTTAAATAAAATATTGATTGAAAGAGCTAGAGGAACAAAGAATGAAAGAGAAGAGTGAAGGAATTCTTTAGAAACCTCCATTGTCATGAGACGAAGATTCAAACATATCTTGCAAGCTAGTGCATGAAACAAAGAACCATCTGATTCTTGAAGTTCTTCACTCTCAAAGGCCATTAAAAAATCACCTTCAAACCTCCCATTCATAGAAATGAATTCTCATAGTGAAGAAATTTCACTTCCGGCTCCACGAAGAACAAAGCTCAATTTCTCATCAAATCGACAAACTGGATGAAAGAAAAAGTTTACCAGTGAGACAAGAAGTAAAAACCTATCACAATGGAGTTGATTTCATCACAAATAGAGAAAAAAATAGACCTGCAAATTTCAAGCTCCATTAATGGCCACCATGACATGGTATTAGAAAAATCGGTGAGCTACCTCCACTTCTCGGGGTTCAGTTGGCGAAATTACACAAAAATTGAGGGAATGATCATTAAAAATCTTGTTTCGCATGAAATAGTTTTTGTACCATGAAGTCTATATTTTTTAAGGATATGGAGGACTGATTTTTCATTAGTGATCTTCCCTGTCACATGAGGAACATCTACAAAAATGGCAGCGAGCTACCTCTTCACTTCTTAGGGTTCCAGTAGGCAAAATCACGTAAAAATTGGAGAGGGAATGATTGTTGAAAAATATAGTTTCATGTAAACTAGTTTTTTTGTTATGAAGTCCCTATTTTTTAGGGTTATGGAGGGCTGTTTGTTTTTAGTATTTTTCCCCACCGATGAAAATATCATTTTCCCACTTGTTCAGACGAAGGAATTACTCAAAATGCGGAGCGTGGAATCCCAGAATAAAACCTAGATTTTCAAAACCTATTTTGTCGTAATTTTACATTCGCATTGCACTTAATAAAAATAGGATGATTTATACATATGGGTCTATTGCTTTGGGTAAGCCACCATTTGAAGAGGCTACGAAGAAGGTAGTGAACACAGAGGGAGTATCACAAGAAAAGTCATCAAAAAGGTCATCTCGGCTCGCAATTGACACTTACTAAAAATAGTAAGTGGTTCCACAAGCCCCTGTTATAAATAACCAGTTGGTCCAAAAAGTGAGAGAAACAACAAGAAGATATAATACAAGCTACCATAGCTGGTTGAGGTTGGGAAAAGCTAACTATGACACTTACTAAAAATAGAAAGTTTCACCATCCGTACTTACTAAAAATAGTAGGTCATTCGAAAAGGTAAGTTTGGAACAATGGGACATAAAGGGATGATCATTCAGGTCAACATGATCATTCTGGATCATCCATGGGAATTTATCATAGGGAATCCTAAACTCATCTTAGGGAATTCAACAAAGTGTCTCTCGACACTCACTTTGTGGTTCGAGTTCAGCAGGAGTATATTATGCATGCTTTGGAGGTTATGGTCATCAGAAGAACCATTTAGTAGTGTTTTTAAACACTCATTCCAAAGAATCTATGAGCCAATTGGAAGGAGTTTCACACAATTTTGAAGATTCAAAGTTTCATCACATTGAGCTTTCCATCAATAAGGATCAATGGAATTCATTGGGAATGAAATTTCCTCCTCTTCTTCTCTCGCTCTTTCTCTCTCCTCTTCCCCAACTTTCTCTCTCTTCTCAATGTTCTAATTTTTCATTGGGGTTGCAATTTTTCATATGTATCAATGTTCCTAATGTAATAAGTCACCTTTATGTTATAAAAAGGGACTTAAAAGTTTCCTAGGAAGTTGAAAAGTTTTAAGTTGTGCGAGGACATATGAAAAGGCATTGGGGGGTAGATGATGAGTCACCTCTCATTCTATAAATTGTAAAGCCATTCCCATTTCAAAGGGTTGGTGATTGATTTTGTAAACTCAAGAGTGCATTAAGAGAACAAAAGAGATCCAAATTCTTCCATTCCTCTCATTCTTAAATTTCCTTCATTTCCCCACTATGTATAACTTTGGTTCGAGAAATCAATACAAGGAGTTTCTAGATTTCTTTGACTAAGGGATTTCATGATACTTTGTGCTCATTAAATTCTATTTGGTCTTATTGCTACTTGTAGAGTTGTTTCCTCTTAATTTAGTGCATGTGATGAATTTTCTAACTAGTGTGTGCATGAATCTGATTTTCTACTGTAACATCAGTTCCTCGAACTCATATTCTCACTCCATTTCCCACTTCTAGACAAATTCCTCTCTAGCAAGTAATTGCTAGTTTTTCTGCAGGGTTTGTGGAATGCCCCTGTTGGATCCTTCACCATAAGGCCACCTGGAGAAAACTCACTTTCACTCGCACATGCATATACGACAATTGCACCAGTTAAGTAGAGGGACTTAGAATCCCATAAGATCGACAAGGAACCCACAAATTAGTCTCCAAAAAAATTTCTCATCAACACTTTGCATTACTTTGTCGATGAAAACAAAAAGGAGTTCTTTATTTGATGTTACTCGAGGCATGATTTCAAGCACATTCTTAGCCGTATCAATTGCGAGAGCTACACTTTATCTAGATGCCCTTGTTTTTGATAATGTGAATATATAGTATGAGAAAACTAGTCCTCTTGTCCATTATAACAAAATATATTAGTTTAGCTCAGTCATATTTCCACAAATATGATCTCAATAGATCAAATTGTTTCTACTCATTGTCTTATTTTTGAATTCGGGGAACCTCAGAACATTGGAACTGTTCCTTTAGTTATATATAAGACCAAATTTACCGATGAGAAGCACATGACATCATGGGGAGTGTAGTTGGGTGAAATAATCCTTCAAAGAAATTATAAGAACCACTCTCTACTTCCTAAAACATTGTAATATATCAGTAATTTATTTATTTTATTGTTCTCCTTACAATTCTAATAAGATTAGCACTAAAATCCATCTCCCGCCAAAACTAGACTAGTTTATAATTTTTTTTTCGAATTCCATGTATGGATGTTTTATGTTATTCTAAACCCCATTAACTCAACAAGCTCCAAGAAATTATAAATTTATTTTATTTAATAAGATCAAATGATTTCTTTGTAATAATAATATAGGAAGAATTTCCATTTGCACAAATCATCACGTTTCTTATCCTGAGCCAATTTTGACACTTTAAGGAAACATATCCTTTCACATTCCAACATTAAATCTGTCACATCATTTTAATAGTGATATTAAAATAATATCAAGGAGATGGATTCCAAAAGAGATCCATTAGTAAAATTATTAAATCAATAACTTCTAACTTAGTTCCACACATGGATTACAAGAACAAGGATATCACTTCTTATTACCATTGGAATAATAAGGTAAAATAAGAGATCATACCACAATTTCTTCTTTACAAGAAATATTATTACAAGAATTAACCATGGAATTTTCAAAATATAGTACAACCATCTTACATTCCTTCTTTTCTTACACTTTAACAAGAACTACAACTTTAAAATACAAGTGGATAAGCCTCTTGTAGTCATTTTTATCCCTATTACAAAAGAAAGGAACCCCATGCATGCCGACCTATCACCTAGCGAAAGCGGGCACTCACCAAGGCATGCGCGGGTGCCAAGTCTCTCTTTTATGTGAGTTTTAGTGGGAAACATCATCTATGATTTGTGTTTAAAAAGACCTTCAAATGGGTTCAGGACATACAAGAACCATAGGGCTCAGAACGGCCTCTAGATCCTTGCAGTCATTTCAGGTAGAGTACTTTACAGAATCTATAATGTGCATCATTTCAAAAAGAAACATACAAGCATCCATACTTAGCATGAAAGGAAAGAGAACTCATGAGAGATAAGTATGCATCAGAATCATTGATATTCATGTATATATATAACAGGTAACCTCATTACATCCATTGAGCCATTACAGAGTGTCACAGAGAAGCGGACCACGGTCATACGCAATGCACTGGACTTATGTAAATAAGATACCAAAAAGAAAAATTACCCCAAATGTAATTATCCAATAGCAGAGTCCTCGTAGTAACTCTGTAGAGCTCGCCCATACTCTATTTCTCTATGTCTCTTTATCTCTCTTCTTTTACTCTATAGGTGCTTGTATTTATATCTCTCCTAGACTGCCAACTCACCCTCCAACGCCCTCGATCCGGTGCCACATGTCCGAATGTGGTCCTCTATGCGAGCATGCTTCTCCAGCCCGAGCTTTCCACTTTATCCCATGATGTGCTTCTAGAATCTTCTAGGATGCTCCTTCCTATGCCAACCACCACCAGCAGTGGCACCTTATCCATGATCAACCGAGTCATGCTTTTCACGTGCTCTACTCCGGACATCCAAATTGACTAAGTCCCAAACCCTGGCTCTATCCTCACATGTCGTGTGTGCTACATGCTTCCTTAAACCCTTCTCTTAAACCCTCCTTTGCATGCTTTTTCCTTGCACACTATTCCATAACCTTGGGACCTTGCACACCTACGCACCTTCATACTTGGTCAATATTATAGGGGTCCAACATCACCCACACTATGCCCATTCTCCGTCTGTGGAAACACTCCACTTAACCAAGATGTATGTTGCCTTAAGGAACCAAGGTGTAGTCTTAAATTTTGCAAAAGAATAAAGGAATGAAAGAATTGGGGGAGAAGGAAGAATGGGGGAATAAACTTAGCAAGCTAGGAAAATCCTTCCGCAAGTATACCTCTAGCTTGTTCCATACGTCGACCTCACTCTGTGCCTTCTGATAGAGGTCACCGATCAAGGTGCTCACCTCATCAAAACTTAGGCCAATTACCGGGTGCCGAAGTTTCAACGATATTCTCCATCTCCTTGCCCAGGTCTTTGAGTGTGTCCATCCTCTTGGTAATCTAAGGGTATAGTTCTTTCAGCCGGGCCTTGATTAAACCCCTTAATGTTTCAATTGCCTTAGATTTTCTTTCTACTTTGGCAAGAACCTTGTCCCTCTCTACCCTGTTTCCTTTATTCTTCTCTTGGAACTCCTTTAGCTCCACTTCGTGTGTGGTGACCAAGGTGCTTACTACCTTATCCCTATCTCGCACAAGTATCATATGCAGCCTCGCAGATTGGGCAACGACTTTAACCTCTGCGAGCACCTTGCTATACTCAACAATGAGCACTACCACCCTCAACCTATCCTCTTTCTTTAAGTGCGTGGCCACTTCCTCTATAGACTCTAGGGCCAAAGGTCATCTCTCCATGGTGAGGATGTGCATTAGATCTTCTAAGCATTCCAGAGTGGATGCATACTTTTGTGCGGGTGGCACTAGGTATGGGTGCTTTAAAATGATGGCGCTCTTGATAGACTCCACCTTCTTGTATACTTCCTGCACCTTTGTCTTCTCATCCTTTAACTTGCACCTCAGCTATGCACTGATCAATTCTTCTTGCTTCAAGCTCTTGGCCTTCTCAGCTAACTCCTCTTCTTTCTTCCCTACATTTCCCTCTAGCACTCTTATTCTGTCATTGCACGTAAAGAGCCTAGCCTCTGTCTTAACCGTGACCTTGTTGAGTGCATTACAGACATGCTCATCCAAGATTTCCTAGGAATTTACCAAGGGATTGGCTCCCTTAGACTCTGGTACTGTTATGATTGCTCCTCGGAAGTATTCAAAGTCCGGCTCATCAATGTGGGATTCAAACACCCAAAAGAGCATCTTCTTTGTCCTAGGTACATGCCCTCCTTGTCAAATGACCCCATGGCTAAAATCCTTTATGTGAGTACAGTGTTCTAGAACCATGCATGTAGCACCTTCTTTGAGTCATCAACGTAGCCCATCACTTGTCTTTACTCGTATCAAGGGTCCTCCTACCCAAGCACGTGTCTTTGGGAAAACTCACCGTTAGAGTGGGACCTCCTCTCAAACTGTCATGTTACTTTTCAATGTTTTCCTCTTTTCCTTTCCCCAGCAATATGTCAGCTGCGCTTCAAATCTTGGTCTACTAAGGCCTTGATCATTTTCTTTACTGTCTCTCTCTCGCTACCTCGCTTATCTGCTCCTTTGTGAAGCGTATGGGATCCTCGCTTCTCTATGCCAATCTCCTCATTCCTTTCCATTTCCCGGTGCATTCCCCATTCTCGTGTGCCTTTACACCGTGTGAACATGAAATCCTATTTCTCTTCTCCAATCTCTTCTTCGAATCATACACGCCGAAGACATGTGACTCCTAGTCTCTTTCAGTTCATCCTCCTCACCGTCATATTCTTCACTCTCATCCTCTCTTCCACCCATGTACTTCTCCAAGTTGTCAGCGCCTCCTCCGAGTCACCTTCCTCTTCCATCCTCGAATTTTTCCCGAGAGGTGATTCTTTGATAGGGGACTCAAACTTCTCTTCTTTCTCCTGGCGACTTCTCCTTGATGAGGGGTTGTTCTAGTGCCTCTCTTTCTTTGGTGTCTTTTCCTTTACTGTAACATTCCCATTTTAATACTTTAGAAACAAGTGAATTTTTTATTTAATATAATGTTCACTATTTAGAACAAACATTCCATGCCAATCGAATTCAAATAGATAACCATATGCAGTTGTAATGACTTGGTGATCCACCGATCTATTCATTCCATAACTCGGTAAGCTACCGATCTATTTATGTTATCTTAAGTATTGAATACATATTATATACTTTGTATACTTGGTTTTCCTACCCTACACCGGGTACTGAGTGATCTGTTTAAAGAACATATCCGAATATCTATTACTAATATTCATCTGATATCACATTGTTTTAAACTTGGTGACGTAGGACAACACAACTAGTAGCTTGTGATACTTTGGCCAAAGTTTTACAACACACTATGTATGTCACTATTCCTAGATGACATACTCGTCATATTGGAATACATCCTTCACCTCACTCCTCTATTATCATGATTGGTCTTTACTGACTACCGTCAGTCCACTTGTCCTAGGTTTAACCCTAGCCCTAGTTAGAAACATAACTTATTATAGGAAGATGCTCACAATGGCTTAGGGTAAATGGGCATACTCGGTTGACCTAAGTCAACCGGATGTGCCAAGGTACCTTGAGCCATTGGAAGCTACTTCCTATCCTAAATATGCCACTAACCTGACCTAGAGAGAAACTAAGTTCAAGTCCAAGTTCTTATTGTGTGTAGATCTGGATGATCAATGTGGAAGGGTGATGCCACATGTCAACTACAATGTTGTATTCTTGAGAAGACCCAAGTCTTCTCGAAAGTACAACCCTGTAGTTGGCATGTGCCAACATCCTATAGAAACTACCTCATCGAGATGTACATACTCCAAGGAGATCATTAATGAATTATTAATTTGGATTAAGTCTTGATTACAACAACCCTGCTAAACCCTAATCCAACACTCCATAAGTTCTTTCCTAAATTTGTTTCATTTAGTCCATGAAGAACTTCCTTATCTTATGATTGCTTTTAAAGTTTGTTTTTCATGGTTTAACCAACAGTTAACCAAAACAGGACAACGATATCATAAGTTTCATTAAAATGTACTTTAATTTCAGGAAGGTTTAACAACCGCATATATCCAATTAAAGTAGACTTCATACAAAATGAAGTCTAATAATTAGTAATCATATCTCCAAACCTTTTAGGTTTATATTCAATTGAGAGAGAGAAAGAGTCTTTCTCTACATGATTAAGTATTAGGGTATATCATTCCCAATATCCATATTTCTTAATGCATGTTCATTATGCATCACATTATTATGTTAAATTGTTTAGATAAAACACATCATATTATGCAACTCAACAAGTTGCTTCATTATAGGGAAATTGAACTAATTCCCATTATCCATTTTATCAAAGATAACAAGATAAGCATAACATAATATAAAGAATATCAACAAGATGGAACTTTCATCTTCTTTATAAAAATACAAGATAGTTTACACAACCAATACAAATAAATCACAACTCGCAATTCATCATTACAACTTATAAAATTTACAAGACTATGCACTTTAGGAAACTACATAACAACAACCCTCATTCTATAAAGTATACAACTTTTCTTTTACAATACAACAAAAGAATGAATCAGAATTCTTTACTAAGAATTATACATATATCAGCCAATGCATCATATAAGTTTTTGCCTTCTTTTACCACTTAAGTCATCCATCTACAAAAATAGCTAGCACGGGTCAGTTCAATGAATTGAGCATGATAAGCACTAATCATTAAAATGAAGTGCATTCCACTAATTGTTTCATTAAAGCAACACTACTTTAATGAGATAATTAAAACATCATACAATCAACATAAGTGATAAAAAAAATAAAGGAAGTACATTAATAAATCTAGATCAACTTTAAAAGAGAAGAGAAGAATATAATAAACAATATCTTCCTAAGATCTTTAAGTTCTATTAATCCTATCAATGGCTTGTAAACAACAATATATCTTGCCATCCCATTGTCTCATAATTCTATCCTAATAGAATACCACATTTATCTTTTCTAAGAGACAAAATAAATGAATACAACATGGTTCATTCTAGGATGATTCATCTAATCATAAGTAAGGAATAAAAGAACCATTATGTACCATGCCCAAACCTATAACATCTGAAAAATAGACCAGATTAATAACATGAGTTACATGTTCCTTTCTAGGTAACAACCTTACACATTCAACATTAGAATATACATCAAAATATAATTCCATAATAATACAAGAAGGTAAGGAAAATCAGAACAATCCAACTACAATTCCAATTCCAACTCTTCATGTTAGAAGTTATCAATCAAAGATTAGAAAACAATGTTCACAAACAAAGCAGCCCCGAAGAGGAGTTAATCTCTACTCAAGTTCTTCACAAAAGATAAAGAGTACAAGAGACAAACCTACTCCTATCCATATAAACTAGGCAAAGACTAGTCAACAATAGTCGAACCCATAAGTATCAATTTACTTAACAACAGAACCTTCTTGGCTACTAGCTCTCAACATTATTTTAATCAATGATTCGAACAAGGTAGACCAACAGGTCATGAGAAATCACTATCTCAAAATGGAATCGAGTATAGAAAAGTTCAAACATTGAGCCTATCCAAGGACAGAGAAAAGGTAACTAAATAAAGAAACAATGATAAATTATTTTTTCAACTGAACAAGAAGTTCTAGTTTCAAACCAATTCAGGATGAAAGCATACTGCAGATCCCGAACCAATATACTACTCACAAAAGAATATATATATATATATATATATATATATATATATATATTTCTTTCTCAAAGAGAAACCAAGGTCTTATTCACTGTATCAGTTGAGAATAACATCCCAAGACAACAAATGATAAGGTTCAGAATTACCTACGAACCCAAGACTGGAGACTTACAAATGCCTCTCCACTAAATACAAAAGGTAAGTAGTAATTCAAAAGAATCAAACTCATTACAACTGAATGGAGAAGGAATCCTTCCTGATAACTTCAGTGTCAAGGTAATAACCCAAATCTTCCACTAAGGCCCAAATTTATTTAAAGAGAGAGAAGAGGGAGAGCTAGAACCAAAAACCCAATAAGAAGTTGTCTCGATCTTAAATTCCAAAGCAACAAGAACAGAATATCAAAACAAAACTTCACAACCATGAAATTGTGATAGTGGTGCCTTAATATAAAACAATACAGTCAACCTAGAATGTGGGTTTCCTCAAGACAGAGGGGAAAGAACATCCCATTCTATTCTCATACCAATACCATCTCAAGGGAGTCATTACAATCATAGAACTGAAGTTCTACATTTCTTAAGCCAGACGTTTAAAGTTCCAAATCTCAAAGAGATTTTTAAACGACTCAAACAAGCTTTCCACATAGTTCCCTGGTGAGTAGTTCACTCAAGTAAAGAGTTATAAGCTTAGTCATTTAATAAAAGAATAACCCAATACAAAATACTAGAACATATTGAATGAATCGACCCAAATATGAGTTCATAACACTCAAGTGTTAAATAAAGTCTGAGAGACATGAACCCAAGCTTCAAACACAAACATTCAGAACTACACTAACAAAATAATGCGAGTACAGTGCTAAATATGAACTCCAAGCAACAATTCAGCAATGCATGAGTTTTCCAAACACTGGTTCTAAAAAAATGAAGCTCCAACACGGGTCTAATGTCAAAAAAAATAAACACAAAACCCAAATCAACCCAAAGAAAATAAAAATAGAACTCAAGTTTCCCTTAAGCTCAGATCCATATATTTTCACGACAGTTAGTTCAAAGCACATTAACTTTGAATACAAGCTCTAGAGAGAAAAACAAAGATATATGAACAAGTTTCTAATACCATTTTCACTTGCATGCAGGTCATAAAACTAGCACATAGAAAGGTATTTTCCAAACATCACTATTTTTTTTTGCCATGGATACAAATCCAAACAACACAAAGATTCACCAAACCCAACAAGAAAAATAACTAGACAGGTATGAAAACATGAATCTCATGAGAGAAGAGTTGTTCTAATGAATCATTTAGAAGAACACAAAGAATTTTAATAGTTAGAGCCTATCATGCCTGATAGTGCTTCCACCAAATCGAAGGAGACTTCCAGCTGAGCTTCCAACTCTTTTTCTCCTCCACAAAAGATCAACAATCAAACTTCTTTTCCTTCTATGCCTCAAATACTTTCCTTGATCAAAAATAGGCTGAAGAAACCAAAAATAGCTTTGAAGTGAAGGTCAAACTGCTGGTTCGAAGAACCAGTTAGCTCCATGTAGAGAAAAATCCACCATGCATGCAAAACCAAATGACCTCCTACAAACCTACCTCCTAAGTTTCCAAGATGGTTTGCACACAAAGACCGAGGCTCATAAATTCCATAAATTCCATTCAATCCAAAATTCCACTTATATTTCCTTGCCACCACCTCCTAAATCTAGTGAATGCCAATTCAATACAAAAATACAATTCCATCCTTTAGTGGAGCTTCCACGTAGGCCTCCACCAAGTCTACTTAGCCCCCTGCCAAATCTGGTAGTACTTCATCATTTAAACCCTTTCAAATCATTTAAATGCCATTGGAACCATCACCCTTGTGTCATGTGACCCCTTTAGGTTCCCTTTAATAGTTTAGGTTAGATTCAAATAGAACTTAGGTTAGTTTAACAATTACCAACATAGGTCTTAAAACATTAGCCATTAGAATTCCCACCTTAGGTTAGGTTCAATTCATAACCCTTTAGTATTAGGTAATAGCTAAAATAGCCTAGTATCACTTTAGTAACCCTTCCCTAATCCATTTAGCACAATGCTTAGGTTAGGATGCCAAACCCACAATTAGAATAAGAGGCTTAGGTTAGAACAAAATTCAAATAAGTAAACGTAGCTTAGAACATAGTTGTTCTTACCTAGCTTAGGTTATTGTTAGGGTAATCCATAGATTTTTTTAGGACTTTGAACTTCTCCTCAGAGAATTGAATTTTTCTTAAGTCCTTAATGTCCTACCAAGATCAATCACCAAAGACCGAGCACAACATACAATTGAATGAAAACACATTCAAATAAGACCAAGAATTAGTATCATACAAAGTTCAGTCTTATGTCCCTTAAACTACTGAATGCCAATTTATCATTTAGTCTATGAAGAGGATTTGAAACATTCCTTGGATCACTAAAATTGATCCAAGGATGAGTCAAAAGAAGAAATAAGTCTGTAACTCTTAAAACTAGATTGCAACTCCTCCTTCCAAAGTGAAAATGAATTCTTGATAACCATAAATTTAGTCTAATGATTTTAAGAATAGAAAAGATTTATCCTTATCAAGCATGATCTTCAATAGTCAAAAGAACACATCTTTATCCAGAAAATCACATGTCAACACTTGAATGCAAAAAGAGGAATATATCAGTTGTCGAGGGTGTTACATGCTTCCCTCCTAAAAAGAATCATCATCCCGATGATTATCTCATTTTTAACAGATTGCATCAAGGAAAAATCATCTTATTCACTTTTCTTACCATATGTCAAAAACATATCAGAATTATTAAGTTCCAAAAATCAGCATTACATAGTTGTTTATTCAAAATAAATAAATATCTGCCCAAATTGGCTTACTTATTGTATTATAAAGATAAAATCTCAATTTTTTTATCAGTCAAGAATCAATCCTATTCAAATAGATATGGAAAATAGTTTTCATATCCTCAAGGTTTTCCCAAGTTGCACTCTCTTCATTAAACTGGTCCCATTGGACCTTGCATTGACTTATCTCACGATTTCTCAAATGCAATTGGTGAGTTTCAAGCACTCATATGGGTTTAACCATGATTATTCTGGGTCTGGACCTACAAGGAATTCCAATTTAACACATGTGATAAATCTGAAACATATTTCTTAAGCAAAGAAATATGGAAAACATCATGCATTGTGACAAGGAGAGGTAATGCTAAACGATAAGCTATAGGGTTGATTACTTCAACTATCTCAAAAGGTCCCACAAACGAGGTGATAACTTGGGCCTTGCCAAAAGTTATAGAACTCTTTTTTGGTTTAACTCAAAGAAAGACTTTCTCACAAGTTCAAATTTCCTATCAACCCTCTTTAAGTCAGCATAACTCTTTTGCCTATCTCTGCTTGCTTCTTTCAAGCGTTCACGAATCAATTTAACTTGTTGTTCCATTTTAGTAAGAATTTTAAGTCCAATTACCTCTCTATCCTCTATGTTGTCCCAACTAACAGGGGTTCTACATTTTCTTCCATATAATGCCTCGAAAGGTGCCATCTTAAGAGAAGCATGATATGTATTATTGTATGTGAATTCAACTAATGGAAGGTACTCTTCCCACTTATATTGTTGATCCATGCAATACATCTGTAACATATCTTCTAAAACTTGATTTACTCTTTCAGTTTGTCCATCCATGTTTTGGATGATACATAACTGAAATTCAGCTTAGTTCCTAGAGCTGCATTAAGCATTTGCCAAAATCTTGACGTCATTCTAGGATCTCTATCCGAAATGATTAATTCAGGTACTCCATGTAATCTGAAAATTTCATGTACAAATATTCTTGCCAAAATAGGAGAATCATCCTTCAGATTCCCAGCAATAAAATGTGCTACCTTTGTTAGTTTATCCACAACTACTAAAATAACATCATGTTTATTTCTTGACATAGGTAACCCTTGTACAAAATCCATGCTTATTACTTGCCACTTGTATTGTGGTATGCTATGAGGATACAAAAAACCGGTTGGGTGCATATGTTCGCCTTAACATGTTGACATTCAAGGCAATGTGTCACAAAGTCTATAACATCCTTTTTCATCCCTTTCTAGAAATATTGTTGTTTTACATCAGCAAGCATCTTTGTAATGCCAGGGTGTCAGAAAAAGGTGAATTGTGAAATTTATGCTAACAATTTCTTTCTCAAATCATTTAGTGAAGGTACATAGACTTTGTTTTCAAATCGTAAGATTCCTTCTTTATCAAAGTGAAAACCTTTATACCTCAAATCATTGAATCTACAAGCAAGTGCTGCTTTTACTTGCTGAAAGTAAGAGTCAGATTCCATAACACTTTTTACTTCATCCTTAAACTGAGTTCTTAACGTTATAAGAGTAGAAATGTGCTTCCTACGACTTAGAGCATCAACCACTCTATTTTCTTTACCCTTTATATAACTGATGTCAAAATCATATTGAGACAAAAATCTAACCACCTTCGTTGTCTTGCATTAAGATTTGGCTGAGTGAAGATATACTTCAGTCCAAGGTGATCAGTTTTCAATTCAAAAGGTTTACCAAGTAGGTAATGTCTCCAAACTTGTAGTGCATGAACAATGGTAGACAAGCTCTAAATCATGTGGAGCATAATTCAACTCATGTAACTTAAGTTTTCTACTTTCATAAGCTATGACATGTCCATTTTGTAACAAAATACCTCCTAGACCTTCACCTGATGCATCAGTTACCACCATAAAATCTCCATTAGGATCTAGTACTGCAAGAATAGGTGTTGAAGTTAACTGTTCCTTCAAGGTTTTGAATGTAATTTCACATTTCTCACTCCAAACAAACTTTTTATCTTTCTTTTGTAAGGAAGTTATTGGGTAACTATCTTAGAAAAATCTTTTACAAATTTCCTATAGTAGCCAACAAGTCCCATGAAGCTTCTAACTTCATGTACATTCTTAGGTGCAAAGCCACTCTATTATAGCTACAATTTTTGAAGGATCTACAACAATTCCATTCTTACTTATTACATGTCCCAAATAGTGTACTTCTATGTCATAGAAAGAACATTTAGACAACTTACCAAATAACCGTCTCTTTCTTAATATTCCCAAAACTATCTTCAAATGCTCATGATGTTCCTCAATACTTTTTGAATATATGAGAATGTCATCCAAGAATATGAGCACAAATTTGTCCAAGTATTCTTGAAAGATATTATTCATTAAATTCATAAATGTTGCAGGTGCATTAGTTAATCCAAAAGGTAAAACCGTGAACTCATAATGTCCATACCTTGTTCTAAAAGTTGTTTTATGAATATCCTCATCCTTAATTCACAATTGATGATATCCAGATCGAAGATCTATCTTAGAATATACCGATGCTCCATGCATCTGATCAAATAAATCATCAATCCTAGGGAGTGGGTATCTATTCTTGATTGTTGCTTTGTTTAACATTTGTAATCAATGCACAATCTAAGGGTTCCATCCTTCTTTTTCACAAAAATTATAGGTGCTCCCCAAGGTGAAACACTTGGTCTAATCAAACCTTTAGACAAAATTTCATGCAACTGAGCCTTAAGCTCTACTAATTCTAGTAGTAGTCATTCGATACGGTGCTTTAGAAATAGGTTTAGTTCCAGGCTTGATCTCAATCATGAAATCAAACTCCCTTTTGGGTGGAAGACCTAGAAATTCTTTTAGAAATACATCACTGAAGTCTCGTAACAATGGATATCATTCCATAATATCACTTCTCTCTTCTATTGATTCAGTAATTTTTACTGCATATAAGGTACAACCTTTATTTTTGGCCTTTTTAAGTTGCATAGCTGACAATTTTCTAACAGAAATCTCACGTTTCACACCCTGAATCTCTGTTATTTTTACGTAGGTCATCTAAACAACTAATGTGTTTTTCAAAATAGTCCACTTTAGCCTTATGTTCTGCTAACCAATTAACACCTATGATTACATCATAAGACCCCAAAGGTGCAACATAAAGATCAACCTCAAGTGGAAAAGTTAGGTAAATCAAGGACTACTCAAAAAGACACATACTAACCGTATGAACAACATTATTCCCATACTATATAGTCCATGTTTTATCCATGTTTCCAGCTTTTATTTTTAGTTTTGATGCTAATTTACTAGAAATAAAACATTCAGTAGCTCTCGGTATCAAAAATAATAGTTATAGGTAAGCCAAATAACTTACCAGAACTTCTATGGGCGTGGCCTATTTCTCAGCCTGCTTGTCACTACTTGCAAACATGTATCTTGTGTTGTTGATTATTATGATCATCATCCTTCTTAGAGGACATTGATTCATGTAATGATCTTTGCCATAGTTATAACAGCCTCCTATAGGTCCCTTCCTAGGCTCGGGTTTATTTCCAACCTTAGAGTTATCATTTTGACCCCATAGGACTTTTATCCATTATTATTGTTCTTAGAAAAGTTGTTTGTGCATTACCAACAAACTTGTTTGTTGCTTTACTTTCTTATTAGTATCAGATGAAAACTTAATTTTCATTCCAAATTTCTTCCATGGTCCTTTCTTAGGTGCAAGAGATGATGAAGAGTTGGGATTTTTCTTCCTTACTTCCTCCTTGTGAGCAGAAATTGCCTTTAATTTATGTTCCTGCCTTATGGATTTTTCAACAACCCCTTCCATCATGGTTGGGCTGTGAACATCCACCTCTCCCCTATAATGGGATTCAATCCCATGATGAATTTTGTATCCTAAACTTCTCATCAGTTTGGTACTGAGGTACATACTTAAGGAGTTTTGTAAATCATTCCCAGTACTCAGTTACAATTAGCTTTCCTTGAGCTAAGTTTATGGAATTCAGTCATTTTCTAATCATAGTAAAGTTGTGGCAGCCATCGTTTCCTAAAGTAACCTTTAAATTGATCCCATGTGATATTAGCTTCATCAATATTCAACTCAACCTTACGGCTGTCCCACCATGAAGATGCTTCATGAGAAAGTTGATATGCTCCCCATATCACCTTTGTTTCTTCTGAGAAATTCCTTATTGCAAAGTATTTCTCCATTTTGTTGAGCTAGTTCTCAGCTCCATCTCCTAATGTGGTGCCATCAAACTTAGGTGGACTTATCCTTTTTATATCATTAGTGAGTTCAGCTGCTAGCCTAGCCTTTTTGTTCTCAAGGATGAACAGGTATGTTAACATTGTTATTATCAACACCCACATTGGTGTTGTCCCAGGAGGTGGCTGATTATTGTTATCAACTTCTTCTTCCTCCTCATTACCCATTACTTGTTGTTCAAGTATAGCCAAATGATCTCTTGTGTCAACAGGGAAGCAAGGATCTCATCGAGTTTCTAGGAAGTTCTTTGCTCCTTCCTCAGGTGGAGGGTTATTTGCAACATTTCCTCTTGTTCTAACCATTTTCTGTTACAAGAAAATTTAAGTTTCATCAGATTATGGACACAATAGGTCCAAGAGTTGTAACCTTCAGCTCTGATACCAAGATGTAACATTCCCATTTTAAGACTTTAGAAACAAGGGATTTTTTTAAATATAATGTTCACTGTTCTAAATAAAGCATTATTTAGAACAAACATTCCATGCCAATCGAATTCAAATAGATAACCATATGTAGTTGTAATGACTCGGTGATCCACCGATCTATTCATTCCATAACTCGGTAAGCTACCGATCTATTTATGTTATCTTAAGTATTGAATACATATTGTATACTTTCATATACTTGGTTTTCCTACCCTACACCGGGTATTGAGTGATCTGTTTAAAGAACATATCTAAATATTTGTTACCAATATTCATCTGATATCACGTTGTTTTAAACTTGGTGACGTAGGACAATGCAACCAGCAGACTTGTGATACTTTGGCCAAAGTTTTACAACATACTGTGTATGTCACTATTCCTAGATGACATACTCATCATATTGGAATACGTCCTTCACCTCACTCCTCTATTATCATGATTGGTCTTTACTGACTACCGTCAGTCCACTTGTCCTAGGTTTAACCCTAGCCCTAGTTAGAAACATAACTTATTATAGGAAGATGCTCACAATGGCTTAGGGTAAATGGGCATACTCGGTTGACCTAAGTCAACCTGGATGTGCCAAGGTACCCTGAGCCATTGGAAGCTACTTCCTATCCTAAATATGCCACTAACTGACCTAGAGAGAAACTAAGTTCAAGTCCAAGTTCTTATTGTGTGTAGATCTAGATGATCAATGTGGAAGGGTGATGCCACATGTCAACTACAATGTTGTATTCTCGAGAAGACCCAAGTCTTCTCAAAAGTACAACCCTGTAGTTGGTGTGTGCCAACATCCTACAAAAACTACCTCATCGAGATGTACATACCCAAGGAGATCATTAATGAATTATTAATTTGGATTAAGTCTTGATTACAACAACCCTGCTAAACCCTAATCCAACACTCCATAAGTTCTTTCCTAAATTTGTTTCATTTAGTCCATGAAGAACTTCCTTATCTTATGATTGCTTTTAAAGTTTGTTTTCTTAGTTTAACCAAACAGTTAACCAAAACAAGACAAGCGATATCATAAGTTTCATTAAAAAGTACTTTAATTTTTAGGAAGGTTTAACAACCACATATATCCAATTAAAGTAGACTTCATACAAAATGAAGTCTAATAATTAGTAATCATATCTCCAAAACTTTAGGTTTATATTCAATTGAGAGAGAGAAAGAGTCTTTCTCTACATGATTAAGTATTAGGGTATATCATTCCCAATATCCATATTTCTTAATGCATGTTCATTATGCATCACATTATTATGTTAAATTGTTTAGATAAAACACATCATATTATGCAACTCAACAAGTTGCTTCATTATAGGGAAATTGAACTAATTCCCATTATCCATTTTATCAAAGATAACAAGATAAGCATAACATAATATAAATAATATCAACAAGATGGAACTTTCATCTTCTTTATAAAAATATGAGATAGTTTACACAACCAATACAAATAAATCACAACTCGCAATTCATCATTACAACTTATAAAATTTACAAGACTATGCACTTTAGGCAACTACATAACAACAACCCTCATTCTATAAAGTATACAACTTTTCTTTTACAATACAACAAAAGAATGAATCAAGAATTCTTTACTAAGAATTATACATATATCAGCCAATGCATCATATAAGTTTTTGCCTTCTTTTACCACTTAAGTCATCCATCTGCAAAAATAGCTAGCATGGGTCAGTTCAATGAACTGAGCATGATAAGCACTAATCATTAAAATGAAGTGCATTCCACTAATTATTTCATTAAAGCAACACTACTTTAATGAGATAATTAAAACATCATACAATCAACATAAGTGATAACAAATAGAAAGGAAGTACATTAATAAATCTAGATCAACTAAAAAGAGAAGAGCAGAATATAATAAACAATATCTGCCTAAGATCTTTAAGTTCTATTAATCCTATCAATGGCTTGTAAACAACAATATATATCTTTCCATCCCATTGTCTCATAATTCTATCCTAATAGAATACCACATTTACCTTTTCTAGGAGCCAAAATAAATGAATACAACATGGTTCATTCTAGGATGATTCATCTAATCATAAGTAAGGAATAAAAGAACCATTATGTACCATGCCCAAACCTATAACATCTAAAAAATAGACTAGATTAATAACATGAGTTACCTGTTCCTTTCCGGGTAACAACCTTACACATTCAACATTAGAATATACATCAAAACATAATTCCATAATAATACAAGAAGGTAAGGAAAATCAGAATAGTCCAACTATAATTCCAATTCCAACTCTTCATGTTAGAAGTTATCAATAAAAGATAGAAAACAATGTTCAAAAACAAAGCAGCCCTAAAGAGGAGTTAATCTCTACTCAAGTTCTTCACAAAAGATAAAGAGTACAAGAGACAAACCTACTCCTATCCATAAAGCTAGGCAAGACTAGTCAACAACATTCAAACCCATAAGTATCAATTTACTTAACAACAGAACCTTCCTAGCTACTAGCTCTCAACATTATTTCAATCAATGATTTGAACAAGGTAGACCAACAGGTCATGAGAAATCACTATCTCGAAATGGAATCGAGTACAGAAAAGTTCAAACATTGAGCCTATCCAAAAGACAAGAGAAAAGGTAACTCAAAAGAAACAATGATAAATCATTTCATTCAACTGAACAAGAAGTTCAGTTTTCAAACCAATTCAGGATGAAAGCATACTGCAGATCCCGAACCAATATACTACTCACAAAAGATATATATATATATATATATATATTCTTTCTCAAAGAGAAACCAAGGTCTTATTCACTTGTATCAGTTGAGAATAACATCCCAAATAGAAAACGATAAGGTTCAAAATTACCTACGAACCCAAGACTAGAGACTTACAAATGCCTCTCCACTAAATACAAAAGGTAAGTAGTAATTCAAAAGAATCAAACTCATTACAACTGAACGGAGAAGGAATCCTTCCTGATAATTTTAGTGTCCAAGGTAATAACCCAAATCTTCCACTAAGGCCCAAATTTATTTAAAGAGACAGAAGAGAGGGAGAGCTAGAACCCAAAATGCCCAATACAGAAGTTGTCTCAGTCTTAAATTCCAAAGCAACAAGAATGAAATATCAAAACAAAACCTCACAACCACTAAAATTGCGACAGTGGTGCCTTAGTGCAAAACAATACAGTCAACCCAGAACATGGGTTTCCTCAAGACTAGAGGGGAAAGAACATCCCATTCTATTCTCATACCAATACCATCTCAAGGGAGTCATTACAATCATAGAACTGAAGTTCTACATGTTTCTTAAGCTAGATGTTTAAAGTTCCAAATCTCAAAGAGATTTTTAAATGACTCAAACAAGCTTCCACACAGTTCCCTGGTGAGTAGTCACTCAAGTAAAGAGTTATAAGCTTAGTCATTTAATAAAAGAATAACCCAATACAAAAATACCATAACAAATTGAATGAATCGACCCAAATACGAGTTCATAACACTCAAGTGTTAAATAGAAGTACAGAGATGAACCCGAGCTTCAAACACAAACATTCAGAACTACACTAACAAAATAATGTGAGTACAGTGCTAAATATGAACTCCAAGCAATAGTTCAGCAATGCACGAGTTTTCCAAACACTGGTTCAATCAAAAACAAAATGAAGCTTAATCAAAACAAAAGTCTACACCAAAAAGAAAATGCAACCTAGAATCAAATAAAAATAGAACTCAAGTTTCCCTTAAGCTCAAATCCATATATTTTCATGAAAGTCAGTTCAAAGCACATTAACTTTGAATACAAGCTCTAGAGAAAAAATAGAGATACAAAACAAGTTTCTAATACCATTTTCACTTGCATGTAGGTCATAAAACTTGCACAGAAAGGTAGTTTCCAAACATCACTATTTTTTTCCATGGATACAAATCCAAACAACACAAAGATTCACCAAACCCAGCAAGAAAAAATAACCAGACAGACATGAAAACATGAATCTCATGAGAGCAGAGTTGTTCTAATGAATCATTTAGAAGAATGCAAAGAATTTTAATAGTTAGAGCCTATCATGCCTGATAGTGCTTCCACCAAATCGAAGGAGACTTCCAGCCAAGCTTCCAACTCTTTTTCTCCTCCACAAAAGATCAACAATCAAACTTCTTTTCCTTCTATGCCTCAAATATTTTCCTTTGATCAAAAATAGGCCTGAAGAAACCAAAAATAGCTTTGAAGTGAAGGTCAAACTGCTGGTTGAAGAACCAGTTAGCTCCATGTAGAGAAAAATCCACCATGCATGCAAAACCAAATGACCTCCTACAAACCCACCTCCTAAGTTTCCAAGATGGTTTGCACACAAAGACCGAGGCTCATAAATGCCATAAATTCCATTCAATCCAAAATTCCCACTTATATTTCCTTTCCACCACCTCCTAAATCTGGCGAATGCCAATTCAATGCAAAAATACAATTCCATCTGTTAGTGGAGCTTCCACGTAGGCCTCCACCAAGTCTACTAGCCCCCGCCAAATCTGGTAGTACTTCATCATTTAAACCCTTTCAAATCATTTAAATGCCATTGGAACCATCACCCTTGTGTCATGTGACCCCTTTAGGTTCCCTTTAATAGTTTAGGTTAGATTCAAATAGAACTTAGGTTAGTTTAACAATTACCAACATAGGTCTTAAAACATTAGCCATTAGAATTCCCACCTTAGGTTAGGTTCAATTCATAACCCTTTAGTATTAGGTAATAGCTAAAATAGCCTAGTATCACTTTAGTAACCCTTCCCTAATCCATTTAGCACAATGCTTAGGTTAGGATGCCAACCCCTCAATTAGAATAAGAGGCTTAGGTTAGAACAAAATTCAAATAAGTAAACGTAGCTTAGAACATAGTTGTTCTTACCTAGCTTAGGTTACTGTTAGGATAATCCTTAGATTTTTTTAGGACTCCAAACTTCTCCTCAGAGAATTGAATTTTTCTTAAGTCCTTAATGTCCTGCCAAGATCAATCACCAAAGACCCAAGCACAACATACAGCTGAACAAAAACACATTCAAATAAGACCAAAGAATTAGTATCATACAAAGTTTAGTCTTCTATGTCCCTTAAACTACTGAATGCCAATTTATCATTTAGTCTATGAAGAGGATTTGAAACATTCCTTGGATCACTAAAATTGATCCAAGGATGAGTCAGAAGAAGAAATAAGTCTGCAACTCTTAAAACTAGATTGCAACTCCTCCTTCCAAAGTGAAAATGAATTCTTGATAACCATATAATTTTAGTCTAATGATTTTAAGAATAGAAAAGATTTATCCTTATCAAGCATGATCTTCAATCTATTTACTCCCACTTGGAAGTATTGAGATGTAAAAGTGAAGGGAAGCTTGCACCACGGGTTCCATGATTCATCTATTAGCTTGAACCTTCCCACACATAAATGTTGGTATACTACAAATTAAGCTTCTCCTTCAGTGACTAATGGCATTGTTTTGGAATCCTCCACTCGCCCGAACTCATTCCCCAAGTGCATATACCACTTCTCCAAATCCACGCCTCAGGGGTCTGTTGTCATTGTGTCGCATGTATACTTTTCAAATCTCTTCATGGGGAAGGATCCTTCTGGGTACTCCCATTAGAATTTTTACGATGCGTCGTGCACTCCAATCTCTTAAAATACGATGGTTAGTAGGATGTTTCGAAGAGGATTCTGTCACCTTCCTTCATGCAACTAATAATCTCCTCTACGATGTATGTAAACAAGTTGTATATGGTGCCCTCTACAATCTTTTTTACAAACATGTAACCATGATTTATTGACTTGGGTCCATCTCTCTCTGGCCATTCAAATTTGTTACTAGATGTGCAAACATCTTTGTATTGGGGTCCTTGATGTCCGAGATGTCGTAGTAACTCGACCCCTTCTTGCAGGAATATTCGGTGATGGTTTCCTGAATTTCCTCCTTGTCACCTAGGTCATCCTCCAACCCATCTCCTTCACATATGACACTTGTGAACTGTGAGATAAGTTGAGGAGTAATGAGCATCTTGAACCCTACAAAATGGAAGTAATCTTCATGTACTCATGACATTAGCCATTGGTATAGGCACCCTAATTTTGCAAAATAGGGAAACTCGTAGAGTTACAACAATCCTGCCTTCTCCATCTTGACCTTAATATCATCATTGTAGATGGGAAAGCCCTCTGGTGTCCATTTACTTGTGGGGCACACTAACTCCACTGTCATTTCCTTCTCGATCGTGTTCATTTGATGGTTATAGTCACTCACAGAACATTCCTCAAGTTGGACTCCCACTCCTTACCCATCATTACCCCATCTGGGTACTACATCTCTGCATACCACTCTTCATTCGTATTCATGTCAGGTTCTTTCTACTCAGCCTTGCCCTTACCCTTTCCTCTCTTGGGTGCCATTGTCAAGCTCGCATATCACTTCACTCCCTCCTTATTACTCTATTCTTCCACTTCTTCAAGCCTCGGATCTCAAACCCGTGATGAAAAAACTTTTGAACCCATGCCCTAGTTTGTCAAATCCTAAGTGGGATAAAATTTCCACAAGACGATGCCTCCTCAAAAATTTTCTAACACCCATGAAACCCCTTCCTTTTGGTTTGCAAATCTAAACGGCTGCTCACACTTCAACCTCTCAAATTTTTCGCACATGATCAAATCTGGAAACCCTATTTTGTAATAGATGCAAAAATCACTTCTCTCTCTATTCACAAAGTGAAAATGAAAGTGCCTCAACCCTTTACTTATAGTTTTTTTCCTTTTTGAGAATTAAATTCTACTTCACCTACCACCTTACTTTTTTCATTTAATGCATCTTTTTCAAACAAAGCACGTCTTAAGTGCTTTCACTCACGCACCCAACATGCATGAAAAATCCTTTAACCTTTTGGCGCGAATCAATCTAACCCGACAGAGACTCTTATGCATGCAAAACCCACGCCGAAGGCACTTCTTCTATCCTAATTTTTCTCTCGCCTACCTCATGTTGCTTAATGCACTTTCTCCTCCTTAGTACGTGGGATCTAAAAGTAGCTTTATCTGGCACCAACCATCCTTCTTCCATATTTTCTCTCCATACACCTCTTTCAACTCGGGCCATTCAACAGGGATTTTTAACATACACTTCCTTGGCACTCTAACCATGTGCTCCTTCACATTACTCCACCCCACACTTGAAATGATATGTGGTCCTCTGCGTAATCAATTATCCAAAGTAGTAATAAGATTACTAGTGCCCAAGGTGTAAAAAAAACAACTTGAAAGGGAAACACAAGAAAGGGAATGCATAAAGGAAATTTCTAAACTAACTAGAAAAACTACCTTATTTACAAACACCGAGAAGACTTATTTATAGTAGGGCTTTAGCCTACTCCCATTGAAGTGTCCAGGCAACTTCATCCCATCCAGCGCTTGTAATTGGCATGTGCCCGAATCAAGGATGTACGAGATTGTGTAAGGACCCAACCAATGGACTTTTAACTTCCTAGGGTGGTGTAGAAACTTGGAATCATACAGTAAAACCATCTGCCCAACCTCAAACTTCTTGTTTCTAATGTGGCGATCATGCCAAGCCTTTTGCTTTGATTTTTCTATTTTTGGATCCACTTGGTGAGTGATCATCTCTCATCCAACTTCATTAACTCATCAATCCTTTCTTCCGTTGCTTGTTCATAGCTAACCCTCCTGCATGCGTGCTATTCGTAGAGAGAAGGCAACATAAATTCAATGGCGAAACAACTTTCGCATCAAACACCAATTGAAATAGTGTGGCTTTGTTTAGAGTTTTATACGTTGTCATGTAAGCCCATAATACTCGATACTTTATCATGCCAATCTTGTATTTCGACATCACAAATTTTAGTTAAGGTATGAATCAGTATTTTGTTGAATGCTTCCATGGTTCCATTTTCTTGTGGGTGATAGGGTGTAGTCTTTTGATGAGCCACCATGAACTCTGATAATAGGATCCTCATGGTCTCATTCAAGAAATGTGTACCCCTATCACTAGTCAAACTCAATGGAATCCATACCTTGTGATAATGTTCTCCCACAAGAACCTTGTCATTGTGGCTGTTGTGTAATCTTTAGTCAAGGCTGCCTCTACCCACCTTGTCAGATAATCCATGCAAGTGATGACATAACGTGACCCATTCCTACGTGCCACTAGTGCAATAGGGCCTACAAAGTCTATTGCCCACTTTTCAAAAGGCTCCGCGCTAGGGATAGGGTGTAAAGGAATTTCATCTCTCCTTCTTGGTTTACCAATGCACTGATAATGGTCACACACTTTATAATAGTCTTTACAATCCTTGTATAGGGTTTCCCACCATAAACCTGCCATTAATATCTTACGTGCGGTGGCATCACCTGCATAATTCCCACCCACACTTCCTCCGTGTGCTTCCTCCATGATGGCTAGGTGCTCATGCTCTAATACACACATGCGTAAAACTTCATCACGTCCCAACTTGTATAAGTCTCCACTGATTAACATGTAGGGCACAACGCGTATGGCTAACTACTTTTTCTCCAATGTCTTCATTCCTTCCGGTGCCACACCTTCCTTTAAAAATATTGTAATCTCTTCCAAATCGAGGGCACGTACCACAACCTAAACAATTATGCATCTGGCATTGTTTCCTCAATACTCTATGTATCCTCCCTGAATCAATTCTCGACAGATGATCAAGCCCACAATTACTTTTCCCAGGCTTCACTACAATGGTGAATTCAAATTCTTGAAACAACAACACCTACCGACATATGCACCCTTGTAGAATAGGCTTGTTCACCAAATACTTTAATGTCATGTGGTCGGTATAAAACACAAAGGGTGTTTCCAGCAGATATTGTCTAAACTTGAAGAGCACATAGATAATTGACAATGCCTCATGCTCAATTGTGGTATAGTTCTTCTCTTCTGGTGTCAACTTCCTGCTTGCAAACATAGAGGATGATCAACAATCCTTCACCTGGTTGTGCAAGCACTGCTCCAATAGTGGTCCCTGAGGCATCTACATGGACATGAAAGGGCTTATCCCAAGAGGGAAAACATAATATGGGTGCGGTGACAAGCCTATCTTTTAATGTATCAAACGCCCTCTATTATGCCTCTCCCTAATGGAAGGCACTTTTATGTCTAAGCAGCTCCTCTAAAGGTGCGGTGATCTTAGCATATCCTTTAATGAATTTCCTGTAATAGCCCGTATGCCCAAGGAATCCGCGCACTACGCTCTAGCTAGTAGGCTCCCCTAACCCCACAATAACTACAACTTTAGCGGGATCTACCAGCAAGCCCTCCTTACATATGATATGCCCTAATAAAGTCCCAAAGGGTGTAGAAAACACACATTTCTTAATGTTGAGGGATATCCTCAACTACCTACACCTCTCAAACATTAACCTTAAATTGTCACAATGGTCCTTAACTAGACCATACACTGTCCAATCATCCAAATAGACCTGAAGAAACTTATGTATGAAATCTTGGAATGCTTGCACCACTATGTGCGAGAAAACAGTGGATTCTTCAACCCAAAGGGCATGACCGTGTATGCAAAAATTCCCCACTCAGTGGTGAAAGTCATCTTCTCCTGGTCCTCCTTTGCAATCCGAACTTGGTGGTACCCTGAAAATCCATCCGTAAAGGAATAGATTTCATGCCCAATGACTCCTTCCAAAATTTCTTTAGTGAAGGGGGTCAGAAAGGGATCAATGACACAAACTACGTTCAATTCCCTATAATCCATGTAGATCCTAATCCACCCATCCTTCTTGATGTTGATTACCATCGGACTTATCCACTTTGATTCTTTCACTGCCTTAATGATCCTAGAAGATATCATTTTGTCTATCTCCTCCTTAACCTTCACGCGCAAATTGGGATTCATCCGGTAAGGCCTTTTCCTAACAGGTGCGCATCATCCTTTAGTTTTATCTTCATCTCCCCAAGGAATGGTGAACACCTTTGAGCTCATGGTACTCACGTGGGTATAAATCCTCAAATTCGTGCAACATATCAATGATCTTAGAAACTTCCTTCTCCAACTAGTAGTCTCCAATAATAGCCTCCTTAGGTTCTTCTCCTGAACCGATGTTAACCTTCTTTGTCTTTAAGGGTTCATGGTAGGTGTGCGTGCGAATATCAGCACTGTCCACTACCTCGCACGTCCCTACTGAGTGGCTAACATCCAAGATTTCTGATTCCACTCCATCAACCACATACACCAACTTTCCTTTCTCCTTTTTCAAACATGCGTGCTCAAGCTGTAACTCTTTTGTTTCCTCTACTTCTTCAAAGCATGCCTCTAATCTTGGTTCACCTAGTAATTCAAACATCCTATCTTCCGTCATGGCACTATCCCCCATGGTAAGGTGCTTAATACCCTACAAGGCCTTATCAACTGATGGTTTGGTAATTTGATACTCAAAGGTTTAAATAAGGTTAGTCGCGAGATCTTGCCAATTCCTTGTTTGGCGGTGTGTCTCTAAGTGAATATACCATGTGCACGTAACCATGCAGTGTAGAATATAACTTGTGCACCTAGAGAGATGGTGGAAAATATTCCACACCTTCTCTCTAGACCCATTCACACTCCTAGATATGGAAAGAGGTGGGTTCCTTCCCATGGTAGTCCTTGATGATGGTGGGCACATTGCTCCTAGAAAATATGACAGAGAGAGCAATTCTTACCTCATGCCACTCTAAAAGGCTCTCCTGATGTGTAGCCCACCAACGAGCTGCTGTGTTGAGAAATACATAACTTAACATCCCTCTCTGTTCCTTCCCATCCCTCTAATGAGCTTCCACCTCCTGCAGAAAGATCTCAAAGAAGGCTCCTCTTGAATACTTGGGTAGTTATTTTTCTCCAAGGCATCGAACCGTGTGTGCCTTTATTACTTTGGTCACTAATCCTCTCAACTACCCTCCCATCAATTCATAAGTCCCATGCACCCAATTTTCACATGCTAGACTGGTCATATCACTTACTGACTGAGCATCTTCAAACTAGATAACCCCGTTAGTAGGGTGTATCATCTCTGGGTCTTTGATTGAGCGCACATATATCCTATCCAGAACTTCTTCCCCCAATGGTTCAATATAGGGTGTCAACTTCCCATCAGCCAGGGGTATAATGACTCATTCCTCCTTGTTCTCGAAGCTGATGTACCCTTTGTTGAACCAAAGGTCTACATTGTTCTTATAACACCAAGGGTGCCCAAGTAGCACTGGGAAATTGTTTTCCTTGGTGAGTGCAAAGACTTCAAGTCCCCAACAAACTTAGCTCCTAGATAGTAATAGTTGCATCCTTTAAGACACTAATGAGCATCACCTTAGTCTTGTTTTCCATATATACACATTCAAAGATGGTTGTAATGTAGGTCTTCCTATCGATGCCACGCATCTAAAGTTAGAACATTAATCTATGCCTCGTGTCAATGAGGATATTATTGAGGAGCCATCCATCTACAACTAAATTCAACATGATCTCCTTGTCATAGTCAAGGCTATGAGGGGGAAGGTTTACATGCAATACCTTCTTCTCACACTCTCCCGACGTGTGGTACCTTCTCTCTTAACCATGATCCTAGCAAGGGAATGATATTCTCCTACCTTAGCATTTTACACACCTCCTTGACCTCATCCAGGTCATCCTTTGGCACCTCGACTCTCCTTCCTTGTTCCTCTCTCTGGATTGCTCCTTTAGACACTGTATTTCCCCTTGTAAGCTCTAAATGACATCCATGGTGTCCTGATATACCTCCTTTTGATGCGCGGGGTCTAGATACTTTCCATGAATGACCTCCTCCCTTGAAACTAGGTTCTTCTATCTTGGTATCTCTCTTGCACCTGTGGATTCTATCCTTGTTGTTACCAAGACGGGCTCTAAACCTACATCTCGTGTTACTTGAGGAATTCATTGTATGTCTACCTTCTTAATACTAACCATTGTAGTGACCTTGTCCTCCTGGTGCTACTCTTGATTCATATGCTCAAAAATTTCGGGCACTCCTAATACTTATGCTTCTTTCCGCACCACGAGAACTACAACAAGTCTGGGTATTCATGTTTGTAATTCTCCTTAGATCCACAATTGAAACAAGTTCCACACGGGAACTCAGTCCTTCCTCCTCCGTGGTTTCCATGACCTCGAAAACCTCCTCGAAAACCTCTTCCACACACACCTCCATCTCGTGCGCTCCTCATAATGGTGATATCACCCTTAGAACTACCGGAAATGCTAATTTGGTGCACCCATGATCAATGGCCTCATGGATCTGATCAATGAGCCTACGAGTCCTTAGTATTTTATGGGTTATAGAGGTGCAAATTTTGCAATAACAGGATACATTCTTTGGATTGTGCATCTGCAGCAAGGGGCACCTAATGGTCCCCACGAAAAATTTCACAATCCACGCCACGATGTGTCTTGTCCTCGGGGAAATTATCCTTAACATGCCCCTCTACTTCACAATCATGCACCACAAACCACTTTGTGAGTCTTATGGGCTGAGTTTGCAGAATTTTTTTCTAACTGCTTGGCCATAGCAGCAATCGAGCCTCCAAGAATGGGCTAATGCCAAGTATCAACAATACCAATAGCTTCAACATGCAAGGCAGCTTCCAATGCCTCACGTGGGTCTATAAAAATTTTATGAGATAAGACCCTTCTAAAAGGGGTGATTAACCCCCCAACAAACCACTTTGTGTATGCTGTGAAGAGTGAATATCATATGATAATTTAAACAAGAGAGTTTTAAAGTGCTCATCATACTCCCACACACTCTATGCCATTCCTTGTTTAATCTCCTTCAAAGTGTTGATTCTCTTCTACTCAAAATTAGGAATGTGGAATTATTCCAAGAATGCATTCTTTAAAGTAGTATAGTCCACCACTGTTTAATGAGGGTCATATTTCCTATACCAGCTATGCGCGCACCCTTGCAACGTGGTTGCAAATTGACTAGCCTTTTGTTCTAGGGTTGTGATACCCTTCACACACCATAATAGTTCACACTTGTGAACATGTTCCGCAGCATCCTCAATACCTCTGTAATCGGGAAAATGTAGAGACATTTCAAAGAAAACTTGTGGGGGTGGTTGGGGCCAGAATCCTCCGAGCGAGCTTTGGTTCCCGCATGTGTTTGTTCCATTGCCTAATCCACCGAGAGTCCACAGTCCCTGAACCACTAGATCCACCAGGCCCACCAGGTCCTGAAGTGGTCATGTTAAGGGTCCCCACAGTTCCACTGAGCTATGTGCCTATGGTCTGCAACAATTCCCCACTACCAATAGTATACCCCACACCACTCCCAGACGTGAGACCAAATGCTTGTGTGCCTATACCTTTCCCAAAAATTCCTAACACTAGGCTAGTGTTTGCAGCCATAGAAGTCCCAAACAAGAAATTATACCTCCTGGGTGTAGACCGATCACCTCCAATGTAACCAACTAGACTAGCAATATTATCCCCCGATCTGGAAAACCAAGTGCCATGGTTCGGTCACTAGGTGGGCTTAGATGCACGCCAACGGTTCTTCTTTCTCCGCATGACGAACTCTCATTAGAAGCCGAAGGGGTTTCTCTCATGCGCTTACCAAGATGGGGTCGTACAGACTGCTCAGGTTCCACATCATCTATGTGAACCTCAAATCCTTCCCGCAATGTCTGCCACCATACATCCATCACACCTAAAACCTCGTGTTGTCTATCAATCTCCCTTTCACGCGGTTCACCATATTTGAGTCGTCTCTCCTCCCTTTCTTTTTCTATTGCAACATCCGCCATCTTCCTCCACCCTAACTTCCTCACCCAAAGACTTAGAATGGTTTAGTTGGCCATTGGGAAAGCCTCTAAACTCATGGTAATTATCAATATTTTCATAGCTAGAGGGACAACACGTAGAAATAATCCTTTGGGCTCCACGAAACTAAAAATCAACAACCTCCAGGACAATAATATGTGGAAATGGCATACTCCCAGTGTAGCTAGCCAATACTCCTTTCCACCAATGATCCACAACATGGGTCCACGTCAGATCTACATCCTGTAGCCTTTGGTATTCTTCTTGGATCCACACATGCAATCCGTAATGCCAACTTGATCTAGATGCATAAGCTGAGACCCATTCTTACAACTCCACTGGGAAACAACAGAAAAAGGTCTCATACAGATCATGGTGGAGATTCTCTTCTACCCATCCATGTGTATCAAACTCTGGTCCAATCTTTGAATCTCTAAGAAAATTCATCCTCTGCGCTCTTGAACCATGATTCAACACTTTCCAACATTAACCACTCTGTCATTACTCACTACACAGATCATGATGTATGCTAAATCCCACTACAACTTTAAAAAGAGGTCCGGCAACGGAACCAAGATGTAGTCATTTTTATCCCTATTACAAAAGAAAGGAATGCCATGCATGCTAACCTATCACCCAGCGAAAGCTAGGTGCTCACCCAAGGCATGGGTGGGTGGCAAGTATCTATTTTATGTGAGTTTTAGTGGGAAACATCATCTATGATCTATGTTTAAAAATACCTTTAAATGGGTTCAGGACATACAAGAACCATAGGGCTCAGAACGGCCTCTAGATCCTTGTAGTCATTTCAGGTAGAGTACTTTAGAATCTATAATGTGCATCATTTCAAAAAGAAACATACAAGCATCCATACTTAGCATGAAAGGAAAGAGAACTCATGAGAGAGAAGTATGCATCAGAATCATTGATATTCATCTATATATATATATAACATGTAACCTCATTACATTCATTGATCCATCACAGAGAGTGCACAGAGAAGTAGACCGCAGTCATGCAATGCAACTGGACTTATGTAACTAAGCTACCAAAAAGAAAAATTACAATCCCATGCCTAATACATCCTCTCCCAAATGCAATTATCCACTAGCAGAGTCCTCACAAAGAATTTCAGATCTCTCCCCATACTCTTTGTCTCTCCATCTCTCTTCTTTTACTTTGTAGGTGCTTGTATTTATAGCTCTTGTGGACTACTAACTCACCCTCCAATGCCCTCAGATCCGGTGCCAAGTGTTTGAATGTGGTCCTCCATGCGAGCATGCTTCTCTAGGCCTAAGCTTTCCACTTTATCCCATGATGTGATTCTAGAAGCTTCTAGCATGCTCCTTCCTAGGGCCAACTGTCACCAGGATGGCACCTTATCCACGCGCAACTGGGTCATGCTTTTACTTGTTCTCCGCTCCGTACATCCAAATTGACTAATTCCCAAACCCTTGGCTCTATCCTTGCATGTCGTGCGCACTACAGGCTTCCTTAAACTCTTCTCTTAAACCCTCCTTTGCATGCTTTTACCTTACACACCATTCCATAACTGGGACCTTGCGCGCCTACACGCCTTCATACTTGGTCAATATTCTAGGGGTCCAACATCTCCAAAAATGGGAGTAACATGAAATTTTTAGAATTGGAAAGTCCCCACTCCAATTCAATATTAAAGCTCCAAAACCATGAGTAATATCCAAATATGCAAGTGATCCAACACCAAAAAATGGGACTTGTTTACCACCCAGCCTTTAGGAATGATTACATGCCTTTCTCCCAAGAAGAAGGCATGTTAGCCTGCCTCGTAGAGATAGATAGAGAGAGAGAGAGAGAGAGAGAGAGAGAGAGAGAGCATGCCTCTAAAATGAAAAAGAGGACAAGGAAAAATAAACCAAAGTGATAAATCAATAAGAAAACCATGAATGAAAGGATCCCTTACAAACCAAAAGGGAGAAACAATCAAGCCTCAAAACCACAATTGTGGAAGAGGACAAGGGAGGAGAGCAAAACTAAATAATTCAAGCCATATTTTGTAAATTATATCTTCCATAAAAATTCCAACTCCGTACCCAAAATCCTCCAACATGATTCTTCCTCCAATTCTCCTCATTGTCAAGGCTTTTCAAGCCTTGAATGCTTCCTTGGCAAGGATATGAGGATATTTCTAAACCATATGGAAATGTCCTCCTACTTCCACCATAGGAAGGGAGTAGAAATGTGATCACCTTCATGGATTCTCATAAATCCATGAGGGATAATAACAGGTTCCATCCCTCTTCCCCCATCATCTCCCAAATCCACTCCCCATGAGGGGTGGATGGAGGAAAACCAATAAGGAAAAAGAGATAACAATCAAAATACAACACACATAACCCATGAAAAACATTCAAAACCACCATAACAATAAAAATATATCCTTTCACATAAAATTTCATGAAATAAGAGGTGTGAGGCCTACCTCAAAACCTAAGAAGACTCTAATAAGAATACAAGCTCTAAGCTACATAACCTCCCCTCCTAAATTTTGATCCAAGCAAAACAAAAATGAAAAAAATCCCCCAAACTCTCCAAGTTGGGGATACAAATAGGAAGAAACCTACAAAACATAATACCCATGATAGGGTGACATATGTCATCATTCATGTTATCCATTTTAACCTCCCTGGGTAAAATGGACAACAGGGGATAGTTGGAACCAGATATTGGTTAGGACCAAGACAGGACTCTAGGTGTCTCGGGTAAAGATTTCATGATTAGGGAGCATTAGAAACATTATGGGAAGGTTTGAGCTCAATCAAACCAATTTTTCCTCTTCTAGGTCATTCCACCTCATAGTGAAAACAGGATCCCTGTGCCCACTTTCAACCAAAAACATGCAAAAAAAGGACAAAATTGGAAATCTAGTTCTCGAGCATTTCACAATGGCCCCAAGCCACAGTACACTAAGAAATTTGATTAAATCCCAAGAAGAGTGTGAAAAATTGATAAAATTGGTACCAAGGGGCCATAAGAGGGCCATAAGGGGGGTAGGGTGTAGCAGAGCTTGGCAAGCTCACAATGAGTCGGCGAGGTCGGTTGTCATGGGAGAGAATTGTTCCACATGAGGAGGAAGTGAGTTGGTTCCTAGAGCCAACTCAATGAGACACTCAAGAGTCAACATATTTTTGTGGTAGTAAATGTGTCAGGTGCGGGATGGGAGAAATGATGACGCATTGCATATCGGTGAGGTAGGAAGTGTTGATGTTTGCGTGGCTCGACCCCGCAAAGAATGAGGAGGTTGATGTGTGTTTCGGGAGTTGGGGGACAAAGCATCGAAGCCGATGAGGTGGAAACAATCATCGAGAATGCATGTTGGTGAGGTATGTGATGTTATATGCGAGTCGAGTTGAACCCGATGAGCATGCAGGGAACGAGTTGGCATGACATAATTTGGGGTGAGCTATCAAAAACACAAGTCGAGTCACACAAGGTAAATGAAAGATCCAGTGAATGCAACATGCAATGCGTAACCCACTTCCGCCGAGCAAGGGTGAGCTAAGGGCCGAGTGAACTTGGTGAGGTAGGTGAGATGTGACTATCGGGTTGGTGGAAATCAATGTGGTGGGTGGCAAATTAGGGTAAAGGAGCTCGGTGGGGTGAATGGTGAATGGAGGCTATAAAATTAAAATGTAACCCATACCAAAACCTTCATAACTTTTTCCTTGTTTTTTAGATTCACACATCGGAAATGGAATTCAGAGCCCTACAACATGAAGCCATAAAATTTGGATGTTGGTGAGTTTATCAAGGGTAAAATGATGATGAAGCTACAAGTACAAATGTCCAAACCCAGGTGCAGAGATAAATTGAATGCAAGTATGGAGGTAATTTCTTATTCTACATGTCAAGGTACAAAGGGTATGGGCCTTGCAAGTCTCCTCATCCTTGTTGTAGGTAACATGATGATTTTTGGTAGTGGTAGAAGCAGGATTTCAGATTTCTCTTATCCTCTCTCCTATTTTATTATATAAAATGTAAAGGGGTGACAGATTACAAAGAGTTAGTAATTTTTCTACTTCTATGCACCCATCTTATTCTCAGATTTAGGGCTTCAAGCCTTCACCTTGTAAATTGTAATGGGCTTCATGTCGTCCCCTACTAGATAATGTATTATGAAAATTTCAATGGAGCAATAAAATCATGCTTGTGTTAATTTTCTAGCCTCTCATGGTTTAGTATCTCTTCTTACCTCTCATTGTTAAACATGTGGTTGTGCATACTTCTAATGTTTATTGAAGATTCAAGTGTTGTTGTATTTATTAGGAATGGAGAATTCTTGCATTATGGTCCATGATATCTTGTCTATCATCATCTCCATAGTGCATTGGTGTAATTGTTTCGTGGTGCATGACCATCCTCTCCAGTTCACCCTTTCTCCATTTTACAAGTTGGGAAATGTGTCTCGACACCCCTTCTCTTGGTGATATAACCATTCTAGTGTAGGATTTACCTTTTCATGCATTATCTCTCTCCTATCTTCTTAAAAGTGTTAGAGTAGGTTTAGTTAGTCTATTTTCTTGCATTAAGGGTAGGTTAGCATTAGGATTATGAAGAGGAATTCAACCTTCTACAGAGGACCATATTAGGTTTGCAAGTCCCATAACTTGAGATATTTTCCCATGTTAGCAAAAGTAGGGATCCATAACCAAAAATCCCAAGGTGCTAATTTTTTGTTATAACACTTCCAACCAAGAAACTCTCAACATCAAGGGGTCCCTTTTAAAGTACAACAAATAATAAATGCAAGGTTATATTCCAAGGGATTCAAATCTTCCAAATTCATGCACCCAAATCCCAAGTCTCTCACAAAAGAAGAAAAGTGAATAAGAATGGTGACTAGAGCGAGAAATAAAAGAGGACCAGTCTTCTGGTTTTTCTTTATGATTCAAGCCATCTAGCTTTCTCCATTGACTCACTCAACTTAATCGTGTGTTGATTCGATCTTATTCCATAATACATTTGGATTTGTTCAAATAACATATATTATACATCGCTGTATAGAATATACATATTCTCATACATTTGATTCCTTGGTAAAATACGAAGTTCCCCTACTCATAGGTATGGACCATGGGAGTCTTTTTAGGTAAGAGTGGCCCCCAACTTTTAAAACATGTCCCAAAAGTTTTCACTCTTTTCCCAAATTCGAGATTTGGGAAAGAGTAAGGATTTTATGAGGCATGGTGGGCCGACCAAGTACATGATTATGTGGTAAAATCCCTACATAATCACAATTAACACAAATAGACTTCCCAAATACAATAAAGTACAATTAAATGCTAATAAGCAATAAACATCACTAAAACAAGTAGGTTAAAACAAAATTAATTTGACAAGGTAAAAGAGATGAAAGAGGGATAAATTAGGACCAAACACATGCCAAAGGTGAACATCCCAAAACTCCAATTACAACACCAAATAACAACAAGGTATAAGTATCAAGGTGGGGATGGTTTCGGCCTAAGAGGCTTGTGTGCATCTTGGAGGTGCCAACTCTGAAACCCACATTCTCCTTATGGTGTAACCTGTAATCATACGTAATCAATGAAAACCTCATAAATGACCAATACTAAAACTAAATAAAGATAAAATACACATATCCATAGTAATCCACTAAATCAAATATGATTGAATGCATTACACTACATCCATCTATCTAAACAATATAACAAATTGTGATAAAACATATATGGTGCATCCAAAATGAAAATCAACTCATAATATTGATACCATCATATCAAAATAAAGTAACATGACCATATAATAAATTGGTGACATATGTCACATATAATTCCCCATCTAAAACAAGCTAGCATAATATAGTCAATATGATGACAAAACATAGAAATGTCTAAAGAACCACCCATCTAGAAAATCATCCAATATCTCCATATGAAATAGATTAATGAGTACAAAGAATCAATCATGATGTAGAGAATGGAAAAATGGTGGGCACTAAAAATACTATTATTAGCTTTTAAAATACTAATGAAGGGAAAGCCCCCACTAGTATAAATACCCATGAAGGATTCAATATAAGTGTGTGTGTGTGTGTGTGTGTGTATGAGATTTTGAAAGGAAGAGATTTGTATCATTGAGCTCATCGATAGATGGTTTGAGTATGTGATTGTGAAAATAATAATTAATATATGAGCATTATATGGTTTGGTCAATAATCAATGTGTTAGTCATTTATGGTAAAGTACTTATGCTCTCAATTCTATTTACTTACTAAAAATATATTTCAACCTTGCTAACCTTAATGGGACCAAGAAATCTTCCACACTTTGGGTGAGCATGCCCTAACCACACTATAATGTGATAGACAAATGTGAAGGGTAGAGGACACTTGTGTGCACAGTTATAATAACCTCATGTTCATGAATGCAAATGAAGAGTACAACTAGGTGAGTAACATAGATTTTTCCATTAGGTTTTATTAATGGATATTGGAAACCCATTGTGGATAGTTGACAACTTAGATAAATACAAAATCTAACAGTCATTGTACTTATTTTTTTACTAATAAAGTTATATAAGGATGTATCTTTCAAATCTTTTATTGTATAGGTTTGGCACCCTAGTGGAGCACAATTTTGTGCATGGCCACCGCAGGTCAATGTCAAGCATTTCATTATAGTGCCATGCAAAGATATCAGGAAAATCCTTAGGCACCTATTGGATATTAGCTGTCTTGGTATCACAAAGAGATACAACCAAAAGAACTAAGCAAGATTCATCAATGGTACTAAGGTTATCTCGGTGTGGTTTCTTTGTTAAATAGTGTGGATAGGTCCTCAATGTATGGTTTTGTTGGAATAGTTTCATGTGCGTATGTGTCTATGTTAAAGGTGGTCACTTGAACCAAAGTATTTAGTATTGTATAATGAATGGGGAAACCATTTTTATGAAAACTTAGAGGAAGATGCTCGTAGGCACCCATATATTCAATAAGGGCCTCCAGAAGAAAATCATCCAAAATAGGAAAGTTAGGAGAGGTACAATTACCAATAAGGTTTGAGTTAACCAAATGAAGTTTGAGTGAAAAATAAGCTTTACATACCTTCTAGAGAACTTTACGGGAAGAGAATTTGAGTTAAGATAGAGAGATTGAGAAGGAATGGGAATAACTAAGTACATCCTTATCCAGATGTTGAGGAAGGGACATAGGTTCGAGATTCCTTGAATGTATCTACCAAGACCATGCCTAGGAATACCATGTCATAGAAAATATTTGTAACCTATACCATATGTATTGTAATCAACCATATGTTTTTTTGGTTTGAAAATATAGGTATGTGGATGCTTGTGCTCAACAAGATTACAAAAGGTGAAGGTTGATTGATTATCCGTAACATCATATAATACTCCCTGATATAAATACTTAACCCATGCATGTAAAGTAAAAGGTAGAACATGCATGGCATACAACCAAGGCTGACCTAGGAGAATATTATAATTGAGATTATTAGGTATGACCGACATGGAACATTAAGAGTATAAGGACCGAATATAATTAGCAAGTTGATCTCCCCAATACCAGCTTTAGGTGTATTGTCAAACCCAAAAATGCACATGGAAGAGGGAGTTAGGTCTTTATTAGAAAGTCCAATTTGATGTAGAAAAGAAATGTTACATATGTTAAGACCAGAGCCATTATCAATAAGAGCATGTTTTACCAATACATTACAAATTTTTACTCGAATATACATTAGAGGAGCATTATCAATGATAGTTTAAACAAGTAATATCGGTTGGTGTGAAGCTAATGTGTTCATCATTCATTACAAGACCACTCGTAATACAAGATGATATATAATTAAGAGAAGTATTAGGATGGATACATGTATCTTTGAGAGTGGTTGTGAGAGTTTGCATGCATACAAAGTGGGCCTTGAGATATGTCAACAAGGAGGTATCCATCATAAATTACAAAATACCAAATAAGTAGATCTTATACATGTAACTATACCAAATTAGAGAAGACAAGTAGATGTATATTACAACAATGTGGTGATGCTAGGGTTTGGCCAACAACAAGTTCACTAAATGATTTAACCTAAATGGTTAATATTTTAGGGAGTACTAATCGATGGTAGGTTATCCTAATTAATTATTTTCCAAGGGCAATTACATCAATGTCGGAATAATCATTAAAAAAAGCTAAATAATAATTGATAATGAAAAAATCACTAACAATGAGGGGGAGAGGGAGACTTAGCTGACATCCTAGATTGTGTGCTAATATGGGTTGATATGATGACTGGAAATGGCCGAAATGATCGACATAGCCTTGTTCTTGAAAATGTGACCTAAATAGTTTCTTGGCCCAAATCATATGGTATGACCCAAATTTTACCCCCATTATGGACCGTTATATATATATATATATTGGCCCCTCTATACGTTTATGCTTTGTAAATTTTTTTACCTATAATTTGTTGCTTCTGTTCCATTCCCATTTAGAATTTAGACCCCCAATACTGCGATATGTTCATTTTGTAATTGATTCAACATTAAAAAAACATAGATAGCGAGAGAGTCTTACCAAACAAACATTAGGTGAGTTGTGGGAACCCCTATGCACCACCAACATGACCATTACTCGAAGAGGGATCAAACCGCATGTTATTCTCACCTAGCCTCGTGATATTTAGAATTTATGCAACTAAATTGACAACCATGATCTTACAATAATGAAATTGTACTTAGTACTTTCCCTAGCTTGACTTTACTTTAATAATGTGGCTTTGTACTTGTAGACCGAGTGGATAACTATCCTAGAATGAATATATGGAGCTCAAGGGAGTCTTGAGTAGTTTGGTTTGTGGTAACTCTTAGTTTTTCTCATTGGAATGTTAGGAGTCAAGAAGATAAAATGATATCTTTAATGAGAGATGAATAACTTGTTTATATATGTGTATCATATCTATAAATATTGGGAAAGGCTAATTAAACATGTACCAAAGAGATTGAAATCAAGAAAATTACCGTTGGAGAGAAAGGTAATAAACGGCTAGGTGGGTCCATATTGTATAGACATTATGGCCCTTTCTAGGTGTAGACACCTAAAATGTCTACATGACTAATTAACATTAATCATGCCCCGCATTTTAGCTTTATCCACTACTAATCCATTTTAATCTATTTTAATCCATCATTATTATTCATACATCAACCATATAATAATTAATCGTAAGATTAATTATTATTATTAATCCATTTTATCATCATTCATCATTTATCATTTATCATTAATCCTTTTATTTCATCTAATATCCCATTTTCATCCTTAATCCCTTTTATTTCATTATTATATCATATTATCTTATTTAATTCTTCATTATCATATTAGGAATTTTATATTCCTACATCTCACCTACCACCTACCAAGGTTCATTTTAAGAGACCTCTTAGAAATCGAAGGTGGAAAATACCTAGTGAATATCCTCGGAACCGGTTTCGCAGAAGGTGATTTTTTTGGGGGTCCAACAACAAAATTTTTGCTTGATTTTTAAGAGGTGTGACAAAAGGCTGCAAACACGTGACATGATATTTCTATCACGTGTCAACAAGGTGGTTGACACGTCAACGAACCTCATTGACGCACATCAAAAAGGTCATTGATGCGTGTCAGTCAGGTTTGTTAACGCTCGTCAACCACCTTGTTGACACGTGACAACAAATATTTTGCCGCACATCTGCAGCCTCTACCCTCTGGCCGCGTGACAACAAAATCTATGTGTCACATGTCAACAAACTCTTTTTCATGCGTCTACTTCCTCCACACTCCTGATAGACATCAAAAAACTCTCCATGTCATGCATCAACAAATTCTATGTCACTTGTCCACAGCCTCCTCCCTCTTGTCATGTATCTGTAGCCTCTTCCCTCTTGTCACACATTTATTATACTTGATAATACATATGCCCTCAGGTGGTATGAGTGATCTAGTAGTGTTCTACCTGGTGAATAATCTAGGATTATATAGGGGATAGTTTCAAGGGTAGGTGAAGCCGACCCCTAAAAAAATTAAACTGTAATTTTTAGGCGAACAGGTCACTGACCGTGCTAGAAAATTTACCTTTTCAAATTTTTCAAAAATGGAATATTCACCATATTATGAATATTCACCACTAAAATTATCCCCTTCACCTACCATACACATTCCTATACCTAGCCTTTCCATCAAATCACATCCCTAATCATTATTTATTATCCTAATTTAATCCTAATCATGTGCACATCCTCACCTCTAAATCTAGAGGCTTCTAAATCTAGAAGCTTCTCCATTCTTCCCTCTCATTTTCAAATATTCAAATGCATCTACACTATTCCATTGAATTTTTAATTCAATGGAAATCCCTCACAAAATCTAGAATTTTCCATTCTAGAATCCTCCAATCCTCTCATCCAATTCCAACCCTTGGATTCAATCCACCATGGCAAGATCTCAACCATTCAATTTTCCACTCACAAGCTATAAATCAAGCTCTCATCCTCCATGAGAGACATCTTCTAAATTCATATCAAATTGCTGCTATTTTATCCACTCATTCATCCATCCAATCTATCTACAATCTATCATCCTTCATCAATAATCAAGGGAGGTGTTGCCCAAATCAATCCACACAAATCTGAAGCAACAATAAAGAAATATTCTAATCCAATCAATCATCCTCAAGCACATCCAACCATCAAGGAAGGATAATTTCATGCTAGATGGTAAGTGTGGGTATAATTCCTCTTCCTTTCATCTTAGCTTGATCTGAGGTAGTTGATTTGTTGAGTTTGCATGTTGCATTTGAATTAGTTTCATACTCATTTTATTTGTGCATGCTAACTTGATTTTTCTTCTACACTAGGAACTTTGTCCCAAATTTCCAAAATAACTCCCTCCCCAAGCTATTTTGACAACTTGCAAATTTGATTTTGGACTCATGTAATTTTTGGTTAAAAATTTGTAAAACAATGCATCTCAATGTTGCGCAAAATTGAGGACCGTGGGTTCTCCTAACCCATGAAAGCAAAGGAATAATCGAGATGCAATTGGTTGGATTTTTGATGAAATTATTATTCTATGTGTTCTCATGACTGTGAAACAAAGGAGGTAAGTCCAAAGACTTAATTAGAAATTTGGCTAAGAAAATTCATGTAACAAAGGATCCCAATATTCTACAGAGTACATGAATGAAGTGTTCTGTGGGTTCTTCCAACCCGTGGAATAAAATAATTGAGTCTAGATATTTCGCGGTGATGGAAAAATAGTTATGTGCTTCATGGTATAAAGATAAGGGTGTGGTCTACCACGTAGGGGAAAAATGCAAAGGAAAGGTGTCATAAGTAGCCACGAATGGAGGAAAAAATAGTGTTTCATGGACTCTCCAAGTACGTGAAACAAAGAAATTTTCTCACAGTTTGAAATTTATGGGATGATGGAGTATTCTACCATGAAATCTAAGATATTATTGTTCTACGGGTTCCCTAACCCATTGAACGAAAGAAGGACAACTCACACCTTTAAGAGTATTTTTACCAAGAAATTTGTAAAGCACTATCTTAATGTATGTTGGCTAGATTTTCTACACAACCAAAAACCTAGGTAGTCATGAGATAAATCTCCCTCATTTACCGGTGAGGCTCCCATGTATGATTTTTATCAATTATGGATTTGAGTAACTATTTGTGGGTTTTACTTTAATTGCAAAGCTCATGAGCCATAGCTAGGCAATTCTGCAGCAAGTAAGCAAGTTGTAAAGAAATATTTGCAAAAGGGGGAAATAATTGAATCTGGGAAGAAAGAAAAAAGATGTGCAATCTAACCAATAGTTTGCAGAGTTGGTCTCATGCACATAGATGAAAAAAATATTTCACAATACAAAATTTTAAAGAAAAGGAAAGTTTCAAATCTAGATCTGAGATAACACAAAGTTTATGCAAAGATCTACATAGAAGTAAGAAACAAATGCACCATTGACACAAAGTTCTCCAGAAATCTGCCTCCTTTCAATTCCTTAGCTTTCAGAAAGATATCAAGGGTTTCAACTCAAATTTTGGAACACAAGAATGTTGATTACAAATTCTGATCCTTTAACTCGTAGGTTCTTCCTCTATTTATAGTGTATAGAGGGAAATTACAAATAGGAAGATTTTTAATTAATTACCACATGTTGAAGATATGAAAAAGGGAAGCAACTGGAAGTATTCTTCCTAGAATTCCTCTTTACATGACATGCATGATTTATAACTAAAAATAGAACCTTTTATTTTGCATGTCTGCCACCTATTTCCAAGTAATTGACTTCTTCCAGTAACTTGAAGTAACGACTTTTTTAAAGCCAATTACCTAAGTTTTACAATTTAATTGATTACTCAATTACTTTTTGGAGAAAATAAGAGAAAGAAAAAGAATTTATTCCCACTACAACACTCTTCGTTTTGTCCTTCCTCCATACTCTGCATGCTGATCCAATATGCATTGTACTTCTGCTTCATCTATTTTAGCAATGAATGATCTGAATGATATCTCTACCTTGAATCTGAGATGTTTTTTGTAGTTCTTCTCTAGTATGTGCACCAATGCAATGTTTGTTGTAAACAATTCAGACAAAAATCATCATTTTTATTTTTAATTGCATATGAGTACTTTTAAATTCTAGAAAGCACTCTGGGTGAAGGAAAATACAAGTAAATTCAATGAAGGCTTCAACTGGAAGATTAGGAGCACATGCACAAGCTCCTGAAATTTTTTTTCCATGAAATGACTTCCCATGGGCTGCATTAAAAATAAGAGGATGAATTTTTCGGAATCCTTTGTAATTATGAGATCTGGATCTATTTCCTCTCTCGATTCTCAAGATATATTCAATGTATCGAGACATTGAATTATGATTTCTTCACCAATATGAACAATTAGGCACTTATACCAATATGAAAATATTTGGAATTATAAAAATTAAGCTATTCCAACCCTAGACACCAAAACTGGAAGCTTCGCGGCAGTGGAAAATGTTCTTTAATGCAAAATCCTCCTTCCCTTAGCACCAAAATCCTTCCGGCTGCAAGCTCCATCAAAAAGAATTAATTTCTTCTCCCTTATGGAGTCCCATGCCTATATAGCCATCTGCATGCTATTTTTAATAATTGCCTTTCCCTATTTTTGGCAATTAATTAATTAAAAGACATGCTTCTTCTTCCAATTTGGGCGCCCAAGTTTGCATGCTTCTGATTGCTTTTTTATGAATTTATTTTATTTATTTTTAGCATGCATCCTTGACTTCTCTTTAGCTCATCCACTTTCCTTGACTTTCCTTCTATTTATGGTGCCAAACTTGGCTAGAAATAACATTAATAAATATCATTAAATACATGTATTAATGCCAAGGTGGGTTGCACTTTTGACAAGAGGAATCACTAAAAATAGGAAGTCAAAGGAATGGAAATTTTTACCCTACAAAGAAGCTAATAAATTCCTTCTTTTCACTTAAGTGACTTGACTTTCATAATGGGAATTTTTACCCTGCAAGGCAGGCAAGAAATTCCCACCTTTCACTTAAGTGACTTGTCTTGCATAATGAGAATTTTTACCCTGCAAGGCAGGGGAGAAATTCCTGATTTTCACTTAAGTGACTTGTCTTTTATAATGGGAATTTTTACCCTACAATCCAGTGCAAGAAATTCCCACTTGCCTACCACTACCAAATTCCCACCTGTGCACTTAAATCCTTCCTTCCAAAAAGTACAACTTGCATGAAAAATAGCTCTGCTTCTTAGAAATGTGAATCGCATGGGTGAATAAATTTCTTTGATGGGAAAAGTCAACCTGCTAGGAAGGCAAGAAATTCACACCTTCTTGCCACCTCTAAAAATCCCATTGGTAGCTTAAGTGATTTTATTTTATGGGAAACGTAATCTACAAGGCAGTGAGAAATTCTTGCATGCTCGCCACTACCAAAATTCCCATTGGCAAAGATAAGTGATTTGACTTGATGGGAAAAAGTAACCTACAAGGTAGGCAAGAAATTCTTTCCTTCCCACCACTACCAAAATTCCCATAGGTAGCTTAAGTGATTCCTTCCAAAATATGTAACTTGCTTGAAAGATAGCTCTTTTCCAAAAGTGTGACTTGCATTATGACTCATGCCTTTAAAATTGTGTGAAAATTCGTCACTTAAGGCAACGTGGAAATTGGACATGGAAGGCATCCAATTTCCATGTTGTCTTTCATCACTAATATTTCTAAAGTAATATTTGGGTGTTAGGTGCATTTCAAGATGGATAGATGGTGCAAAACACATGGAGGAAGTTGTAGTGTTCTGTGGACTCTCCAACTCATGTAACGAAGGAAAAGACCTTCACGACGAAGGAAACAAAGTATAACATAACTAAGAGGGAGAACACAAAATATTGTTCCCTGGACTCTCCAAGTCTACAGAAAAAGGAACTTGGTCATGAATATGTAAAAACAACATAACAAAGAAATAGACTTGTGTGGCATGTGGGGAAGGTCTAATGTCAGTAGAAGTTTTAAAGCCACATTCAGAAGAAAAATTCCCACGAAACATTCAAATCACATTTAAAGATGAAAAAAAGCCAAAGGCCATAAAATAACGACAAATCATCTTGGAGTCGATGCAATGAAGGATTTCTTCATGAATGCCCAGGATTGGTTTTTTAGTCATATCTTTCCTTACGGAGCTCCATTTCACCTCAATTTTAGTCCATTAACAACGTATTGGAGAAGCCTTTCAAAATTTTCAAAGAATGATCAATTATTTCAGGAGATTGAAATTGTGGATTTTAGGGATGTTTGACATCATTTTCATAAGTCAGAAGATGCCATTTTCAGTTATGAGATGTTTATTTGATCATCCCTCACCTGGAGATCCTTTAGATGCTTCTAAAAGAACATATTCTTCATGCCTAACCGAAATGGTGAAGAATGTTGATTTATGTAAAATAATTAGACATTTAGCAATGTCACATTCCTCCATATTCCATATTATGTGGGCATCCATTGATTTATAGTTTGTGCTCATCCATAAGAAAATATATGGGGATTTAATGCAAGAAAAGGTAGCTCTAAAAGCATGAACCATCATGAGGTAGGGAGGTTACTGCTTTGAAGTAGTAATTTTTTTAACAAGGTTTAATAGGCTGAGAATATCCTCCAACATATTTTGATCCCCTCTCTTCTCCTCCCTTCTATAAAATGTAGCATGCTTCTTCATTGGAAGAATCCTCTCTTTACCTAGAAATGTCATTATGCCAAAAAATTTACAGAGCTAAGGAGTTACAAATCCACGGCATGTGTTTTGTGATACAATTTACCCTCTGAATGGTTTTAGTAGTATGTGCATACTTACAATAATAATATAGTGTCAAATTTTTATTGAATCCACCATTTTCTTTGCATTATTTTCTTCTTTCCTTTTTCTCTTTCATTTATGATTGTGTATTCATTATGTTTTGTAGAGTTTCATTTCGTTTGTATCAAACTAAATAGGGTGTTGAGATGATTTAAGTTGTAGAGTTGAAAGTGGCAAGCACCTTCCCCTTTGGCCTTGCATTGAAATTGTTTTCTTCCCTGAGTCTTGAAGAAAGAGTGATCAAGCCCTTCTCGATGCTATCACCTCTATTTTTAGCTTAGTTTGTTGTGATTTCCTTTCCCTTTCTCTCCCGATTACTTAGTTATGTTAGATTTAGAGATAATTAAAGTGTTAGCATTAGAGATAGGTTTAAGAACTAACATTATTTGGATGTTAATCTCCATCCGTAAGTTCCACATTATTGAGACCATCCAATGTCATTGTCGATAATTCTTGATCTGCTATGATAAAATCCTAAGGTGTAATTCTAAGACAACAATTTTTTCCATGCCTGATGGGGCTATAATTATGATATTTATATCATTTCACTGAGATTGATGTGTGTCTCGGTGATATCCCCTCTTGGAAGGATTTACAACACATCCGGTGACTCCCAACAACATATATTGGTTTCAACGGTGAAGTATCTCAATTTCATGAGAAGAGTGCAAACAAGACAAAACATAGAGTTAGGTGAGTATTTTGAATACATGTAACTTTCTCCAAGGAAAAGAGTAAGAACAGTTGAAAGGTCCATATTCCCATCACCTAGAGTCTATTCAAATCCCCATCCCGGTAGGTCTTTCTCTCCTATTGATAAAATCTAAAACCTACCTCTCATACTGCCCTTCAAAGGAACCAACCTTTTGTTACCTTTAATGGTGGTAGTTGTTGGTTCTAAATACACATCATGATATTGTAATTGTTTCCCTTAAGAGTATCCAATTCTTCACACAAGACAACTCAACCACTCCCATATGAACATATTTTAGATGTTTTAAATGTATTATTTTTCCACCTTATTAATGTTAATGATCCATAGGGATCCAAATAAACACTACTTCATCAGAACAACCAGTTTCAGAAGGAGAAAATGAGAAGAATGAAGAGCAGGATCTAAATTTGTAGAACCTCCCTACGGTAGAATGACAATTACATAACCGCCCTTGACAACGGTGGAATGATAGTTGCGTAACCACCCCTATAACAAAATGACATATAAAAACAAAGACATGAATAGATGTAGAATTAAAATGCATCATTCATGTCTCTTCCTTAGAGGTCACTTCCCATTCTCTAGTGAATAGGAGGACATGAGAAGAAGGCTATTTAAGGAAGAGCATAGGCAAGGATTTGATCATCAAATTTTTAATGCAAGAAGTGAGCAAGAAACCATTGGAGCTGGAGTTTTTTGTAGAAGAAAGGTGTAGGAACAGAACAACCAAGTAAAGAAAGGGAGTGTTTACATTGTTGTCTTCCTTTCCTCTTGTTGTAATCTGTATTCTTTCACAATTGGCCAATAAAATTTGGGAAGAAAGAGAAATTTCCCTTCTCGACTAGTTTTCCCTCAACTTGGGGGTTTCCAGGATAAATTTGGTGTTTTGAATTGTTATTCCTTTGTTGTAAAATTAGTTCTAAGTTCAGTTTTACTCACCATTAATTAAAATATGTCATTTTCATAATTTGAAAGTAGAACAAAAAATAAGTTATGGTTTGTAAGTTTCCAAAGTTTGAAGTTTACAGATCATTTTGGTATCATAACTAATAAGTATCTAGGACTATGGTATTCATTATTTTGATTTGTATGACAGTGACAAGGTCTAAAGGTGAAGAAGTTTTACCTTGCGATCCAGACATATCTACAAAGAAGTGGAAATAAAGAATTCAGGATCAAATGGAGGAAGAGAACTTGGTCCATAGAATTGAGATGTTAGAGACCATGATGGATAGGATTTATAGACACCAACAAGAACTCTCAGATCCATAAAATACATCTTCAGTCAATCAAGATAACATGGGCTTAGTGATTCGAGCTTTGGTCGAAAAGTACCATGCTCCCTTTAAAGTTGAGACTAAGGTTGAAATTAAGAGCTTTAAAGGAAAATTAAATGCAGAGTTATTCGATAAATGGTTAAAAAAACTAGAAGTTTACTTTAGTGTGCATAATGTCACGGAGGCACAAAGTATTACCTTTGCACGTCTCAAAATGGAAGGACATGCTCTAGTTTGGTGGGAAACCCATCTAACCACTTGTGAAAAGAAGAAACATCCTATTGTCAATACTTGGGAGGGTTTTAAAGAATTGTTTAGAGCTAAATTTTATCCTATTGGCCATAAGACTGACCAGATGATTAAATGACAATATTTTAGACAAGGCAATGGTCAAAGTGTGCATGACTATACTACAAAGTTTCGAGAGACAAGACATGTTTCTTAATATGGAATTGGAGGATGAGGATATTCTGACCAAGTATTTGGGAGGACTTCAAACTCACCTTTGAAGGAAGGTCATCTCCACAAAGCCCAAGGATCTCAATGAATCCCTGCATGTCAAAGATACTACATAGATGATGAAAGGAAGCAAGGAGAAATAGATTCAAAGCCAAAACAATCAACAAATTAGGAAAATAAATAATAGGGACAAACAAGTAATAAAGGTAAATGGAAGGGGAAAGGTAAACAAACTGCCACTACTTTTAATACTTGTAAATATCCCAAGATTTTTGTAAGAATTGTGATATCAATGCTCATATTGACACTACATGTTGGAAGTTACGTCTGGAGTTACACCCAAAGAACTAAACCAAGGATTCAAAGAAATCCATGACATCTGTAAAGATAGATGAGGAGGTAGAGATAAAGGATTATTCTGATGTAGACAAGAGTCTTGGATGCATGGCCACCAACATGGACAACCGAGAACATGAAGAGAGGATTAGTAGACTATTCCGATCAAAATCCAAATAAATATAAGTAAGGTAAATGATTTGGTTGATATTGGTTCTCAATCTAATTTGATTTCTAATGTGGTTGTAAAGAATGTTGGTCTTGAAACTTATGAGCATCCACATCCATATCCTTTGGGATGGGTGAAGAAGGGTGTAGAGATTTAGGTAACAAAAAGATGTAGGTTCAAGTTTGGGATAAAATCTCAGTATATAGATGTATTGGAAGTTGATGTAATTCCACTTGATGCATTTGATGTTGTTTTCGAGAGTCCTTATTGGTATATTAGGGATGCCATATTCTCGAGAAGGGAGAACTAATACAGATGAGTCAAGGATGGAATCAGTTATAACATCTGGGCACACCAAAGATAAGTCAAGAGTTACTATGGTAAGTGTTAACCAATAAAAGAGGTTAATTCAGCAAATCATAATTTGATTTGTTCAATTTTATTAAAGGATAAGAAATATGGGGTGGAAATTTCAGATATTTTTAACCAAGGGATGAAGAATTCAGATAGTATTATTCAAGTATTTTTAGGAAGTATTTCATAACTAGCAAGTTACCACCAAAACAAGAGGTAGAGCATGAGATTCAGTTATTGCTAGAGTCTCCTCTACCAAACATCGGTTTGTACAGGAAATCCTTATTGGAGATTACAAAGGTGAAGAAATAAATCCAAGAGCTATTAGACCAAGGGGTGATATGCCTAAGAACCTCACCATGCGGTTCACCTATTGTGATGGTGCCAAAGAAGGATGGCTCTTGGAGAATGTGCTTCGTATACTGTGCCTTGAACAAGATCACCATAAAGAACATATATCCACTTCCCTACATAGATGGCCTCTTAGACTAGCTTCAACATGCCAGATTCTTCACAAAGTTGGATCTCAAGTTAAGCTATCATCAAGTTAGAATGAAGGAGGAGGATATATGGAAGACTACCTTCAAGACAAAACATGGTTTGTATGAATGGTTAGTAATTCCATTTGGTTTATGTAACACACCTGCTACATTTATGAGATTGATGAATGATGTATTATGGGAATTCATAGATTCATGTGTCATTGTTTATCTAGATGATATTCTAATTTTTAGTGCCACATGGGAGGAACATCTAACACATTTGCAGCAAGTCTTGCAAGTTCTCAAGGAGAAACAACTATTATGCAATATGAAGAAGTGTGAATTTTCTAAGTAATCACTTGTCTACATTGGGCACTTAGTTGGAGGAGCAGATCTACGAGTGGATTTGAAGAAGGTGGAAGCCATCACTACCTAGACAACACCAACAAGAGCCATAAAGACTAGAAGTTTTGTGGGATTATTACACTACATGAGGAAGTTCATTTCGGGCTTCTTCGCTATAAAGAACACTCTCTACACATAGTAGCCACAATGAGTAAGGGTTTTTACTAGGGTAAGGAACATAATAATACTTATGAGTTATTGAAATACAATATAAGTCATGCTCTTGTACTTTATCTTCCTAATTTGAAGCAACCCTTTGAAGTAGAGACGGATGTCAATGATTATGTTATAGGATCAATTTTCTACATGGAGGTAAGCTAGTATGTTATCATTCGAAACTTTCATGTCAACAGTTAGAGGATATTCTCTATATGATAAGGAAATGTATGCACTAGTTTAGGACATTAAGAAATGGAAACATTATTTATTGGATAAAGAAACTATTATGCACACCGACCAAAACCTCTCTAGTATTTGTAATCATGGTCAAAATTCAGTAGCAAGAAAGGTACTACAAATGGATGGGATTCCTTCAAAGCAATTCCATCTAGTGATCAAGTACAAGAAGGGTAGCACCAACTTGGTGGCGTAAATGTTATCTAGTCCACCCAAACAGGAGAAAATCTCTAGTTTTGTCACTATCTCTCGATTGAGCCCTTCACGAAGGAAGCTTATGGGGAGGCATATGCCCAAGAAAAAGACTTTGGGGTGACATCAATAGTTGTAGTCCCAAGGGAATGAAAGGATGGGTATTGAATATTGTTATCTCAAGGATGAGATAATCTACCAATGGGGAAATCTTTTTTTAGGTTGTGGAGCTTGTTTTCATATGTGAAAGTGTTAAAGACTCGTACACTAAGAGTATTCTACACTTTCCACAGTTGTCTTGTCAGTGGTTTGGGGTGGGTCGGGCCTCGAGGAGGGGTTCGGGCATGCGGCCCCGATTTTCTTTTGGCCTTAAAACGTGCTCGATATATCGAGAAATGTGCTTTTCTCATACGGGTGGGATTTTGACCCATAGGTTTATGGGATGGTTTTGGTCCATGGTTTTAATACCCACGGTTTTGTAAAAATGCTTAAACAGTTGTCTACTTATATGGTTTTATGCATATGGTAGGTATTATGTAACATTACAGATGTGTTTTGAATTCGGGTGTGAATTTTCAGTAGAGTTTGTTGAGCATAGCTCCGAACAGATCTGGGTATTTTATTAAGAGAGCGGTGGCTTGTAATAAAATCTGAGCAAGTGATTCTTAGTGGACATAGCCCAAATTAGGTGAACCATGTTAAATACTATCTCTTTGTGTTGTATTACTTTATCATACACTTTTAGTTTGAGATTTGTAATATTTTATGCATATTAGTTTCTCTTGTTGCAACACGTGAGGGACTATTCTCGTATATTTTATCCCTTATTTCCTAACAATTGGTATCATATCCTTGTTTGGTTTGTTGAAGTGTTGAATCACATGGAAATTTTTATCTTGAGTGGGAGCTATGTCGATGATGGAAGATATATGGTTGATAAATTCAATATGTAGAATTTCAGTCTTTGGAAGATGTAGATGGAAGATTACCTTTATTAGAAGGATCTTTATATTCTATTGTTTGAGAAGGTGAATAAACCCTCGAGCATGATGGATGCGGAATGGAATTTTTTGGATAGGAAGGAACTTGGGAAAATCCAACTGTGTCTTGCATCTTTAGTATTATTTGATGTTTCAAAGGAAAAGACTACAAAAGAACTGATGGATGCATTAGGGAAGTTGTATGAAAAACCCTCTGCCTCTAATAAGATATTTTTAATGAAAAAGTTGTTTAATATGAAGATGTATGAGAATGGTTCAGTAGTAGATCATTTAAATGATTTTAATACGGTTGTAAATATGCTAGCTTCAGTTACAATAGAATTTGATGAAGAAGTTAGGGATTTATTAGTTCTGTGCTCTTTACCTAAGAGTTGGAATAGCCTGGTAATGGTGGTAAGCAATTTGGTTCTAGCTAACTCAAACTTAAAGTTTGAGGATGTTGTAGGGGTGATTCTAAGAAAGGAAATGAGAAGAAAAATCTCTAGTGAATATTCTACTTCAGTGTGGAATGCTTTGAAAGTGGAAACTAGAGGGAGACAGAAGAATAGAGGAAGCCGTGGAAAATCAAAGGATCGGGCAAGGTCAAAATCTAAAAGCAAGATAGTATGCTGGCACTATGGAAATTATGGGCATGCAAAGAAGGACTATTGGGAGCTTCAAGAAAGCAAGGAGGAAAATGTGGCAATGGGTAATGTATGTCGGGATGCTTTGATTCTTTATTTGCACAATATTACGAATCTTGGGTTTTAGATTCCGGGGCTTCTTTTCATGCTACTCCACATAGGCATTATTTTGTTGATTATGTTTAAGGAGATTTTGGACATGTTTTTCTTGGTGACGACGATCCTTATAAAGCATAGTTGGAAAAGGTTCTATTTAGGTTAAGATGCAGAATGAGAATACTAGGCTATTGAAGTATGTTAGACATGTGCCTACATTAAGATGAAATTTGATATCGGCAAGGTAGTTGGGAAGTGATGGTTGTACTATGATATTTACAGTGGACTCTTGGAAGGTTACCAAGGGTGCTCTTGTAGTGACAAGAGGTAATAAGGTTGAACCTTGTATTTAACAACTTATATTACTAATTTTTGTAATCTTGTGGCTTCAAAATAATAGATACAACATTGTGGCACTATAGGCTCGGTCATATGAGCCATAAGGGCAAGGAGATCATAAAGAAGGATTTTCCCCGATATACGTAAACAAATTTGGAGTTCTCTGAGGAATGCATATATGGGAAATAGAAGTGAGTAAGGTTTCTCAAGTTTGACCTACAAAGAAAGAGAGTAAGTTAGAGTGGTGCATTCTAATGTGTGGGGGCCAGCTTAGGTATCATCTCTTGGGGGTTCAAGTTATTATGTTACTTTTATTGATGATGCAACAAGGAAATTTTGGGTTTATTGTATTAGAAACAAATATGATGTATTTGATACTTTTGTTAAATGGAAAGCCTTGGTAGATAATAAAACATGTCTTAGGCTAAAATGTCTCAGGTCAAATAATGGAGGGGAGTATTACAACAATTAATTTAATGATTACTATTCTAAGAATGGAATCCACAGGAAAAAGATGGTTCTAGGAACTCCGCAGTATAATGGGGTGTCAAAAAGGATGAATAGAACAATAATGGAATGTGCTAGGAGCATGAGGTTACATGCAGGACTGCCTCTTTTTTTTGGGCAAAGTGGTGAGCATACCTATGTTCTTGATAAACATAGGACCATCAAGTGCCTTGGATGGAGGCATACCTGAGGAGGGTTGGTATGGTAATAAAGTTGATTATTCATTTCTTAGAGTCTTTGGATGTGAGGTGTTTGTCCATATAGACAAGGATGATAGGACCAAACTAGAGGCTAAATAAGAAAAATGTACTTTCATTGGTTATGGTGGTGATGACTTTGGATATAAATGTTGGAGTATTAAAGACAAGAAAATAATTCAATCTAGGGATGTAGTCTTTAATGAGAAATTCATGTATAAGTAGTAGTTGTAGGAAAATAGGGAAGAATCCAAGAAAGAATATGCAACAATAGAGGATCTTTTGGATGTGAAAGTTACACATGAATTAGTTCAAGAACCTTCTCAACAGGAACCCCAAAATCCTATATTGAGGAGGTCTTTTAGGGTAAGAAGAGAACCTAAACGTTTTTCTCCTTCTCTTTATTATTTATTACTCATTGATAGTGGAGAGCCAAAGAGCTTTGATGAAGCAATGCAGGTAGATGTCAGGAAGAAGTGGGAGAAAGCCATGGATGAGGAGCATCAGCTCTCATGGAGAACCAAACATGGGATTTGGTGAAGCTACCCGAAGGCAAAAGAGCATTACAGAACAAGTGGGTGTTCAGAGTCAAAGAGAAGAAGGAGGCAAGAAAAGATACAAGGCCCAGTTGGTGGTCAAGGGGTTTGCACAGAAAAAAGGTATAGATTTTGATGAGATTTTTTCTCTTGTAGTAAAAATGACTTCTATTAGAACTGTTCTTGGAATAGTTGCAGCAGAAGACTTGCACTTAGAGCAGCTTGATGTAAAGACTGCATTTCTCCATGGTGATTTGGAGGAGGAACTATATATGCAGCAACCAGAGGGCTATGAGGTCAAAGGTAAAGAGGAGATGGTGTGTAAACTGAAGAAGAGTTTTTATGGCTTGAAACAAGCTCCACGTCAATGGTATAAGAAATTTGATAGCTTCATGATGGAGTAAGGTTATATTAGATGTCATTTTGACCATTGCGTGTATACAAATAAATTTGAGGATGGAAGTTATATTATCCTGTGTCTGTATGTGGATGATATGTTGGTTGTAGGTAAAAACATGTAAGAAATAAAAGTACTTAAGAAGCAACTAAGTGAATCCTTTGTTATGAAGGATTTGGGGGCAACCAAACAAATTCTTGGTATGAGGATATCTCAAGATAGGAAGGAATGGAAGCTAAATTTATCTTAAGAAGAGTACATTAAGAAAGTGTTGGAGAGGTTTAATATGCAAGATGTTAAACCAGTTGGGACTCCTTTGGTAGGCCATTTCAAGTTATCAAAGGAGCAGTGTCCCAAGACAGAGCAGGAGAGAAACCAAATGTCCAAGGTACCTTACTCATCGGTTGGCAGTTTGATGTATGCCATGGTGTGCACCAGGCCTGATATTTCCCATGCAGTGGGAGCATTGAGTAGATTTATGAGTGATCCAGGTAGAGATCACTGGAAGGCAATAAAGTGGATCCTTCGGTATTTGAGAGGGACCATGGGGACAATTTTGTGCTACATTGGATTAGACACCACTTTGTGTGGTTATGTAGATTCAGATATGGATGGAGATGTAGAAAACAGGAGGAGCACGATAGGTTATTTTTACATTGTAGGTGGGACAACAAAGAAGTGGATTTTACGACTACAGAAGTTTGGTAGCTTTGTCAACAACGAAGTTTGAGTATGCATTACTGCCACAGAGGAAAGAAAAGAAATGATTTGGTTACGTAATTGCTTGAGGAGTTGGGGCATAAGCAGGAGGAAGGAAAGCTACATAGTGATAGTCAGAGTGCTATACACCTAGCTAAGAACTTTGCTTTCCACTCTAGGATGAAGCATATATAGTTAAGGTACCATTTCATCAGAAAATTTAGAGGAATAGAAGTTCAAGCTGGAGAAGATTCATACTAGTCAAAATCTTGTAGACATGATGACCAAGGTGGTCACAAGGGAAAAACTGAAGTTGTGTTCAACTTTGGTTGGTCTTCACGAAAACTAGTGAAGGGTTGAGAAGCTTGCTCAAAGGAAAACTAGTCTCCAAGTGGGAGATTGTTAGGTTGTGGAGCTTGTTTTCATGTGTGAAAGTGTTGAAGACTATACACTAAGAGTACTGTACACTTTCCATAGTTGTCTTATTGGGCTTTGGGGCCGTGCCGTGCCCAAGCGAGGGTATGGGGGCGGCAACCCCGATTTTTTTTTTTTGCCTTAAAAGTGCCCGATACATCGGGAAACGTGTTTTTCTCATATGGGTGGGATTTTGACCCATAGGTTTATGGGACGATTTTGGCCCATGGTTTTAATACCCACGGTTTTGTAAAATTGCTTAAGCAGTTGTCTACTTATATGGTTTTATGTATATGGTAGGTATTATGTAACATTGCATATGTGTTTTGAATTCAGGTGTGAATTCTGTAGAGTTTTTTTAGCATAGCTCCAAACAGATATGGGTATTGTATTGAGAGAGCGGTGGCTTGTAATAAAATCTGAGCAAGTGATTCTTGGTGGACGTAGCCCAAATTGGGTGAACCATGTTAAATACTATCTCTTTGTGTTGTGTTATTTTACTATGCACTTTTAGTTTGAGATCTATAATATTTTTTGCATATTAGTTTCTACTGTTGTGATTCTATGAGGGATTATTCTACATATTTTATCCCTTATTTCCTAATAACTTTGTGTTCGAAAGTAGAAAGGCTTCTATTGATAAGGGAAGCACATACCTTGAAAGTAGATGGAAATTTTGGTGTTGGTAAAGACCTTAGCATACTTGTAAAGGTACGTGTATTGGCCCAATCTGCAAGAAGAAGTATCTAAGCTCATAAGAGGATGTAAACTTTGTTGTACTAGGAAGCCTAAGATTAGAAAGGAGGGTTTATATATGCCTTTACCAGTCCCTACTCATCCTTAGGAAGTTATTTTTATGGATTTTATAGGAGGACTACCTATGTCTAAACATGGCCATGATTATCTATATGTTGTTATAATAGATTCAGTAAAACGTGTGTTCTAATGGCATGTAAAAAGACAATAAAATCACATGAGGTAGTTAAAATTTTCTTTACTAATGTAGGGGTGCATTTTGGCTTGTCAAGTATATTGAAAGAGATTCCAGATTCTTGGGGAAGTTTTGGACAAATTTTTGGGACAAGATGGACACCAAGTTATAGAGGATCACAACCTTCCATCCATGACAGATGGACAAATATAGGTAGTGAACAGAATTTAGTGTAACCGATTAGAGGGTATAATAGTTAATATCCACATACTTGTGATGAGTCCTTAGCCTACATACAACATTCCTACAATTAAGCAATACACACATCCAATATGATGTCACCATTTGAAGCATGCTTGGGATATTTACCTACTAATCCACTAGAATTAACATTTGGGTAGTAGGAAGAAGGGGAGATATGGGGTTCAGAGGTGAATAAAGAAAAAAATTCATTAAGAGGATCCAAAAATCCATCTCAAGGTGAAAGAACAATTGGAAAAATCTCAAGCCAAGTATAAGGCTAGACATGATTAGCATTAGAGGGAACATAAAATTCATGTTGAGATAAATTTTGGCTTTACTTGAGCAAGGATAGACTACAATGACAAATAGGAAAAATCAAACCACTATGGTATGGACCCTTCACTATACTAGAGCATGTTGGAGGAAATGCCTTTAGGATTGATTTGCCACCATTCATATGGATGTACTCAGTAGTAAAATGCAAGAACTTACACCTATATGAGCCATCCATTCTTGATGAAGAAGAAGGATGTCACTGCTACCTTCTATAGAGGATTCCATCTTGGATTCACAAGGTGAATTAGAAGAGGATGTAGTCAGTTGGACTCAAACGAAAGACACCAAGGTAGGCCTAGTAGTACTCGAAGGAGCAAGTGAGGGAATTGTTTCCTCATCTACTCCCCCACTAAGCTTTTGTGGGACCAAAAGCCTCCTGAGTAGGGGAGGTGTGATCTATAGGGATCCAAATAAACATTACTTCATCAGATCAACCAATTTTAGAAGGATAAAATGAGTAGAATGAAGAGAATGTTGTAAATTTTTATAACCTCTCCCTTATAATAGAATGGCAAGCATACATAACTCCCCCGACAACGGAACAACAATCTCAGTAACTACCCTTGTAATAGAACGAGAAGATAAAAAAAGACACGAATGGATGTTGAATTAAAATTCCTCATTTGTGTCTCTTCCTTCGAGGTCGCTTCCCATTCTTCAAGGTGCATGGGAGGATATGAGAATAAGTCTATTTATGGAAGAGCATAGGAAATGATTCGATAATCAAAGTTTTAATGCAAGAAGTGAGCAAGAAACCATTGGAGCTCGAGTTTTTTTGTAGAAGAAAGGTGTAGGAACAGAGCAGCCAAGTAAAGAAAGGGAGTGTTTACATTTTTTTCTTCCTTTCCTCTTGTTTTAATCTATATTATTTCACAATTTTCCAATAAAATATGGGAAGAAAGAACAATATCCTTTCCCGACTAGTTTTCCTCATCTTAGGGGTTTCCAGGATAAATTTTGTGTTTTGAATTTTTATTCCTTTGCTATAAAATTAGTTCTAATTTTAATTTTACTCATCATTAATACAAATATTTCATTTTCATAATCTGAAAGTAGAAAACTAATAAGTTGTTGTTTGTAAGTTTCCAATGTTTGAATTTTACATATTAGATAATAATGTAGCACGTAGGTTATTAGATTCATCTTTTAAGGGGGTGTTGGCGTGTCATGTTCTAGGTGTTTTCATTCATGTAAAAGACTGATTAATGAAAAAGAGGATGTTTAGTAAGATGTGTCAAAATATTATGAGTATCTGCAAGATAAAATACAAGTTTCTTTGGAGTTAGATCAAAGTCCTGTTCTAGTTGCTTCGGAGTATGGACTATTTGCTTTGGAGTCCGAAATACTTGATTTAGAGTCTAAATTGTTTACTTCAGATTTTTAACTGATTTTCTAGAGTATGACCAACTATTGTGATAATTATATGTTGTGAAGATCAAACAAATGCAATATGAGGTGGAAGAGTGCAGGTGTTCATTTAGACCTAGTCTAGATGCTTGAAAACCAAATGAGTATGAGAATGAGGTGTAAATGTATATGATCTCATGGAAGCATGTAGAAGTGTGAGACATGTTGTCTTAAGTGTGTTAGGCCTTTTTGAGTACTTGGAAGAAGATTCATGAGGCTAGTCTACTTGGTCATGGTACAAACTAGGTCTAATCCTAGTCTTCGAAAGCCTATTGGAGCATGATAATCATTTTCAAGTATGTGTGAGCTATTGAGGAAATTCATGGAGATATTTTATGCTATTTCAATCATGAATAAATAATTAGCAAAGGTTTCATGCTTGGTTAGAGTGTTGGTTCAATCTGTTGTAGTCTAAAACATGTAAATCCCTAAGGCTTTTCCATGCAAGTCCAAGTGGTGGTGAAGGTAAAGAGATATTTGAGCTAATCTAATGATTTGATATGTTATCAGAAGGTGTTGCGATGTTGTGGGAAAAATTTTAGGTTTCCATGATGAATATTTTACAAGATATTGATCTTTGACCAAAACATGGTGCTTAAGAATGATTTTTTCAGCTCAAGCAAGTGAAATGCGCGTGGATGACACGTGTAGAGTTTGATGGAAAGATGATTCTTTCAAGGATGTTAGGCATGGAGTTAAAAATATCCTAGAGTGTAAATGAGTTTAAATGAGGCCCAAAATTTTATGAATGAAGGTTAAGAAGTGAAATTTCTTATAATTAGTTCGAAACCCTAGGTTAAAAGTGATGGATAAGATCTTCATGTTAGGTTCCCAAAATCATTGATTGTGCTATGATTATTATAGATTGTAGAGGTCTACTCCATGTTTCTTAAAGGTATGATAAATAATATGATGATGAGTGGATCCCACTCAAACATGATACTTTCTTAAGATGTTCAGTTTGGGACAAAGTTATCCAAAGGAGGTATGAAATAAATTGACATGGTTTTTAGCCCGAGAGTTTTACTTGATGTCCATGATGATTTCTGATGAGATTCATTGAAATCATCATCATTTAATATTAAAAATTTCACAACCAGGTGGTGTCCAAGGCTATCTATAAAAGGGGCTAAAGGAAATAATGATTTTATAGTTCTTTGCTCTATAGTTGAAAATGCTTGAAAGGAAATTCAATAACTGAAATTAAATCTAATCTAACAAATAAAATAAATTACTGAAAGTAAATCTAATCTATCAAAGTAAAATGAATAACTGAAAACAAATAAATGACAACAAACAAATAAAAGTGAAGCTTCACAAACAAAACAAAATAAAACACACAAAACAGATTTAAACAAACTAAGTAAAACAATAATGATCTATTCTAAAAACAATAAATCATCCTCCTCCTTAGGTAAGAGTGGGCCCTTGCTCTTCCCTCAAATTTGGGTTAACAAAACTAAAAAGAAGTCTGCTACCAAGAAACTTGAACTGTGGATTTTATTAATTAGAAATAATGTTACAAAAAAATTCATCTCCTACTAATGTTGCATTGAGTGTTTTGGAGATATATTTAGAGCTTGTCCCTACTCCAAGATTATATAACTCTAGACTTTGAACCAAACTTGCACAAGAAATAATTCTGAGAATACTTAATTTCACACACAAATATATTTCTTCTCTGATATCTTCATTCGAACACCATTACATATATATAGGAGAGGAATTCCTATTATTATGGAACCTCCTAAAACCACTCAATCCTACAATATCTCATATACTCCTATATTCATGAGTTAGTTCAACAACTATACTCACGTACAATATAATAGAAAACTATATGCGATATTATATTGTTATTTCTAACAATATAATATTAACAATATTTACCGTATTAACCATACGGTTAACAACTAACATTATTATTTACCTTTCGGTAAATACCAAATTATAATGTAAACATTAATATCCTAACATCCCCCTTAATGTTTACATGGTAATAAAATAACTTTCACACTTCCTCTGTAACCTGCCACCTCTCGTGCGCTCATGATCTTGGCACACACTCAAATTGAAGGTAGAAGAAGGAACACATCAACTTCTTATCGACCATGTATTGTAGGGAACACATATGACCGAAGAGGATGGGAACACGCTCAGAATCATTTTCTTATCAACCAGTCACTCTAGGGAACACATATGACCTAACAAAGGTGAGAAATCAAGAAGGAACACATCCGAGCAAAGCCTTCAATGGTTTTCGTGGAGGCTAACCAAAAATCTACGTATGAACATGAACACATCTGACTATTCTACCTCATCAAGACTCATGATGCTTCTTTTCACTGTGCTATCTATTCTTCACTATGTTTTTACATGGGGAAATAGGAATAATAACATACATAATCTGAAACACTATAAATGGAACATTGGATCATGTTGATTATATTCCCCCCTCAATATGAAATTTCCACTTATTGAAAATTGCAAACCTCAAAAATGAAGTAGAACCACACTACACACAATGAAATTAATCGCAACGCTGAAATAAAAATCACACACAATACTACAAAATATGTACTATGAAACTGAAGCACACAACTAAAAGCACACTCACACCTGCATACACACGTGCCACCAAATCATTATATCGGCCCTGTCATTGGTGATTGACGAGAGGTCGTTGTCCTCTCCCTCTCCGATGTCTTCATCCTCCAATAACATGCTGCTAACTCAGTTGGATTTGGATATGAAGCTCAATTATTTACACATTGTTTATTATATCTTCCCTCCCGCAATGTGAAACACTTTATTTTTCCGGACGTCGGGTAACACCGAAAATGCATCCGTAAGACAAATTTTTACAATTTTTGACATTGACATGATGAGGCTAAAAAAAGTATTTTTCAAACATCGTATTTTTCAACAAAATTTGAATCAATGCAATGAGGATAGAAAAACAAACACTTTTACAAAAATGGCACTCAATTTTGAGGTACCTAGCAAAATTTATTAAGGTTTTAATTTCTCATAAAAAGGCCCAATTTGAATTAAAATTGGATCAACAATTAAAAAATTACTCCGGATGGAGAGAAAATTTATCGTGTGACCACTCATTGGAACTGGGAGGAAATGAGGATTCCAAAAATGTCAAAGGCCCAAAAAATGGTGTCGGAAAAATATTAATTTGGCTAAAAACATAATAATTGCCCTTAAAATGTAATTATTAAACAAAAACTATAGTAAAATTAAATTTTTCAAACTATAGTCTTTGCTAAAAATTAAAAAATTAGCCAATCACAAATGGCTGCAAAAACTCATGGCTTCATTGAAGTGACAAAATGATTTGTTGATAATTTGACAACCAAAGCTCTATTTTATAAACCAAAAAATGCATTGGAAAGGTGCTTTCAATATCTCTTGCAATGGTACCAACAAGATTTGATTTCATCACCTGACCTAAAATCTGTTCATGACTGAGTTTTACTTGAATTTGGAGTTGTTCTTCATGCCTGAACTACAAAATAGAAATAATAGCACAAACTCCAAACTTACTCTCAGATGTGGTTGATGTATGTTGTTGGAAAATGCAAATAGGAGAGAGTTGTAGAATGCAATCAATATCAATCTAGATTGAGTGCTATATTGGTATGTCTACTGAGAATGTAGAGTTGAACGATGAACACCAAATTCAAATTCTCCCTTTTAAAGACATCACGCCTATCTCATCTTCTATGAAATAATTTGAACAGATTTTTGAGCCTTACGAAAATTCACAGCCACGTGCTATATCAGAAAGTTGTAAATGACTGCATGTGGGTACATAGTATTACATATAAGTCGTTCTCATCTGGCAGCTGAAAATTGATTGAATCTTTGATTTTCTCAACACGACGCAAATGCAAAATTCTTCACCTTGAATAGAAATTGGTCTAAAATGATCTGCAGAAGTATATGGATCTCGGAGATGATCAAGTTTTACTGGGCAAGATCAGATCTAATGACTGCACGTAAGAAAAATACACAACGGTTCATCTACTATAAGAATATAGACATATTATGACTCGAGCCTTAACCTAAGAAAAAGAAAGCTCAGATGTAAAACATCAGATGGGGCAATGGACAATATCACAGCTGCCCCTGATAATTCTATTTCTCAAAACTCCATAATAGGTACAAGAAATACCACGCTCTGATACCAAATCTAGACTTTGAACCAAACTTGCACAGGAAATAATTATGAGAATAATTAATTTCACACACACAAATATATTTCTTCTCTTATTTCTTCATTCGAACACCATTACATATATATAAGAGAGAAATTCCTGTTATTATGGAACCTCCTAAAACCACTCAATCCTACAATATCTCATATACTCCTATATTCGCAAGTTATTTCAACAACTATACTCACGTAAAATATAATAGAAAACTATATGTGATATTATATTGTTATTTCTTACAATATAATATTAACAATATTTACCATAATACCCATACGGTTAACAACTATCATTATTATTTACCTTTCGGAAAATACCAAATTATAATGTAAATATTAATATCCTAACAATAAAAACCTACCTATAATCTTGTGAAATACTTGACTACATCTTCCACTTTACAATGAGATAAATGTGGAAGGAATTTATTCAAACACTACAACTCCAAGTTTAACTACTTACATTCATATACTTCTTCCACTTGACAAGGAGACAAATATGGAAGAGATTTAATCAAACACTACAACTATGGATTGAACTACTACTTCTTCCACTTGAAAATGAGACAAACATAGAAGAGAATTAATCAAATATTACAACTCTATATTAAATTGTCTCTTCCACATGCACTTAACTATTTCTTTCCATTTTCAAGTTTTTCTTGCGTGATTGAATCTTTCAACATGATAGTTGTCCACCATATTCTCATCCCTGATTTTCTAATCATTATTATGAATTTAATTTGAAGAATATTTTCAAACATTTTCTGGGTTTGGTGCTCCTTGTTGTAATATTTCCAAAACATCTTAAAATTCTCATTTTCGTTGAGAAATGAGGGAGATATCACAATTTTATTGAACATGTGTTTTTTTGTCTTATTTACTTTCCTTCAACCTTATTTTGCTGAAACTTCAAATGAATATATATCCTCAATTATTGTTGCTGTGTAAAAATGGAGAGAGGTTTTTCCTCCTAATAATAAGAGGAACAAAAACCTCTCTCATATTCCCATTTAAAGGTCTATAATTTTATTTAGAGAAAAGTTAGTATGCTTTGCATGACGAGTCATTCGATTGAAAACCCTCTTCTTCAAATGTTGATATCTTCAAACCCATTATTGTTGTGTAAAATGGAGAGGTTTTTCCTCATAGAAATAAGAGAAACAAAAACCTCTCTCATATTATCATTTGGAGTTCTAAAATTTTATTTAGAGCGAGTCGTGTGCTAGTTAGTTCGCTAGTATTGTGCTCGAAAATCTTCTTCTTCAAATGTTGATATCTTCAAAACCATTATTACTATGTAAAAAAGAGAGAGATTTTTCCTCCTAGTAATAAGAGGAACAAAAAATCTCTCGATTCTCATTGGAGTTCTAAAATTATAGTTATAAGAAGTTCTATGTTGATTTCATGAGTTATGCACTAGTTCTCGTGAGTCATGCGCTAGTTCTACGAGACCTCGCGCTCTATGACATATGAGTCCTAAACTCTATGTATTATGAGTCATGCACTCTTTGTGAGTCTTGCACTATTAGTTATGTGAGTCCCACACTTACTGCAATACATTCTAGAGATCAAATTACCTTCTCATACACAATACCGCACTCCAACTACAAGAATTATTAGAAATGAAAATATTCGATTGAATGGACCTTTCAAAAATAGATTAAATATATTTTATATTTATTCTTAAATAAGCTATCTAGTTCTTAAGACTACATATAAATCTACTTTATAAGAGAAGGAATAATATTATCTTGTGCAATGGATGAGACTTAATTTGGTCTCATCACTCCCCCGCACTTAACTTTATGCATGTCCTCATGCATGTTATTGATTTCAAAGTGCATCATTTGATCTTAAGTCCTCTTTTTCTTCTCTTTTTGTACAAGACTGATCATTTTTTTCTTCACAAAATTAGTATATGTATCTTTTCTTTTCACTTCAAAATCAACATATGTTTTTTATTTATCAACCCTTCTCTTATGTAGTTTTAAAATATTTTTGTAAATTTGTATTTTCTTCTCCCTTACACTTGGCTTCTTGTGTGGTTTTTTTTTTTTTTTTTAAAGAAGTTATTTTATACTTTTCTACCTTCTTTTCAAAATAAGTTATTTTCTTCTTTTCTATCTTTTTTTCAAGACGCAATGTCTCTTATCCGTTGTTATAAGTCTTATTAACAAATATTTCTCTTTTGGATAGGTTCTTGGAAGTGGAATTATTTGTAATCAAAACAACTAATAACTTTATTTAAGAATAAAATAATAGAATATACCTGGACCATATCTTAAATTTATCCATACTTTCTTCTTGTTGCACAACCTTCATTTCTGTAATGTTAGAGAAAATAGTAAAGAAAGTCAACTTCTTTACTTGTAACACCAATTTTTTTAGCTTCAAAAGACTCCACTCGTAGATCCGAAAAAATAACAAATCATCTTTAAAGGAATCAAACTCTGCAAATCTAAAAGAAATAGTAAATTATATTAAAGATATTTTATTGCAGTTGGGAAAAGCAACCATTTGCTAGTTTTCTACTTTACCCATTTTTTTGGAAAAGAGTCGTCATTTGTTGGTTTTCAACTCTTTCCTTTTTCTTGTGCACTCCTTGATCAGCCATGTAGTTGTTTATATCCACATCCTTAGTTGTTTGTGAACATGTGGTTGAGATCTCTTTATTCTGCAAAAACTTTTGCTTCTGCAAAATATTTTCTTCCTTTGGTAGCTAGAGTCAAAAGAAAATTGGTAGTTACATGTTAAAAAAAAACTACATGAGTTAAAATCAATGCATGCAATCCATTTTATTTTAGCAAAATCATTCAATATGATATCTTATTTTTCATCTCTATAACAACAAACTTGGTAGGCATTTTTCTTCCTCTGTATAGCTCTTCAATCGTAGATCTGAGGCTTGTCATCTCTTGGTATACAACAACTAGGTCTTTATGTTTATTCAACCATGCATTAACATGAACAAGTAGATCTTCCCCTCTAATATTTATTATGCTACACAAAGCTTATTTTGGGGTGTTTATTTTTTTATTAATCTTTGTTAATCTCTAATCCTACGGAAATAAATGAATTTCTAATCTAAACTAAGGATATATAAGAGATTCATATTCCATTCACTTAAATATATCAAAAGTTACTTGTTGTCACTACAGATACTTTTTTAGATCATCTCGAAGGAATGAAATATTCTCAAATTTCTCTCACTAACTCCAACCATTTAACTAAGAATACAAAAAAATTAACTACTAATTAAAAGGAATGCTAATATAATATCTACCATATGTTAATATTTTGTAAGGAGTTCTTGTTCCACTTACTTTAATCTGCAATAAGAGTAGTTTGTTGTCACAATAAAAGCTCTTTTATATCTTATGAAAAGTAAGGAAATTTTCTTTCTAAATGGAAACTTACGAGATTCTTCTCACTAATCTTAACTTAACAACTTACCCTTATTGACACATGTCCCCGGTAACAACACCAAAAATGATGAGAGTCATTTCAATCCTCATCATTTAATCATAAAAATGTCAAAACCAAAGCGGTGTCTAAGGCTATTTGTGAAAGTGGCTCAAGAAAACAATGATTTTATAGTTTGTTGTTATAGAATTGAAAACGCTTGAAAGGAAATCCAATAAGCGAAATTGAATCTAATCTAAAACTGAAATAAATTAACTGAAAGTAAATATGATCTATCAAAGCGAAATGAATAAGTAAAAACAAATAAATGACAATAAACAAATAAAGGTGAATTTTCACATAAAAATAAAATAAGGCACACAAAACATATTTAAACAAACTAAATAAAACAATAATGATCTATTCTAAATAAACAATAAATCCTCCTCCTCTTTGGGTAAGAGTGGGTCCTTGCTCTTCCCTCAGAGTTGGGTTTAAAAAACTAAAAAGAAGTTGCTGCCAAGAAACTTGAACTATGGATTTTATTAATTAGAAATGATGTTACAAAAATCATTCATCTCCTACCATTGTTGCATTGAGTGCTTTGGAGAGATATTTATAACTCATCCCTACTCCAAGATTATAGAACTACCTACCTATAATATTGGGCAAGACTTGACTACATCTTCCACTTTATAATGAGATAAATGTGGAAGGAATTTATTCAAACACTACAACTCCAAGTTTAACTACTTGCATTCAACTACTTCTTCCACTTGACAAGGAGATAAATATGGAAGAGATTTAATCAAACACTACAACTCTAGATTGAACTACTACTTCTTCCACTTGAAAAGGAGAAAAACATGGAAGATAATTAATAAAATATTACAACTCTAGATTGAACTATCTCTTCCACATGCACTTAACTATTTCTTTCCATTTTCTAAGTTTTCTCGCATGATTAATTTTTTCAACATGACAATTGTCTCATCATATTCTCATCCCCGATTTTCCTATCATTCTTGTGAATTTAATTTGAAGAATATTTTCAAACCTTTTCTGGGTTTAGTTCTCTTTATTATAAGATTTCTAAAAATATAGAAATTGTCATTTTTGTTGAGAAATGAGGGAGATATCACAATTTTACTGAACCTGTGTTTTTATCTTATTTACTTTCATCTACCTTATTCTGCTGAAACTTAAAATGAAGATATCTCCTCAATTATTGTTGTTGTGTAAAAATAGAGAGATTTTTTTCCTTATAACAATAAGAGGAACAAAATCCTCTTTCAAATTCTCATTTGAAGGTCTGCAATTTTATTTAGAGCAAACTCAAGATCTGTGTAAAGTGCGAGTCCTACACTTGAAAACCTTCTTATTCAAATGTTGATATCTTCAAACCCATTATTGTTGTGTAAAAATGGATAGATTTTTTTCCTCATATAAATAATAGAAACAAAAACCTCTCTCATATTTTTATTTGGAGTTCTACAATTTTAGTTAGAGAAAGTCTTGTGTTGGTTCTACTAGTATTGTACTTGAAAATATTCTTCTTTAAATGTTGATATCTTCAAAACCATTATTGTTGTGTAAAAAAGAGGTTTTTCCTCCTAGAAATAAGAGGAACAAAAAACTCTCTCATATTATAATTTGGAGTTCTATAATTTTAGTTATAGAAATTTTTGCACTAATACTATGAGTTTTGCGCTAGTTTTGTGAGTCATGCACTAGTTCTACGAGTTCTAAACTCTATGACATGCGAGTCATGTACTCTAAGTATTGCGAGTTTTGTGTTCTTTTTGAGTCTTATGATTTTATTTATGTGAGTCATGAACTTATTGCAATACATTCTAGAGATCAAATGACTTGCTCATACATAATACTATACTCCAACTTACAAGAAATATTAGGAAACGAAAATATTCAGATTGCAATGGACTTTTCAAAAATAGATCAAATATATTCTACATTTAATCTTAAATAAGTTATCTAGTTCTCAAGACTACATCTAAATCCACTTTATAAGAGAAGGAATAATATTATCTTGTGCAAAGGATGAGACTTGGTTTGGTCTCATCAGTTCAAATCATGGTTGAGCTTTTAGAGGGAAAAGTGTGTTATGTTGTAGAGCCCGTTTTCATGAGTGAAAGTGTTGAATATTATACCATCTCCATAGTTTTATCACTGAGGTTTCTTAGCCTCAAAAATGTGCCCAATATACTTTGGGAAATGTGATCTTCTCATATGGGTGAAATTTTTGACCCATAGGTTTATGGGGTGGTTTTGGCCCATGGTTTTGGTATCCACGGTATTGTAAAAAGCTTAAGTAGTTACCTATTGATGTGCTTTTGTGATTTTGATAGGAAAGCATAACATTGTAGATGTGTGTGAGTTCAAGTGTGAATTTAAGAGAGTTTTTTTAGCACAACTCCAAACAGATTTGGGTATTGTATTGAGAGAAAGAGGTGGCTTGCAAGAAAAATATGAGCAATTGATTCTTAGTGGAAGTAGCCCAAAACCGGGTGAACCACGTTAAATATTGTCTTTGTGTTTTGCTATTTTATTTTTACACTTTTATTTCAGATCTATGATATTGTTCTGCATATTAGTTTCTACTATTGCGATTCTGTGTGGGATTGTTCCTCATATTTTATCCCTTACTTCCTAACAAAGTGTGCCCTATTTATGAATATTGGTCTTAAGGAAGTATTGGGATAGTTACGGAGAATTTATAGAGATGGACCTAATTGAAGACCTTTCACTTAGAGTTGGAAGGAAATATAAGGTTCTATAGAAATAGGATTCAGAGAGATTTCCAATGGTATATGGTTTTTCTCATGGTGAGGATATTTGATAATTCATCCAACTCAATTTATGAAGAAGAAGGATGTTTGTTTCTCATACATGATTTTCTCAAGTTGAATGATTAAGGTAAAAGAGGTGTGATATGGATTAGTTGATTCTTGCTATCCATTTTAGAGTTAAGAGGGATGAATTTTGTTCTTAGTGAAGGCCTTTGGAGGTCTTCAAAGTGGTAAGTAAAGGTGAAAACCAGTTGAGTTTGTAAAATTGCTTTCTAGGAATCTCAATCTGGTAAAGAGGAAATTTGGTTTGGTTTGCACATATTGATATTTCAGGAGATATACCAACAATGTATGTGATATAAAATTCTAGGGATTCCAATGAGTGGTTACATGCCATAGTTGAGATGTTTTGGAGTGTGCTTGAGGTCCATATGTGATGATTGTTTCTTGGAAACAACTTTTTTGAGAAGAATATGAGCATTCTTGGTTGTGTTATGATAAATTTGATTTGTGAAATTTATTTAACAAACATGGATGATGTTTTTATGTAATATTTGACATGTGTGAGTAATTAGGGAGCTTGAATAATCATGATTATGAGGTTTGTGGTTTTTGCTCATCTAGGTAATGGGGTTTTGAGCTCATGTTGACCTTGTTTGGTATGTTTAAGGACGGCCAACCTACATTGGTCTATTTTATGAATTTGAATGAGTTTATTTATATGTTTTTGATCTATTTTGGTTGAACTAATGATGAAGGACTGGCCTCCATTATGTTTATGAGAAGAGAAGGGTATAAAGTGAATGTTTGAGTTCAAATTTGAACTTGCCAAGTGATAGGGAAAAAGTGTGGCCCAAGGGAGAGTATGAAATAGGTATGAAGGAATCATTTTAGAGCCAAGGAATTGTGTGAAAGTTTTAGGAGTGTTATAGAGATTTTTTTCAAGGTTTTTGAGGCCAAGTTTGTCCATGAAAGATGAAGAAAGAGTGAGCTAAAAGGAAGTGTTTTTAAAGAGGGTTTGAAGAAGGAATTTGAACTGACTTTTGTGATCACCATCAGCTGATTTTTTTTTTATTATTGGTAAATATTTTTTTGAAAGGGACTATACCCTTATATAAGAAGACTCAAAAAGCCGATGTGCATTGAGGCACAAAGAAAAAGATCAAGATCGAGATAAAACATGAACGCCTTGATGGTAGAGGAAACAACCTGCTCATATTAAAATCCAAAACCAATAGCAAATCAACATAAAAATAATTGATTTACAGTGACCAAACATATGTTGCCTAACAAAGAAAGTGAAGCATTAGTGAGCAACCGAGTAGCAGCACTGAGAAACTAACCAGTGGAGAAGCGGTATTCTTGAAGAATTTTTTTTTTTTTACGCACCGTTATCTAGCCTGTAGAAGCCTCCGCAATTGGAGGATTAAATAAAGGAGGCGTATTTTCCTTATCCTCCATAGATCCAACTAGGATAGCGGAATCATTATCTTCTTTTGTATTTTCCTTTCTGTCACCAACTGAATGAGATTCTTTGGCACATTTAACAACTGGAATTTCCAAAAGAGGGGTTTCGGGACAAAAGCATCTTCAGTATCTGTATTTGAATCCTCTTTGGCTTCAAAAATTAGGTGTTCTGGGAGTGCATTTTTCCACCAGTTGTTTTTTCCATTTTTTCTCTTTTCCATTCCACAAACATCAGCAGTGTGTCTAGTAGCAAAACACTTTCTGCACCTAAAGGGCAAGCCTTCATAATCTAATGATTGTTTCAAAGTTCTGTTTTGGACTTTAATCTCTATATTAACAGGGATATTTTTGGATGTGTCAAGCTCAACAAGGATTCTGGTGAAGGTTGTGTGCATGAAATCAGTGGTTTGGGGATCAATGAAAAGGATATGACCCAAAGTATTTCCAATAGCTGTTAGACAAGTACGGTCCCTTAACTGGAACAGTAAATGGGCGCGTCTAATCCAGATCTGGTTTGCAGGAAAAGGATTGAGTGAGTGGATTAAAAGATGGGAACCGGGGTTTTAAAACCAGGTAGTGGGATTGAGAAGCCCGAGTTTTTAGCTACAACTTCCTTATCCCCGATTGAGGAAAAAGCAAAAATAAACGTAGCCTTTACACATAGATAAAGATCTAGCTTACTAGATAGAATCGGGATCCAAAGTGCTTTATAATGCAATCATGGAGGGTAGCTAGGTTTAGCCAAATCCTCTTTGAATCTCCCGATCAGGGCATGCTCTTGGTAGAAATGTTCTGAATCGAGGACTTCATCCCTAAAAGAAATGCTAGGGTTAGTAACCGTTGGGGTCATGGGTGTGATGGGACTCATCCCCTACGTGAGACTCCTGCCCTATAAAATATCCTTAAATGTAGTCGATCTGTTTGAGTTATTATTCAGGACATGATTCACATCATCCCTGGTATCAGGAAAGCCTGTCGTAGTGATCTTTGGGTGCAGATCCACTGAAGAAGAGTGGTTCTTAGGTTGCAGAGGAGACCCGCCACCTACAATTCTACCACTATTGCAATCACCATTAGCAAGCAAAGGATGATCGAGCCTTCTGTATAGGGGTTGGTTAAGATCCATCCCCATGAGAGGATCTAGCAGGGTTAGGATTTGAAGAGGCCACCTTAGCGCCACAGAAAGCTTGGTAAATCCATGAAAGAACCAGATCTTCCCGTGCGCCTTCACAATAATGCCTCTACTAGATTTCTTACAACTATGGCCACCGAATCAACCAGCTTAGGGCTCTCGCGACTGTTTAACCATTTAGGGTTCGTAGATTTTTCGCACCACCATGATATTATTATCAAAATCTTGTGTGATGAGTCATATTCATGCAGTTCTCTTGGTGTGAGTAATATCAATAAGGGTTTAGGGATTGGTGCTCCTTATGGGGTTGGTGGGTCACTAAAGAAATATCTTGTGATGTGTAATATTCACTTGAGTATTTTTTGTGAGTAATATAAAAAAATTAGTGGGTTTTCTTCACCTTGAGCATTTCCCACATATATCTTGTGTTCTTGTGTCTCTCTTATGGTTATGTGGATTTGATTTAATGTTAAGTACACATTAATGAATGATTGAATGGTTTATGGTTTGAGTAGGCAAATATGAATTGGTTAAAGTTTTGTAATGACCGATTAATCCCCTTCTTAGTCCATTGTGCTTCCAACAGGGGCATCACAATGGTATATAATTCTACATCCAACTTCTATTCATACATGGGATGATCATGGAGAGTAAATTTTTAAGCATTTTGAGGACAAAAGTGACCATCTATCCCTCATTAAGCATATTACTACCATTAAAAGATCACCTCATGAAGTTATGGTGGAACTTAATATCATATTTCAAAATACATGTGGTAGAATTCCTCCTCTATTTAAACCCTCTCTAAGCACTGTATTTCTATATTTCTTGAGAGACTTGAATAATGATGTGGTTATTATGATTCAATCCATGGGAGGTAATATCTTACCATATTTTTATGACATAGCAATAAGGGTTGAAATTTATATATTCTAAGTCGGGAAGATATCCCTTAGGTTGTTAATGCCTCTATTTTGAGAACCCCTCCCAATGCAACATATTTTAGCACCCATTCATGTAGCAATCAGTCATCCAATCCCTCCTACTTTTCCCTCTAATTAGTTACATGGAGTTATAACTATGTTGCAAAATATTGGAAATGAAATGGTGATCAGAAGAGGTAAGTATTCCATCAAGGAAAACCATATCATCCCCTCAATCAAGAATATCAACGAAATAAGCATCCCTATCAAGTTCACACCTAAGGACAAGGTCAACCCTATACCCTTAAACACATAATAACCTACTGTGCAAGCTATTATAAGGTTATTGTCTAATTCATAACAACCTAACACATGATTATGAGCTTTTTTCCCGTCTAATCATCGTCATGATAAAAAAATCTTGCAGAAATGGAGTTCTCAGCTAAGATTTGATGGTCCAAGGTGAATATACACTCCAAGAGCAACATTAAGAGTTAGTTTCATGAGGAGAGAAAACTTAGGGATAAATATCAAATGAGTTTACCCTTATCAATTGACAAGAGGGTGAGTTTTGTGGAGTAAAACAAGAAGTTTCAAATAGGGCTCTAATCCAGTTGCACTCAACACAAGGTCTAAGAAGGGGATAGAGATGTAGAAAAATCTCCTATAGGTTGTTAAACAACTACCTCCCAAGAATCAAAATAAGGTATAACTGCTAAAACCTATGAATTACAAAAACTAGACTGTAAAAAGGGATAATCTGCCTAGAAATCAGACTTAAACCAGTCAACAATTGAGAGAATATGTTGCTAAAAAAGGTCCAGGAAAAGGTTAGTCATGTCCCTCTAAATATAGTGGAGAAAATGAATAAAACCAACATGAATATGACTATGTGGGAAGCCCTCTCCATTCTAGCATAAATAAATTTATTATAAGAAGCTTTGACGTATCTTGATGACACCAGTGAACCAACAAAAGGTACATCAGGTGCCTCTATAAGCATGTGTCATCCAAGAAAAGGAAAAAGCAATATCATCAAACCACCTCCTTTCTATATCTCCTAATCATTGGTAAGTAACTTATACATAATTACATGATAGATTCTGGAGCTATCAATTTTGTTATGCCCAAGAAGATTGTTGATTCATTAAGCATAAAATATATACTAGTTACCAAAGGATTATCCAATTAGATGAAAATTCTATTAAACAGATGATATCATAAAATATTTGAATCTTACTCTGCATGCATGTCCAATTCTTTCAATCTTGTAAGACATTTCATTCATTAATATCCCACCCTTATTTTCCATATGCCTTTCTAGATATTTTATTGTAAAGGTAGGGGATACTTGTCTCTAGATTGATCACATGTTCTTCTTAGGATGAGATATGGAACTAGAGTGACTATCAAAGTTGAGCCTATTCATCATATCCACATTAACCCTTATACACATGGGCCTATGAACATGAATTTTGTTATGCATGATTAAGAGGAGAGTGATGATCTTCATGAGGTTTCCACATCTATAGAGGAGGTTCTTAACTTTCTACTTAACAATTGAGTAATGGAACACTTCAAGTTTGATCCTTATCATCACATGGAAGAAACAGGGTTATGAACTTATTGTATACATGAGAAAAATTCCCTTATACCTAACATTATGAAGCTACATGAAGATCAAGATGGCATGTGGAAGTTTTATTTTGATGGATCTAGAAGTAATAATGGCATTATTGTTGGAGTTATTTTGATCTCTTAATGAGAAGAAATATGTCTTTGCATTCAAACTTCGGTTTATTTATAACAATAATGTGGTAGAGTATGAGGCATTGATCCAAGGTCTCCAATTTGCATAAAAATGGACTCAATCCATCACAGGTATTTGTATATAGTCAATTGGTAATATATCAGTTAGAGCTCACTTTGTGTATCCAAAAATAACCTATTAAAATCCTATAAGGATAGAGGATGGGACCTGATTAAAGGTTTTTATGCTTTCAAAACTTAAGTTATAATAAGAGTATGAAATAAATATGTTGATAGACTTACAACAGTTGGATCCCATTATGACATTCCCAAGGATATAAAAAGGCTTGGAACAACATGTCAAGCTCATGGTTAGACCCGCCATACCAAATAATGCAACTTGTTGGAAATTTTTTGATACTAATGAACAAATTATAAAATTTTTGCAAGATGAGGTAGAGTTCTCAGCTAGAAATCAATCAAGACTACAAGATCAATATGATGATCAGATCATCCAACTCAAGACCAAAAACAACCTAAGGAATTAATCACCTTGGAAAGCATCTTTAACCTTGATGACCAGTTCAAAGGAGAGAAAATGAACATAATTGTAAAAGAGGAAATTTATGAGAAGGTGGCCATTTCAAGGGAAAAGTCTTTAAATATTGGAAAGGTATGTAACAATTTTGAAAATTAATCTCTTTTTGACCTTTTTAAAGAGTATGATGATGTGTTTTCTTGGAGTTATGAGGATCTTAAATGTTTTGATCCAAGCCTTGCACAACATACCATTGAATTGGATCCCAACAAAAAACCTATCAGGTAAAAATAGAGACCTATAAATCCAAAGGTGGATCCCTTGATGAGAAAATAATTAACTAAGCTCATGGAAGAAAATATCATTTCCCAATCAAGCATTCTTTTTGGGTAGTAAACTTGGTTCCATTCAGAAAAATAATGGGGAGATCAAATGTGTGTAGAATTTAGGGACTTGAACAAATAATCTCTAAATAACCATTATCCTCTTCCATCCATGGAATATATCCTTCAGATAATGGCTAGGGTAGAGAGATTTTCTATCTTATATGATTATTCAGGTAACAACCAAGTCCTTGTGCAAGAATCAGATCAGTTGAGGAAAACCTTCACCACTAAGTGGGGTAATTATACTTATAAGAGGATTCCTTTTGGATTAAAAATGTTTTCGCAACCTTCCAAAGAGTAATGGATATGGCCTTTAGATTACTTGGTGATATGATCTTGTTATATTTTGATGACATAAGTATCTACTTAAAGAACACAAGTGAACACTTGGATTATTTGAAGAAGGTATTTGATATATACCGAGAGCTAGATATTTCTTTGAATCCTAAGAAGTGTGTGTTTACCGTTTATGAAGGAAATTTTCTAGGACATGTGGTGTCAAAGGATGACATTACCATAGATCCAGATAGAGTGGATGAAATTATGTCCCTCTCCCTCCCTAGGCACAAGAAAGGTCTAGAAAGCTTCCTAAGCGACCATACATTTTGTAACAGGGTTTATTACCATCTTTTCTACTTTAGCTAAACCTCTTACCTCTATGCTCAAGAAATTTTTTTCTTTAGTTGGTAAAATTATGGAAAGAACAATTTTAAAATATCAAGAAATCCATTTCTCAGGCCCCCACTCCTCTAAACCTTGATTATGCTAAAGATTTTATTCTTTATACATTTAAGGGAAATGAAAACAATTTTGTCATCTTGGTTGAGAAAAACACTCGACTTCTTGGAGTAACCTATAGCTTTCTTCAGTCAAGCACTCAAACATTATGAGGTTAGATATAGTTTTGTTGAGAAATGAGTCTTTGTAGTCATATACACATTTAAAAATTTCAGACACATGCTTTTAAATAATAATATTTAGTTGATGGTTTATCATCCAAGTGTGAAAGAACTCCTCTTAAATAAGGATGTGATTGAGAAGAGAGCTAGGTGGATCTCTAGGGTCATGGAGTATGATGTTCATATAAAGGTCACCAAGATTTTGAGGGGAAAGGGGTTATGTGAACAACTTGTAATATATTTAGGAATTGCTAAGGGGTCTACATGCTACATTATGACCATCCACTCTACCCCGTGTTCTCGATAGCTGGTACTAAGTTATGATGACCTTCTTACAAACAATTGGTCATCCTCAAATTTTGAACAAGGCCAAAATAAGACACTTTAGATTGCAATCTATTCCCTATGTGCTCATAGATGGCATCTTGTTTAATAAGGACATCAATGGTGTTCTTTTGAGGTGTGTTGACACCAATCATATAGAAAGGGTTTTTTAGGAATTCCTTGATGGAACAAAGTGTGAGAAAACTTTTCCCCAAGAGCCACAACACTCAAAATCATGAAGGGTGATTACTATTGGCCTAACATCTTTGAGAAATTTCATGCATGGATCATAAAATGTAAGAAGTGGGATTTTCTTTGTAGGAAAATAAAAACTTGCAACCCTTCCCCTCCACCCCATTTTAGTTGAGCAACCATTTATACAATGGGGGTTGGATTTTATAGGATTTATTAACCCACATTCAAGCTTGGGGCACAAATGGATATTGACTGCAACTGACTATTTTACTAAGGGGACCGAAGTTGTTAGTTTGAAGGATTAAAATGAAATTAGTATCTTAGACTTCTATGAGGGAATTATAACTAGATTTGGAGTCCCTATAAGCATCCTATAAAATAATGCCTTAGTGTTCTTGATGGCTAAAAATATTGGATGGGTTGTGAGAAATAGAATCCATTTAAGCACATCCTCAAACTATTATCCCCAAGGAAATGGGTTTTTGAATCAACAAACAAGAATCTTCTAAGGATTATTAAGAGGACCTTGGGAGAAAATCAAAGGACATGGCATACAAAATTGAAATCAACCTTGTGGAATGATAGGATCGCTCTTAAGAGGACAATGGAAGCTCTCCATTCAAACTCATTCATGGAAAAGAAGTAAGATTTACAATCTCCCTCGAGATTCCAGCCTTGGAACACATAATATAGTTTGATATGTTTGAGGAGGAGGCAAAGAAGGTTAGGAATGTAGAGATGATGGAGCTATAAGAGCTAAGAGACAATGTCATGAATATAATGGAAAGGAAAAATCCTAAGTGAAAAATGATTTGAAAAAAGGTGAAGAAAATAACCTTCAAGGAAGAAGACTTTGTCCTCAAATGGGATAAAAATAGAGGTCAACATAGAAATCACACCGAATTCGACGCCATTTGGAGTGACCCTTATATAATCTCCAGTTGCAAATCAAAAAATTCATTCTAATTATCAACGATGAACGGATATGAACTTCCTATCCTAGTTAATGGGATGTACCTCAAAAAATTTCATTGAGGTAAGGTGTAACCTTTTATATAGTATTTGCTTCTTTCAAACAATTTATCATGCACACTCTACATGTTTCAACTTAGAGCATATATGTTTTTCCTTTTGTACATAGTTTTTGGCCCGTTTTTTGTGAGTATGTGAAATCCAATTCAAAGTGGGTTTCATGGTGGAAATAAGGTGTTTTGGGGAAGTTTCGTAATGCATTCATTGAACCCTCAAGGTTAGTTGCAAAAAATTATAATTCTTCATACTCCTCCTTGGAAAAATCAATGTTTTTAGGATAGTTTGTAAGTTTAATTAAACTAGAAATGGGGTTTGAAGAGCAATGATAAGTAGTTCCAAGTTAGTTTTAAGTTCATGTAGATCCAGGAGCTAGTTTTTCAATTTTAAAGCTAATCCAAGTTTTGGGATTGACCCCATACTCAATGGATGCTCAAAAGGCCATTAGTTTTCATCATCTAGTAGGCAAATGTCCCCTAAAGGTCGACAGAATTATTGTCCAAAATATCTCCCCTCCCCGGGATATTTTGATAACTTGCAATTTTGATTTTGGACTTAGGAAATTTTTAGTTAAAAATTCACGAGAACACTACACATATCGGTGGTGCGGTGGTGCGCAGAATTGAGGAACATGGTGTTCCACGATTTCTCCTAACTCATGGAATAAAGGGAACATAAGATGGGCTTAGGAGGATTTCAGAGGAACTTATTATTTCACATGTTCTCCTAACCTACAAAACAAAGGAGGTAAGTCCAAGGACTTAGGAATAAATTTGGCTAATAAAAGTCATGAAACAAAGGATCCCAATGTTTTGTGGAGTACGCGAATGAAGTGTTTTTGGGTTCTCCCAACCTATGGAGTAAAGGAATTGATTTTGGGTCTTATGCAGTGATGGAAAAATAGTTACTGCTTCTTGGTAGAAAGAAAAGGGTGTGGTCTACCATGTAGGGAAAAAATGCAAAGGAAATGTTCCGCAAGAAGCCAAAAACCGGGGAGGAAAAATAATTGTTTTGTGGACTCTCCAAGTCCACAAAATGAAGAAATTTTCTTCTTGGTTTTAAAGTCACTTTAACGCTAGAATAGTCTTCCATAGAAGCTAAGATATTAGTGTTCGTAGGTTCCCTAACCCATGGAATGAAGGAAGGACAACTCACAATTTATGCATATTTTTATACAAAAAGTTGTGAAGCATTATCTTAGTGTATCAAAAAATGTGGAATTTAGTGTTCTCGTGGGATTTCTCAGAGTCTATAAAACAAAGGAAAGAGATCTTTGGGTGTTAGGCATATTTCAAGATGGAGAGATGTTGTGAAGCATGCGGAGGAAGTTGTAGTTTTACGTGGACTCTCCATGTGCACAAAATGAATTAAATAAACTCCATGAGGAAGGAAACAAAGTCTAACATGGCTAAGTGGGAGAATGGAAAATAATGTTCTATGGACTCACAAGGTATTCAAAATAAAGGAACTTGGTTTTGAATATGTAAAAGCCACATAACAAATAAGTAGAATTTTATGGTATGTGGGGAAATTTTAAGACCATAGAAGTCTGGAAAGCCGCATTGCAAGAAAAATTCCTGTGAAACATTCAAATCACATTCAAAGCCATGGAATAAGCAAAAGGCCATGAAACAAAGGAAAATCATCCGGAGTCCGCACAACGAAGGATTTCTTCAAGAATACTCGGGATTGGGTATTTAGTGATATAATTCACTACGGAGTTCCATTTCACCTCAATTTTGATCCATTAACAACATCTTGGAGAATCCTTTCAAAAGAAGGATGATTTACAAGGAATGATCAAGTATTTCAAGAGATTGAAATTGTGGATTTTAAGGATGTTTCATATCATTTTTAGAAGTCAAAAGCTTCCATTTTTGGTTATGAGATGTTTTTTGATCCTCCCTCACCTGGAGATCCTTTAGATGCATCCAAAAGAGCATATTTTTCCTACCTAACCGAAATGATGAAGAATGGTGATCTATGTAACATAATTAGACATTTGGTAATGTGACATTCCTCCATCTTCCATATTTCATGGGCATCCATTGATTTACAATTTGTGCTAATCCACAAGAAAATATATGGAGTTTTCTTGCAATAAAAGGTAGCTCATAAAGCATGAACAATCATAAAGTGAGGAGGTTACCTATTGGAAGAAGTAAAATGTTTTAGAAATATTTAGTAGGTTGAGCATATCATCCAAAGCATATTTTTATTCCCTCTCCTCTCTTCCCTTCTATAAAATGTAGCATGTTTATTCATTGGAAGAATCCTCTCTTTCCTAGTGTTGGTTAGGATTTTTTTCGTTGGGTTCAATAAACAATTCAGGGACAACAATCCCTCCTCTTTATGGGGAGGTTCCCTTATTCACCAAAAACTTGGAACTCTAATTATTTATAAATGTATATACTAACTATTTTTGAATAGGATTTTGGTGCAGTGAATGGTTCCATATTCTCAATACTCTCAATACATAAGATGAACATGGAATAGGGTTTTGGAGAAAGAAAGAAAAACTTGTACATGTAAGAAGTATATATTAGAGAAATAAAGTTCTATCTAACTTATTTATCAAGGATACATGTATCATCCTTAGTTGTACAAGATTGCTCACTGTTGTAAGGAAAGAAGTGAAGAAGGAAGCACATTCGATACAAAGACTACATAGTTATATCCTACTAATACATGTAAGAGATCCCAAGAACATATGAATCAATATATCTAAAAACCCATAAAATATAAATGCAACCAAACACAAATTCATTCACATTATATTCGATGGATTGAACACAAAGTTTTAGGATTCAAATATATTAATATTCACATTCAAAAATTTCAGGAAAATAAAGTAGAAAGAACACAGATGAGAGGGAAATAAGTCTTCTTTTGTATTGATCAAAATTCTATATCTACATTCCAGAGCACCAAAATCCAAAAATTGTTTTACAAATGAGAAATAAGCCTTATAAAGGCCGAGGCGTGGAGTGTAACTACCTTTCTAACTAATTTCCTTTTAATTAAGTGTTTAAACACTTAGTTATTCAATTACATAAGTTGGATTTATTTACAATTCTATTTTCAAAATTATAAAGCCAACTTCTAAATATAACAATTAGATAGAAGAAAAAGTCAATGAGTTGGAGGAAGGAACATTAGACAAAGTGACACAACCGCAACCTTTATTTTGAAAACATGAAACTGAATTTGGAAAAAACATCATAAATCTCCATGACATTGAGAATTAATGTTTTGACATGGTAGCTAATTAGCTTCCGAGGGAATACTCCATCTCTTTTGCAATTCTACCATTCTGCAACAAGCCCTTGGTGGCTTCCACAAAAACATTATGCAGCTCAGAGAGTTATTCCATTTTCTTCTTTTTAAATGATTCAGGTTTGAACAAGTATTCCTTAATCAATGCATTGAATATGGCCTTGACTTCATTGACTGAATTTCTCTCTCGCTAAGTTTTCTTTATAGAACCGGAAACAGAGAGCTTGTCTATCAACAAAGATCTGTGATTTTATTCATTCTCCCTTTTACACCATGTCCTTCAATTTAGTGTCAACTTCCTCAAGGAATCTAATTCTCCATTCAAAATTGTAACCCCATTTATTGGATAATTTATTTGTAGAATCATCAAAGATATTATGAGATAGCAGAATCTTCTCATTAGTAGTGCTCATGATTCTAAGATCTTGAATATTATCCAACCAAATATTGATTTATTTCTAAATAACATTGTCTATTAATTTGAATTAGTCCTATGTTGAAGAAATGTTGTCATACTTCTTATATTCTTCATAAAAAAGATCAATCCGAGAAAATAGAATTCCTTGAACCAATGCTTTAGTAACCCTACCAAATGATGCATGTTTGTGGATTTCAATTATGGCCTTGATATCATCTTCGAAATAACTTAGTTGCAAGATGCAATGGGAGAGGAGTGGGATCTAGAGGATTTTTATCAGTTGAGAGAATGGACTTTATGAAGTTAGAGAGAACTTTAAGTTGTTCCTCCAATTATTCTTGTGTCTTCTTTCCTTTTTCTACTCTTTCAATTACCTTGGAAATAGTCTCCTTCAAATTTTGTACTTCTCCCTCAAGTGTGGATTATCCAAGAGGAATTCTTGTAAAATCCAAATCTACAACAGTTATTAATTTTTCATCCTTATCCACTTTTAGCTTAGCAATTTCTAGAAAATATTGTCCCTTGGAATCAGAGACCAAACGTGAGGTTGTTTTAGCTCTCTTTGGAGGGGGGATTTATATCAAGTAGAGAAACCACTGCATCAAAACCAGAAACAACAATTTGTGAAGAAGCTCTCCTTTTCCGTTGTCAATCATGGGTTGGACCCATGTGAAAGAATCACTTGAAGGTGGAGTTGGAGGAGGTTCCAATGATAGGAAATTGGGGGTCCAAGAGAATGAGTAGTAGAAACTTCAAGAGTAGAATCCTCAACAAAGGAAGAAGTTGGTATCCTGATATCAAGCTTGGGCCTACTAAATTTTCTAGTGTTAGATTCAAGTATTTCTAGCTCCTCTTATTAATCTTCATCTTCCTCATCATCTTCTTCCTCTTGATCATTATTTTGTTCTTCAAGCCCTTATTATGACTCATCCTTTATTTCCTCAGTTGCCTTTTCTTCTTCTCCTTCTAGAGGGTGTGATATTTATTAAAGACTAGAGGATTTTTCTTCAGTTGATTCTTGGATTTTCTCTTGCTCTACTTCTTTCTCAGGTACTTCATCAATTTTCTCAACCTCCTTCGCATCATCATTCTTCACATACACTTTGGTTGAGCAATCCAAAGGTGAGGAGGAAGGAGTTAATTGCAATGGAACTTCTGGAGGGGGGGTGGAAGCTTCCTTATGTGAGGAAGAGGCCTCTTGAGAGGAAGATTACTTCACAGTTTGATTATATCCCTTAATTTTCCTTTTGAACCAATGCTTTGTCCTTGTAATTACGGGATTATTCATATCGAAGGATCATCCCTTTCTTTCGGGACCAATCAATAGTTGGGAAAGGCATATGCTATGAATGGTTTTGATATATTCTACAAAGTAAAAATCCTCATTATCCTCGTCCAAGTAGTCGGGAACCTAATACACCTTGAAATATTTATTTTTTTACAAAGAAATTATCCCAAAATACATTTTCCTCACTTCATATTCATCAACACAATTTTCCCAGTAGTATTCAATTATGGGAATGTGATTGTTAGACATTCTCAAATGTTTGGAGATGAAACCTTTGATGTCAAAATAGGATCTTCTTTGATAGGTATGGAACTTGAATTCTGTGATTGTTCTTTCCACATTTTGAGCATCCAAGGTAGATCTACATGTATAGTTTCCAAAGAGATAGGAAACTGAATACCTATGATCTTCTTATCCCGACATGTTTTGTGTAGCATATCCATCTATCTCTAAACTTCTACTAGCACCAATTTATCATTGTAGTACATAGGCAATTTATTAGGTACTCCTCAAAACCATCCAACCTGATATAAGAAAACTTTTTGAACCTGAATGAAGATGTTTCCATAGGTTGAAATAAAATTCCTTGCTTCTTCGATGCTCTTTTCATTGTGTTTCCTTCCAAAATCTTGACTATGAACATTGTAAAGGCATCATTAACCCTCATGTGATGAAATTTTCTATTTTCAAAAGTGAGTTGTGGATAGAACTCATAGACTGGTGCATTCTTTTTATCATCTTGTGGTGACAATCCCACCCATACTCGTAGGTTGCAATGGTGTACATGAGGTAGGATGTCATGTGAAAAGTTTTACTTTGCTATACATTCACCAATTTCTCACTTAAGTTCTCACAGATGATCTCTCCCCAATTCAAACTTTGTTTTCCCTCACAAATGATGTTGATATACACACACATCCAAAATTGGAATTCATTAGTAGAAGGTAGGCCCATCAATATTACAAGTAGAGTGATCATGTTTGATAATTCCTCTTTGAAATCTAACCTATACAAGACCTTGGGAAACTTGGAAGCTCCTCTCTTTTGAGCCTTGAGCCAGGATTTAGCCACCATTGTTTTGTATCTATATTTATCTTGTTCACAAATATTTTGAGCCCGATCCGGGTCAAGGTATTGGATTATTAAAAAGTGGGAATCCCTAGGGCTGCATTTATATAGGTGGCATCAAGTTTGGAAATAATTTGGCCTTGAGGATCTCTAACTTCCTTGGTGTCTGGGTCAAAGCATGAAGCATAGGCTAAGAAAGTGTCGGTACATTGAATTGAGAGAGGAAACCCAACAGCATAGGAAATTCCACTATTCTTAATACATTGGGCCATGATGGTGGGAGTATCTTCAGAAATTTAGGCCCAAAAATCCTCCAAATTCAAATTCTTGATAAATCACTATCCCCAATGTTTAGCACATAGGTCTCCAAGAAAGAAATATACTCATCCCCTTGTACTTTTATTTCATGGTGGAGGTGTGGGAGAGAACTCAAAAATCATTTTTAGTGGAAATTTGAAGGGCAAGATGCAAAACACAAACTACCACTAAATTGAACTAGGAGGGCATGCAATGACTCACCTTTACTATGAAAATAACAGAGCTTTAAACATTTCCCCAATGTAATTTGAATTTTTGAAAAATGATGAAAAATGAGCAAGTTACAACCAAAATGTCCTTTGAGGGCATGAGGAGCAAGATAAGTAGTGCACAGTGAAATTCACAATTTAGAATGGTGAAAATAATTTGAGTTTACCCCTTTTATAACAATCAACTCAATAAAATGGTTAATTTGAGAAAAATAGTAGAATACGGGAGTTGGTGAGGTTATGAGAACTTATTAATCAATCTCCTCAATATTATAGATATGATGGGTTCTTGGAAACCGGAGGCTGAGGGAATGAGTACCAAAAGTTTCACAAGTTTCTAAAAAACCCGTAATGTAAATAAATTTAATGGAGTGCAGAAAGTGAGAGCTTGCAGGGAATGGAACATCGCAAGGAATAGTTCCATATGATTTACAAACATCCGCATAACTAAGGGTCAAAAGACTTGCAGATCAAAGAGCACTATGGAGAATAAGAAATTTTGAGGAACAAGATCTCAATGGGAATGCTTCCACAAGTTCCAAAACTTCCGCAATACCGCATATAAAAGGGAAAATAAATCAATGTGGATGACAAGGAGATGTGGCAAATGAAGGCCAAACAAGAAAAAGTTCCTCGAAGAGCTCAAAAGTATGCATAACACAAATTATGAAAGCAATACGGGTGAAACAAAGATGCGGGAATGGGAGGAACGAAGGAATTGTTCCTCCGTAACTCGCATTTTTCACAAAACACTAAATCAAGCTCAAATAAATCAAAATAATCTAATTGTTTGATTTTTTTCGCAATCCTCAAACTTAGAAAAGGATAAATGCATAGGGAAAAGAGGTCACTTAGCCAAAATTTCAAAAAAAAATGAAAATTGCACATTTTTTCCGGTGGGTGACAACATTTGGCTCTTTCGGGGATTGACTTGACTTGACACATAGTGAAAACAAGACAAAGCAAAGAACCTCATAATCTCATGGTTACAGGACCAGCGAATACATAAGTTAGGAAAATACATATAGAACAAGACCAAATAGAAGAACATAAAGACACGAAGACATGGACCAAAATAGAGACTATACGAGACTATGTACAAAGAATTGATGTCCGCTCTAAGCTTTAATAATTTCAAATATTGGTCACTATATGGCAATGGAAGGGAAGTTCCATCCATATAGCTCAAATAATAGGAATTTTCACCAGCAAAGTGCCAAATTTTAAAAGGACCAAGCTAGAGTGAATCAAACTTACCGTGACTTCCATGAGGTTCACTCCTTTTGTCCTAGAGTAGGATAATATCTCCAACTTGGAAGTCGTAGGACTTGGTATTTTTATCGAAAAGTTACTTTACTCTTTGTTTGTGTGTAGAGATCCTATCCACAACTTGTAACCTTTCCTCATCAAATTTTTTAGTTACATTATCCTTTTCTCCAAGGCACTTGAGAACCACTCATCTTGAATGAGTTTAACTAGGTGTAATGCAAGTAGCTTCATTGTGGATCGGCAACTAAGATTCCATTCCATAGACCAACTGAAATGAAGACATCCTGATGGCTCTTCATCATGTGATTCTGTCAGCCCAAAGAGCATCATATAACTTCTTATGTTAGTTCCTCTGTGACTCATCTACTAGCTTCCTGATAATAGTTACCAAGTTCTTATTGGTTGATTTGGCTTGTTCATTCCTTGTGGATAGTAGTATGAGTAATGTGCAAGATAAATTCCATACCCATAACAAAAATCAATGATTTCATGAGAGGAAAATTTAGGGCCATTATTTTTAACAATCTTATTTGGGACCCTAATCTAACCAATATGTTTTCCTTAATGAATCTAAATACTACTTGAAGTGGTTCTTTTGACTAGAATTGCTTCAACCCACTTTGTGAAGTAATCATGTAACACCTCTTTTTTTACTTCATCATATCTAGGATTTTTTTCTTACATTAACTTTATGCTTCACTGATTTAAATACACAACATTTAAATCCAACATCAATTTAAATTCAATCCATCCGATAACAATCAAAACCATGTGATGTTGTATGGGTCGGGTGGATACAAGTGTGTATACAAAGTATACAATTGGTTTCCTTTTACAAACATTGATAATCAAGTGATGTTTTCTAAGTGTATACATGGAACTCAATCAATCAAATCCCATCTAGTATCCTACACCTTTAATTAGAACTTGGTGAAATCAAGACAGTGTAATCAACAACTTACACTACTTTGGCTAAAGTTTCAGAGATATGTTTTTCTTGCTCGGTTTTAAGACGATACGTTCATCATTAGGAACTTTTCTTTCACCATATCACTTTATCTAGTTATCTATATTCTTTTCCATTTATTAATTTAATAAGTTATTTTATTAATCACATGTGATCATATATTTAATTATTAAGGTTCACACACGAATCCACAAATATAGATTATCACTTGTTAAGTTGTCAATTTTAGTTTTAGCTTGCAAAAATTAAGTTTCACTAGAACCTACGACAATACTCTAATTGAACCCTCTTGGAATACCTATGGGAAATGTTACATATGCATTATGTCTTACATCATCATGTATTGCCACCCTCCCTATAGCTAGCCCAAGTTGGCTTGATCGTGCTATTTTCACAACGCCTCACGACTTAAAATTGCAGCTTAAGTAATTGGTTATTTACATATCCAAAGAAGCAAGGTATGCTTAATAAATTAAGAATCAATGGAAGAGATCATAATGCAGCAATGATATATCATCTATCACAAATATCTCTTTCATATTTACGCAAAGATTGGGTTGTCGTAATACTTATGTGATTAAGCATTAATCACATATCTCTTAATGTATAATTTAAACCTATTTTTATAACAATTATATCTATAAATGCATCATAACAATAATATTTTGGTTTTCATAATGTTAATTTTTCTTCTTAACAAATGACAATATGCCCTCGATCACCCATGTAACCCATTCTCAACCCCAAGAAGAAGGCGGTCAAACAGTACACTGGTCTTCGGCGGACGATTCTAGGAGCTCTATAAGGAGTTGGGAGGAAAAAATACTAATTGGAAAGATAAGAGAATCCTCTACAAGGTGCAACCATAATATTTTTTTACAAACCCTTGACAATTTTAAGGGGATATCATTCTTCACAAGGGTAACTAGCAATCTTGATCAAAATGGGGAAATTTAAGGAAGTTTCAAGAAGAATAAAGACATTATATAGCCACCATTGGATCCAAAAGGCCTCATTCATTCAAATTCATATAAATAAGCACCAAAAAAATCCTTCAGGAACTCAAGATATGGCCTTGACAAGTTGCTCCACAAGGTGAAGGCCATAGTTTTTTACTAGAGAAAAACCCTCTTTTAAACAAACAAACCACATAGAAATTCCATATTAAGCAAGCACCAAAATTTAAAACCAAATCCCTGTGTTCAAGCATTCACCCGAAACCCCAAACCAAGATACAAATTATTCCATACAAGGTTCGAACCCATGTGATCATCCTCAAAGTCAAGGGTTAAATAGTTAAAAAACCAAAAACTCAAAAACCCATAAATCATAAACTCACACAAATGTAAGTGCAATCTTAAAAGATTTACCCAAAGTAAATACTCATTTACTCTAGAATGAAATAAATAGAATAAGAGATAAGAATTCCATGTCTTTTAATTCACATGCTTAGAACATGAAGAGTCCTGAGATGCTTGATACGGTTTCTCCTTGAAGTTTTAAAACTCGTTTTCCCCAACTCAAAACCGCAGCACCCTATTACAAAAGACCTCCATAGATTTCCAATATGATCTTTATGCCCTATTATAATAACTTGATGGTTCTATTTTAGTACAACTGCAAATCTAACTTGCACTTCAAGTGCTTCTCTCTCCACCGAGCTAAACTCAAAATTCTGTTCCTAAAACATCTTTTCCAAAAATAATGCAAACACCTAGATCAAACTCATGCATGGCTCACTTGGCAGAGCCTTACCAAATCAAAAAACCAAAATGAAAACCAATGTGCATACTCCTAGCTTCATCGAGAAGCTTCCATGTATTCAAGGAAACATTTAATGTGTTAAATGTGACGCACTTTAAATAGTGCCACCTAAGATTTTCTCGATTCCCTCTAGATATGGAAGCATTGAGTGATCCAAGGTTTTACAAAACCCATAACTAACTTGCATTTTGCATGGTCAATCAACCATGCAACAATTAAGTCAATTTCCCACTATTTTTCATGGTGATCTATATTCAAAGTAATCAAGTGCCCATCAAGCATGGTCGAAGACCATATCACTTATGTTCAACAATATGTCCCTCAAATAGTTGTGTGATAGTTGTGTGTCTTTTTCCATTATAGATCATGCCAAGGGTTCGGTAAAAGACATTGTTGTCTAATAACAAGAACATTAATAAATAACAACCAATTATTCAATGGCAATGGGGTGTGTGATTAGGACCCACCAAATTCCTTACAATTAAAATGCTAAAAGTCATGGTCTTAGACCTTTGTCTTTAGCCGACCAATATTTCTTTGGCAATAACATCATATTTGCATAGTGTCACCTTTGTTACTAATTCATTGTCAACATCAACTAGTTAATGCTTATTCCAATAAGAGATGACCAATTTAAACACTTAATGGTCGTGCAACAAAACAAGTCACTAAATGATCACATTTCAAATAATTGATCATCATCTACAGCAAGAAGGTAATGTAAACCAGAGCAACCAAGACTAGAATCCTTTCATAATGTTGTTTGTAACTCCTGTAAGACAGGTAAAACTACCAAGAAAAGTACTAATACACTAATTATTACTTTCAATTAAGTAACTCAAAGATAGTTTGGTGCAAACCAATGATTAAAATAGGTACACTAATTCAACCAGCCCCATAATGCACCCACTAACCATATCGAGAGAAGTGAGTAACTTATAACACCCAACATGATAAGACCACTGCCAAGTATAAAAATAAAGTAAGAATAAGTCATAAATGACAAATTATTTACGAACCTGTGATAGCAAGCACCGATGAGTGGTTGTGCATGTAATTCATACATGTATGTGCATATACCCTTCTCAGATATACACGTGTATGTGCATCTCGCATACACATCTATGTAATAGGGTTTATTTCCCATCTTTGTAAACCGTTCACCATTATATGACGTATCCTACAAAAATCATGGGGTGTGACAAATTAGTGGCAGTTAAAATGTGTGTGTGACCTGCACTTGAACTTGGATTGAGAGTTCCTATGAAATCTAGCCCCCATTATTGGAAAGGCTCTTCAATAACCATTGGTTTCATAGGCAAGGTAGATAACTTGGGTCTACCAACAAAATTTTGACAGATTCACATTTTGAGATCCATTTTTTTTTCCTTGAACATAGTTAACCGGTAATACCCTACATGGAGAATATTGTGAGCCATTAATAAGGAAGAAAAATAGCCACCACATGAATGATCATGAAAAGACTGAACAATATCTTTTTTTGCTCGCTATCTACACATATGAGGAAAGATCCATCAACTCCTCTCTTCTTTTCTCTTTGGCATTTAGATGTTCTAGACATTAACTACAGGTGAGGAAATGAGCAATATTGGAATACCAATCATTAGTTGAACTTAGGAAAATTATAATATGAATTTCAACAATCTATTTTTCACTGAACTACTCTTGAACCATTAGTAATCAATTCACATAGGCCCTTACCCCAAACAAGCTTGGTTGGATTGATATCGAGATTGTACTCCTGGAATTTAGCCACCCAATTGCCTCATTTTGATCCAAACCTGGTGCTCGGTGAGGATAGACTTTAATGTTGTATCAGGTACAAACACAGTGGAGTGTGATTTCAAGATGTAGAAACGAAATTGTTTCACAACTTTCACCACAGAAAAGGAATGTTTTTCAAGTTTGGAGTACTTTAACTCATGATCCTTCAACACATAGCTCATGAATGCAATGGGCACTTCACAACCATGAAATTTCTTTTGTACTATAATGGTTGGTAAGGTATGCTCAAAGGCACAAAGAGTAGATTATGAAATCTTTATCAAAATCCGGAAAACAAGGATAGGTGTCTTAGCGATAGCTCTCTTTATGTTCTCGAAAGCATTCTTCCCTTTGACACTCCAGTGGAAATATTGTTTTTCCTTCATCATATGGGCTATGCTTCTTGTCAATTCTACAAAATCAAGAATAAATCTTCTAAGGAAATTGATTTTTCCAAAGGAGCAAACACCTTTCTTGTTTTTGGAAGAGATATCTTCTAAATAGCTTTGAACACACTACGGTTCAATCTTTATCCCATCTTCGACACAATGTGCTTGAGTATCTTACCCTTCATTACACCAAATATAAATTATTTTGGGTTCAATGAGGTGTCATTGTCTCTACATCTTTGAAGGAAAGATTTCAAGTGTTGAAAATGATCTTCCCTCTTCTTATAGAATACAAAGTAATATCATCCATGTAAATTATTATCCATTTATTCTTTAAGTCACCAAAGGCCAAGTCCATTTCCTCTGAACACCGCACTCACGTTGATCAATCCAAAAGGCATCCTTCAAGAAGAAAATGTGCCCCATGGAGTTGTGAAAGAAATTTTATGTTGATCTTGCACATCCACTTCGATCCGATTATACCCCAAAAACCCCTCAAACATGGAAAACATCTTGGAACCAATGACACCTACAAAATATAATTCATCATAGGAAGTGAGTAATTATCTTTGAGAGAATCCTATATTAAATTTCTAAAATCAACACAAATTTGAATCTCTCCAATTTTCTTCCTCATAGGCATAATGTTGGAAACCTAGACTAAATGATTAATAGGAAAAATTATCTTGGCATTCAACAATTTATGAATCTCTTGGTAGATAGTGCCTACAATATTTGGATTGTACTATCTTTGTTTTTGGTGAAATGGTTGAATACCTAGCTTCAGAGGAATGTAATGCTACATCTCCATTGGCTTGCAAGTATTTAGATCATCATATGAGTAGGCCAACACATCAATGTATCTCTTCAATAGTTTAACCATTTTCTTCTCTCTTCACCGAACAACATTTCCTAATATTGACAAACTTTGGCTCCTCATCACTTCCTAGATTAACCTTCTCAAACTCATATGATTGGCTAGTATCTTGTGGAACCGTTCCTTTTATATACTTATCATATTTATCAAAAAAATATTCTAAGCTCACAAGACCTTTAGGAATCTTGTTACCTTTGAGTTTGATGCATCCATCCTTATCAGATTCTTCCTCAACTCCTTCCTCTGGAACAAAATAGGTAGTGGATTCACGATAGCCAACCTCACTTCCTTCAAAATACAATTGGCTAAAATTATCACTCAATTCAAGGAAGGAAATCAAATGTTGGTCATCATTAAAAACTTGCTAGTTATTTGCGTTGTCAAGAACATTGGGTTTGAATATCATCTCTACCATAAACTTATCTTGATCAAAATCAGGATGAGGGATGAGGAGGGATCCAAAATACTAGAGCATATACTCTAGTGTTGTTGTCTCTCAACATAAAATTAATTTAAAATGCATCTAGAAACTCAATAGAATCCTATACCTTGTTCTGATAGTGCTTGATCCTTTCATTATTAGCCTAAAATTCCCCTCGGACTTGCTTAACAATGAGCTCACCATCATCATGTAATCAAAGATTCTTAATTGTCATCTCCTTTGCTAATAATAGTCCGAGAAGGAGGGCCTCATACTCAACAATATTGCTAAGTTTGAAAATTGTATTTTATAGGAGAATGGGTGAAGTTTTCCATCAGGTGACACGAGCACAACCCTTACTCCAAAACCCATTATAGAGAAAATCCCATCAAACTTGAGAATCCATATGTTATTAGGATCTTCTTGAACAACCTCGAGAGTTTTGATCTCGTAATCGACATCACCATATAGTTTCCATGACCCATGTCTTCATACAAAATTTGTGCTTTAGGGTCATCTCAGTATTTTGAACAATGTACTCATCCTACCTCTCTAGAAACAACTTATTAATTTCTCCATTGACTAGGATTATTACATGGGATCATTCCATATGAATTTCACCTCTAAATTCTCTACTGAAGTTTCTACTCAATAACATACCATAAGATGGAGGAATGTCTGGAACAAGGATCATGGCTTTGATTCGTTTCATAGGGAAAGAAGTAAAATCTACCCGAGCATCTTTTATCTTTCCGAACAGAGGAACCTCCTTGGTCTCCATTGAATAACATGAACCAAAGGTTCAAGTCAAGGTCAGACCAAGTGCATGGGTAGATTTTGTAGGCATCACATTGTTTGATGCTCCAGAGTCAATGCCACAAGTTAGTGAGTTTATTACAAGCTATTAATAGCGTTACACATAAGGGATCAATATTTTTGGAAGTATAATGTGATGAAGCCATTAAATTCTATGGAGTTGGATACTTATGGGTAGGTAAAATACCTTTAGAGGTTGCAAAAGACTGACTAGGATTAGAATTGACAAATTTTACAACTTGGGCGAAGGCCTCGGGGTGAGTCTGATAAAATTCAGCTTCAGAGATCTGAATTTTAGTCTTTTTGATATGATCAATGATATCAAAAGACCCTCGGAAGCTGATGGATCTTCTTGGCTTGATACAACATGGGATTTGAGCTTACCATCTTTAGGGGTGAAGGTGTTTTAGACACGGGTGAAGTGTTCATTACCTTAGGTATAGAATAAGGATTACTAGAAGTGATAGTAGTAGTTAATTTATTAAAAGTGGTAGGGATGGGTGTTCCTCTTCTTGAAACCACCTGGGATAACATCTGGAGCTCCTTTAGACTTCTCCTTATTTACAGGTTGTATAAATTCTTTCTTATTTCTCACCTGATCTCTAGTAATGACATCATATGATTCACTGTTCATGTCAAAGAACTCTATCATTGTAATCATCGTCATCATCATCTAAGTCCACAAAGTGGTAAGATAATTGATTTGTGAATCAAATGCCTCCTCTTGGACTACTTCAGTTCTTCTTCAACTTCTTCTACTTCTATCTCATCCTTAACTTCTTTCACTTCACATACTTCATCGACTGGAACCTTTATAGGAGGCGCTTCAATTGCTAGCTTTGGTTGAACATGAGGGAGACAATTCCTTGGCTGAAAATTCCTTCTTGGAATATCCTTGTATGACATATTATGAGCTAATTTTTTCTTAATAGCAATCATATCATTGGATAAATTATGAACCAACTAATCGAAACTTGATGCACATGAAGTAGAAGCTTTAGCCTTGGGTGGTTCTTTCCTCAACTTACTTGACATAATCATGTCATCTTCTACACCAATGGCCAAATTTTGATCCACTTATACATTGGAAAGGTTTTCTCTCAATGCATAACTTACTTTTGGTAATTGAGCGCCAATGAAAAAACATTTCAAATTCGATCAAGAGGGTGAGTAGTGGTTATAATCTTGTTAGCCACTTTGTTAAACTTGGCAACAAACTTCCTTATGGGCTAATAGGGATCCATATTCATTTGGGAGAGTTAGGCTAGAGTGCATGATTATCTTCAAATGGTTTTAACCATTCCTCAAATTCAGTTTTCATGGTATTCTAGGTGGTAACAAAGTGCATCCATCCAGGAAGATGATATAACCATTCTGCGCAAAGATTTTTTGCAAAGTCTCAACAAACATGCCTAATAGACACATCCTCATGCTCAACTCTAAGAATCCCACATACAATAATGAAAGATGTAATATGTTCATCTAGATGCTCTTTGCCATCACCTTTGAATTTGGGAAAAATATTCTAATTTCCCTTGGGAAAATCATGCCAAGGTTTTTCAAGCGATAAAGGCCCAATTCGTTGGCCCCAGGGTAATGGTGCAACCATTGTGGGAAAACAATTAACAAAGGAAAAAAACACCTACTAAAACTAAAGCCTAAGCTATAACACCTACTTGGTGACTGAGTGGTAGTACTTTCCGAGAGGATGAACCAATCATTTCTTTGGTAGGAGGTGTACTTAAGGACCTTCTATTTTTACCTCTTCTTTCTAGATATAACTAGAAGCCTTGTTGTTGCTACAACTAGAAAGTAGGGTCTTCTACACCTTGAGATCTTTTCCCTTATGTATATCTTCTTTTAGCCAAAGTGTGTCAAAACTTCTAGTTTGATTTGAAGATTATTCGATGGGAAATACAAAGTATGTGCCCCATGGTGGGCACCAAAACATTGTTGGTTGGAAATTTTGTTGTTGGGTTCAATCAACAATTTAGGGGATAACAATCCCTCCTCTTTATGGGGAGGTTCCCTTATTCACCAAAAACCTAGAACTCTAATTATTTACAAATGTACAAACTAACTATTTCTAAATGAGGATTTTGGTGTAATGAATGGTTCCATATTCTTAATACTCTCAATACAAAAGATGAACACATAATAGTGTTATGTAGGAAGAAATAACAACTTATATGGACAAGAATTATAAATTAGATTCTTGTCAATTCTGCAAAATCATGAACAAATCTTCTAAGGAAATTGATTTTTCTAAGGAAGGAGTGAACACATTTCTTGCTTGTTGGAAGATATATCTTCTAAGTAGCATGAACACACTCCAGATCAATCTTTATCCCAACTTTGGAGAAACTTACCCTCCGTTATATTGAATAAAGATTTCTTTAGGTTCAATGAGATGTCATGGTCTCTACATATTTGAAGGACAGATTTCAGGTGCTGAAAATGATCTTCCTCTTCTTAGAGAAGACAATAAGATCATCCAAGTAAATTACTATGCATTTATTCTTCAAGTCACCAAAGGCCAAGTCCATTGCCCTCTGGAATGTTGCACCTGCATTGATCAATTTGAAAGGAATAGTTCGATAAGAAAACATGCCCCATGGAGTTATGGAGGAATTTTTTATGGTGATCTTGCACGTCCACTTTGATATGGTTATACCCCAAAACCCATAAAGCATGGACAACATCTTGGATCCAATGATAACATGTAGAATTTGATCCATCATAGGAAGTGGGCAATTGTCTTTGAGAGAAGCTTGGTTTAAATTTCTAAAATCAACAAAAATATTAATCTCTCCACTTTTCTTCCTCACAGGGACAATGTTGGCAACCCAAGTTGAATGTTGAATAGGAAAAATTATCTTGGCATTCAAAAATTTCTAAATCTCTTGGTATATAGTGCTTGTAATCTTCAGATTGTGATGTCTCTATTTCTCGCAAAATGGTTGAATACCCGGCTTTGGGGGAATGTAATGCTTCACCTCTCTTGGCTTGAAAGTCTTTAGATCATCATATGAGTAGGCAAGCATATCCATGTATCTCTTCAATAGTTCAACCATTTTTCTTCTCTCTTCACCAGAACAACATTTCCCAATATTTACAAACTTTGGCTCCTCATCACTTCGTAGATTAACCTTTTGAAACTCGGATGATTGGCTAGTATCTTGTGATACCTTTCCTTTTATATACCTATTGTGTTTATTAAAAAAATATTATAAGCTCACAATACCTTTAGGTATCTTGTTACCTTTGAGTTTGATGCATCCATCCTTATCAAATTCTTCCTCAACTCCTTCCTCAGTCACAAAAGAGGTAGTGGATTCTCGATAGCCAGCCTCGCTTCCTTAAAAATACAACTAGATGAAATTATCACTCAATTTAAGGAAGGAAATCAAATTTTGATCATCATTGAAAAAATGCTAGTTATCCGTGCATTGTCGGGAACACCGGATCTAAATATAATCTCCACCATAAACTTATCTTGATCAAAAGTAAGATGAGGGATGAGGAGGGATCCGAGAAAATGTTATAGCATCAGCTCTAGTATTGTTGTCTCTTGACACAACATTGATTGAAAAGGCATATAGAAACTCAATAGAATCCCATACCTTGTTTCGATAGTGCTTGAGCCTTTCATTCTTCACCTAAAATGCCCCTCGGACCTACTTAAAAACGATCTCAACATCACCATGTGATTGAATATTCTTAATCCCCGTCTCTTTTGTTGTTGCTTTAGGTTGAGAAGGAGGGCCTCATACTCAACAATATTTTTAGTGTTGGAAAATTATATATTATGGGAGAATGGGTGAAGTTTTCCATCAGGTGACACAAGCACAATCCCTGCTCCAGAACTTGTTGTAGAGAAACTCCCATCAAACTCGAGAATCCATATATCATTAGGATCTTCTTGAAAAACCTTGGGAGTATTGATCTTAGACTCAGACATCACCATATAGTTTCCATGACCCATTTCTTCATACAAAATTTGTGCTTTGGGTTCATCTGTCTTTTGAACAATGTACTGAATGCCTCTCCGACAACAACTTCTTCATCTCTCCATTGACTAGGATGAGTGCATGGGACCAGTCCATATAAATTTCACCTCTAACTTCTCTACAAAATTTTCTTCTCAATAACATACCATAAGATGGAGGAATGTCAACAACAAGGATTGTGGCTTTGAATCATTTCTCGAGGGAAAGAAACAAAAGCTACTTGAGCATATTTTATCCTTCTGAATAGGGGCACCTCCTTGGTCTCCATTGAATAACATGAACCAAAGGTTTAAGTCAAGGTGTGACCAAGTGCATGAGAAACTTTTGTGGGCATCGCATTGTATGATGCTCCAAATTCATTGACACAATTTTTGAGTTTATGGCCGCCTATCGTAGCGTTACATAAAAGGGCTCAATATTTTCAGAAGTAGAAGGTGATGAAGCCATTAAATTATGTGAAGATGGAGACTCAGAGGTAGGTAAAAGACCTTTAGAGGTTACGAAAGACTGACTATGCTTAGAATTGAATAATTTTACCACTTGAGTGAAGGCCTCCATGTGAGTATCATAAAATTTAGCTTTAGAGATATTTTTGATATGATAAATGATGTCAAAAGACCCTGAAGTTTATTGAGCTTCTTGTCTTGACACAACAGGATTTGAGCTTATCATATTGAGGGGTGAAGGTGTTTAGACACATGTGTAGTGTTCGTTACCTTAAGTGCAAAAGGAGTACTAGAAGGGGTAGCAGTACTTACTTTCATACCGGTGGTAAGGATGGGTGCTCCTCTTCTTGTATCCACCGGGATAACATCTAGAGCTCCTTTAGATTTCTCCTTCTTTGTAGGTTACAAAAATTCTATCTTCTTTCCCGGATGCTCTTTGGTAATGATAACATATGATTCACCTGTTCATGTCAGCAAATATTTTGTCATAATAATCATCATCATCATCTACATCCATAGTGGTAATATAATTGATTTATGAATCAACTACCTCCTCTTGGACCACTTCAGTTCTTCTTTAACTTCTTCGAATTCTTCTACTTCTATCTCAGCCTTAGCTTCTTTCACTTTGTATACTACATTGATTGGAACCTTCACATGAGGGGCTTCAATTTCTAGCTTTGGTTGAACAAGAGGGAGATAGTTTCTTGGCTGAAAATTCCTTCTCGGGATGTCCTTGTATGACATATTATGAGCTAGTTGTTTCTTAATAGAAATAATATCATTGGATAACTTCGAACTAATTGATCGTAACTTGATGCACATGAAGTAGAAGCTTTAGCCTTGGGTAGTTCTTTTCTCAACTTACCTAACATAATCATGTCATCTTCTACACTAATTGCCAAATTTGATCCGCTTCTATGTTTGCGTAAGGTTTTTCTTCTCAATGCATATATTACTTTTGGTAATTGAGTGTTGATGAAAAAACATTCCAAATTCTAATCAGTAGGGTGAGAAGTGGCTGGAATCTTGTTAACTAGTTTGTTGAACTTGGCAAAAATCCTTCATGGGCTCATAGGGATCCTTCTTCATTTGGGAGATTTGGGCTAGGAGTGCATGATCATCTTTAACTAGTTTAAACCATGCCTCAAATTGATTTTTCATGGTATTCCAGTTGGTAATAGTGCACTAGGAAGATGATAGAACCATTTTGTAACATTTTCTTACAAATTCTCAACGAACAATCTAATAGACACATCCTCATGCTCAACTCCGAGAATCCCACATGCAATAATGAAAGTACAATATGTTCATATGGATGCTCTTTTCCATCACTGAATTTGGTAAAATTCTTGTTTTCCTTGGGAAAATCATGCAAAGGTTTTTCAAGGGATGAAGACCCAATTCATTGGCCCCAAGTTACTAGTGTAGCCATTGTGGGAAAAACAACTTGCAAAGGAACAAAAACACCTACTAAAACTAAAGCCTCAGCTATAACACTTACTAGTAACTGAGTGGTAGTAATTTCCTGAGAGGATGAACCAACCCTTTCTTTGGTAGGAGGTGTACTTAAGGACCTTTTGTTTTTACCTCTTCTTTCCAGAGATAACTAGAAGCCTTGTTGCTGCAACTGGAAAACAAGGTCGTCTACACCTTCAAATCTTTTTCCTCGTGTATATCTTCTTTCAGCTAGTGTATTAAAACTTTTGGTTTTCTTTGAAGATTATTCAGTGTGAAACACAATATGTGCCCCACGGTGGGCGCCAAAAAACTGTTGTTTGAAAATTTTGTCGTTGGGTTCAATCAACAATTCTAAGGAAAACAATCCCTCCTCTTTATATGGAGGTTCCCTTATTCACCAAAAACCCGGAACTCTAATTATTTACAAATGTACAAACTAACTATTTCGAATGAGGATTTTGGTGCCTTTGAATGGCTCCATATTCTCAATATTCTCAATATAGAATATGAATAGGGAATAGAGTTCTAGAGGAAGAAACAACATCTTGTATGGGAAAGAAGTATAAATTAGAGAAACAATTTTTGTCTAGCTTATTTATCATGGATAAAAGTATCCTCCTTTGTTGTACAAGATTGCTCACTGCTGTAAGGAAATAAGTGAAGAAGGAAGCACATTCGGATACATATTGTATATTTATATCCTACTAATGCATGCAATATATCTCAAGAACATATGAATTAATATATCTAAAAACCCATAAAATATAAATGCAACTAGACACAAAGTTATTCACACTAAATTCGATGGATTGAACAAAAATTTTCAGGATTCAAATATATTAATATTCAAATTCACAAATTTTAGAAGAATAAAGTAGAAGTAACACATATGAGAGGGAAAGAAGTCTTCTCAGATTGATCAAAATTTTGTATCTACATTCCAGAGCACCAAAATCCAACAACTCCTTTACAAATGAGAAATAAGCCTTATATAGACTGAGGGGTGGGTGTAACTACCTTTCTAACTAATTTCCTTTTAATTAAGTATTTAAACACTTAGTCAATTACATAATTTGGATTTACTTACAATTCTATTTTCAAAATGATAAAGGAAACTTCAATATATAACAATTAGATAGAAGAAAAAGGTTATGAACTGGAGGAAGGAACATTAGATAGTGACACAACTACAACCTTTATTTTGAGAACATGAACTCTAAATTTGGAAACAACATCAGAAATCTCCATGACCTTGGGAATGATTATGTTTGACATGATAGTCAACTAACTTACAAGGGAATACTCCATCTCTTTTGCAATTCCACTATTCTTAATACATTGGGCCATGATGGTGGGAGTATCTTTAGAAATTTGGGCCCAAAATCCTCCAAATTCAAATGCCTGACATCACTATCCCCTATGTTTGGCACAAAGGTATACAAGGAAGAAATGTGCTCATACCGCATGTACTTGAATTTCATGGTGGAGGCATCGGAGAGAGCTCAAATAAGATGGGAGCTCAACAATGATTTTTAGGAGAAATTTGACGGGGAAGATAAAAAGCACAAACTGCCACTAAATTGAACTAAGAGGGCATGCAATTAATCACCTTTACTATGAAAATAACAACGCTTTCACCATGTCCCCAACGTAATTTGAATTTTTTAAAAAGGATGAAAAATGAGCAAGTTATAACCAAAAACGTCCTCTAGGGCATGGGGAGCAAGATGAACAATGCACAATGAAATTCACAATTTAGAATGGTGAAAATAATTTGAGTTTACCCATTTTATAACAAACAACTTAATAAAATGGTTAATTTGAGAAAAATAGTGGAATGCGGGAGTTGGTGAGGTTATGGGAACTTCTTAATCTATCTCCCCATTATTGTGGATATGACGAGTTCTTGGGAACCGAAGGCCGAGAGATCGAGTACCACAAGTTCTACAAGTTTCGAAAAACCCGCAATGTAAATAAATTCAATAGAGTGCGTAAAGTGAGAGATTAGGGGAATGGAGGGCCACGAGGAACAATTCCACCCAATTTACAAATATCTACATAACTAAGGGTCAAAAGGCTTTAGATCAAAGATCACTGCGGAGAACAAGTGAGTGTGGGGAACAAGGTCTCGACGGGAACACTTCCACGAGTTCTAAAAATTTCCGCAATACCTACATATAAAAGGGAAGATAACACAATGCAGATGATAAGGAAATGAGGGGAACGAAAGCCAAACAAGAACACGTTTCTAGGAGATCTCAAAATTTTGCGTAATAAAGAGTCTGAAAGCAATGCGAGTGAAACGAAGATGCATATATTGAGAGGAATGGAGGAATTTTTCCTTTTATTCCTCCAGAACCTGCATTTGTTGCAAAACACTAAAAACAGCTCAAATAAATCAAAATAATCTAACTGTTGGACCTTTTCTCAATCCTTAGACCTCGACAAGGATAAATACATAGGCAAAGAGGTCACTTAGCCAAAAATTCAAAAAAATAAAAATTGCACATTTTTGTGTGAGTGACAACAACTAGTAATGTCATTATGCCAAATTTTTGATAGAGCTAAGGAGTTGGAGACCCATGGCATGTGTTTTGTGATACACTTTACTCTTTGAATGATCAGAAGAAGATGTGCATACTTACAACAATAATATAGTGTCAAATGTGGCTTGAATCTTCCCCTTTCTTTACATTATTGTCTTCTTGCCTTCTACTCTTTCATTTGTGATGGTGTATTCATCATGTTTTGCAAATTTTCATACCATTTGTGTCAAACTAAATAGGATTTGGGCCGATTTAAGTTGTAGAGTTGAAAGTGGCAAACACATGCCCCTCTAACCTTGCATTGAATTTGTTTTCTTCCTTGAGACTTCAAGAGAGACTGATCAACTCCTTCTCGGTGCTATCACCTTTGTTTTTAGCTTAGTTTGTTTGTGTTTTCCTTCCCCCCTCTCTCTCCCTGGTTATTTGGCTATGTTAGAGTAGGATTAGCTTAGAGATAGTTATAGTGTTAGCATTAGAGATAGGTTTAGGAACCAACCTTCTCTAGACGTTGATCTTAATTTTCAAGTACCACATTGTTGAGTTCATCCAATGTTGTCCATAATTCTTGATTTGTCATGATCAAGTTCTATGGTGCAATTGTGAGCACAAAAGGTCCCAGAGATGCATGTGTGAATGATATGGGAATTGGAATTGCAATGTGTGAGGGTATATCCTAATTTGATGGAGTAATATGACTATTATATGAACAAATAGGTTGTGTATGCAAGCAAGAATGAGTGAGATATAGCTAGGGATAGGATAATTGGTCAAATTGAGCAAGTGTATGATAGTGCAAGAGTGTTGTAAAATTTGTTTTGTTACAAAGCACGAATTATCAAAATGAGTGTCTACACCACCCTAAGCTATTAGAGCCATATAAAAATCCCATATCAAAGACACAATCTAATAATATCCTTAAAAAGCATCAAGCACCTTTCCTTAGAGCACACAATAGGAAAGCTACTCAAATTTTCAATAAACCTCTATTACTACCCCGAATCACAAATATAAGTACTATAATCAAGTCAAGTGTCAGTTCTTAAGTGTAAGGGCTTAATTGAGGGCTCCACCTTGTTAACATTCTCTATTAATATCCATCTCATCATAGGATTGGAAGAATTACATATACCTTGATCCCTCTTCCGATTATTGGTATGTAGTGTAGTGCTCATCACATTAGTGGGGGTGTAGGGAGGTTAGTCTAGTGCAAATGATGACCAACTCCTTTTTAGTTTAATGAATGAAGAAAAGAAATATCCAGGTACAACACTATCATTGTAGAGATCTATATATAAGAAAATGTCCAAATACACAAGTAAAGTAGGTTCCATAATCAAATTGCAACTCGAGATAGATCCTGAATGACGCATTTATGGCTTCCCATTAATGTTTGGTCATAAACCTACCCCTTTCTCGATGAACCTCTCACACAATAATTTCTAGGCTCCCATATTTTGTAGATAGCTTAATGAAAATCTGCACAATTTACCCATTTAGTTTCAATCCACTATCACATTATTTACATACGGTAGCATGGTCATATCTTTCTAACCCTAAAAAATTTGTACTTTCACTACTATATCTGTTGTGTATCTTATGACATTATCTTATTTCATAATTTAGATTTATTAGGAACATTGTCTTCTTATTCCGAGTTATATTATGCAACTAGTAATAATAATTAGGAATATAAACCTAATTTACATATTACACTTCTATTCTTTATAGTCTTTAAAAGATAGACTAGGAATATGTAGACATCACACAACCGACCTCCCATATATCTTGTACAGATTTGCATGAAATAACTTTACAAATTATAGTTTTACATTTGCTATTAATTCTCTTTGTTTCTCTTCTCCTTATTTCATAAAGCACTTTGAGATATCTTTGGCCTCTATCATTAATTATATGTATTTTGTAATAACACGTCTAGATGCTCTTATAGAGGTGGCTATCTAGCACATATAATAACACTTCCATATTATGACCCTACATGCATGCTATTTGAAACCATCATGCATACCATACGCTTCAGATGGGTCCTACTTGCAAATGTTAGTTGTTTTCTAGCTATCGATAAATTTTAAGGAAAGTTATCTAATGATTTGATGTAAAGCAATTGGTAAGATGTCGAGTTGTAAATGAGAGGTCATATGTTTAATTTGCTAAATTTTTGGTATAGGTTGATAAACACACCGCACATATTAATATACACATTGTGTTCATCAAAGAGTGTGTTTATCAAAAAATTAAAAAAAATCCAAGTATAGAAAAAACATGTTTATCAAAACGTGATATGGCAGGATGGTATGGATAACATGCACATGTATATATAAGATGTGTTAGTGCTATCATGTAGGTTAGATAGATGTCATCGTTGTACTAGGTGTCCCCTAGGTAATAGACCAATTACAAAACAATAAGTTAGCTCTAAAAAAGAAAGAAATCCTTGTGGAAGAGATGTATACTATCCAGTTCATATTACAATGAGGTGAAGCCTTTACTTTATATCTAAATGAAACTAATAATAGGGATGCTTCAAAGCTAAACATAGCTAATAATAACCATTCAACACATATAGGCACATAAGTATGAAAACTCCTAAGAATAAGAAACTAGTTAGAATAAGAATTGTTAATAATATGAATTTAACATATACATAAACACAAATATCAAAACTCATAAGAATAAGAAATATGCTAGAATAAGAATGGCTAATCATAGCTATCTTAAGTGGGTCACCTCATCATGGTCATAACTTCTCTGGGTGTGCTTTAATTTCAGATTACCATTTGCATTTGTGGTAATCTTGAATCACGATCTAAAAGCATGTAAAGCTATCATCCTTTTGTGAGGCATTTCCAAGATTAGGAAAAACTTTGCAAGAATTCAAATTAGCCATTTACATCATGTTGATGTTTTTCTATAGGAAAATCATACTTTTTTGAAAATAACCCCAAGTTGTCATGTAACGACTCCAAGTCACTATTAGAATCAAAAGTTGAAGATGAGTCAAGTAGATGTTCACATAATTTACCATCTCCACATTAAAGGGGCAATACCAAATATGGGTTAAATTTGAAAGTCAATCATACCCATCATATTTTTTTTTACGGTCATTCATTCAAAGATTTCATTACACAAACTAAGACAATTTATCTTTAAAGAATGAAACGTACAAACAATATATTTTTACTATAATCCTTTAGATTTTTGGCAAGCCACATGAAACTTTCTTTCATCCCATAGAGGTCAACACACTTTCCACCGTATCTTATGATTAAAAGCTTACATGGTATGAGTGAAAAATTTAATCACCTTCCTCGACCATACCATAAGGTGCCCACAATAGTCTAGAAGAAGAACAAAATTAATACCATGAAAGGCAACCTTTAACCCTTAGTTAAGCATCTCAACTTTTTCGTGTTTCATCTCTCACAAGTCCATAATTTAAATTTAATGGCCATTTACACGATTTACATGTTTTTTAAGTTGTAAAATACTTACAATTTTTTAACCTCTCCATCTTTTTCAACTTGAGATCGCTTTTTTATATAAATTTATATACATTTAAAATAGCAAAAAAATATTTTAATCAATATTGACATAATAGTACTATTGCTCATAATTTGAAAATCTGAAAATCTCCATCGCAAACTTGGAATATCAATCTTTTATATAGGATAATGTATTTTAATATTACTTTCTTAAATGAATGTAAAGCCTTATTTTCTAGTTGAAAATACCATACATCAGGTAATTGCTCTTTACTGATTTCATTGCTTATATATCTAGACAAGGATTCCATATTTTAAGGTCTTGCAACAACACCTTTCGGTCCCATGGTAGAAATTTGTTTGGTGACATTTAACAATGCTAAGGGCATGACTGCTACAGAAAGACAAATAAACAACAAGTCGTACCTTTAGGTTCTTTAAATATTACCATCTAGTTAATATTAACATCATATAACAAACATTGAAGTTGAAGTATTTTTATGTTCATGTTCTTTAAATATGCATCATGTCTTGCACTTGTGATTGGCAGTGGAGGAGGCTCAATTTTTTTACTTTTTTTTTTACCAATAATAATACGGGGTGTTTTCAATTACTCTTGGGAGACTAACAATATAGAACATGACTGAGGTTTTCCATGAATATTCACCAAATATATCTAGCAAATACTACTTATATACCTAGCAATTATAGGTTCACTCTCCATATCTCAAAAACATTCTTCTAAAAATGAGAATACGAACTCTAAGATTGGATGATAAAATCAATAAAAGTGGATAATAAAGTCGATAACAAAAATCACTATTAATAGTTTTTGAAATTGTTCTTTTGATAAAAGATCAGTTTGTAAAATATACTCCATATAAGATATTGTTTGTTATTGCCACTTTGTAATCTATTTTTTTGACATATGTCTTGTTTGTAAAATATATTCATCTATAATAGTACCTTTATCATTCAAATTTTTATCTTACAAGTCCCATTCTCACAAGAAATATTATAAGTTAAATTAGACACATTACCTTAAGCACTAATTGAAATATAGAATGTCAGAATCCATATTTCGAAATAAACATGTAAAATTACAAAGTTCAACCATTTGAATCTCCATGTTGAGGCATCGTGGGGCTTTACACTTAGTAATAATTGATCCCAAACAACTTCACCAGTGAACAAAATGACTTTTATTATTAATTTTGTTTTCTAAACATTAGGCATGTGCCTATCGGCCTTCCATAAGCACCTATGGATTCTTTTTGCTAGTAGTGCTATTGCTCATAATTTGAAGGGAAAAATTACAATCGCTAAAACAATATTTGATGACCATAGGGTGAGCGTCAAATTTAAAGGTATGATCAAGCGATCACAAACCGCAAACTTTGATTGAGACAGTCTAACCGACCCCTAATTCAATCCTAACCAATCAACTCGCTACTATTTTCTTTAAGACCAAATTTCTTATTTTCTTAGTTTCCCTTTTACATTTAAAAATATTTTAACAAATTAAAAATATTCATGGCTAGCTTTGATGCATAGTGCATAGCCCATGAGCATTATCATCATCCTCCCTTCCCTTTTCCATCACAATCACAATCACCACCACCACCATCATCACCATAATCTCCTTGCCATTTTCTATCTCTCGATTTCCCATTAATGTAATCAACTAGCAAAAGCATCCACAGGTGCTTGTGAGAGGCTGATAGGCAGTTTGGAGGAGTATTTGAATGCGGTAAATTAGTAATTTTAAGAGGTTTGGAGTTGTGAAATATTGGTAAAGTTTTAAGAGACAACAATCCATGAGGTAGCATGCAAAATATGTTGGCTTTGAAAGGTTTAGGCAATAATTAGAGTTGTTAGAGGTTGTATGTGATAGAGAGTTCCTGCAATGAAAAAGTGTGTAGTTAACATCATAGTGTGGATGCTTAATAAATGGAAATAGAATTACATTGTGGGTAAGTATATGGAGATAACCTGTATTTGAATGTCAAAAAAGGCTTAAGAACTGGCTGCATCTATTATTGATGTCGTGCACTGGATGAAAATGTAATTTGTAATTAGTTTCACAAACATTTGTGTAAAGTAACTTAAAGATGAAGAGATTTCTCACAAAGAATGGGAAAACTTAATTTACTTATAATGAGGAGAGAGATATCTATTAGCATCAATTGCTGGCAACATCCGTAGGCATTTCTCTTCTAGCAATCTTTGTTTTACATTCCTTACTATTTTGATTTTTGAGTAGCGGTCAAAACTAAAAGGGGGAGATATTCTCAAATGTTCAATGGACCTAACTCGGGATAATGTTGTGAAAGTCAACCCTGGTTTCTCATCATCTCCAATATCAATAGTTGCTTTAGGTAAAGTTAATCCTTAAGACTTGTGTATGGTAAGGGCCCAAGCCATTTTTAGCAGCACCTATTTGCGATTGCCTCTTATTACTGGTAATATAGGAATGGATTTAGGATTTATGGGGTCCCATGTAGGACCTGTTTAGTTATCAAATTGTACTATTACAGACATGGGCAAGCTGGGCGGTTTGGAGCCAGCAGTGTAGATAATTTCTGTATAGTACCTATAGAATTGTTAACTAATCCAGCTTCAATGCAAAGGTTACAAAGTAACATAACACGTTGAGCTGTACAGAGGAGGACTTCATTTTCCAACTAGTCATCGTCTGCATCTTCTAATCCTGAGTGCCTCGTATATTTGGCAACACTCTAGGCGATCGGCCTGGATAAAGACTTAAGCATGTGTTTGTTATGCAGACGAACACATTTATTAGTTGCATATAAGTGGATTGCTGAATCGAAGGATTCTCTTGTGCCCTAGCTGAAGCAAGCATTTATCTGTTTCATGAGTGTTTCCCAATCATGGAAAATAGGTTCAACATTTCTAATGTTTTTCAAGATCGTGGGGAAGATGATTTGTCGTGGATCACTTCCTTGTTGTCGAAATATTACATCTAAGGTAACAACAATGTTGAAAGTTCTTGATGAGGACCTCACAATGAAAATCTTGAAGTGGTGATGCATATACATAGCAACAATGTGCGGATTGATAATTATGTTTTTACTCCTGTAGTGGTATCCCTCTACAAAGCATTGGTTGGATGTGAGCCAAACATGACTTGATGCAGGTTTGACCATTTGGTATCTGCAACACTTAATGTAATGAAGAATGTTGAACAACCTAATTCTGTAATCATGTCCATCAACTCATTCTTACATGTTGTCCAAAAGGCCCTAGTACCTCTAATGTTGGCTACATAACACATTACTTGCTTAGGAAGCTTGTCATCTAACATATCTCGAAGGTGGTGGCGGAGATCTTGAATAGTAGTCGGTATGTTTTCACCCACATTTTTCTTCACAAACAACAATGTAGTGGATTGCAATCGGTGCCTCAACATAAGATTCAACAAGAAATACCTGAATCTTTGATGGGCACCAAATCTGTTGTCATGGTATTTCATCAAATGCAAAGCATATTCATGTAAACGTAACTTTTTTATTCAAGGTTGCAACCATTCAGCTTCACCATTTGGAAATAATGTAGGGAATGCCATGTCAAAAACCTTCAATATTGTATTCATTAACTGGAGATAGCCCAATAACAGGCCAATCAATTCTATCAATGGCACCTGCTCCTTCATTTTCTATAATGTTTCTTACCTCTTCCATTTCACGGCATGTGTTTCCCATTCTTATTGCAAAATACGACGGTTGCTGCTGAAGTTATTCAAAAGTTGATGTATTGGGGTCTTCAACAAAGTGATCGACATTGTCATTGTCGTCAATGTTTGACTCAACAAATTGGAGGCTCTAAGATATGTCTGTTTCTTCTTTAGGCAGTTCATAAATGGAAATATTACATAATTGAACATCCTTGTAGTACCTATCATTGCATATTTTATATCGTAGAGCATCCAATACATGAGATCTCTTTACCAGATAATCATAGTGTTTTGAATGACTTCCATGTTTTCTAACAATTAGAATATCAAGGTCCCAAACACGCCAAGGAAGATAAGCGTAAATTTAAGTTATGTCTTGCGGAAAGGTTATAATGTGCCCCCTATACTTATACTGGCCTCCTCATGCATGGCTTACTTGCATTATGGGATTGACACGAGAAATAAGCATCTCTTCAACTTGTGTGAGAATGCCCAAGACATGAGGTTGGACAACAGGGTCCATATTATTCCATGATGAAAAGAAATGACCATTAAGTTCAGAGTAACATCTTGTACAAACTGGTCTTGTGGCTATGAGTTTGACTTTTATTCCTGGGTACACCTCTTTACAAATAGTGCACATGGCATGTTTGTGAGGTTATCCAGTCTCAGGCGGAATGAACTTTGAATAGACATAACTTGGTCATACGATAATATTACTCGTGATTCTTGAGCATTGGAAAAATTACATGTGTTATGAGTCAACATGATGTCTTGTAGCTCAAAATTCATTTCCGTGAATGTGTGATTTTGAAGGTTGTTAATGGGAACATGAGGATGTGTTTGAGCGCATTACAACAAAAGGGAGTGTAGATTTTCTGCACTTGAAGAACCATGACCAATTTGATGAGGGCATGGATGGCTATACACATGTTGGAAATTATACTGCCCTTTGCCTCTCCGAGGAATGTATTCTTCATTGTTAATGCCAACATTATGTTGGGTAGTCAAGGAATGAGAGGAAGCAGTATGACACGTTGCCACTGTGGATGCAAGGGAGGCGCCACTGCAAAGTCATTTTTCTGCCCTTTGACCTGTGTTGGCATGAAATTAATGTCAAACAACTCAGTCCTTGATGCATATAGTTGTCTTCTTCTCCTATTTATTTATTCTCTTCTTGCATGATACCTTTCTCTTTTCTTTCTGTTTATCTCTTCTTTTTGCTCTTGATATCTTTTTCTTCTTAGTCTGTTTATTTCTTCATGCCTTTCTTCATAAAGTGTCTATTGAGTAACATTTTTTTGTTTTCGAGGTTGGGTCACAAAGTAGTTTCATGGGTTGGAGGTTGCACACACTGTTGGTAACTATGCAAATGGTTTCGAGGAATGTTAATGCAGTTTGTATCGTTGTAACATGTAATGATATTAGTTGGATCGATTTGGCTGACCATAGTTTGATGGGGGTGATATCTATCTGTTTGAGTTGATGTCAACATTTCAGAAAGGATAGCTTCGGGTTTGACATCTACAATAGTAATAAACAAATCGGCACTAATGGTAATCATAGTAAATGTCACACAAAAGAATCAAGTATTTTATAATTTTAAAACTACCTAAAATTCTAGATTGCAGTAACACTAATAAAAGTGAATAACAACAAAGTAACAGTTGACATCAAATAAAATAATATAGAATCTATACATATAATTGTAAATGATATGTGAAAGTTGTAAAAGAATACAAAAATTCACCACATAAGTTTTCAAGAGTTGAGGCATTGAAAACTTATGTGGCAACATTGTCGTCCGAGGTTCAACAACACCAAACTTTTTCATGAGATCCTCTTTTATCTTTGTTGTACTAAGTTTTTTTCTTCTATGAAAGACAAAATGAATCACAAATTGCTTTCTAAAAAATTGTTCTTCGCAATGAATTTTCTTCATTGACAATGTCCATATTGGTGCATCACGGGATATTGGGATGCTTGACGAGTTCCTAGTCCTCATTGTACTCCAATACAACTGCAATAAAAGGCAATAAGTGAGGGCAACATACAACTTCAACTTAACAACGAGAATACAATTGTGAGAAGGTCACTTGTTAGGTGAATTCAAAAGCCTTTCGTATACTCAGTCTAATGTCCAACTTGGGACGTGATAGGAGTGCTTCTTCTAGAAATAATCCATCAGCAAGTCCTATCTCGTGGTACTGAGCAAGGTAGGTGTAGCCCATATAAACGAGTTGGACAAGGGTCAAAAGTATTTGTACTCACCACAATTTTTTGTAGAATAACTAAATTTTAACATATTAGTGCACATATCAAATAAGTAAAAAATGAAATTAGACATTTACAGAAATTAGAAAATGAATGCGTGAATTTAAGATTTCAATCCTATCAATACGTAATGTTGAAATAAATTCTAGGCAAAGTAAATGTTAAAATACTTTTCAACATATAAGCATAGAGGTCAAATGAGAAATAATTAATGTTACATATTTAGAAAAAACACAAGATGACAAGGTTCTAAAATAATTAGATCAGTTCATAATCACCGAATTTAAGATCGCAATTATCTTTTTGTGTAATTTGAGGTCAAATCCTAAGAATTACATGCAATATGGCATAATAGAACAACAAACTATTTAAAGGTATGATCAAGTGATCACAAAACTTCAAACTTTGATTGAGACAGTCTAACCGACCCCTACTTCAATCCTAACCAATCAAACTGCTACTATTTTCTTTAGCACCAAATTTCTTATTTTCTTAGTTTCTCTTTTACATTTTAAAAATATTTTAACAAATTAAAAATATCCGTGGCTAGCTTTGGATGCATAGTGCCATAGCCCATGAGCATTAGCATCATCCTCCCTTCCCTTTGCCATCACAATCACAATTGCCATCACCATCATCACCATAATCTCCCTGCCATTTTCTATCTCTGATTTCCCATTAATGTAATCAATGAACATTTTGTGTTTACAAATTCCTGTATGGAAAAATTGTTAGGTGTTCCATAAGGATTTCAATCGAATGATTTGAGAGATGGAGGAACAGGAGGCTTGAAGATTTTTTTTTACTAATTCTAACATTGCTTTTGTAGTGTCGTGACTTTGATCTTGGCCTTGCAATTTCTGATTTTTCTAACCAACATGAACTTCAACAACAATGGTTCTGCTATTCCCAAGGAGTCTGCGAAGAACAGGAAATTATTAAATAATAAGGGCTGCCCTGCACAGGTTAGGGTTCTCTCTCAAAAAAACTGACCTAAACACAAGTCCCTTTTAAGCTCACAGTTTGTGATTTTTCGTAAGAGTTGTTACATTTGGAACAGTTGGGTCTCTCTATCTTCTGAAATCATTGAAACCCAATATTTGAATTGGATTTATAAGATATATTAGTCTAATGGGATAGTAGATCTAAGCCTTTTATTTTATCTGTTAGGAATAGGTAAGAATAGCTTCTTAACAGTTCTCTTTCATACCCTTAGCCTTGTTGGCGAAGTAATGGATGGTAAATTTGGCATGTTGATGATGTTTTGTGTGTTTAAGAATGTAAAATGATGATTGAAATGAATTTGATTTACTGGTTTGCTCTATCTTCTTTCTGTATATATTCAACACATTACTGTAATGGATATCAATTGTCATTTACACACCCGTTTTAGGCGAGGTCTGGTTAAATTAGAATGTTTCTACTATTTATTAGATATATATTTTTTTGCCTTTAGTTCATTGATATGATGTAAGAAATATGGTTACAAGTAGATTTCCATCAGACCTTTTGAGTTAGGACGACCTAGATCTTATGTTTTTATGCTCAGTAAAATGTAACACCCAACCGCCATCTTTTAATGCTATGATAACTCACCACAAGCTTAGATCACAATTAGATTCAGAAGCCACATCCAAAGAGTTCTTATTCCGCAAATTTTGCTTAGCACTTTCACCTAGCCTTGTGCAGGTGTGGCCTGTGTTAACGTGGTTGCTTTTAGATGGGAAACGTGCCCATCTGGCATTGAACCCCTCAGAATGCCCAAATCATTTGTTTCAGATCTAGTATTTTCCATAACTAGTCTGTTGATTTCGTTGTTCACTTTTTGTTCTCTCCTAGCTTTTCTAATGGCATTTTCCCCAAAACTAGCTGTAGTTACTGGACTGTGCTGTGATCCTCCTCCTATAATTTTGTGTCCGTGAAGGTCAGACTAAATTGTACTTCCGGGACTTGTTTTATCTTTCCTAGAGCCAGAGGATATCCACCGACTGTTATTTTTTGAATGTGAAATCTACTGGTCTCCATGACCCATGGATTCTTCAAAACCTCTCAACATGCTCTTTTTCTACAACGTGGAGACATCCTCATTAGCATCCTAGGAATGGCAGAAAACTATTAGTCAAATTTCAAGCTGTCACTCAGTTGGGTGTGGCTAATCCTTTTGTTGGGTCCGTAGAGGTGAAACTATTGGATTTTTACCCTTTGCAGAGATGGGGCTATCCATCATCTGATTAGGTCCAATGCTGGAATCACCAGGCCTCCAGTGACAGTTGCATATTCCCTGGTGGAGGATTTCTCCTCAACTTAGCTTTGAAGTTGGGTACCCCAATAAGCATGGGTTGGCAATTGAACCCCGAGCTTCACCAGTTCAAAATCCAAAAGTTATATTGGAAAAAGTTAAAACAGGCTTCCCATATTTTTCCTTCCTGTTGCCACTGGATACATTTTCATGTCTTACCATAATTTAGTTTCTTCGTATTATGTGCTCTGATTTATCGTAATGCTGCAGGAATGAAAATTAAACGCTAGGGAATGACCTGGGTCAAAATATCATAGGGATTAATTACCTGCCTGGCCATGCTTATGGGTTTCTCCCATGGTGACTCTATGCAAAATGAGTAAGTATAGCTATAAGGCAAAAGTTGCACTTCAACTGCATCTCAAATGACCTTATTGTTGATGACACTTATTAATGACCCAAACAGCCAATCTCTTGTTGTAACATCATACGAGTTTAGTTACTCTATAAGGTGATTTAACTTGATGCTGTATTTTTTTGTTTTTGAAATTGATTTTGTTTTTCTGAACTAGGTGTTTACTATTTAGTAAATATAATCTCCTAGCAAGTACAGATATATAAACAGCTAAATTTTTCTCATTATCATTGCCATAAATGTTTTGGCTGTTTTGTAGTATCTTGCTTTTTGGATACACGTTTTTCCATTTATACCAGTAAATATGACACACGGATCTTACCACCTTAAAAAGTTCCCATTTTTGTTGGTGCATTTTGAGCTGCCATTTTGGTTTGAGAATTGTATTGAAGGCATTAGTGCTTATTTTAAGGTATAGTTCATATTAATCTCAAAAATGAAACTATAAAAATCCTCAGATTAATGCAATGGAGCTAAGATTCCTTGGTTAATACGTGCTTCAACATTTGTGTCTATTTTTGCTGCGCAGTTTTAACTAATTCTTGCAGACAATGGTTGGAAATTTCTGCATGCTCTCTTTCACCTTTTGCACATGACGACTTGAGATTCACCCTCCACTGGCTCCTCTGAGACAGTAAAGCTAATAGAAAATGGGATGTCTCTCTTAATTTTCCCATTTTTCTTATTTCTTTACATAAACATGTCAAATAATGGAGAAAAGAAAACAAACAATGGAGAAAAGAAAACAAACATGACATATTTTAAAACTATTAGTCCAGTTTATAAACAAATAGTTATTTAAGTTTGATTTTACTCTATACACAGACCTCACAAATATAAAGCAACCCACAACTGTGTAGGCACTAGGGTGAGAGCTGTATGGACAAAGCACTGGAGTGTTACTATAAAGCAAGCTACAACTCTGTAGGAACTACGGTGAGAGCCGTACGGAAAGCAATAGAGTGCTACCATGGATGAAAATGCTCTCTTATCCATCATATTTGAAGACCGTCTGTCGTATAATATTGACATCAATTAGTTTGTAAAAGTTTAACATAATGGCTTTCCCAGGAGGAATGGTAATGGAAGTGATTGATGAAAGAATTATTTCCAGAAGAATGCTTGGAGAAAAGACATCTTGTGGAGAGAAGGTGCTGAATCTGGATAGATATATTGACAAACCATTAGGTAATCTCTTATGTTTGATGGTTGTGATTTTGAAATGAAGCTAAACTATACATAGAAAGCACAGTGAAGTAAACATTATGAACAAAGTAAAGGGACACACCAAGGCAGATGAATATTTATTTAGTCAATTACAATGCTTTTCATCCTTATTTAGTTAGTCAATTACCCTTGCACCTGTTTTATCTGGTTAATATATAAAAATGGGAACTACCAGAAATGTGTCAAGGCTATTTCCCAGGGCATGGTGAAGAAAACAACAGCATCCCTTATATAAATCAGAAGTTTTGGACCACTTTTAGGAATTAGTTGATTTGTAGAACTCTCTGTTACCTGGTAATGATGCTGAAATTAACACACTTCTTTAAGAGGTTTAGCAAAAATGCAATCCAGAACATGAACATGAAAACACACGAAGATTGAAACACCTGTAAAAAGAACATTTAAAATATTCTAAATGATGAATGTAATTAATCTCTCTATATTTTTTTGTATTTTGGCATTGCTGTTACGCTTGTGTTTACTTGTTAATACTAAAAGATGTGACACACGGACATGCATGTGCAAATATGTGCACAGGACATTCATATTCCCTGTTCCAAAATTTTGGAGAGTGTTGTTTGTGATTTAAGTTTTTATTTTCTTTCCTTTTAACATGCAAACAGATATCCCCTGTTCGAAAATTTTGAAATCCGCCATTTCCAATTTAGAAACTTTATCCTTATCCCCATTTCAGGGAATCTGCAGCTTTGAAGCTCGCAGGAGTACAGTTACTTTTGCTTGTCTTTTTGTTTTTTGACGTGTCCAATAAAATTCATTGCCGGAACCTTCTAACAAAGCATATCCAGAATTTTCTGATGTTAATAATATCCTTATGCAGGCTAGTAGATGCCATGGTATTACTGGAGTTGAGCCCCTCCAAGAACTACTGAAGGATTGCAATCTTTGACATTCGCCCCTTATAAGGATCACTTGCTGAGCATCAATGAGAAACAAACCTATTGTAATAGAAAGAATAGACAAGTGGGACCAAGTTTGAAGAATCAAGAAGCTCCAAATGATCATTTTGTTCAACCAGATATCAAAAAAGAAAACTAGATGTTATCCACCATTGTGTCTCTGGTGGGAGGCATCGGAGGGAACTTGAGGATGAGAAACAAAGAAAACTGACTTGGGGAAAAGCAGTAGAAGATCAATCAAATTTTCTTATATTGCAGGGAATCAAAAGGAAACATTTGCCAAGACATGAAGTAAGTAAGGAATATTTACTGAAACCTACATTATGGAATAGATCAAAAAGTTCTGAAGTTAGAAAAATGATCAATATTACTGAATATCAAGCTAAACACACGGTAGGAAAGGCTTTAGAGACTGCTGCTGAGAATAGTTGCAGTTCTGTCTCTAGTAGTGAAAGCTTCACTGCAAGGGATTGCTCATCTTTGGGAAAACAAAGCCTTTCTAAACTTTCACCTGATATGAATGATGGGATTTTGGAGTCTTCTTCTCTGTATATGAATGGAAAGGGTAAGAAGATTACATCAGGAGAGAAGCAGGCCATTGAAGTACACCGACTTGAATCACTTGCATATCGGTCTGTATTGAATGCACTCCGTGCTCGTGGACATCTTGGCTGGCATCACGAGCTATTATTGACTGATCTTCGCCTTTCTCTGCACATAACAAGTGATGAACATAGGCTGGAGCTGACAAATATGTGCTCTGCACAAGATGTACAGTTGTAAATTTCTAGTTAGTAGAATTAGTCTATCAGATGTGTGAAAAAATCGACAAAGATTATCCAATGTGAGTCACTAAATTAGTTGACATCATCAATTTAGCAGGTCAGATTATTTATCCAGTGATCCCTTACCTGTGAAAGTGTTGTGTAAGCTGTTCAGTACTGCTTTGATTTCTACCAATGCAGATCTATTTCTATGAATCTTCCGCTCAATTTTATTCCATTCTGGGACAAAGTCTTTTAAAATAAAATTCACTCTATTTAGCTTTTTGTATTGGACTTCGGAATGCCAGTTATATGATTGAAAACATGTCAAACGTATCTTTCAGTAGATAGTTCTCTCTGTAACTGGTAACATTTTAGGATGTCATTTCATCCATTGGACAAGGGTGATCCTCATCTTGTCTTTGATGGAGTTTATCTTCACTTCCTCTCCAACATTATGCTCAGAAAATGAATGGTAGTAAGGAAGTACATCTAAAGCCAATGAGATATTTATTTTCTTAAATATGACTCGTGAGATATTGACTGTTTAATATTTATCAAAGCTTGTATTTTTTGTTTATGCTTAAATTTTATTTTTCAAGCTTATGCTTTCTATCATGTACCAATTTTCCGGGGTCATTCCAGATATCTGATATTTGCCCATCGAGAATCCTTTCAAACTGGATTTGAACAAGGTGGCATACCATGAACTTAGCAGGTCAATTTTATGACCCTGCAACTGGAACATTAAATATTTTCTGCTTATGAATTCTGGATAGCGTGCCACAATTATTAGAGACTCCATAATATTGAGGTTTTATGGCTCTTAGGATCCATGGCATGTAGTGACAACAATACAATTTTCCTATTTTATCTAGCTGATATTTTGTTCTTGTGACAATATGTGGAGTGAAAAACATTTCATGACATGAAGCAGCGAATTGTCTCCCAGATTCCTATTGTTGGGTATATTGCTATAAATGTTTATTAAAGTTTTTATAGTTGGGATTAATGCGGTCCACTAGAACACCAGTGGAAGGAGATTAACTGGCTGTTTGGTGTAGGATAATAAAGGCTATGAACAAAACAAAAGGAGTTTTCTATGTTAGTAGTGTCCTACAATTTGACTCACGAGAGGACATCTCAAAGAGATTGATAAAATACATTGGTTCAGAAATAGTAGTTAATTTGGAACTTAAACAACTTATTGCCAAGTAGTGGGAGAAACACACTAAGTTGGCTAAGCAATGTTGGAGTAGAAAGTAGATGAACACAGAAAGAAAGTTTTTAAATTGTTTATTAGGAGAAAAAGAAGCCATTCTTGACTAGCCTCAGATATGCCAAGGATGAAGTCGCCGGTTAAGAAGCAAGTAAAGTTGTGGGTTTCTTTGAAGAACTAAATAACTAGGAACTATTTTGTAGAAAGAAAGCAAGCCACTCGTAGTTTTCTTTATAAAATCAACAAATTAAGAATAGGTAAAGTAAATTCTTTCATAGGAATCTACCATGGATGAAGTAAAGGGTGCATTGACAGGATGAGTGATGAGAAGACACTCTAGCTCAATTGAGTTCTTGTGTCGATGATTCAAGATTCATCTCTTAGATTCTCATCACTTGATTAATGCAACTGTTCTTGCTTTGGTCAAGAAGAGAGATTTGATAATATTGCAAATTTGAACGCGATTTGTAAAGATCCAAGCATCTAATAATAGAAGTATGCCAAAATATAAGAGAACTGCACACACACGTTATATATGGAAGGAACCAATACACCCAACTATTCAATTAATCCAATATAATAACCTTGAGGTAGGGTTAGACCATAAATACTCCTTAAAGAAGAAATCACTTCCCAATACTCCCAATATAACAGCTGAACCATCTACATTACTTTATCACAAGATCCCATATTATGATGTATAAATTGAAGTGTCTTGATCCTATTAATAAGTCTTGGAGAAGATTTGGGTTATCCGAATGCCCTAAATATACACTAATGTGCCGAAAGAATGTTTTAGCATCCCATGTGACCTAATTGGAAGCTAAAGTGAGTTCAAACATGGACATCACCATGCCATTATGTGCACTAACAATTGTAGGCTACACCACTTTGTTTGTAGACACAATTTTGTGATTTTGTCAAGTTTTAAGTTTCAGTTCATATTTTTTTATGATTTTGAGTTCAACTAGAGATTAAGGGGACAAGTACACAAAATAACCCAATTCACATGGCTAAATGGGTAAATACAAGCACATGGTAGTATGTCTACTTTAAGTTCAAACTAGCATTTTATTTGTCATGCATGCTCTTAAGACAATGTACATGGATAAGATTAATCTCGTCTTGTGTAAGAGCCATATTCTTATGCTTTTGAGATTAGTCTTCCTGTTAATACAACTAGAGGGGAGCATCCTATGAACAAACACTATAACAATTGAATCTTCCTCTCTCCATATCTTGGAGAATCTCAAAGCAATATGAGAACTTTGATGCATCGAGTCTTTAAACTTTGCATTTAAATAGGAAAGTCACTCTTCGAGTATAGTTGGGGGCTTTAATGCAAATTTTCATGCTAAAGATTGCTTTAATTAAAACTCTTGAGCTTCACTATTTCTTATTAAGGATTGCCTTGGTCAAGTCTTCTAAGGAAAACTTGCCATGTTGTTTTCTCTAAGTCTTCATGTTCTCATTCAATCTCCTTAGACACAAGCCATCTAGTATTCAATATGAAGAATTTGAGTTAATAAGCATGATTAGTTACCATAAGAGAGAATGAAAACATTCTCAATCTAAGGGTAATCATCATCATTTCTCGATCATTTGTTCTTTGTATTTTTTCATTAAGAAGTATTTTTTCTCTGCTGCACCTTAGATTAGCCTTGTTTCTCTTTTATGTTAGATTATCTTTGTTTTTTCATAAAATTGTGCTAGATATCAATCAAAGTTAGATCCAATTTGTTAGTCTTTTAAGTCCATAAGTGCAAGATTAGAAGGTTTCAATGTCATTGTGCAATGCAGAGTTGTTGGTATGCCATTTTAGGGACTATTCTAGAATATACACTTCTTTAAGATGTCCAATCAAGAGAACCATCTCATCTAACATAAGATTTGGCTTCGAGGGGTCACCGCTAGCTATCAAGACGACTTAGAGAGAAGAGCCTTGCAACACAATCCACGTTACAACAAGTTACTAGAGGTGAAATTACATTCAACATTCATGTGGGTCCTAATATCCTTTTGGACAATAGAACTATGTCTCATCTCGTAAGGGCAATGAACATCTTGTTTCACTTATAATACTCTTGGGAGTTTTTCAATGAGTAAATAATATGTCACCTTTCTCCTCATCCTTTTGTCACAACTACACCCCAAAATACCACATTTGGCACCATGCCACCCATTACACTTTCTCATGTATGATGCCTACTTTGGTATATTCATGTCAATCTCCAATAAGCTAAACCCCAATAATGGAAAATGCACTAGTTAGCTAACCTCAAATAATATATCTCGACCCTTAGACCATTTGCAATCCATTCTACAATAGGAGCATCGTTACCCAATGTCACCCAAGATCGATTCGCAATATGTGCCACATGTATACTTGAAAAATGAAGACCAAGTCTTGTTGTGATGGTTGGGGTTGATTGTGGCCAAGCTTGAGATCAAGTTCTTGATGGACCTAGAGCCACAGTAACCCCATAGGGACATGCGCACACACGCACATGCACACACACACGCACACGCACACGCACGCGCGCGCACGTGTACACACACACACACACACACACACACACACACACACACACACACACACACACACGTGTGTGTGTGTATTGTGTGCGTGTTTTTGCTTGCGCGCGTGTGTGCATGCATGTGTGCGCACGTATATATATATATATATATATATATATATATATATATATATATATATATATATATATATATATATTGGTCTCAATTAGCCACCTAAGAGGGAGGCCAATGCATTGGGTCTTTGTTTAGAGATAAGCTTATATGTGAGATTTATGACCCAATCTCACATATAAGCTTATCTCTAAACAAAGATTCGATGCATTGGCCTCCCCCTTTGATGGCTAATTGAGACCTAGTACTAGATCTTCATAGTCTTGATTTCAATTGGCCACCAAAGGTAGAGGTCAATACATCAAAGCTTTGTTTAGAGATGAGATTTGTTTGTGCAATTTATAAACCAAATAGTGTTAGGGACAAAGAACAATATTATATACAGACAATGATAAACTACACACATTAGTTTGTCAATGTGTGGTCTGTTGACAAACTACACACATTATATATAATGTTGTCCTTTTTCCCTTACTCTTTTTGGGGTTATTACAAATTGTTTAGAAACATACTTGGAAGAGGTCGAGTGCACATGTGCATATCTTCATAACTATAACATTATACTTCTACTTTATGTGGACCACATTGTCATCCTTGCATAAACACTTTGATGACTTGGAAAACAATTAAATGTTCTTTTTAGCAACATGGCCTATATAATTGTAAACGTTAATAAAACTAAAATCATGATTATCAAATCCAAAAAGTCAACTGCCGTACAATTTCTTTTGATAATCATCTTCTCGAGATAGTTCACAACTACAAATACCTAGATATTTATCTAAATCACAAACTAAACTGGGACATTAACATAAAGAATTTTTGCTAGTTGGAAGGTCTTTATGTTTGGAAAACCATTGCAAAGATGTTGAAAGTTGGTGTTGGTTTAAAAAGAAAGCACTTTTCTCCAGCGTTATAACTCGTGATCCTCAAGGTTGTGAAGTTTGGGGTGGAAACATAACTTAGGAAACTTAGAATGAAAAATTAGTAAATCCAAAAACCAATTCATTATTAATAACTTAATAATTGAAAAAATATGGCTTAACCTATCCTACTCATGGACATTGGTATGTTGCCCATTTAAGAAAAGCCTAAAACGATACATGTTATACAACCATAAGCGGGCAAAACTAAAATAAGCTAGACCTCTTAACATTGCCCAATAACCGTTCCTAACACATTTTCGTCTAAAAGGAGGTTAGAAAAATACTTTGATAAATGGTTTAATTTTTTTCGGCACCAATGATGAAATCACAATTTCATGTCTTGTGGACCTAAAATAAAAAATTGAAAAGAAATTATTTGAAAATCTTTCGAGAGATGAAACTTTTAAATGTAAAAGAAAACTATCTTACTATAAAGATATTATCAATACCAAACTTGGACATCCGACATACTCATAAGGTTGTTAGCTTCAAGAAGAAAATTATGATTGATAACTATGAACTAACTCACTCGAGTTAGCAACGAAACTAGTAGGTGCACACTCCCAAAAACGTAGGGAAAAAGAGTATGTAAGTTGTGTAACTCAAGTGACATAGAATATAAAGCTTATTTTATTTAACATGCCCACTATATAACGATATAATACATGTTTATGTCAAGTATATCTATAATCAAAACTCGTTCATGAACTCCTAAATCAAGACAATAAAATATAGATTGGTGATTTTGTTTTGAATCTAAATTCCCATTGAGTCAATTGTATACTCAAGTAAGCATGTTTTTGATAGTGAAAGTTTTCTTTTGACATATTGAGTGTTGAAAAACATCTATCTCTCAATTTTATTTGATTTGGGGTTTTATGTTTAATTATTTACTATCTTGATTTATTTCTAATTCATTACTTCTTTCCCGAGGCTTTGGTGGGGAAGATTCCAAGGATTGCAATGGCACTTTAGTTGGAAAGAGTCCAAAGATTGTGAAGGTTGGATTCAATAAAGACAACTACAACTCGCACTTTGAGAGGTGATTCAAAGTGAAATTACATTGTTTACACACTTTAGTGGGACCTATAAACCAATTTGGTATAAAGGACGTTGAAGTCACCACCATCATCATATGCTTGTACATTTGCATGCTTTTCCCTAATCTTTTGTAGGTCACTAACGTTAATGAGTGTAAGACTAGGTGGTGCATCTTCATATAGAAACGTGCCAAAAAGTTGTATGCATCTCTTTTCTTAAGCTCTATTTACACATTCAAGTATGCGTAAAGATAGGGATTGAATATAATCAACTATGATTATCTGTATCTTCTTTTCACTGCATGCTTCTAGAGCTCTTAGTTATATTACATCACGATACCAACCACAACAATATGTTGTCTAAATATGTGGTCGTAGCATGTGTAATGTCCTCACCGGGGCCTTGTTCCTTGTATAGGCCTATGGGAAGGTATATGGGCTTCTACACATGCCATATAAATCTCCCATGGATGCCTTTTTCTTTTCTCATGTGTATATCAAACCCGATTTGTAAATTGTTAATTTTTTTCTAGTTAAGGACAATGATTTAAGTAGTACATGAATGCTTTTATCCTCACATAATCGAGAAAACAACTAGAGAATACAAAATCATTCCAAATATGTTTCCATCCATTATAGAGGAACATTGGCCTTTGTTTAGTGGATTTCTAGAGTAGTCCACATAATACTTTCAATAGTTGGTTGGTATGTTTGTATATAAATTTGACCTACCAAGGCCTTGCAACATTAGTTTTTAATTGTTTACAACAAGTGGTAAGGAACCAATAAATCCAAATACGATTTTGCAAGACTATATGGAGTTACAGGCATGTTTATTGTGTCCAACTATTTAACTCATTTTGTAATTCACCGAGGCTAGTTATTGGGAAAAAATTCCTAACAAAGAGACCTTAAAGTTGTATAAACATGCAATATATTATCATTCTAGCTCTAAGGAGACACGAAAGGGTTAAAGTTATAGGATTAATTAATGGGTCGTATCTATTTCATTGTAATAGCGTACTTATAACCAAGAAAATAATACATTATGAGATCCTTCTAATATCACGGGAATAACCCAAATCCTTAACAAACTAGTTATAACAAAACTAAAAACAACCTTAAAATATGCCAACAATATTTGATATATCTAACACCCCATAATGACTAAATCAAATACATTATTAATGATTTAATTGTGACATCAAAAATGCAACATTGTGTAGAATACAAGGCTCAAGGAGTTTTTTTAAGTCCATACATGAACTTAATCAATGTGTAACCTTGTTGCTAATGCATAAAATATTACCAAGTGTCCTTATGCTCACCATTCCATATCATCGAGTACATTTGTAACTAGTTGTTGCGACCATTTTTCTAATTGTTGACTTTGCTTTTATAAAATCAAATATATTTTAATATTAAGTATGCGTTAAAAATGTCTTTCTCGTTCTTATTTTTGTTGCAAATTGTAAAAGGCTTATGTTAATTGTATCTTTTTGAGACCTAGTTGCTTAACTATGTTGAGAAGATTTAGGGACCTTTTTAATTTGGGGGAATTTTCTTAGTGGGGAAGATGGGAAGTGGTTCTAAATAATGGGGTCAATGTTTTCTTTTGAATGTTTCATTCTTCACCTATTTGTTGTTAGACTGATAAATTCTAACACAAGCTCTATTAACATATTATATCCAAGACTAAACAACATAGTGCCATGTTATATCCTCCAAGATAGATTTTTACGTCAAACCTTTGAACGTCCAATGCCTAATGCTCTCCAACCATGAAGTATCTTAGGACATATACAACACAAAATTATGGTGTTCTATTTGCACGCCCTACCACCTACTCCAACCTTGAAGTCTTTGAAGTAACTCGAGACATCCACAACACACCATAACTATGGTGTCATATTATCATGCCCCTACCATCTACTTCAACCTTGAAAGTCCGAAGGTATACCTTTAATGACCGTTATGCCCTGGATGGACCAATATGTCCCAATGGTTCTACCATTCCTCTTTTTGCTACATGATCATCTTCCAAGACATTTTAAGTGATGGAAGTCACATCACTAATGACTTGACAGGTACCACGATTTAAAGTGCCTATTACTTGCGGCTTGTCTTTGACGCATCTTAGGTTCATGTCCATTATTAGATGCCACCTGAATCCTCTCATCAGAAGCCGCCACATTAGAACACCTCATAACTTGAATACTTTGATGTACCTTTTTCACATCAGAATACCTTATCATTTGAACATTTCATTTAATGCACCTTAGCCTTAAAGTATTCTCCTTTACTCCTTGAACATGATGTTGTACTATCCCTCTCAATGGATGAGATACCTTCCTTTTTCTTCTACCCGAGGTCAATTTACAATTTCCAAGCAATCTATTACATGCTTGTAGGGATATATCATTATTTTCCAAAAAATGTCCATCAAGGTCAACTATATAATTAATAGAAAACTTGAAGTTGGTAGTCAATTTAAGTGATCCACAATAAATTGTAATCACAAAATATCTTAAACATAGCGATACAATCAAACACATTTTTCCAACATCACCCATATTCCATGTTTACATTTTCATTTTGTAATGTTGCAAGTTCATCTATACTAGTGGCCACAATCACAAAGAGCATGTCACCTTCCAATAGTCCGATTGTGGCAATGTTGCCAATTTTAGTTCTCTCCTTTCCCATGTCAAGTTTTGTAGCTCCCCATTCATGCTTTCGTCTAGTTTCTTCAAATATGCTAGGCTCAAATACCGCATAACATAAAAAAGAGAAAATTTTACTTGCTCACCTCCTTACACCATTTGTTTTCCTATTCCTAAGATTGAACTTCCATCGCAAGTAGCAATTCATCCTTCATTGTGGTAATAATATGACTTTGGTCTCTATTGTTGAATCTCATGATTTGGTTATGAATATTGGGTTTCACTTTGTTCTTCATCAAATTCATTGGAAATTAACTCCTTTGATGTTTCAATTCTTAGCCTTCTTTTTTAAGACTAGAACTTATTCCATAATTATCGGTGTCGCTTAGCCATATGATACTATATGTAGATTTACCATCTTACGAGAAAAACGTTCTTATCTACAAAAATCTACTAGTATGATTTTGACTTCTCATTATAACCTACAAACATATACTTTTTGCTCTTTGCATATGATATACTTATCTTCTATATGGGAATTAATGCAAAAACAACACAACTAAAAATCATGAAAGTGTAGAGACCTAATTTTGATCTAAGGAACTTGGCAACATCAATTTTGGTGCATTTGACACACTTGGACTATTGACATTCATTTGACTCTTTTATCACAACTTTCCCCTTTCGATTACTCTTACATCATCTTGGTCACCTCTATTTATTAGTTTTACTTAACCGAGGATCACCCCGGTCTATGCAGAACATCATATAACCTTAATAGACATTTCTCCTTTGTAGATTCCGATTTATGAAGCTGCCATCGACCACTCAAGACCGTATGATCCACCGCTATTATTGCCATTTGTGTGGGAAACAATCATTTTTCAAACATGGGCACTTTCATTAGGTCAACCTATGCTTGATTCATAGGTTGGATTGCACGAGAAATTAACAAAGAGTCACCTATATATACAAATGACCATCAATGTCATTATTATCATTTGATCTCCTTGGATATCATCTTATAAAGGCTTATGCACATTTATAATTTTCCAATAACAAATCTAGAGCAATCTACAAGCTAAATATGAAGTACAAGGGTTCAAAGTACATGGTGTCAAGAGTAAAAGATCAAGAAAAGGACCATTCTAATTACATATCAATTTCATTATTGCATCTTGTTAGGATCTTGAAGGACTCGCACACGCCTTTCTTCCATATTGGGTATTTATATAAGCAAAGACAATACTCATATGAATTGGGTGCATGTTGAGGTCGTTGTAGGCCTAGTCTAGGACTTTTAACCATTTTTCCAAGTGACCAATGCTAAGGTGAAAAAGGAGAGGTCAATTCTATTTTATCGTATCGTATCGTGATATTCCAATGCCAACACCCTAAAGTGCAAACATGGGAACATAGTCCAAAAGTCACATACAACATAGAACCACCTTGGGCATTACTGGCAACCCCCAAACACTTATTTTTTGGTATTGTTTGTTTGTTGGTATTGCTCGAACACACTTTTAGGAAGTGAAACTTTCAAGATCACTTAATGACATTCTTGAACTAGATTCTAATCTATTTGTCCACTATGTAATCATCTTTAAGATATAATTAGGTTGGGTCTTTCCTTTTAATATTATTTAGCACTATCTCTATACTCTTTCTCTAGAATTAACAAAATAAATGTTATTGGACTTCAAATTAATGTATTTTAGTGTCTCGTATTTCTTTAATATGAACTAGGTCGAGTTTTATTGGTGTTTATACCTTTAAGTGTAAAATATTTAAAACATTTTGGTGAACCCCACATTTGGTTGAACACAAACCCTAGGTTTTCCTTATCCATTAGGGTTACATTTTTCCTCTTTTAGGGCATGATTTTAGGTCCGAATTTTGATTATAGGGTTTCATGCCCCCTTCTTTCTTAGGGTTGGGATGCATTGTACAGCTTTTGTCCTTTTATGGTTGATATTCTTATTTAATTGTGTAAATTATTTAAACCCTTATCTTGCTATAATGGTGTATCGATAAGATGCATTGCTCCCTAATTTGTAATATTTCTTTTATTTATGTTGTTCCATATTGTTATGATGATAAAAATGTTAGAAACACATGATTATTGCAATGATGATAATGTTCCATTATATGTTTTTAATGAGGAAGAAGATCAAACCCATCCATGTAATGTGAGTGATAAAGATTCTTGTCTTCCTTTCGAGAGATAATCATATTACTCGTGATGTAGAACACACACATATGGAAACGAATGAGCCCTTGAATCTAACTAATAATTTTTTGGATAATATTAAGCAAGTGACATCAACTCATATGTCTTCTTTTGAACAATTTCAAAATGGGTGACTGAAAGTAGTAATGCGAATCTTCTTCCCATAATGCAACTAATATATTTATGCCTTACACTAGTGATTGTATGCCATATGTCTTTACTTCTAGTGAACCTTCCATTCCTATGTTCAAAACTAAGGGTGAAATGACACCTTCGATCGATCTTCTTGATACAAGTACCATACACACTTGTCCAATACTTTCTCGTGAACCATACAATAAGCGAGTTACAAAAGCATGTCATTGTTTTATCCTAAGAGTCTATTACATTCAATGCTATAGTGGAGCATGATTGCATCTATGACTTACCCAACATTAATAATGTACATGCAAAGCAAACTTAGTTGCCTCCCACATGTGAGTACGAGGTAGTCCCATATGTTATAAGCCGCTTGTAGACCCAAAAACAGTCACCCGACATCGTGGTGTAAAACCTATTATTATTATTATTATTATTATTATTATTGGTACTTGTAGGCTTCTCACATAGGAAATAATAATTTGATATTATATGCTTCTTAATTACAATCAATACTAAGGCTAATAAATATCCTGGAAATATAAAACCTGACCTCCTACAAACTAGGAAGTCACACAAGTAAACAACCCGTTAATAGCATTACGAGTATAACAAAAATAGATTGTTGAAACAATATAACAAACCTATATTATTAATAATGAGTTATAATATAACTCATATTAATAATATTACAATATATGCACATATTTAAATAATGTGAGCACTATAATATTTTCCTTACATTCCCCCTTAGTGCGAACATGGGAAAAACACCATCATCAACCAAGCAAAGCATGTCACTCCGTAGCCTGCACATGGTCTCGATCCTCAACACTGATTGTGGGAACTACATCATCAGGGACCGTTCAACCTATTAGATGAATACATGAATTGGGACCGTTCAACCAATTCACATCAACCATCAAGTCAATATGATCAAGAACACTTCCTGTAATAGTATCAATGGTACAAATCTCCACATCATTATCATCACGGGGGAAACACAAACATTGAACTGCACACAGGAACATGGATGCTCATTTGTTCTTATTCATCACACAAAACAAAAAAAAATGTCACTAAAGCAATATGCGACCTTTGAGGTAGTGATGAACTCGAGGACACTGATTGTCCTCCTACTTCGTTGCCTCCTTCCTCCAATAAGAGGATAGATGCTCAATATAGATAATATTCATCACTTGAATAATTAATAGATAATATTCATCACTTGAATAATATTCATCACTTGCAGGATTAGAATAATCATCCCAATCTTCTTCAGAAGCTAAAGCCTTTTGATCCAACTTATCATCTAAGAGATCTTGAGCTCTTTTCTTACAATTCACAAAACCATGTCCTGGTTGTTTACAGTAATGACACAAAAGATGTTTCTTTGACGGTACAAACCTTTTTTTACCTTTCTGGAATGATGATTTATTGTTTGCAACCATGACAATTTCTTTTTCTGGTACAGACCTTTTGATTTTTTCCTCCTCATCAAGCAAAGAGGAAATTAAATTTTCCAAACTAGGATTGATCTTACTAAGAGTAAAAACAATACTCAAATACTCTTTTGGAAAACTATTTAGTAAGATTGCTTTAACATCTTCTCCATCCACCTCTGCATTTATTCCTACTAATTGATTTAAAATGGATCGAAACTTATTGATATGTTGAACCATATTGTTGTTTTCTCCCATCTTTAGCCCAAAAGTTTTTGCTTTAGTACCATTGCTGCACTACCTACTTGAGATCCAAATAACTTGTTCAATGTCACCCAAATGTTATTGGATGATTTAGTTAGATCAATATGATGCAAATATGCAATGGATAGACCAAGGCTGATAATTGCTATTGCTTTCTGATCCTTACTTTCCCATTTCACCGCTTTGTCTCGCATCTTTCGTTTTTTTAATTTTTCCGTCAACAATGTCCCATAAGTCTTTGTCGATCAATTATAGTTGGGTTCGTACTTGCCATGTGTGGAAGTCTTTACCATCAAATCTTTCAATTAAATTTATCTTTTCCATTTTGAAACTCCACAAAATCGGGAAACTTGAACCAGACAATAATAAACTCTTTATACTGGTAGAGATACTTGACTTTAATAAAGAAAATATATCAAAACTTGGTAGATAACCGACTCACCGATATACAGCTGGTAGATTTTGCTGTAGATTTCACAACTGCATCCTAAACCACCACTTCACATCTATATAAGGATACTGACAAAAACAACGTGCTCGCTAAATATTGAAACCAATGATTGGAAAATCCAGTATATCACAACACTTGACATTCATGGAAGATTTGAAGTATGCAATAGGAAATTTGTACGTGAAGACAACAGTAAACAGGAACATGTGTATGAATAAATCAAACTATGGCATATTTTCTTTGAATGGAGGACTGCAGAGTCTTCGACATTAACTGTCTCAAAAGAACACATATATCTTCTTCGATGTCAATAAATCAAATATGCAGATCTAGAGCTTCATAGGAGAACGATCTGAGTTTATATGCATCATAGATAACATAACAACTAATGTAGAGCTCGTTGCCTACTCATAGACATCAATATCAGACTGCTAAAAATGCCTTTGACGTCGATTAGAGCTTTGTGGGAGACCGTGACCTTGATTGTGGTGTCGAGAGATTTCTGAGACACTTGTGATGGTTGTACTAGATCTTAGCGGAGGTCATATTGCTGCTAACACCGGCATGTGAGCAGTGGTATTAGTGGATAGCAAAAACTGACGCCTCTCTCTCTCTCTCTCCTTTTTAGGAAAATTCTTCTATGCTTGCACACGACTCAAACGTCTCCCCTCGCCTCTTAACCCAGCCATATTTATTCCTTACATTCTCACTCCCACGAGATGATGCCAAACATACTTTAAGCCAATAAATTTCAAACTGCATATTGCAATTGGCCTTGGCGGTGTATACAAGCCTCTACGTTTCAATAGTAGTCCAAGATCGATCCAAATTGCTATGCCTACATCGATGAGCAATGTATACCTCGGGTGTTGCTCAATATCAAATCATATTGGCACTCAAATTAAAAAAATCTCAGCGTCCAGGGTACATCACTCTGATACCAAATATTGGTACAACAAACTTCTCACACAGGAAATAATAATTTGATATTATATGCTTCTTAATTACAATCAATACTAAGGCTAATAAATAGCCATGGAAATATAAAACCGACCTCCTACAAACCAGGAAGTCACACAACCAAACAACCCGTTAATAACATTATGTATATAACAAAAATATATTGTTGAAACAATATAACAAACCTATATTATTAATAATGACTTATAATATAACTCATATTAATAATATTACAATATATGCACATATTTAAATAATGTGAGCACTATAATATTTTCCTTACATACGCAAGTTTCCTTATTCACGCGATTTTATCATGGATGATTTTTAAATTATTTGACGAGATCTTCACTTACACCTTACATGCTTTGCATCTTCCCTGGAAGACATGCACATAATAGAAAAATCTTAAAACATTTCATAGAAGCTTAATAGGTCGGGACTTAGGTTGGTTCTATTCCTTACTTAACATATCCATATACTCCTACACTTTGTAATTGAAGGGACATTCTTATCTCATTTCAACACCAACAAAGGGCCCAAACTTACATTTGAACATCTTTCAACCTCCAACAAGGTATGCACGGGCTTATTTGTGATTATATTATTAGATTCAAGGATACAATGCACATATTAATATATTAATCTATAGATTGAGAGAAAATATTATCTTTAGCAAGAGTTCTCTACCATCTCTTAAAATGATGACACTATTTAATGCTTCTACATCTTTTGATCAACTTTATTGACAAATGATAGACTATGACGATACACTCTTAAATTCACAATCTTATGGGGCCCAATCTTTACATTATGCTATTATTTCTAGTTTTGAGAGAAGCCATTCCATTGAGAGTCATTTTACTTGTGGGTTAGAGACAAATTCAATATGTACAAGTTCTTCCCCTTCCATTGGCAAGTCTTTAAAGTTTGTGGATTAAATGATAAACCAAGTGCTATATTATGAATGTTTCTTGATTAGAATTTGATCACTTCACCTTCCATTAGACATCACTTTATAACTCATTTACCATGCCATGGGGCCAAATAGTTCCGTGATATAAGAGAATCACTAGATATGGAATCATGACAACAAAATATGGAGGAACTCATTGATAATAGTATCATGATTAGTGAACAATTTAGCACAATGCCACCAAATACAAGATGTCTTACAATTATTGAACGACTTATAAAATGAAGGGATCATACGTAATTCCTAAGACAATAATCGCGTGGAAGTGACCATGAAAGAGCCAATGAATACCTGAGTGTTCATAGAAAATGATTATTGAAAAGAAATGATGGTTGATAAAGAGGTAATATCTAACACATAGTGTGTCAAATTTCTTGAGCAATCGAGCCACAATTACGATGAGTTTCAACATATTATCTATCATGAAGGGACAATAGGTCACATCATACTACCAATTGCATATGGTCCAAAATTAGTGGGTACATTATTATTTGTGGCACCTACCATTATAGAATCTAATGATATACTTTAATAACAACGGTTAGAACAATTGGGAGTGATATTTGATGATATAAACGATCATATTACAATTGAATTTCAAGGAAAACATCCCAAAGTATATATGATTACATATCAAAGTAGAAAAGTATGAGTACCTAGGGAAAAAGAACACATTGAGAAACATATAAGAATTGAACACGAACACCTTAAGGAGTTAAAGAAGAAGAATATGCATGTTAAATACAAAGATTAAGCAATGACAAAATTTGGACATTCGAAGAGATACTCTATTTGGAACAAAGTGATACATTGATCGATCCGGGACCATCACGTCATGCTCTTGATGATAATTTATGTTAGAATGCCTAGCCTATCCTCGTATGCTAGTTCGACTACTGCAATTTATTGTGCATAGTTGTTTGTTTACTTGTTTTGTTTGATCACCCTCTCTTGAGTTGATTCATTTATTCCTATGTTATGTTATTTTGGCATTGACATTTGTTTTTACACTCGATCATTCTTCTAGCCTCTTAGCCTTGACTTGTTTGTTATGTTTCACTCACTTGCATGGATATCTACATTAGCTACCCGATGATGACATACACTAACACATTGTCTAAGATAACTTGATTCCAATGCACATATTTTGAGTCATGTTACATATTGTTACAATTTTTTTCTTGCACATTACTTATGAGCATTCACGATTGCACATTTCCTATAGTAACATATTGGATAACATTTTCTTATACATTTAGGCTTGCCTACATTGATATATACACTCGTTCGAGGACATTACTTTACATCATGACCTTACTTAGCCTTATTTTTCCATTAAGGGACATGATATTTCCCATGTACGTCTCCACTTGTTCATTGGGGGCATGTGCCTACTATGAGTGTTATATTGACACATTTATTTATTTGAGACTTAATTATCTTACAATTGCATTTTATTTTGGGGCATGTCACTTGCCCCATTCTTGTGCGACCACATTGCTTTTACACCTAGTGCACATTGTGTTATGAAAGAGATCGTATATAATCTAAAATCCTCAAATTTATTCTTTTTCGCATCTTATGCTTTTTGGCTCCTTTGGCTTGAGCTTCTTGTCCTTTGTTACTTGATTTCCTCTTAGTCTTCGTTTTCTAGATTGATTGCTAGATTAGTTCGTCTATTTTCTAAAATATTTTAAAATACAAAACCACAATCTATGCATGACTTACTTTATTAGTACACCTTGCCTATGTAATATTGTTTATCATATCACATAGTGATTTATGTATCCATTTTATGTACATGTTATTCACAAGTATATTGAGTTTATATGCAAGACATACATATTACATATGATTATGGATACATAGATGTTTTGTAACTTCATTTTCTCATATGTAGGGGCAACCATTCTACGTCGGGGACATGCTTATAATTGGGGGCATCCTATGGGTGTTTGAGATTTTATCTTTTTATATTAGTCCATTAATCATCCGGAGCTACTTAGATTGTTGAAACATGCCTTGTTGTTGCTTATATATATGTAGATTGCTTATTTACATGGATATCATACTTTGTTATACATGATAACATTGATCACTTATGTGTACTTATTTAGTTTGTTTCATGTTTATATTGATGCAGGTTTACATTTGATTGCTCCATGCTTATGCATGTTTGAATTACTTGCTTCATACTTTCAATTACATGTGCTTTGTGTCGTGTAATGTGTTAGTTGTGTCGAGGACACTCTTACCAATATTTAAGTCAATTTTCATATCAAGATTGGATTGTGTACTTATCGAACATGATGCTTGCTATATATTGTTCACTATGATGCGACATGCTTGTGCTTGTTCATATTACGTGCTATTATATGCTTGATGCCATGATTTGTCTCACATATATTACTATTGTTTGTTAATACTAGCACTCATGTTGCCAAGATACATATCATGCTTGTATTATGGAACCTACTACTTTGTGCTTCATTGTTATATTGTTCTTGTGCTTATATACACTTGCTAGTTGTTTTTTCACAAGATGATACCGATATGTGTCTAATGCTAGTTTTATGATTGCATGTTTCATATATGCTTACAATGATAAATATTTCAGTGCTAAAATATCTTAGCATGTTTGTTTTGGGGCACCTACTATTGTGTGTTTTATTTCTATGTTTTCTCATATTAATATACATATCTTAATTGTTTCACACAATGATATATTATATGCTTCTAACAATCACTCTTTCCTCACAACTGGATTACATGTTTCATATGCATTTAGTATCATCAAATATATTAGCATGTTTGTATAAATGTTTTACATGGTTGGTTTGTAACTTTATCTTTATCTACATTTTACAACATATCTTAGCATGCTTGAATAAATTATATGCTTATCTCTAAGTTTATATTTATCTACATTTTACACATGGTGCATTTAGTTTTGTCTTTTGAGGTGAGTGTTATACATCTCCCTTCCCTCCTCTCAAATGGGGGCATATAGTTGGATCATATTAGAGATTCACCCAATGCGAATCGAGCATACAACTCTTCGACATATTCGAGCCACCGTAACATTATTCATATGGGTTCAATTTTGGGTTTAAGAGACATTTTACATAGTTTTAGAGATATTCAAGGACAATCGATCATATTGGACATGTATTTCATCCATATTTAGATATTTTTCACGCTTTATATTCAGGACAATCAATCATATTGGACATTTATTTCATCCATATTTAGATATTTTGCACGCTTTTGAGAGACTATATGCATGTTTTTGAGATATTATATTCCAAGGAAGAGGCATTCTATATACTTTTGAGAGAATATATTCATGCTTTTGAGAGAGTACATTCAATTTTAGGGATAATTGGCCACATTTTACATGGGTTTCATCCATATTTAGACATTATATTATATTTGAATTTTAATGATACTACATATTCACTCCTTTGGGTTTTTTATCTACACCAGAGTATCCACTCTTATTATTGGTGGGTCATTCTTAGGACCCCATCGATGTGTCGTATTAAATCAGGACTTGTCTTATTAGTTTCAAATTCGTTTGCCTCATTACAGGAAGTGGAATTTACCCTTTGCAGGTCGGTGTCAAAACCACATAATATTTCATATTTGCTACAAACCATTGTTCGTATCTTTAGACCGAGAAGCTAATGACGCTAAATCACATTCTCCATCAAAATTGGGTTATTTGGACACCCATGACATTATTGAGTTTCTCCACCTAGTACATAGGGGCATTATTCTTCAATTTTAGTAGTTGCATTTTCTAGGCCATGTTCACCCCATGAAAATTTACAACAAGTTCAACAAGTGATAACATGGTTCACGTAACTCGGGTGTATTCATTCCTTTGCTTTTTCAATTTCAAAATTTCAAGTTTCAAATTACATATCTTATCAAGACATTGATTTACTTGAATTTTCATGTATTTTAGATGAGTATGTGGGACAACTTGGTATCCAAGTTACAACATCGTATATCCACGTTACACAAGTACACATTTTATTTTATTCCTTGAATGTAACCTTTTTAATACTAGACTAAAGGGGGCCTTTGAATACACTTAATTTTGGTCCAAAACACTTGAAACATCAATTATGGTACCTAATGACACACTTGGACCATTGACTTACATTTGACTCTTTTATCACAACTTTACCCCTTTGATTACACTCACATCACCTTTATCACCTATATCTGTCGGCTTTACTTGTGCAGGATCACTTATTGTCTATTCAAAAACATCATAGAAGCTACACAAAAATTTCTCCTTTTCGAATTTTGGCTATCTAACCCCAAGGATACTACTAGACAATATTGTCCATCGGTATTATCCTTGTATGGGCAACGATCATTTCTCAAACATGGACAATTTCCTGAGTCCGCATAGGATTGAATCATGGGATGACTTGTATAATAAATTAACAAATATTCACCTATATATAAAAATATCCTCAAGGTAATTATCATCCTATGGCCCTCTTAGAGAATATTTGATCCAACCAAAATTAGAAGTTAGAATGAAGATGATATCATAATTAGGTTAGAATCAAGAAACTAATCCTCAATCATATTTTATAAATAAATACAGTGACATTTATATCTCGACATAACATGCTAATACAATAAAGAAACATTATTCAATTAAGAACATACCAAAATAAAATAATACACAAGAAGATAGATTGACTTAGCTTTATGGATGTCTTATAAATGTTCTAGACATAAAATCAACAAAAAAATATTGTAACTAGGCTAAACTTTATGTCTGGATTTTAGACCCTAAAACATTAGGCTCAAATACAAGGGCCAAGCACCATTTAATTGTATGAAGCTAGTGTTTAGTGTTATTTTCAACTTTGGTCAAATTTGGGTTACTTCGTCCTTGATTATAGATCCTTTGTCCACCTTTTCTATTTCCAAAATCTTTGCACATGCACGTGTAATGATCAAAATCTCAATTATCTTACACTAGCACTCAAAGCACATGATTAGATAACAAAAATGGTTTTGTGTGTGGTGGAGCTAAAGTGCCTTTGGTGGCCAACCCCCTTGTTGATTATGAACAAGTGTTGCACTACATTTCCCAAATAAGGGGCTTAAACTCCATGTAGTTCTCTTAGTGTTTGTGCAAGTGTAAATGCAATCTAAAAGTTGTGCCCCTATGTTTTAACTCATTCTTCAACAAAAATAGTAGTTGTAACTATAGATAAAATATACACTTTGTGATAGATAGAGTGTTGAAGTAAAGTCCCTGAGTAGAGTGCTTGTAAATAAAAACCGTTGAAGTGCTCTATGATGTATATGTGCTTGATAACATTTGATAAGAATTTTGAATGCTTTTATTTTGACTTAAAATTCTCTTGGAAGAGTGTGGAGTGCTTCAAACCTATTTAGGGCTTGTTGCTAATGTCTGCTCATGTTTCAAGGAAGTTTAGGGCAACTTTGCTAGAGATTTAGAGATGAAGATCAAATGTTCCTTGTTATTTCTTAGTAGGAGCCAAGTTAGTAAATGAGAGTGTTTGATTTTCTTTTATAAATTTCCATGGGGTATAATTTCACATTAAGGATGACCTAGAAAGGGGAACTAGGATAAAATTTAGAAATTTGACAATTGAGAAGTGGAGGACACTAACGTCCAACTATGGACACTCGTGTTTGGTGCTAATGTCCCGCTAGAAATTAGTGTCTAAAAGACGAACACTATAATGAGAGTCCGAGAGGAGGTAAGAGGTGTTTATAAATATTTAGATCAATCATGTAGGTGTATGAGAAACTACGTGAGAGAATGAGGAGTATAATGAGATACATAGGATAATGCAATTATGATCCGTTTGTGCATACAATTTAAAATTAAGGTATATATATAGCCAAATAAATAGTTATCAAGCACCTAATTATTAGATTAAGGCGTCGACATTTTCTCCCCTTTTAATCTAGTAAATGAAATTTGTTAGGTTAAAGGAAATGCGTACATGAGTGTGTAAACACACTTTGTCTTTGCTTGATTTTATTGAACGCTTGAGTGTTGTAGTTTTCCTCAAAGAGTGAAAAGTGCAACAAAGTATAGTTAATGTCCATATAATGAAATCGGATCTTTATCTCAAAAAATATTAAAATTACTATTTCTAAAACTAGAGAGAAGCAAGGAAGTACACCTATATGTGTGGAACCAACTTTTATCTATAGATGGAGAAGACCATGCCCCTTTACTAATGGTGTAGGGAGATGGAGATTATAATAACCACCAATGTACATATAATGAAAATCAAAATTTTACCTCAAAAATTATTAAAATTACCATTTGTAAAAGTAGAGAGAAGTAAGGAAGTACACCTACATGTGTGGAGCCAAATTTTCTCGTATATGGAGAAGACCATACCCCTTTACTAATGGTGTAGGGAGATGAAGCTTCAGAATAACCACACTAGATAATTGGGGTTAATCAAGTCCTTAATTTGAAAATATAAAAGCAACAAAATAAATTAGGAGGTTGGTGCGCTAAATATCCAATGCTCATAGATAAGTTGAACCACATGGACATATACAAATTATAATTCCTCAGAATGTGGGGTGTCACAACCCTAACACACATGCTATAATAAACCACACTACTACAAATGAATCTATGTTTGTAAATTCTTGAATTCATTGAAATCGCTTGAAATAGAAATAACAATATGTAAGTCTATGCCCCTATATTTTTAATAAATGTAGTGAATATGTAACCTATATTTTCCATAATAATCATGCCCCTTGCATTTGTAATAAATGCAATTGATTTGTAAAATGTACATGTTATAGTAATCACACCCCTTAATAAATACAAAGAACCTTTCCCTATAATCGTGTCCCTACATATTCCATTGATATTTATGAAAAAAACCCTACCTTGAATGCCCCTTCCTTTGAGGAGAATGAGATGCCATGTAGATCGTTTGACTAAAAAGCATAGAAGGGTGTCCAATAATCATCATATAGAAGGTGGATGTAGATGGCCGTAATGTATAGCCAACCTAGATAGAGAGTGCATGATATAGATCATGATACATAGAAGAGAGAAAACACAACCAACATAGAAGCACACAAGCTCACACACAAGATCACCCAAATAACACATAAAAATGCCACATGGCCGCACACAAAAAAGGCTACTAAGAATGTAAAAAAATACAATGAAGTGTCATACACAAAAAGTCTGAATGTTGTACACACAAGACAAGAAATGGGCAATCCAATATGTAAAGAAGCAATAGATAGTAGCCATAAGGCACATAAAACAAGATATACTAGTCTCGCTGAGGTAAGTTTGTTACACAAACTTCAAAAGAGGACAAGGAATTAACCCTAATCATTTTATAATATCTCAAGCAATTAAGATTCAAGGGAAAAATAATCTAGACATATAAATTCAGATGGGAACTATGTGACCAAGTGTTAACTTGTGGAGGGACCGATGTGTTTGGGAAAACCACCTACTAAGCCATGAATTTCTATATCGATAATATCCTAATAGAAAATAATATCAACTCTAATGGTATTTATAATGGTTCTAGTGAGTTGGATATCATCAAAATAAACTCAAGAAAGGGGGAAGGGTAAGGTAGAAAAGAAATGGGCATATCGGACACCTTGATATCAATCAAACCACATAAAAACAAAAATATATAAAAATAACCTAAACTCATTTATGCATAAATTATAGGAAATTAGTCAAGGAATTCAAATAAAGAATCACAACCTCAGTATAAACTCCAAAGTAAATAACTGTTGTTCATTTACTAATCCCATAACAAAGGTTAGTCACCTAACAAATTGTTCAAGCTAACTTGATTCAAGGGCACTTTGAGTAATTATCCATTTCCCACTATCTCTAAGCCATTCAATCATTGATATTGCAAAAAACATCTAAGAGACTAAATTTAAGATATAATAACTTATAAAAATGAGACCAACAAAAGATCAATCTACTTACGCTGAAAATTTAATCAAAATCCAAGAGGAAAAATATAATCAACAATTGAAATAGAATTTTTGTCTAGGCATCAAGACATAAATCAATAATTGATAACCATTTAGACTCGAAAACTATGTGGAGCTCCATAGTTGATAACAAAACTATGCGGAGCTTAATAATTGATAATTGATAAAAAAACTATGTGGAGCTCTAAATTCATTCTCTTCATTAATTCATTTTTATCAAGATGTTTTACAATGAAATTTGGGGGTACTTATAGAAGAATTGGACTTAGCTACTGCATCTACATGTTTTGAAGCTTCTAAAAAAATAAATTACAATAAAACATGGAAACAAATCAAAGATAACCACCGATGACCAAAATCAAAGTCCCAAAGGCTGAAAGACATGATAGGAAACAATTCCCTCAATTTGCAATGATTTCCAAAGGATTGCCCTTTAGTTTTGAGAATCATATCCTCCGATTAAAAAACAACCGGTAATTCTCCAATTGCATGAACAAAAAATATGTTGAAGATAAAAACCACTTTGTTTTGCATGATTGATATTCAATCATGACACTACCTCTTAGTTTTCCCTTTGTGTTAGCTTGTAAAATGTGATGATTTTGAGTTCAATTTAAACCTCAATTAATTTATTTAACTCATGTTTATCTCTTTAATATTCATTTGAGTGGGGCCAAGAATATAATATGCAGTAAAAAGGCATCTCTATAAGTGAAAAGATCAACCTAAAATCATATGAGAATGCTTTAGCCACCATTAGATTAAAAAAGTGAGTAAAAGATGCCCAAAAATCTATCTTGAAAATATAACAGATCCCTTCATCCTTTTTACTAAAACTTACCTCAGAGCAAATATATTTGAATTATGCTCCCAACGGTACTGATCTCTTGTTAAATGGAGGTCTCAATCAATATATATGACTAGAAAACCAGGATTATATTTGTGCCTTTGTGATGTCCCCGAGATCATTATTACATTAGGTGAAACCATCAAATTTAAGCTCATGATTATCAGTGTAGTGAATCTTAGGGTCTACCGATCTCTTCCATGTGTCACTTGTGTCATGTGTTCTTCATCAGTGCTTTTGCATTCTTGAAGGGGAGGCTATAATGGCATGAATACATAGTGTCGATGTTTTCCATATGTCCATAAATTTTTACGTGTCGCTCATCGGTGCTCTGCAAAATCTAAAGCCAGAAGCCTTAACCTCAAGACAAATATGTCAAAACCTTGAACATCGATGGTCACTACGCATCCTCCCTACCACTTGTTATTCATCAGAGCATTAATTTCATAGCATCTCTGCGAGAATGTTGGATGTCGATTGTTTCCGTGTGTCCTCCCTTGCCACTTATCTTAAATTTATGCGCTGGAAGGTGGAGAACTTTAACCAAGGCCTCAAGATAGTCCCATATGTTGATTTCCTCCATGTTTCCAAACCGCAACTCGCTGCACATCAGTATTTGGCAGTGTTTGGATAGCAGGGCAAAAACTAAAGTTTTTAGGAGTATCGTATACGATTTTCACCACTTGGTATGCATCCATCATTGGTGTTGAAAGTCATGTAGAAGTGGTTAAGTTCCAAACACTTTTGTGAGATGTGGGAAGGACGATTAGTGTCATGTGTTAACTTATGCCATTTGCCTTAAATACATCATCGAAGCATTGAAACTAAGAAAAGAGACCAAGTTCAAAAGTTTTTAGATGCCATTTGGTGACACACTCCCTTAATTTAATCAATTTAACTTGAAAACCTTTCTCCAATATAATATTGAGGGATTTGAACATCATTTGATCGTTTCATGTGTTAGTTTTAAAATTCATGATAAATAACATATATCACCATATAATATATAAACATAACCAAGAGACATGAAGTAGAAACTATAAAATAGAACTATAACACTTGATAGTGTAGAGGATGCCTCTAATTAGTGAGGAGATTGGGTAAAAGGAAAGCCCAACATCTATAATCATGCAAGAGTTTTGTGTATCCTACATCATGCTCACATATCTCATGAGACACATGCGTGGATAAAATATAAAATTTGCTATCTATCAAACCATGTAACAAACAACACATGTAAAGCAGAAGCTAATAACTAAATATGCTTAGGTCTCGATTTTGTATATTTTAGTGTAGACACTAAACTATGCACTTGGGTACATTTATAGGTCCATAAACACATACTTGCATTTATGTGATTCCTAAGGGAGAAAACTAGCAATTGACAACTATCTTTGGCCTTTTGTCTATGTTTCTTATTTTCTATTTGGTCTTACACACCCTACAACCCAATTAGAACTTTACTTTCCTACCTTTTATAACTTCAGATGCCAAAGCCAAGCCAGGACGTTGGCACCTAGGCGCCCTTGTCCCCTCTAGACACCCTTGACTTCTTTCCACTTTACTCACTCTTTTTGGGCCTCTTTTATCATTTGAGCATCTTATTTTCTTATGGGTCATCCTTCCGGTCGCCAATTATGAAATTCAACTAAGCAAATCATATAAATAAAAAGCTATCTCGAAAAAATAAAGGACCAAGCTCTAAGAATTTACTATCATCACTTAAGCTTGCATTCCAAAGGCACTAAAGCACTCCAAAGGCATCCATTTAACATCCATTCAAGGGACAAGGGTGCATCAACTCTGAATACACTACATAGGAAGGGGAAGTCTATTTTATTCCATACACACATATTATTACATTGCTACATTCTAGCTACAACCCGCTATCAAGTGCAACTTGCACAAGGACATCATTCTTACACACACACACAAGAACTACATGGAGTCTGAGATGTAGTGCAATGCTCGATTGTAAGTTTACCTTCGGGGTAAGTTTGACTCCCCATTCTACATTCTCCTTTTTAGGTTTGATGCAATTTGTGGGCTTGTGCAGGTGAACTTATCTTTGCAGTTATAGGTATCATTAATGATCATAGTGTGAACATCGTGTGAGCAACAAAGAGCAATTGCGAAACCAATAGCGACACAAAAAAACTAGATTCGAGCTCCTGGACGGTCATCAACGCCCAAACTCAATCACCGATGCATAGGCACCCCTGTCGACATTATCCTCAAGTTCCGAATTTACAGAGAGCAATTATGACCTTGTTGGCATCTTGTTCAACACTTTACCTTGTCCAGATCACTTCTTGTTCACTTGAAAATCAACTAATTACTTCTATCTCTCTTCCTTGTGTAGAGCTTTATACTTTACATGCTATATTGCTTGTGTTATATCAGTATCTTAGAATTTGTGCATTATTAGGTGAAATAGTTACTTTAACGAATTAGATTTAATTCAAAATTAATTGAATCATTTAAAATATTTGAATGTTTTTGAAATTTTTGTTTTGTTTGTATATTTGAATGTTTTTGGAAATTTTAAAATATATTTTTTTAATTCATGAATATTCAATATTCAAATTTGCATTTGGTAATTTTGACGACTTGAACACAACACTCCCTCCTCTAAATTATTGAGTTGTAAGTTACTTTTCCCTGGTCATCTTGCCAACCATCTACAATAATTCCTTGATTATGAATATATTGTCTTTACTTCGAAAGATTAAGTGGTGTGTTTTCTATGATATATATACTAAATAAGAATAAAAAGATAAAATTTCAATTCCATTCAATCGGAGGCTCGTAAGACACAATTATCTTGCGGCGAATGATTATTATTTTTTACAACCACCCGAAAATAGTACACACTAGTCCGACCGCAAAATATTTTGATCTAACCAAACGATAGTTGTTGATTTGTTTTATGCAACAATGTGATAGAAGACTGCTGCAACCTTCGACCAAGAAGCCACTACCGTGTAACCCCCGACTAGAACTACAACCATCCGAATGCATACATACATCCTGTCTGATTGGAACTTTGTAACTTGCATGTCATAACTTTCCTTATTTTAATCTTGTAATTTGATTACCGGATAGATTACATGTCATTTTAATAGCTCTACAATGGCCTCTCGCTAATAATGGTAAGAAGTTAGACCAATAACCCCAAAAATGAGCATATTATCTTATTTTATCCGACTACAAAAATACCCATGCAATCGACATTCACAAAAATACAGTACAAAAAAATTAACTAATTTTGTATTCTTTATTTTCAGTAAAATTGATTTTAAGTTTTAATAATAGCAAAAAAATCTTGTGTATAAAAGACTCCATTGATAATGATATCCGAAATGAAAGAATAAATGAAAAAAACATGTCACCAATTGAATATATTATTGATGATGATATGCCTCCATTAGAGCTCCATTGGAGGACAACCCTAATTTTTATATCCAACCACCATAAGAGATTTCGATGTCTCATCAAACACCATCTTTAATTGAAAATTTTGCTAGAAAATCTAAGTGAAGGAAGAGAATTAAAAGTAGACCATAGGACATTATTGATGGTGATATGCAAGTACCAAAAGATATTTCTATATCTAATCAAACACCAATTTTAGATGACAATAACACTAATCATAAATCTTTGTGAAGGAAGAAAACTAGATGGACAATTAGAAGGTCTTTTAAGGTTGACTGGGCATCAAAATATCCATTCATCGAACCAATAGAGTCAATAAATGCTAATGATAATCCAACAAAATGTAGATGTACACTATGTAGTTAGAAACTAGGAAAGGAACCAAAATGCAACTTAAGTTAAACACAATTAAGAAACATTGTGGCACAATATGTGTCTGGTCAAGTAGAAAAATAGACAAATAAAAAAGAACATAGGTGGAAAATGCAAAATAATGCATACATGTGAGATATGCATTGGAGTATGAAAATGATCAAAAATTCTACAACATCTCACTAAGAAAGGGGCAACAATAACAAATGAATTTGGAAAAGTTAATCAATCCAATCTACATGCCAAAATGTACAGCTTTTCTACTATTTACCATATTCTTAAAAATGCAGACTCTATTTTTTGATTTTTCGGATTATAAGCTTTTATTTCAACATAATGGGTTTCATAACATTTCACACTCACATTGATAGTAGTGCTTGGAATATTAAAAATCTCTTGCATTGATTGAGGAGGATTTGAAAGAAAAAGTAAAAAATGCATAGTTTATTTCACTTTCCATTGATGTGGTTATAACAATTGAGAACACAACATAGGTTTGCATGCATGTTTATTCATAAAATGCTTGAAAATTGTAATGTTGAAAAACTTTACAAAGTGGTTGTTTCTAATATGAGGGATATAGCTGGGATGGATGATTATGCTACGGGTAAGTGCATGGAAATGAGGGACCAAAGGGGGTCAAAAGTGGACACATTTTTCTTGAAATCAACAAAACATGAACTTCATCTAATAATTTGGCATGCATATGCTCAAAATTTGAAAAATTGATAAGAATAAGTACCGTAGATCTCGGAATCTAGTTTCTAAACTATTTTTTTAAATGGTGGAGATTAAGAGGGTCAAATGTGGTGCGCACACAAAGTATGTCTATTTTTGTGTCAAAAAGATAAGAACCTATTGTGTGTGTGCCCCCCTCATTTTTGAGTTCTATAATTTATTTTTAAAATCCCTTTGGTAGAAAGTTAGATAAAACCATGTACGAGGTCCCACTAATTTTTCATAATTTTTGGATGAATATATAATTTTTTATTAATTTTCAAAGTGCACACATCCCGAAATGAAATATTTGTGTGTACACCCCCGTAACTTTGAGAAAAAAGTCATTTTTTTTTTTTTTTAGTGCGTGTAGAATGGAGTTTAGAAGAGGAGCTTTTTTTAAAAAAATTGGATGAAAAAATCATAAGTTGTGTACAAAAATGTATGCATATGTTTTGACAAGAAAAGAGGGCACTAGTAAAATAAATTAAGGATGAAAGCCTTAAACTAATCAGATTTTAGAAAGAAGTATATTGTCACCAAGGTAAAATCAAGTTTGACGTCGTAGTATAATTTTTTTGGAATATTATGTTATAACGCATGAGATATCAGGGTGTACACGTGAGAGTTTGATGTATTTTTTGTAAAACATGATTTATTCACATATTACATAGTCCAAACCTTAGGTTTGGATATCCAAGGCAAATCCAAGCCTATGGTTTGGTAATTTCAAATCCAAATAAGATAAAACATGTTCGCGTTATAATGCGCTCACGCTATAATGCGCTCACGTTCTATGTGGTATATGTGGTTGTGGGAGGGATATATTTACTAAAATAAAAGTATAAGTTTTTCATTTATTAATCTTTATACTTTATTATTTCTTATACTTTAAATTTATTTTAGTAAATATAAGAAACTAGGGTCACTCTGCACCTTATGGAACTAGTCTCATAGCTCCATCAGTCACAATTTAGAAGATGGTTTTTCATATTCTAATCTAGTCAATACATAGGTATTTTTTAGATTTCAACATTCATTCTAAAGATTTTAGGGTTTAAATTCTACAATCGATGTCTATTTTGGGAAAGAATATAGTCATTGTTTAGGTTTTGGGACTTTTAGATTGTTTACTAACATTTGTAGGAGTGTTAGATGTGTCAAAACTATATTTTATAAACCTCACAACTCCCAAAAGTAGCAACAATTTCTCGAATATATGGACTCATGCAATTTCTTATAACACATAATAAATCAAAACACATATGTAAGTTTTTATCGATTCAAATAATCAAGGGAATGGTCATCATGAGGTATGTGAAGGATCTGAAACATCATGAGGACAATGGGTGCAATCATAAAAATCATGAGGTCTGTGAAAGATTTGAAACATCAAGAGCTTCATCGAGATTCAAATCATGAAGGGAATGGTCATCAAGAGCATGATAAGATAAGCTCACCATGAGTGATGGTGGAAATCATCTCAGGCTCACAAACAATGCATATTTTATGAGAGTGTTTCTAAACACTTAATCAATGCTTGGTAATGAACACACATCTTACAAGTCATGGAGGTGGAATTTGTAATGTTTTAAGTACAATGTGGAGGTCAAGAACATGGAATTAATTCTCGACATTCCTCCAAGTTTCATTCAGGGATCAATCCTTCTATCAGGAGGAGGAAACCTATCTCCATGAGGATCAATTGAGAAAGAGGGTGTGCAGACATCATAAACATGTTTCCACTCAAGTGACATCTTGGGTAGGGAGGTGAATTATGAGATTAAGAAGAGACCATCATGTTCAAAGGTGAAAAGTGAGGCTCAATGAGTGAATTGATGATCATCATATCCCAACTCTACCATTGTGTCCAAATCTCTTTGAGAAACAAATCAAAATGAGCTAGTCAAGCTAGTGAGGCATCCAAGACCATCATGTGTGAAGGATCAAGAAGTCACCTATTCTCATGAGAGGGATATGAGAAAGAAGTGTATGAGCATCCTAAATCTTATTCCATTCAAGGATGATTTTTGAAGACTGGAAGGGTAAGAGGATGATCTTCATATGGAGATGTTGTCATGTGTGAATTGAATAACCCAAAAATGTAAAACTTAAACCATGAAAACCAAGCCACAATGTGAAATCTTGCTCCCAAATCTTCTTGAATCCCTCTCTGGGCCCACCTGCCTCCTGTGTCATGATCACCTTGTCCTTTAAGGTATTCCTAATGCATTGGGTGAACATGTATAAGTTTGCAAAAAGGTTTAAAAGGTCCATTATTCCATTCATTGAAGTGCAGTAAAAGACTAATTCATTGACAAGCCTAAAAAGACAATTTTGGCCATTTCAGAGCCTGTGTGCATCCTCTAAGAGGGTTATGAAAAGGTCTTAAGTATCTAAAGGTGGTATTTGAAATACTTGAAGGTGTTGGAAGAAGTTAGGAAGATTTAGGAAAGTTTTAATCATTCAGGGATAACTTTTAACAACGAGCTTTTAGGTGTAAGGAATGAGCAGTCAAATTGTGAACATTGACTTCTCCACTAATTCTGGGAGCTCCGTAAGGATTTAGGAGGAAAACAAGTAGGAACCTGAAAATATTGAATAATCCTTTACATTTTGGGAGCATCCATTTTGATCCAAGGCCACCGAAGGTGATGCTAGTAATCATCTCATACTCTCAATCAATACATACCTCCCAAGAGTGTTTCTAAACACTTAATTAGTGCTTGGTAATGAGCTCAATACATTGTGGAGGTTGGGAACATGTGATTCACCTTCAAGTTATAATTCCACGTGGATAAAATTGATCAAAAGGGTGTTCTCTGCAATGGTATTAGATTCTTCTCTGCAATGGTGTGACTCAAGAAGACTCCTAAGTTTTATAACCCAATTATAGGTAGATTTATCTTCTAAGAATCCTTATCAGATGAGATATTAATATTTTCTTGTTGAAACCCCAAAATAGGGTTTTAGATAACTTGATAGGGAGAAAATTTAGATTTCTTATCATACATACCCTTCTTGACTCATTTACCTATTGAATAAGATTTAGGAGGATTAAATTCAAGTTTCTTATTTTATAATCCAGATCTGTGGACGCCTGATATGCTCCCAACATTAAGCTTTAGGTGATAAAAACCATGAGAGTTAACAAAACACAGTCAAGGTTGGAAGTAAATGCTAGATGTCATGAACTACCACTATATATTTGTAATGAAATTACTTAGATAGATTTGAATATCAACAATAATAGAACACCAAGAACACAAAAATGTAGATAAATGATCACAATATGCAAGTATAAGTTATAGGACTAAGGGCATAGCAATATTCAATCCATTAATTCAACACCAAGAACACAAAAATGTAGATAAATGATCACAATATGCATATAAGTTATAGGACTAAGGGCATAACAATATTCAATCCATTCCTCTTCATAGACATCAATATGTGCATCCTTTCCGACTAGCTTTTGATTCAACCTTTACCCTGCTTAGAGGTGTTAGGAAATAAGGGATAAAATATGCGGATGAGTGACTCATAGAATCGCAACAGTAGAAACTAATATGCATAAAATATTACAGATCTGAAATAAAAGTGCTGAATAAAAATTACACAACACAAAGAGACAATATTTAACGTGGTTCACCCAATTTGGGCTACGTCCATCAAGAATCACTTGCTCATATTTTATTACAAACCACCGCTCTCTCAATAAAATACCCAGATCTTTTTGGATATATGCTCAAAAACTCTATAGAATTCACACCCGAATTCATACACATCTACAATGTTACATCATCCCTACCATATGCACAAAACCACATAAGTAGACAATTGCTTAAGCAATTTTACAAAACCGTGGGTATCAAAACCATGGGCCAAAACTGTCCCATAAACCTATGGGTAAAAAATCCCACCCATATGAGAAAAAAACATATTTCCCTGGTATATCGAGCATGTTTTGTTTAGGCCAAAAAAATTGGGGATACACCCCCAAACCTCACATCGGGATCTGTGCCCCGGACCCATGCTTGGGGCCCGACCCGACCTCGAACCTGGTGAGACAACTATGGAAAGTGTATAGTACTCTTAGTGTATAGTCTTTAACACTTTCACACATGAAAACATGCTCCACAACCTAACAATCTCCCACTTGGAGACTAGTTTTCCTCTGAGCAAGCTTCTCAACCCTTCACTAGTTTCCATGAAGACCAACCAAAGCTGAACACAAGTTCAATTTTTCCCTTGTGACCACCTTGGTCATCATGTCTGCAAGATTTTGACTGGTATGAATCTTCTCCAGCTTCAACTTCTCTTCCTCCAAAGTTGTCCTGATGAAATGGTACCTTAACTGTATATGCTTCATCCTAGAGTAGAAAAACAGAGTTCTTAGCTAGGTTTATAACACTTTGACTATCACTATCCAACTTTCCTTCCTCCCGCTTTATGCCCCAACTCCTTAAGCAATTTTTGTAACCAAATAATTTCTTTTTTGCCTCTCGTGGGCAAAGAACACACTTAGCCTCCGTGGTTGACAAAGCCACCAGATTTTGTACTCGTGAAATCTAGCTTACCGTTGTCCCACCTAAAGTGTAAACATAACACATTGTGTTCCTCCTGCTATCTACATCTCCAACCATATCTAAATCTACATAGCCACAAAAAGTGGCGTTTGATCCACTATAGCACAAAACTGTCCCCATGGTTCCTCTCAAATACCAAAGGATCCACTTTACTTCCTACAAGTGATCTATACCTGGATCACTCATAAATCTACTCACCACTCCCACTACATGGGCAATATCAAGCCTGGTGCACACCATGGCATACATCAAATTGCCAAACCGATGAGTAAGGTTGATCAGGGCATAAATTTCAGTGTCAAATGTTCCCTAAAATTCCCTAAACCATGCCAATGTAGTAGAGCCTTCAAAGAGCTTTCCGAATGACCTGTAAGAACGTGAAAAACGGATACTCTGAGCTCAAGTTATGTCTCGGTCAAAGTTTAGTCAACAAAAAGTCAACTTTGGTCAACAGGTCAATAATGGACCAATAGCACGTGACACGTGGCAAAAGGAGAAAAAGGGAAAAATGAAGGTTGTTTGAGTTGTTTTCAACCTCCGGTCTTTGACACATGTAAAAGCGGGCAGAACAAGAGGCTCAACTTTTATAATGGAAGGGAGCTTGGCCACCGTGAGGACGATTATATCGCCGATGTGGTGGGTCCTCAAGCCACCACGTGTTCGATTTGCCTATCGAGGATCGACAAGTGGTCTTAATTGTCATAGTTCATTTTGAATATCACATGTTAATTACCAAGCCACCTTATTTGCTATGTTCGGGCTTATTATTATCCAACTTGAGAGCTCGAAGATATACCTGGGATTACCTTATCAACAACCAAGGATATATCCAAACATACAAATATCTCCTTTGGCGCAAGATATTATCTCCCACACATTTCATGTATTTGCCAAGCCTTATATGCTAAGTGCTACACATTTTATTCAAACCTTATCTCTCCACACTACCTTATCCTTCCACACGACCATACTTATAATGCTAAACCAACTCGCCCCAATTTATCCATTCCATGGGATAGCTAACCAACGCACCTACTAAAATGGCTCTTAAGCCAATAAACTATGCACAAAACCCTTTTATTTAAATGCAAACATATCCCCTCAAGCGCCAAATATGGGATTAATTCCCAAATGGGAATAACCAAGTGCGCTTAAGGAGGATTGAACCCGGGTTCCTGGTGTAAAAGGACAAGCACCCGAATGTTGCGCCCATGGAGCTCTAAAAAATATAAAATGAGCTTAGTTCATTTTGTACAGACAGTGCAAGTCCGTGTCAAGGGAATAAGGAGGTAGTTTTGGAAAAGTGCAATTTTGGGGCACTTCTACTCACTTCTAGATCTCGAGTTATATATGAAAGTTGCTCAAAATTTTGAGACGATCACGATGGTGTGATAATTTATCTAATTTAGAGATTTTTTGACATATTTATTTGTTGTTAAAGTCACACGAAGGCGTAGAACCAAAGGGAGACACTGCTGTAAGTGGATCAGGAAGGTGAATGAAAGAGGTTGGGCTCCATTAATGTCCTTTGAAGGTCTGAAACACAGTTTTGCGGTTTTTGATTCATTATTGGTTAATGTAAAGGTTATTGTATTTACATATTTAACATTATTAATGGATCGGTTCACCATGAACTCGGGGGCGTTGGAATTCGAACCCCGTAAACAATTTGGTGTTGTGTTCTATTTTTTTGATTTTTTAGTTTTCTGATAATTGCAAGTAATTTACATTACAAATATGAATATGGATGCAACTATAATCAGAATTGATAAAATTGGAAAAATCAATTAAATCTGAAACAATAATTTTTGGGCTTCGAACGAACAGTGAAATTTTGAGTAAATTGCAAACTTAATTTCAATTTCAATTCAGTCCTAAATTAGATTCTAATCAATTTTTGGAAGTCTAAAATCCTTTTAAGTTGATTAAAATTGAAGATCCTTTGGAACGATTAAGTGTTAATTTCAAACACCGTTTTCATATCAAAGGTACCTTGGAAATCTAGTTTCTCTCCCGCTCTATCTTGGGACACCTGCTCCTTTGATAACTTGAAATGGCTCACAAAGGAGTCCCAACCAGATTTAGCATCCTACATATTAAATCTCTCCAAGACCGTCTTAAGGTACTCTTCCGAGATAAAGTCAGCTGCTCCTTCCTATGCGAGATATTCTCATACCAAGGATTTGTTTGGCTGCCCCAAAATCCTTCATAGTAAAGGATTCACTTAGTTGTTTCTTGAGTACTTTTATTTCCTGCATGTTTTTACCTGCAACCAACATGTCATCCACATACAGACACATGATAATATAATTTCCATCCTCAAATTTCTTTGTATACACGCAATGGTTAGAATGACATCTAATATAACCTTGATCCATCATGAAGATATCAAATTTCTTATACCATCAAGTGGAGCTTGTTTCTAGCCATACAAGCTCTTCTTCAGTTTGCACACCATATCCTCTTTACCTTTGACCTCATAGCCTCTCGATTGTTTCACATCTAGTTCCTCCTCCAAATCACCATGGAGAAATGCGTCTTTACATCAAGTTGTTCTAAGTGCAAGTTTTGTGCTACAACTATTCCTAGATCAGCTTCTAATAGAAGTCATTTTTACTACAAGATAAAAATTTCATCAAAATCTATGCCTTTTTTCTCGTGCAAACCCTTGACCACCAACCGGCCTTGTATTTTTCTTTCCTCCTTCCTCTTTGACTCTCAACACCCACTTGTTTCGTAATGCTCTTTTACCTTCATGTAGCTTCACCAAATCCCATGTTTGGTTCTCTATAAGAGCTTGATGCTCCTCATCTATGGCTCATACCACTTCTTCCCGACATTTACCCGTATTGCTTCATCAAATCTCTCTGGTTTTCCACTATCAATGAGTAGTAAATAATAAAGAGAAGGATAAAAACGTTCGTGTTCTCTTCTTACCCTAGAATATCTCCTCAATATAGGATTTTGGGGTTCTGTTGAGGAGGTTCCTAAACTCGATTCATGTGTCACTTTTCCATCCTGGAAGATCCTCTACCACCGTATATTCTTTCTTGGATTCTTCCATGTTTTCCCCGCAATCGTTGCTTATACATAACTTTCTCATTAAAGACCACATCCCTAGATCGAATGATTTTCTTGTTCTTAATACTCAAACATTTATATCCAAAGTCATCACCACCATAACCAATGAAAGTATATTTTTCTCGATTTAACCTATATCTTGGTCATATCATCCTTGTCTATATGGAAAAACACCTCACATCCAAAGACTCTAAGAAATGAATAATTAAATTTTTTACCATACTAAGCCTCCTTAGGTATGCCTCCATCCAAGGCACTTGAGGGTACTCTATTTATCAAGTATACAACATTGTTTCACCGCTTTTTTGCCCAAAAAGAAAGAGGCAATCCTCCATGTAACCTCATGCTCTTAACGTGTTCCATTATTGTTCTGTTCACTCTTTTCGACACCCCATTTTGTTGTGGAGTTCTTGGAATCATTTTTTCCCGTAGATTCCATTCTTAGAACAATAATCATCAAATTCATTGTTGCAATACTCCCCTCCATTATCTGACCTGAGACATTTTAACTTAAGACCTGTTTCATTATCTACCAAGGCTTTCCATTTGACAAAAGTTTCAAATACATCAAATTTGTTTCTAATACAATAAACTCAAACTTTCCTTGTTACATCGTCAATAAAAGTAACATAATAACTTGAACCCCCAAGAGATGATACCTGAGCCAACCCCCACACATCAGAATGCACCAGCTCTAACTTACTCTCTTTCTTTGTAGGTCCAACCTTGAGAAACCTTACTCGCTTATGTTTCCCATACATGCAGTCCTCACATAACTCTAAACTCATTTCTGTATATCCGAGAAAATCTTTTTTTATGATCTCCATGCCCTTATGACTCATATGACCGAGCCTATAGTGCCACAATGTTGTATCTACTTCTGAAGCCATAATATTACAAACATTAGTGCTATAAGTGGTTAAATACAAGGTTCCAACCTTCTTACCTCTTACCACCACAAGAGCACCCTTGGTAACCTTCCAAGAGTCCATTGTAAATATCACAATACAACCATCACTTCCCAACTGGCTTGCCAATATCAGATTTTATTTTAAAGTAGGCACATGTCTGACATCCTTCAATAGCCATGTATTCCCATTCTGCATCTTAACCCGAATAGATCATTTTCCAACTATACTACAAGGTTCATCATCACCAATTTTTTTTTTTCTAAAATTCCTTGAACATAATAAAAATAATAATGCCTATGTGGAGTAGCATGGAAAGAAGCCCCGAATCTAAAACTCAAGATTCAACAATATTGTGCAAAGAAAGAATCAAAGCATCCTGACATACATTACCCATTGCCACATTTTCCTCTTTGTTTTCTTTTTGTTGTTTCTTCTTTTCCCGAAGCTCCCAACAATCCTTCTTTGCATGCCCAGACTTTCCACAGTGCCAACATACTATCTTGCTTTTAGATTTTGACCTTGCCCGATCTTTTGATTTTCCATGGCTTCCTCTATTCTTCTATCTCCCTCTAGTTTCCACTATCAAAGCATTCCTTGAAGTAGAAGATTCCCCCAAAAAGAATTTTGCATTTCCTCACTTAATCACCCCTACAACATCCTCAAAATTCAACTTTGAGTTAGCTGGAACCGAGTTGGTTACCGCCATTACCAAGCTATTCCAACTCCAAAGAAGACAACAAAGTGGAAAGTGTATAATACTCTTAGTGTATAGTTTTTAACACTTTCACACATGAAAACAGCTCCACAACCTAACAAGAGGAAATTCCTAACAAGGTTTTAAAGTTTTTTTAGTGTGTAAGGATGATTACCCAAGGTGATAAATTAATTTAGTGAGATTAAATGAAAGATATTTTCCTTCGGAGGCCTAAAAAGGAAATTTTGGCCATTTTGCAGTTGGTAAACACACTTCGGGAATGTTTAGGAAATTCTAAAGCATCTGAGGGTGATTTTAAAGAGAATTGAAGGTGTCTAAAGTAATTTAGGAAATTTTAGGAAAGAAAATATCATTCAGGATCCATTTGTTCAACATTGGGTATTCAGGTGTAGGGAATGAGAGCTTCAATGGTGAATGTTGTCTTCTATGGAAGATTTCGGGAGTTCCCGAATGAGTTTAGAGGAAAAAATATGCATAAAAATGTGTAATAGACAAAGTCACTTAGAAAACAAGTGTAATCAAGAGAATCATGAGGTCTACGAAAGATCTAAAACATGGGTAAGTGCAGGAAGTTGATGGACAAATATAGGGTCATCCGTGGACGTCATATTGTAAAAAATAGTGAAATCTCAACTTGTAGGGATTATTAGCTATACATGCACTCTAAATTAGAAAAATTATATGAATATGAATCGTAGAATTCAGAATCTAGTTTCTAAAATACTAATTTTTTAAAAAACGGACAAGTTTAGCTATATTAAACACTTAAAATTATATGACTTAGTTTTTTTTTTTTTTTTTAACTTATAAGATTGTAGTCCGTTTGCCCGCATTTTGGATGACCAAATCTTGTTATTTTTTTTTCCTTTGGTGAAACGTTAGATGTAGTTGTCTATCTTGGGATGGATTTTATTTTGTATTTTTTTAGAAATATTTTTTTGTATGATTTTTTCCGTGAAAGTGGTATGAAAATATTTAGAAAACGGAGCACTTTCCGTTTGCCCGCCATAACTATATCAAAAAATATCGAAATCAAATTTTTTTAACATGTATAGAATTTTTCCACGCTTGGGATGGTATAAGTTTTATCATATTTTGATAAGCAAAACAAAAGTTATAGTCTTAAACGTAGACATGAACATTCACGGGAAAAATTTTCTTAAAGACCTATTGTTAGTAAAAAATATAAAATGATATTTATCTTATTCTATTCACTTTAAAAACAATATTTCTACTGAAGCTAAGAGTCTCCCTACGCGATGGAACCATTTTTGTGAAATGTTTTCAGCTTTTTTTAGCATGGTTCAAGTCTTTGGAAGAGCAAATTTGAGGTTTTTGACCTTTTACACTTCATAATGACTTTCCATTGCTTTGGTTGGGGAAAAACAAAGATTTTCCAAGGCTTAGGTTCGGCAGATAGATCCGCGATCGCGGTTTATAAAGCGCGATCACGGTTTTTTAACATAAACCACGAGCGCTTTATAAACCGCGATCGTGGTTTATAAAGTGCGCTCATGTTCATAAATCATATTTACACACATCCCAATGTCTGAATTACTATGTGATTTTTACTCTTTGACCTTACGCATATAAATTACTGTGAAATTCTATCTTTTTTTGCACGTTTTTCTTATCACCGGAAGTAAAACATCATGGGAGACAAAAAACGAAGTCAAAAAAGAAGTCATTAAGTAAAAAAACACCAAACGAATTAGAGGCCAACAAAATTCAAAATGCTGAGCGAATGCGGAAACTTCGTGAATCTAGAAGAGGTTCATCTTCAATCCCAACTATTGTAAGCAATGAAGAACTAGGTAATGTTTCTACTGTCAATGTTGAAGTTGAATTAAATACTCGTGATGAAGAAGTTTTTACTGTCAATGTTGAAGAAGAATTAAATACTCATGATGTAGCAAATGTTGAAATTGAAGGAGACAATGAAAATGTGAATAAGAAAATTCATGTTGAAACTGTAGACAAGTAAAATTTGACAAAAACACCTCCTAGGATTTTACGTAAGAAACCTAATTTTTTTATTGAAATTGATGAAAATATTTTGAAACCAATGTCTAACAAACTTTCTGAATGACAAATCAGAAGAAAAGCCACTGAAATTTGGGATAATCATTTTGAAATTTTAAATGATTCCCAAAGATGTCAATTGTTGGTTAGTTTGATGAAATTGATTAAAATGAGACCTACATTAAACACCTTAGGATTGACAACATCTAATATACATGGTCAAACCTCTACAATTGTTGAAAACCTTCATGATGCATATCACACTGTTGGTGTCAAGAGACGCACTAGGGATAGTAATATTGTGCATCGTGTACTTGCTACTAGTGTTGTAAGTGAATCAATAAAAAACAACGTTTGATTACGCAAACAATTTGAATGTTGCAAGTTAATCGAAAAACTCTAATGAAAGCAATTGAAAAACGTAATATCCTTCAATCACTCAATAATGCCGATTTTTGAGTATTTTTACGCTAGAGCATCGTGTAAGGACAAAAATAATTCGATGCTATAAGAGAAGTTATTAAATTTTTGCATGATAACAAGAGTTTCACCTAATACAAGAGATGTTATAAAACAAATAGTTGGTTCTACGCTAATCGTGAACCACATCCAAAGCATTTCTTAGATATGACTCAAACTCAATTTTTTCGTAAGTTTGAATAAGAGAATCTAGAAATTAAAATTAGTCAACATTTTTTTGAAATGTTGAAACCATTCTATGTGAAAATCAACCATGCTCGCACCACTTGTTGTAGGCAACATATTGAATTTGCGATACATTATGCTAAATTTTTACGTATTCGTTCTAATTTTCATTCTGAAACTATGTTATCTGAATGTGGTGTTCAAGTTCCACCAATATCTTCCAGGATTTCATTCCTACTATATTTTGTGAAAAAGAAGTTGGACAATTTTTTTATAGTCAGGATTGTTTAGATGGAAGTTGTAGTACATGCGGCGGATTACCTAAATTGGAAAGTTACATCCATGAGCAAATTGAAGGTATAATAGGACATAATTTAGTTGAGTTTGATAAATATAAATCAGTTGCATACCAGTTGAAAGATGGAAAAGAGTCGAAACGGTGTGAGCTAGTTATAGAACAAATACCTATTTTTCAATTTATGAGAAAATTTAAGGATGAAATTATTTATGAGTATGCTAGGCATACACATAGAGCTTCGATGGTTGGATGAACAATTCAAGCTATGCAAAGATACATTTCCTATTGGTACTATTGTTTCAGTGGTCGATTTTACAGAGAATTACACATTGCAACCACAAATGGAGGTTCAATCGCAATATTACAACTCAGTACAAGTTGTCATTTTTGTGCATATAACATTTCTACATTCTCCTAACAATACAAAGAATGATCAATTTTTTTAAGAGAGTACCACTTTTATATCAGTGATGATCGTACTCATTCTACTGAATTTGTGCAAGGGTGTTTCAGTTATTTTATGGAAACTTGTCTGATAGGGACATCCACTTCAAACAACATTATATATGGTCAGATAATTACACGTCTCAGTTTAAGAATGCACAAATGTTTTATTGGATGAGCAAGAATGCACATCAAGATGGGTGTGCAACATATTTGGAGTTTCACTAAGGTTGGACATGGAAAAGGAGAGCATGATGGTGTAGGGGCATGTGTGAAAAGAGCTCTTGCAAGAGAAGAGTTGAAGTACAAAGATGGTGCTAAATTAAAAGATGCAAAGAGCATAGTGGAATGGTGTATTGACAACATGGCCTCGAGGTTCTCAAGAAAATTTCACAGTTCGCAGATATTTTTGGTTGATAGAGGAACAACATATTGCTAACTACGAGGATTGTATGACACTCATTGGGTCCAGTGATATGCACTCATTTTGTAGCTCAGACGCTACTTCATGTAGGCCGTATGGACAAGAAAGTTGACATGTTTTTGTGCATCTTGTATCGAATTTGTCACTGCTGAGTGTGATTCACAAGAATGGGTGGAAGGATGGATTTATAGGCCTCTAACTCCGCTTCCTAGTTATCAACCTCCATAAGCATTACGACTTATTTCTTCAGATGAAGTTACAACATCCAAGGACTTTGACAAAATTTTGATTTTGGTGCGACAAGGTATTTATGGTTATTTATTTAATTTTTGTATTGAGTTATGTCCATTGAAATTTTAATATGTAATTTAAATTTGAGTTGTTCAACCTTTGTTTTTTTGTAGGACATGTGTTTGCAATAATTGCGATAGAAGACAATGAAGAAGGAACAGACTATTTCTTATGTCGTTGCATCGAGGAAAGAAAGAAGTTGACTTCTCCTATTATAGATGGCGAAGATATTGAGTATCCTACAAGGTCAGTGGTAGTTACTGGAACTTGGCTTCGACGGTATCCATTAAAAAACTCCTTTGTTTGGGTGTTTGAAGACTTTGAGACACACAGGAAAATACTCTTATATTCACATCTAGTTCTAGCGACAAATATTCAGTTGTATAGATATCGAGGAAGGCCTAATAACAAGGTTCTTTGGAAGGTTCGAGAGTCAGATCATGAAGCAATCTTGTCTGCTATTCAGAGTAGATCCGATCCTGATGGTTCATTGGAATGAATTTACAATGCTTGAATGTCTGGTATATATAATTTCTTTTCAATATATATATAAATTTTTAGTTTAAAGATCTAGATTTAAGTTTGAATATATTTTATTTTAAATTTGTGTATTTTGTACATATATAGATCTAGTATATGGTTTTGATTTGAAACTTAAATTTCTTTGACTAACACTTTTATGTTTAGGTTAGTGGTGCCAGAAAAGCTTCCACCTTCACGTGGTTGGCACTGTTAGTAGAGAATTTTAAATTCTCGAAGCTAAGAGAAGCTTTCATTGTTTGAAAAAGTTGTAAATTTTGAAAATGTTGTAAATTTTGAAAACGACTCCTCCCCAAGTGTTTACAAGACCATACCTACGCGTGTGCACCGAAATGAGAAGGAAAAAACTGAGAAAGGCTATTGTAGAGGGTCTCTACGCCGAGGTTTCGGATTAGATGAGGCCTCTTTAGGTGCCACGGAGTCCAAGTAGTCACCAATGAAGTTGAACGATATTTTGGTCTCAGGGCTCTTAAGGGACTACGCCCAAATGAAGTAGCCCGGAAGCAACGACCCTTTCGTGCACCAAAACACCACCTCCTCTAGCGTTCACCTGGCCACCCGGATGTGCCGGCGTAGTCAGTTCGGTGCCATGACCCACCGTTTACAAAATATAGCATTTGACAACCTTACACTGGCTCCAACTGCACTATTTCACGCGTTTGCAAACAGTAGGACAGCGAGAGCACCAAAATGAGAAGGAAAAAACTCGAGAGAGGCTATTGTAGAGGGTCCCTACACCGAGGTGTCGGATCAAACAAGGCCTCTCTAGGTGCCACGGAGTCCGAGTAGTCACCCATCGAAGTTGAACGATATTTTGGTCTCAGGGCTCTTAAGGGACTATGCTCGAAGCGAAGTAGCCGGAAGTAACAACCCTTTCGCGTACCAAAACACCATCTCCTCCTCTAGCTGTTCACCTGGCCACCCGGATGTGCCGGCGTACTTGATCGGTTCGGTGCCATGACCCATCGTTTGCAAAATATAGCGTTTGACAACCTTACTCTAGCTCCAACCGCATTGCACTATTTCACGTGTTTGCAAAACAGTAGGACAACAAGAGCACCGAAATGAGAAGAAAAAAACCAAGAGAGGCTATTGTAGGGTCACTACGCCGAGGTGTCGGATCGAGACGAGGCCTCTTTAGGTGCCACGAAGTCCGAGTAGTCACCCGTCGAAGTTGAACGATATTTTGGTCTCAGGGCTCTTAAGGGACTACGCCTGAATGAAGTAGCCCGGAAGCAACGACCCTTTCGCGCACCAAAACACCACCTCCTCTAGCATTCACCTGGCCACCCGGATGTGCTGGGGTAGTTGGTTTGGTGTCACGACCCACCGTTTGCAAAATATAGCGTTTGACAACCTTACACTAGCTCAATTGCACTATTTCACGCATTTACAAACAGTAGGGACAGCGAAAGGACCGAAATGAGAAGGAAAAAACCGAGAGATACTATTGTACAGAGTCTCTATGCCGAGGTATCGGATTAGACGAGGCCTCTCTAGGTGCCACAGAGTCCAAGTAGTAGCCCATCGAAGTTGAACGATATTTTGGTCTCAGGGCTCTTAAGGGACTACGCCCGAACGAAGTAGCCCGGAAGCAACGACCATTTCGCGCACCAAAAAACCACCTCCTCTAGTGTTCACTTGGCCACCTAGATGTGCCGGTAGTCATCGGTTCGGTGCCACGACCCACCGTTTACAAAATATAGCATTTGACAACCTTACATTGGCTCCAACTACACTATTTCACGCGTTTGCAAACAGTAGGACAACGAGAGCACCAAAATGAGAAGGAAAAAACTAAGAGAGAATATTGTAGAGGGTCCCTACACCGAGGTGTTAGATCAGACGAGGCCTCTCTAGGTGCCACATGGAGTTCGAGTAGTCACTTGTCGAAGTTGAACGATATTTTGGTCTCAGGGCTCTTAAGGGACTACGCCCGACGAAGTACGCCGAAGCGAACGACCCTTAGCCCGGAAAACCACCTCCTCTCTAGCATTCACCTGGCCACCCAAACATGCCAACAGTTCGGTTCGGTTTGGTGCCACGACCCACCGTTTGCAAAATATAGCATTTGACAACCTTACACTAGCTCCAATTGCACTATTTCACGTGTTTGCAAATAGTAGGACAGTGAGAGAGCATGAAATGAGAAGGAAAAAACCGAGAGAGGCTATTGTAGAGGGTCCCTACGCCAAGGTGTCGGATCAGACGAGGCCTCTCTAGTTGCCATAGAGTCCGAGTGATGCCAAAAATCACAAAAATGATGTCTAAACGAGATGAACCCAACTTAAAGGTAAATCCTTTTAATTCAACATACCCATTCAGTCAAAAATATTTAGAAACCCTCTTCTCACAAGTCAAAGACACGGAACCTTTGGTTGGTCATAGTGGAGAAGAATCTAATTCATACGAAGACCAAAACAAATTAGATCTATCTTTCTTTCATGAGCTCCTTTACTACAATAGAGACGAAGTACTTGCAAGAGTCCTTGAGTTAGGAGGTAGACTATTACAAGAGTATGAAGTGGTGATTAAGACCATGAATCAAAAATTAGAAGATCCAAAATGACCATCCCTCATAGAAATGGACATCCATTTTAATACAGGTTATTCTTCCACTTCAATAAAATGTAAAAAAAATGTTGAGGATCACCCACCAAAACCAACAAGTGATTCATGAAAACCTTACTTTAAGGCTTCACGTAGATTCAAGATTGAACATAGTCACAAAGACTCACCTCCTCCTAGATTTTATGATGAAGATGATCCCTTATTCGAAGAGGATATCATTCAAATACAAATACTAAAACTCACTCAAAATTTAGTGACCTTCTAGGTTACTTGAATAGGAATACATGCAAGGATAGACTCAAGATAAAGTTAGGTGAATTTCACATTTATCCATCTAATGAAGAAAATTTCAAAGTTGCTAAAGTGAATAGACCAATATATCACCCACAAAGGAAAAAATGATTCAACAAGAGTTGCATTCAATGAAGAATACGCTAACCACTTTACAAGAAAGAAATGTAGGACACAATAGAAAATATCTATACAAAAAGCTATTTCCTTACCCATTTGATAAAGATATGTTGCTACAACAATTTGCAAAGAATTTAGACATGGTCCTAACGAGAAGATGGGTATATTCAAATAACCATATATCCTAACCATGGAGATAAAAAGAACAAAAATTCAGATCATGGACAAGCTTGTAATGACTATCGGAATACTACCTGCATCTATCCAAAAAATGATAAACAATTTTAATCCCTTATAGGATGCGTCCATTCATCTAATGAACAAGTAAATACCATTAGGATCTTAGAGAAAAGTTGTGATGTGGATACAAGACATTCTAGTTTGGTAATACCATTTATCCCCTACCTATTCCGCAACAAGTCCAATACAACTTAATAGAATAATTGGAAAAGACACCAGCTAGAATTTTGATCCTATATCTCCTCAAAATCACCATTGCTCATAAGAAAATATTATATAAAACACTTATGAGTTAAGGGGTGTCGACAAACATAGATCTCAGACACCTTCAAGAAATTAGTACACACCTTGACTCCAACGATCATATCTCTTTTCATCAAAATCCAATCCCACGCAATAACCAAGAGAAAAAGTTACCCTTATACATAGAGCTCATTGTTTAACTCATCGTCAGATCAAAATAGTGCTTGTGGTTTGTGGGTCCTATCTAAACAGATCTGCATATTGAAACTGGTAATAAGAAATTTCCATCATTGGTCAATCCCTTAACATTGTTGGAGGCAACATATCAAAAGAATGGTCTAGATGATAAATTAAGTCCTCAACATGCCTTATTAATATAAGATCTCTCAGTGTCTCTTTGATAATGATGAGACATTTGTAGAATTCATGGGAATCAGGGATTCTATTTTGAAGGGGGATCATAAGAAATATTTTCCCATCAACCTAGATGATTGTGCATACTTTGGATAAAAAGTACAGATGTGTGAACACTTGAATAAAAAGAGTATAAGAAAAATCAAGACTACTTCTGAAAATCCTTGCAAGAAAAAAAAACATAAGTCTCATAGTGAAATCCTCTTTGAGTCATTAGTAAACAAACAAGACAAAGAACATATAGAAAAATAATAGATAAATCTTGGAGCTTCACTTTCAACAAAAGAAAAAAATGTTTTCATAGCATTATTATGAGAATATGAATATTAATGTTTTCCATTAGATGCTAAACCCATAAAGCAGAAGTTAAGAAATATGCATCCCAACGTTACACTGCTTGTTAAAGAAGAACTAAAAAAGTCATAAATATGAAAACCAACACACATGGATATATATATATATATATATATATATATATATATATATATATATATATATATATATATATATATATATATATATATATAAGAATCAAACAAAGTGTGCTCCAGACGCACATCTCTGAAAATATATATGTATAAGTTCATAATGTATGTGTACATCTCGAACTAAGCACGTGTCATAATGTACATATGGGACCACATGCGGTCGCAAAAGGCTATATATATACAATGGACTATGAATCTAGGTGGACTATAAATCTACTCATGAAACATCTTCCCTCTCTTCGCCCTGCTAGAAGTAGCACGTCCACGACCTGGGGATGTAGTGGAGGGAGATGCCACTACGGATTTCATCCGTGTGGTCCTAGGTGTCTCTAAGCATGCCTGCAACCTAACCTACACATTCATAAACAACAAGTTTTTAACACCCAAAATTTTAAAATACATTCAAAATTTAGAAACTTGTACAATTTAGTTAAAATGCATGTGAAATCTTACCGCAATGTCATGATCCCTATCAATTTGTTGTTGACGCGTCGCAGGGACAACAATAGACTCACGAGGGGTAAGCTACATACAAATAATTAATTTTCAAATTAAATATTTCACATATACCTACAAAATTTGATATTGTAGATTTAAGTTTAATAAGAAATAATGAACCTCCAAAATTTAACAAATTTAAAAATTGTACCTCAGTTAGTGGATCACAGATGTTATGGCAGTATCTACAGCAGCCTCCACAGTCTGCATATATGGAGGAGTCTCTCTAGCAGTCATAAGCTATACAAAAATATGTACAAATCAATATTAAAATCTACATGATAGAGGTCCAAAGCATGTAATCCACGTGAACTTCCAGTAATTAGAAACAAAGTGTAAAGAGATTTACTAACCTGCGTAAAACTCATGTGAGGCATGCCAGTAGCCTCAGTTCCCGAGCAGATGATGACCCGCCAGGCTCCTGTGTATAAAAGAGAAAAATATTAATACATGTACAACATACACGTGAAACATTATAATAATAATCTAGTGCAATCAAATGAAATTAAAAATTTGTAAGTTTGTACAACTTGAAACTTACGTTTGAAACACACCCAGCCGCAGTAGCTCAGCATGTCGACACCGGATGTTTCCTTCACCGGCTCTTGCTATTTAAAATAAAATAAAAAATTAGTTTTTTACATGTATGTACATGACGTACAATCAAATATATATATATATATATATATATATATATATATATATATATATATCTCAAACATGTGAATTAAACTGTGAATTAAACTATCAGGTATATATATATATATATAATTTAAATTTATTTGAAATTTACCTGTGAAAGACCAATATCAGTGGCACCAGTTCCAAAAACATTCCCCAACATCTCATCTATAGAAAAGAAATCCTGTGAACCAGCAAATGATGTCTCACTGCAGTGCATACAACACCACATGATCCACAGTGGTGTGGTGCACTAGAACTGGCGCCTCCACCAACATCACCAGATGCAATCTGGTCACTATGCTGGGTGAGAGTGTCAGTGAGCTCCCTCAATGCATGCAATGTATCAATCTCCACAACCTCCTTCACTATAGGAGGGATAACTGAAGGCAGTGGGGGTTTTGGGGCATGGGGGATCCTAGGCTGACCTATGCGTGCACTAGGTCTGCTCTGTGCAGAGCCACCTCCTCGACCAAAAAAGTCAGAAAAGTCAAAATAATTTGGGACCTCATTGAGCACGAACTCGCAATATAATTTCTTCAAAAAATAAAGAGGAACCTCATTGTTGTTGCATGGTGGATAATCAAAAACCATCCACCATCGGTCCCAAAAATTGTTTTTGATTCTGTCATCATGGCACCAATGGATTGGGAACCGTTTGCAAGTAACTGCAGGGGGCATTGGTTCTAGGGTCGGTAAATAATGCACAAATGAGGTCTTTTCCAATTTTTTTGTCTTTGACGGCCACATGGGATAGTTTATCCGCATACCACCACCTACAGTCACTTCTAAAGGTGTTCCATCTATGTATTTGGTTGGTTGCAGACTCGACTTCGCCAATCAATGTTTGCAATGTATTGGCTAAAGTCATGTGGGATGGATTTGTAGCATGGTTTTGTCTTATAGTTTGAATTAGGTTCTCAATGACAATTTTATTTTCTCGGATTCTTCCAATGATATTATCTTGCGTTCCTGTTGGTTCAGTGGGGACAGAAGGAGCCACAAGAGGCGGATCTATGTTTGGAGGAGGGTTTTGAGGAATGTTCGGAGGGTTTTGAGGAATGTTCGGTGGGTTTTGAGGAATGTTTTGATGGTTTGCATGATTTCGAGCTTGCCGACCAACTGATAAAACAAGAAAATTGTATACATAAACAAACATTTCAAAAAACCTAAAATGCAAAAAAATGATTACAATCGGGGACTTACCTCCTCGTCTTGGTGGCATGGTTGAATCTATCACTATCTAGAAGTCCGATGAGCAATTTTGAGGTGGTATTGAAAGTGCGAGTGAAAAATGTTTAGGAAAAATCACGGTTTGAAATGAAAAATGAGGAAAATAAGGAGTTGGGACTGCTAAATTTTGTCTCAGAGTTCCATGATCGCGGTTTTAGGTTCGGTAATTACCAAACCTAGAATTCAGGAACCGTGATTGCGGTTCCTTTATTTCAGGTTTTTATGTCCACGGAATTGTCCACCAACTTCGTGCACTTACCCACATCTAGAACCTCATTGAAATTCAAGTCATCAAGGGAATGCTAACTATGAGCATGATGAGAAAGAATCACCATGATTGGTGATGGTAGTCATCTCAAGCTCAAAAATAGTGCATATCTCTTGAGATTGTTTCTAAAAACTTAATCAATACTTGGCAAATGTGTTCACATCTTGCAATTTAGGGAGTGGCTTTCATAGTGCTTCAATGTAGTTGGAGTTTAAGAAGATGGATCTCACCCTCAAACATTCCTTCAAATCTCATTCAGGGATCAATCCTTCCATATAGAGGAGGAAACCTATTTCCATGAGGAGAAATTGATCAAAGATATGTCCAGATACTATAAGCATGTTTCCACTCATGTGATATCTTGGTCAAAGAAGTGAATTGTGAAGTTAAAAAGGGTGTCATCATGTTCAAAGGTGAAATGGGAAGCTCGTGGAGTAAGTTGAGGATCATCATATCTTGACTCTTCCATCATGTTTAAACCTCTTCAAGGAACAAGCCAAGATGAGATAGTCAAGCTACCGAGGCATTCATGACCATCATGTGTGAAGGATCAAGGCATCATCTATCTCCATGAGAGGCATATGAGCAAAGAGGTGTATGGGTATCCTGAAGTTGATTCCATTCGAGGGGAATTCTTGAGCCAAGAGGGCTAAGATGATGATCTTCATATAGAGCACCATGTATGTAAGAATGAGAAATAATCTTAGTTTCACTTTATGTCACTCACTTGGTAGTGTTCTTAAACACTCATTCGAACCTTGTAGTGTGATCACACTTCAAAGGAGGAAGGAAATTACAACCACCTCATTTCAGTCTAACAGGTGGCCACATGACAAGAATATCATTCAATGATAAATCCTTCCATCTACATGGTGAATACCTATTTCAAGTAAGTGATAGATAATCAAAAAATGGTTTGAGCATCATGGAGTTGATTTGTGATCACTAGGGTTAATTGTGGAGGCCTTGAAAATTAAGAGAGTGATCCTCACTCTTGCCTTGTAATTAGAAGAGAACATCATGTTCCCATCACAATGTAGATCTCATAACAATGTTTCTAAACACTTAAGTCATCACTTGAGGTTTTAGAAACATGCTTTTAACTCATGGGAACTTATTTTTACCACTTTTTCATGTTAGAAGTTTTGTCACTCAAAAACACAACCTATGGTGTTAGGAAGGTGTTTTCAACTCACTAGGAAGGTGTTTTCAACTCACAAAAATTGGCCTCGTCCTCATGAGATCCTCACCCATGGTAAACAATAGTCTATTTATGAAAATACCCATTCCGAGATGTACTTATCAACATTTACAAATATTCACCTATCACCATGTAGTGACCATCTCTCTAGATCTTATAAATTTAGGGCCATTTTTGTCTGGAACCGAAAGGGGCAGTTGTACTATTTTGAAATTATTCATGAAACCTTCAAGTCTTAGAGAAAAATAGATGTTACTAACATGTATAGGATTCACATATATTTCCATTTCATATTTTTTCCCTCCTAAATCCTTACAGAGATCCAAAATCATCCGGAGAAGTCGATTTCACCATTAGAGTGCTTGTTTCGTGCACCTAGAAAACCCGTTGTTGAGATAATTGTCCTTAAATGAGAAAACCTTTCCTAAATATTTCTAAATTACCTTCAATAATTCTAAAAGGTCCCAAAACCTACACAATGACTATATTCTTTCCCAAAATATACATTAATTGTATAATTTAAACCCTAAAATCTTTAGATTGAATGTTGAAATCTGAAAAATACCTATGTGTCAAATTGACCAAATTAGAATAGGAAAACCAACTTCTAAACTATGACTGATGAAGTTGTAAGACTAGTTCCATAAGGTACAAAGTGACCTAGTTTCTTATATTTACTAAAATAAATTTAAAGTATTTGCTTCAAACATTTATTTTAGTAAATATATACCTCCGATACCACATATACCACATAGCGAATAGGAACACGAGCGTGTTATAACGCGCTCACGTTTTAGGCTTGGTAATTACTAATCCTAATAATTCATAACATAATCGCATTATCCCGAAACACGCTTGTGTTTCTCTTAAAATAAAAAAATGTGTCTACTTTTTGGTCTCCCATCTCCGTGCACTTGCCCCTATAACTACCAAGTTAGTGTGTGTTGGTGCATCAATGATGCAAGGGCATATGAATGGTTTTTGTGTTCATCTATAAACAACAATTTTCCCATATATGATTCTAATTCATTTTATGGATCATAAAATGAATCTTGCATATAAAAGTTTTAGCACGTTTGAAAATGTTGCGAAAGTGGAAGAGCTTGTCTATAACTTGCACACTTATATGTCTAGCAATCCAAAAATATTTTTAGAGTTTAACGTTTTTGCAATTGGTGTGAACAATGATAAATAATGCTAAAAATATGGTAAGAATATGCTAAAAGATGTTGATACAAGATGGATTTCCATGTATGAGCATGTGTGCAATTGTTTTAAAGAATATCCATCCTTAATAGGTTTTATGTTTAAATACTATCGAGTAGTTGATAAGGCCAAATATTTGTCATGACGGTTTAATGGACTTGAAAACATCACTAACATTATGCAATATTCTCCTCATGTTGAAGGAAATCAATTGTTTCATGAAACATGCACAAGATATATATAATTGACTTTATACGGTTGAGAAAACATGCACGTAAATATTTTGATATGTTATACATATCACAAGAAAGATGTACGGGACATGCATTTGGTAGATGGAAAATATTAACATATATTAAGTACACTAAAATTCTCAATTCAATATCAATGATCATATTTGTATTATTTTTAATGGGAAGGAGATACCGATGCATACTTTTCAAAAATGTGTTGATTTGATAGGAACAAAAATTGAATAAATGCCTATGACACATGTTCTATACAATGCTGCTATATCTAAAACATGGATGAAATTGAGACAAATTTTAGAAAGCTTATTTAGTGAGATAAGGGATCATTTTAAAAAGGATGAGTTATTTGAGGCCATCGAGTGGTGAATCTCATTTTGCATAACATAGTTAATGGTGAACAAGTAATTAATAATTTATTTCTCAAATACATGGGTACTCTCATTAAACATTTTAGTAAACCTGTAGAGATCGGAGAGGAAAAAATTAAGGGTATTTTACAAAAAGAATTATTGACATCTCGTAATCACATTTCAGATTATAATGATTGATCAATATTGGCATCCAATTGACCAATAAAAAATAATGTTATTATAAGACTATGGAAAAAATTGTATCCTAACAACATTATGTAGGAAAATATTAGCGAATATTTTTGGTTATGTGAATGTGTCAAACAATGATTTTGGGATTTGTTGAAGATGAAAGCGTATTTGGTAATCTTAATTTTATTACATCAAAAGTTCGAAACCGATTGGATAAAAATATTGGGATGTGTTTGAGATTATATATTTCATGTTATTTGGTGAATGCATTTCCTATGAGAAAGCATTGCAAATTTGGAGGTCACCCACCGAAAGGAGAGGCACCACTAATACAAAAAACATAAAAAATGATGTAAATAATGAGTATGAATATGCCTTTGAGACATTGTATACAAATGTCAGTTGTGAAGAGTGTTGTCAAAGGATTGCTTGGCTACCTAAAATTTAATTATATATTTATTACAAATAGTATTTTTGCAATCAAATTTCGTATGTAATTTTCAATATTTGGGTTCGTCATTGAAAATACTTTTTTAGTATATGTTATTTATTTATATATGTGTTGTTAACTTCAACATAATCTTGGATATATTAGAAAATACAAAAAATACCATAAAAAGTAAAAACACAATATTTATATTAAGATATAAACCCATGGAAACATTTACATTTTTGTTTGGAATACTTGAAAAACACTATACAAAAACTTTGAACTCATATTTTCATTTTAGTTCTAATATTACAAAAACTCTCTCTCTCTCTCTCTCTCTCTCTCTCTCTCACACACACACACACACACACACACACACACACACACCATTAACTCGAAGAGTTTTGTTTTGTGTTTCTATTACAGAAGATGTAACCTTGCCTTTCCTTGTACCATCTTTTAATATTCTTTATTTAAAAAAATACTTCTGCTACAGAATTTATAATTGAAGGATTTGACCTTTCCTCATTCATCGCATCTTGTGCTGAAAGAAATCTTGGATTTGCATCTAATTTCGCTTGAATAATATTTTAGGATATATGTTGTTCTCTTTGATTATTCTCTTGAGTGTTAGTTTTATTGTTAAGTAGCATTAGCTTCTCTTTCAATGAAATGGATGCATTCAAAATTTTGCATGCATTTTAAGGTGAACATCAAGAACCAATTCTGCATTCTTCATTTTTTCATATTTGACTACTATTCAACATATATATGCTGAGATAAAAAGTTAAAAAAAGACAATAATTGTAACATGTTAAGCAAAAATGACTAATCACGACTTTTTATTTCTCAACGTTAACAATTACAATGATAATTTTTTTATGAGCCCATTTGTTGCATTTTTGCATTCAAATTTTCTATCATGTTTAACATATCATCCAACATTATGTCCTCATATTCATTGTTGACATAAATTGTATCATAATGAACTTGGTTCATTAAAACATCAACTTTTGCTAGTTCATTTTCTACTAATGAATATAAATAATATCTTTGAGAGTTGTTATGAAACCGAACATTTATTTCTTTGGTTAATGCTTTCGACCTCAACTCCCATATTTTCAATGTATTTATATCTTTTATATAGATGTCTTGAAGAGTCTCTAAACAATTGTTTGCAAGTAGATTTTGTAAGGGAAAAAATCATTTCATCATCGAAAAAGTGGAATTGGGTGGTAGAGTGGATTTTCCTGGATGGTGAAGATGGTGTGAGAGGATGATCTAAATAATATAAAGGCACCCATGAACATTATATTATGTTCTCGGGATTAAAAAATTACTCGGGGCCCCGCTCTCGATCCTCATAAATTCATCGCGAGATCAATTTTTTGTAAAATAGTCGTGTCTATTACACTTAGCACAACACTAAGGGAAATTTTGGGGAATTTAGAAAGATGCAAAGTACACAATTCCTATACTTTGTGTCAATAATGTAATTCATTTCCCCTATTTCGAACCTATCTTGGTGGTGGCGGTGGAGGCATCATTTTTTTGAGAGATGGAGAGGGTGCTACAAAAGGAAATGTCATCAGAAAATTTCTAACAAAATGCATAAAATAACATTAATTTCAAATTCACATAGACCAAAATTTCTAACATACCTTGGGCTTGATGTTGAACTTGAGAAAATACTTCCCCATACCATGTTTGTTGATCTTTGAGATCTATTGGATTTGAGAAGGTTGGAAAAATTTGGTGTCAGTGGAAGAACCAAATGAATAAATTAAATTACAAAAATTATGTATTATGCTTCATAAATCAAAACATTAGGTTGAAATTTTGAAAAATTGCAACAAATGACATGGGTTGCTGAAAGTTCATCGCATGGGTATATGGAGAATTCATGCAATTTTGTCTTTAAAATGTCAATGGAGATAATTCCGAATCCATGACTAAATCTGCAGATCCGTCAGGAGGATGTTGTCCTCTTACTATGTAACTTATCTTCTTGATCACAATGCAATGACTCTTCTCTGTAAGAAGTGAAAGAGATTATTTTGATGAAGTAAAATAATGATATTTGTGGTTTCTTGAATTGTAAACTAACCTCCTGTTCTTCAATGGAAAAAGATGATGTTCCCATTTTCTCATTGAGTGTAGTTAGAATTTCTGCACCTTGTAAGACATAATTCCTCATAGTTTTAATCCAAAATAAAATTTGTGGTGGAAATCGTAGTATTTTTCATTCGAGACACCATACTTCAACCAATTCTTATCCTACTTGATAAGTAAGTACACCATTCATATTATTGTCCACTAAGTGAAGGGAGCACATAGACAATAGCTCACATAGGAATGTCAACTGGTTGTCCCTGTAAAACAATTTTTTCCTAGAAGAATGCAACCATGGATAGTAGAAACCTGTGTGATATACTTTGAACTGATACTCCCCTTTTGAATAATTAGAAATGGCTATAAAGAAAGGTAAAACTTGTAATTAGTATTGAAATAACAATGAAAAATGTTAAACAAAAATGAAATGCAATCTTAATAAATGAGGCATCTATCTATAACCCATTGTGAGAATCCACATACTTTTGTCATCATTAATTAATAAGAATTTAGTCATTACATGTTTAACATTTTATGTGGTAACCCTGTCAAACAATGAATATATGGAGGAGAGTTTCCTATAAAAAATGCAAGGTTTGTCAATTGTAAAATCAAATTTTACTTCAACAATGACGTAGTTGGACAAAAAAGTTGAGAAAAATGGTGTCCGTATCCTACCGAGTCATATAAAACAGACCTTGAAAACTACATTGTTTAACCCATACAATGTTTGTTTCCTTAAGTTAAAGTAATTTACTAGTGGTCGCTTCGAGGGGAGCAAAATTACACCGTAAGTGTGTCATTAGGAGGTGGAATGGAATATGCGGTATACCAATTTGTTGTTTGTAATTTTGTGAAGTTGATATTGGTGTGTTGTGGAAGATGATGGTGGTTGTGGGTGGATTGTATTGGTGTTTAAGGTGATGGGTAAAGTGGTAGTAGGGGGTTTGGGGGTGGGGGAGCGTGTGGTTTTGTTAGTTGTAGGCTGATAATGGTTGCAGTGTGAGCGTGGGTAGTTATGTTGGTAACCTATTCAAGAGGGGAGGAAGTGGGTGGTTGAGATTTTTTTTTGGTTTAACGGTGCAAGATTTGTTTTGTGATGTTGGTTTTTTATTATAAGGGGGTTAGGTAAAGAGGAGAGAGTGTAACTTAACAATGATTGAAATATGGTAATAATTAATAACATGCAGCTGTGTAGTTGGTAAGTGGCATTATCGTGTTTTCTTAAGTTTGGGTGAGTAATTGGAAGGTATGTATTTGTTTCCTGGGTTGGGGGAAATTGTGTATGGTTTGATGGAATCTTAAAGTGGTGTCTAGTTTAAGAATTAAATCCCTGTATAACAATTAACTGAATGGGAAAGGTGCATTCTATATTGTAGCTAGTGCATTGAAGTTTAGGGGTCAGTCTATTGGGGCCGACGCGGGTGGTGTTGTAGAACACTTGTTGGCGATACACGACTGAAGCGAGTAGTTGGTAAGAGTAGTAGAGAGGGACATTGAGTGCAACATAGACACAAAGAATGAAAGATAGAGCTAGAGCATTAGGGTGTGGGCTTATGTAGACAATTTAGGGGTCTAATGATATGGAAATTCGTTGTGTTAGTTTTCGATGTAGTTTGAAGTTGGTAATTATTAGGTAAAACTGTTTGGTTTTGTAATAAGATATTGTCATGGTCGTAGGATAACCAAAAACATGTCGCCTTGACAAAGAAGCAGTTGGAATTTAACATTATTGGATCATCATCTAAATTGGCCTTACAAAGATTTGGGTACTGAAAATTCTTAAGTAGGTGTAATTTTATGAGTCCATTTGTATAATAAAAAAGCATAGAATCATTGAATATATTTTCACCAAACATACGCAGAATCCATGACAATGCTCACTGTGTGCTGGGTAGCCAAAATTCTCAAGTAGGTGTAATTATATTTCTCTATCAGTGTGATTAACTCATTGAAAATGTATTCATAACACAATCAAGGATCCAAATAACACTACTACGACAAAGTTTTCAATATGATGTAGCCTTATAATGATATGGCTGTTCAAAATTCTCAAGCAGATATGATTCTGATTTTTGACCTTACAACATTCTCAGAGTCCAAAAACACTACTACAACAGAGTTTTAACCTTACTATGATTTTTCCAATCTAAATTATCAACTGAATGCATGATTTTATGACTTTATATAATTAACACACGTATAATCATTAAGTATAGACAAGAAATTTGTTAATTGTTTGAAAGCCCTTTTCCCCCTTGCTGTACAGTTTGTTTGTTATGTACAATATATATGAAAGCAACAACATTGTATAGATATACATGGTATGTATTGTATGGCCTATGGTTTTTTTTTCGGAGGTAGCGACTGAACAATGTTTCAATTAAATGTCGTAGTGCATCAGCACAGGCTTTTCCTTTCAGCTTACTTTGTGCAGCTTTGGCAGCAGCATTTGTTTGTTTAAGTATATGTTGTGCATCTGAGATTTTTGTTGTGTTGAGTACATGACTGTAATGGTAGCTGCATCCACTGTTGTATGTGCTCGGTACTGGGTGTATGTGTACTCACACAGTAGTTTCTCTAGGTAGCTAGCGTCGTCGTTGGTTAGAGCAGCTATAGTGTAGAAGTTATCTTCCATTGGTAGTAGGTCTGCATAAAGAGGAGGGGAGTTTAGTTTGTAAGGAGAACAAATTTTAAATGTGGGGGTACCACTAGTGTATAAAATCTCAAGTCAAATATTTCACAGTTTATTTTGATGCAAATTGACACATCTGGGTGGTTTTGTTTTTAAGGATTATGCCCTCCAAATTATTTCTGACGTTGCTTAGTGATGTCTTGAATTCATACAATTTAAATTTGATCATGTCGATCCATTTCAAGGATGTCCATGCCTAAGAGATAAAGTTCTTGGAAAGTAAAGAAGCGGCATAAGGAAAATTATTAAATACTGTATGGTATGGCTAGTCCAAAACACTTGTGAAGACTCTGTAGTACTGTATACAAGTAGAATTGTGTCAGTTTATGGTCTATTGATCTTCCTAAAAATATAATTGCAATGCCTCTATTCCTCTTCATGATTTACGCTCACTTTCTCTTCCCAGTTTTATTTTTAATGTCGGGACCAAAACACAAAATATAGAATTTATGCATGCTGAAGGGATAGATCGAGGCAAAGAAAGGAATATGGAATGAACTGTTATAGTGTATGTGGTCAGTACATGCTATTTACATATTACATATGTGGTATCCTGTTTTCATACTGAACAAGCAGCTGAGGTAAGTTCATGTGGCCGTATGTTGTACTCAGCAATGGACTAACTGTCAGATAAAGGATTGGAATGGGAAGATACTCAGATTATAGAGTCCAATGCCGAAGAATTGAAAGAGAATAAGGGGAAACAGACATATCGAAACAAAGATTAAGGTGTTGCAAGGAAAAGACATAAATTGTGAATGTGTTTAACAGATTAGCATGAGACATCTTCATGCCAAATGAAAGCTACAAAGCTAGTTAGAACCATCACAATGCCAGCAAAGGCGGGTTTTGAGTGAGTTACAAATGAACAATGCCATGAAGCCTCTGACCAAAATGGCTGACAAAGGACATCTATAATTGGCCAGAGTTTCAAATGTATAAGTAGAACATAGTTTTGGATTCAAAGTCCTTACCATCTCGTGCTACTATGAGTAAGGATATAATGTAAAGTTGCTCCTATTTGTGACATTGTCATTATTGAGTTTTAGTTAGTTGTAATCCTTAGATCAAAATCAATGTGTTTCAAGTGTGAAGTGATCCATGCAAACCTAAAATATTTAAGTTGTTTCAAAGGTACATTAACTTGGTATTTTAAATATGTATTAAGTTGCTTTAATTATTTTGAATCAGCCAATCTTCTATTGTATAATTGCTCTCATATATCCTAGTTTGTCAAGATAACCTTGTGAATGTCAAATTGGAGCAAATGTATAAAGCAGGCAGACAATAGTTTCTTGTGTTGTCTTATATTAGCTGCTATATGTGTGCTGGGTGGTTGGCTAAGGTACCACAGTTATCTCTGATTATTATTATTATTGGTAATATTAAAATTAAATTTTTGCAGTTTAACATCACCAGCAAGGAGAGGCCAGACACCACCATTGCCACCTAAGAAGTCTCCACCAGTTAGGTGATTTGTTATTTAACTTATAACATTATAACTGTCTAAGTTTTTCTACTGTATGTCGGTTTCATATTTTTTTGCGGTGTATAAAGAATTTTGATTAAGAACTCTTTTCCCAGGAAATTGATATAGCTTTTTGTACTATTATTCATTTTTCACCTGTAGTAGTGCAATTCAAACTTTCTTTGTGCTCATAAGAGTGTCACATACAATTAGTGACCTTTCACTATACACACTCGTGTCTCTCTAAATATTATTCATCATTTTTGTTGATTCCTACTTTTTTGGTGCTAAATGGGTTGATTCCTATTCCCTATGTTGTTTCTGAATATAATGTAATGCAACTCCTGGATCAAACCAAATCCAATATCGAGCATCCCAGAGTCGTATTTAATCTGCTGATAATGAGAAAAATCAAGTTTAAACACTCGGTTGAACCGCAAATAAACGTAATACTTTCATAAGGGGGAACCTAGAAAGCTAAGAATTTATGGAGACTCATTGCAAAGCAAGGTTATTGCTGTGGAAAGTAGCTAAAACTACCATGAACGTTTCCATTGGGCCTGTGCAAGATGTTTGTAAGCATCAAGACAATTCGTTGAGTCAGAGCATTCTCAGGAAGACCCTATTGCACTGCTAAAGTTATAATATTCAGCTACAGGCTTGAGCTTGAAATGTTGTGGTGTGCCTTATAATCATGTTTTCTATCAAGGAAAACTAAGTGCATGCATCTTATAATAATATGGACTGATATTCATGGTTAGCCAAAGTTTTCATATAACATAGAGTATAGTTTTCCTCTTAGAAGAGGCAATTGCAGGAAATCTAAAACAATAATTTGAATGCACAAACACATTTAACACGTATACAAAATTGAAACCTCTAAATTCACAATTACGCCTAGAAAATCAAAATAATAAACTGTATTTGTAATGCAGAATATATGAAGAAACCACAATCCAAATGCCAGAAAACTTGGAAAAATAAATATTTAGTTACTACCAAAGGGGAAAAAGTAGTTTTCCATGCCTCAAGCCAGGAGGAATCGAGAAATACGGAGGGCTTGCATGGGTGACGGGGGCAGAATCGGACAGATTTGCTAGAATTTCAAAGGAATGGTCCCCAGAATTTTGTCAAACAGTTGGCAACCTATCCATCATCTCTTCCTTATGTGTACATATGGTACTCTTACTAATGATTTCCATCATGATGAATCCAATGTCCTGGGGAAACCACATGTTGAAACCTTGGATTTGGATTCTGACTTGAACTTGGATTTAGATTTGGACGGAGCAGATGAGCAGTTACAGAATCCACATGATTCACAATGCGTACTCCATAATGTTGTTGGCATATATGACTTATCAAATTATAAATCTCCAGTTTTGGCAATGCTGCACTTTTCTCATGCATCGTCCAGGTCCGACTCGCTACATTTCTCTATTAGTTAAATCATAAGTGCATTTACTGGGTTGGATGATCACATAAGATGAAATCATTTCAACAACATTTGTGTTGTTTTAGGTATATTGTTTTTAATTTATTTTGAGCTGGGACTAATATGCGAAAAGAATCATGATATTTGTACTTGGCATGAGGCCTTGCCCCGTACCCAATGAGCATGAAATACTTAAAGAGGTTTTTTTATCCAACTATTTCCAGAGTTTAATCTGTAGGGAGGATAGGTCGGTCCATAATAAAATGTTAGTAAAAACACATATAGCTTATGGGTGTCTTGTACAGAACAAGTTACTGCTTGTGAAGATGACATTGCCTAGAACAAGAAGATTTCTATAGGTTAAGTGGGTGTAGAGAGCAATAGACAAGCAGAAAGAACATATATATTAGCGGTTTCATTACGGCCCAAACAAAAAACACAGCAGCAAACAACAAAATTACTAACACAAAACCTGTGCACTGGTGGGTACGGTGCACAGGAAGGTTGGAAGAAGGGGTGGCACAGGCAAGTGGACAGCAGATAAAAACATAAGAAGCCGAATACAAGAAACAAATAGCATATTTAAGGGTTGCAGGAACCGACAGGGAGAAGCTAGACCTGAACTCAGCCACCAAGAGCACACACGAACAACACGTGGCCACACGGCAACAGGAGAGGTGTAACAGTCAGGTCAAACTCCTTTCAGGGCAGGGTCATCACAGCCGCAGGATAACGAATAAACAGACGGGTAAGCTTTCGTCGTCGGCAGCTAAGAGAACATTAGGTAGGTATTTATTGGGTGACAACTTCCCATGTACAAAGTCCACAACTGATGACATCATTAGCCAAGAGACTGTATATCAACCATTACAGTGTGCGTTTGACGGAAGGATAGCCGTTCACAGCCGAATGTGTCATCCGATTTTGGTGTGCAACCGTGTCGACTGGTTTCATTCAAATCATAACTGGGCAATTATGTAGATGGAGACGTCTAATCGCATACACAAGCAAGTGTTTGAGTACAACTTTTGGAGATGATGGTATCTCTGTGAATTGTCCCTTAGGATGAGTTTGTAATTAAAACTTAGCTGGTTGATATATAACATTGAATGTTACTATTGTTTATATTGTATTGTTAGATATAGCTTTGAAACCTTTCTTGCTTGGAAACTTGGTATTGGGCACATATTGAAGCTTGTTCATTTCTAGAAGCTTGAATTATCAATCCTTTAGGGTATGACATAATTCATTAAAATATTAAAACATGTCAAATATGATAGAATCTTGCAAAGGTTCCAATAAAATTTGTGTGAAATGATTTTGAATGTCATTATCTGCAAGTGATTATTCGTCTTAGTAAATATCATCTTGTAGCATAACACATAAGCACTAATAGTTTTATAGGATTCTTGCTTTAGTTTTACCATGAGAGTGTAAGAGGCTTTCTCACCAATATTGATTTAAAAGTGGGAAAATAAATTATTGACCAATGGATTAAAGGCCCTAAAATATTAGAGAGCAAGGTCATCAAACTATTGTAGAGCATAATTGTTTAGACTTTGCGAAAGAACTTGGTTAGAAGCATATCATTATAGGAATAGTTTAGACAAGCTACATGAAAGGAGAGAAGATGTTTTTCTGGATCTCCTTTACCTTTGTAAATATGAAGCTTAAGAACAATGGATTTTAGAGGCAAGGATAAGAGGACACCTCAAGTGCCGGTGGATTTTGGGGTAAAGTGTGTGAATCCCTAACATGTAAATTCCTAAATACACCTTTCTCTCTCGTAACACCTTACCTCACAAATTAGAAATGGTTTGTATTAGGGAATGTGCATTACATGAGGTATGTGAGGGTCCATGTGTGTGTAATAGAGGTATAAAAGTAGGTAGAACAAACATAGGAATTAATTGATGCACTAAAGGTGCCCCCATAACAAGGGTAGATGTAGGAACATCCACATTAGATGTAAGTGGTATTCTCAATGATAATTATAGCATGATTATTAGTCGAAAAATAAGATCCATTGTATGTGGGCCTCATTTATTAGTGTATGGAAATTGAACGTGTTTAATGGGTTGATCACTAATCCTATCACTATGCCTAAAGGGCACAATAAACCATCTAATTTAGGAAACCCTAAGAAGGGGAAGGTTTTGAATGATCGGTAGAAAAGTATACAAAACCATAGACTAGGTAAGTCAAGGATGTGTAAACCCTATGGCCAATATGTAAATTCGGTTTTAAAATAAAAATCAAAATGGAAATATGAAAATTGAAACCCTAAGGGGAAAAGGAAGTTGGATTCAATCAATAAACCATTCACAAAATGATTTAACCCAAATTAGAATATAGAATGAAGGTAATATCCTAAATAGATTAGAAATCTAGAACCTAACGCTCTATTAGATTTTATGAATAAATACAATCTCATTTAGATTCGATAGAACATGCAAATGTAATAACGAAAGGTTATTTGACTAAGCACAAACCAAAATATAGTAATACACAAGAAGAGATATTTAATTTATTTTCTAAATGTCTTGTAGATGTTCTAGATATGGAATTAGGGAAAATAAAATATTACTAGGTGAACTTGCATTGTCTTGGATTCTCAACCCTAAAACCTTGTTGGATATTAGACCGAACTTGGACACAAAGTGCATCATGCCACTATCTTTTTGGCACTAATTTTCAGCTTCTTGTCAAATCGGGTTGTTTTGTCATTAATTATAGATCCTTCTTAACAAAACAAAACATCATCTTTGTGTGATGTAGTTGGACTTCCCTTGGTGGCCAATCCCTTATTGATTTTGACAATTTGTTGATCTACATTGACCAAACGAGGGCTCAAACTCCATATATATCTCCTAGTACTCATATAAGTGTGAATCCAATCTAGAAATCCATGCCCCTATTTTTCCTCTCATTCCTCAACAAAAATAGTGGCCATAACTATAGATAAAATGATCCCTTCATGATAAATAGAGTGTTGAAGTAACATGTCTAAGTAGAGTGCTCAAAAATAGAAACCTTCAAGGCCCCTTTGGTTTATAATTTCTTGATAACTCTTAATAATACTTTAAAAATGCATTTGAATCAGATTATGTTTCTCTCAAAAGAGTGTGTAGTGATTCACACATTCTTAGGGATTGTTGTTGATGATTTCGGGAAGTTTAAGAAAAATTTGATAGATATTTAGAGATGAAGATATAGGTGTATGAGAGATCCAAAATAAGATAACCCTAAGAAATTTTTCTTGGGTTTCAGGTTTTCGGGTTTCATAGCAAGACAACATGTGTTTTGGATGCTTCATGTTGTGTGTTCCCGAAACCCGAAACCCGCATCAAGTAAGTCTTTCGGGTTTGCGGGTCTTCGAGCATCGGAACATGCCTTCGTCAAAACATGCTTCATGTCGCATGTCTTCCGATCCCGAAGCCGATTTACTCCTTTGTTTCGGGTTTGTGGGTCTTCGAGCATCGGAACATGCCTTCGTCAAAACATGCTTCATGTCGCATGTCTTCGATCCCGAAGCCTGATTTACTCCTTTGTATCGGGTTTCGGGACCATCAAGCATCATGCTTCATGTCGCTTGTTTCCCACAACCTGAAACCCGAATTAATACGAAATCCTTTGTGTCGGGTTTCGGATATCCCAAGCATGCTGACATGGCATTAATGTTGAGTTGTCGGGTAGTTGACACGTGTCAACTGAAGTGTATTAAATGTGAAATTTCTTATAAATATTTGGATTTCCACGTCATTTTTACCAGACGTACTTTTTACCTCGTGGATTTTCGTGCATGCATCTTCGACCCAGAAACCCGACTCACCTCTGTGCTGATTGCATTGCTCATTTTTATCATTTTTCATTCTGATTAAAGGTATTTTCCTTTATTCTTTGTTTTGTGGAATAATTGTGTAAAGGATTCTTCGAGTTTCTATCTTTTTCTTGTTGGGGTTATTGGGGTTTTATCTTTTCCATTTTAGGGTTGTTTCCTATCAGGTTTGTGTTTTAGGGTTCCCCCTTTGGAATGCTCACTTTGTTTTATTCCCTAGAATGTCATTGTAATTAAAAATATATTTGGGATATCAACAGTGAAGAAGAACTTGCATGTTTCAACCTAACAATTACCCGATTCCCTCTTTTCGGGTTTCGCAGGGTGCTTTGCAGTGTTCAAAACCCGCAGTGTATCGGAAAGTTTAAGGTGTCGGACATTTCAAAATTTCGGCATCCTTAAGTGTGTCGGACATTTCAATTTCGGCATCCTCCCAGTGTGTCGGACATTTCCATCATTCGACATCCCGAGTGTGTGGACATTTCCATCATTTCATCATTCGGCATCTCCCGGTGTGTCTGACATTTCAAACATTCCGGCATCCTCCCAGTGTGTCGGGTTTTCCATCTTTTCGACATCTCCAGTGTGTCGGGTTTTCTGAAGTGTTCAACACCTTCTGATCTCTCGACACTCTCCTCCTTTGAAATTCCTCATGTCGGACCCTGGTTCATCACAAGATAAGACTGAAAAATTAGGGAGGATGAAGTACAAATTTAGGAAGGTGGAGTCTCCCTCCTACATTGATTGTAATTACGACATCCGGGATACAGAGCTCGGAAACATAGATATGGAGGATTTTTGGAATAGGGTCAAGAGCTCTTCCCAGACTCCATGGATGAAATCAATAGTTGGCAGTGGTCTACCTCTTGCAGCAGGTTTCCCTATGTCCGCTCAGTGCCCGAGTTCATCTTAGCCTGTGCTTCGAACTATGACTCTGCTTCTCGTTCTATGAAAAATCAGGTGGGAGAAGTTGTAATCAAGTTGGACGGAGGTTACTTGATGACCTTCTCAAGCTGCCTAATTTTGAGGAATATGGAGATGTGGATCTCAAGTCAGCCCAAAAATCTTGGGACAATGATCAGGAGGATTGCATCAAGCACGTGAATAAGAAGTTCCTAATCAAAGCCAAACCGGTTGTTTCCAGGTTCCCAAGACTTGTTCCTAGAAGTGATTTCATTCAGGAAATCAATGATATCATTACTGTTGAGTCGGGTTTTTGGTTTTCCCGAATCAAATGTTTTCCAAGGATGGATGTACCAATTCATGATCATTATTAAGAAGAATCAATAGGGAATTGATTGGGGTACTCTTATCGATACTTGAGATAGATTCTCAAATGACAATAGTCCTGTCTACGGGGAAGTTTTATATGTCCTCGTATGTCACCTATGCAGCGGCCGGCATGAGGAACTATCCTGGATTGGACACCAAGGGGAACAAGACAGTGGAGCATGTTTATCGGTATTTTCCTCAGCTAACAAGAAAAGGGTCTGAAGACCAATTCAGAAGGGTAAACGATGCCTTCTTTTACGAGAACATCTGAGGTTAAACCCCCCGAACGAGGAAAATGAGAGTCTCTGATGAGGCATGGGCTGAAGTTTCAAAATGGGGTTGTGTCTTCTTGCAATTTAAGAAGTTCACATATCTTGAGTAGTCATGTACCCAGGGGATCCTTTCCATTTTCCCAGATATCAGGGGACAAACTAATCTTGATGGAGTTGGTCAGGAAATTGTTGGATTTTCACAAATTCCAATAGAGTAAACACAAGGCCATTGTATCTTTCCCAATTTCTATTGGAAGGTATACTTGTTCAATGGTGGTGAAAGCCAAGAACGTTGTACATGAGCTTCAAGATAAGTTGAAGAAGCACATGAAGCCCCGAGATGGGTTTGATTTTGAGGAGTCCTTAAGGCATATGGAACTCTGCACCCACACGTGCCAAGCATAGAAGACATCTGGATTGATTTACGTGATGAGGTTGCTGTCTGAAGAAAAGATCATAGCAGGTTGACACTTGCAGAAATTCAGACACTTGAGCTCGCTGACATACCAGAAGGTACTGGTGATAATGAAAGTGTTATGGATCCTTCCTATGATGGATTGAATGAAGATCAATATGTTTTCCCACCTATTGATTGGTCTATCGGTGAAAAAGCCTCCATTACAGATAGATCGGCCTGATTCTTGCACGCACCAAGGCATGGCTCACCTCTTGGGGAATGAGTTTCAAAGAAGATAATTTTTCAAAGTTGGTTTTGCTGAGAGGCGGGGCCCTCCAAAAGGAAAAGGACAAAAGCTCTTCTAAGGGACCTATAAAGGTCAAGTTTGTCAAGAAGAGAAGAGAACAAGAAACCTCTTCAATTGTTACTCCAGTTGAAATGGTGAATGTGCTAGAATCACCAACACCACCAGAAATAGGAGAAATTTCTTTGGAAAAGAAGAAGTAAGCCCCCTAGTTTCACCATTTGTTGACTGCCCAACTGAAGTGACCTTATCTCTTGCATCCCAGGCTTTGGAGTCGGGATCTGCGCTTCCTCCTTCACAACCACTTCTACCTCCTCTTTCCCCATCTACTTCATCGGTCATGGCCAGCATTTTCTCTGGACTCTCACCCCTCTCTGTTGGGACCAAAGTAACTACCAACATGCCCCCTCCTGTGCCTCTTTTCACTGAATCTGCTACCACATTGGTAACTGTCCCCACTCCACCAGTGGATCCCTCTCCCCCTGAAAGTATGATACCAACTTCTACAATAATGGAAACTCCCTCTGACATGCCTCAATGGTTACTTGAGAAAACTCGAGGAAAAGGAAGGTGGTTGTACCCATACCAGCCTTTGATTTTAGTTCACTCAAGGCTTCTACTGCTAAATCAGCCAAGAAACCCAAAATAGTTTCAAGGGTTTTAGTGGACGCTTTGGGGCATAAGTTTGCAGAGATCGCCACTCCCATGCTGACAAAACCAAAGAGGACATAATGGCCTCTGACTATCAGATAACTAGGGTGGCTCTAGGAGAAGTGACAACAGAAGGAGCACAACAGGATGCACGAGATGCTATGAACGTGCTATGCTAGAAATTGAAGGAAACAAAGGACAACAGAGATGAGCTTAAAGAAAAGGTGGAGCAGTTAACTGAAGTATTACTTAAGCTCTCAAAACCCCTTGAATCCATACCATCTTCCTCTATCCCTGTCGGGTTTGATTTCTCATCAGTGCCTATAATTGAGAAGATTAATGAAAAAGGAAGTGGTCGATGAATGGACCCAAAGGCTGCTCCAACAGGGGAAAGAAGTGATTCAAGACACCGTAGAAGTCTATCAATCTTTGGGGAATATACAGAGTGATGGGGAAAAGATGGATGATGATTTCTCCCAAGAAATTGGACACCTTGATTTGACTTTCGAAGCTCTCCAGGTGTTGAAGCAAATTCCATCACGCATCTTGGTAGAAGAAGGTGTCATCCCACATGCGGATAAGCATTTCAGCTGACCAAAGCCATCAGGTTCAGGGTAAAGATTCTCAATGAAGCTTGCGGTAAATTGAGAGAATCAAGAGATCAATTGATTGATGGAAAAAGTGACCTGGAAGAAGAACTGCTAAAAATTTGTGCAAAAGTGTCAGTTGGAAACTCGGGCATCCTACCAGCTGATGATCTTTTCAAACAAATCCAAGAATCATTCAGCATGAACCAACTCATGGATTTGGTATTGAAATCATTGACAGGTTTGTAAAGGTTGAACATTCTTTGGAGGCCTTGAGAAAACTCAACAAAAGATTGAGAAAGCTTCCCGGTAGTGCCAGTGACACTCACGAAACATGTGAAGTCTTGAGTGATCATTCCACTGCGCCTGATGAAAATGAGATGCAAGGTATAATCCGGAAGTTCCAAGAATTTTGGAACAAACAGGCTCAGTTAGAAGAAGAGAAAGATGAGGAAGAAAAAGATGACGATTCAGACTAAGTCTTGATGTAACGTGTCATTTCAATCTTGAAATTGACATGTCTTTTTCATTTCTGTTTCATCACATAGGAATCATATTTTGACTTGGTCTCCTGTGTGAGAGTCAAGCAAAATAGGACTCTTGTTAACAAACTGTTTTATAGGGTTTGTCCTATTTTCTCTCAACTATTTTTATTATAAATAAGGGATGTACATACATTCCAAAGGGTTGAGATTTTTGGAATATTGAGAACTATTGTGAAGAAGAAAAACTTTGTGTTTTCTTTTAATCATTTGAGGAATAGAAGTTGATACTATTTTTGCAAACTTTGTGTTGTGAGATGTATTTTTCTTAAGATATTGTTCTTATGTTCGTAATCTTAAGCTATTCTTTGTTTAGCATCTTGATGATTCTAATCATTTCAAACATTATATTTGTTATCTAAAGCTCGTATGATTATTTCGTGCTCTGTGTTTACTCGAAAGAAAATACGTTCCTCTCATTTCCTTTCCATTGTGTTTCTTCCATAATAATAATTTTTCGACCCAGTCCATTTATAAAAACAACATCTTCACATAGTGTGGATATGGATTTGGGATTCTATCCCAACCCCAATGGTTAGATTAGTGTGAATATTGTACGCATTATTTCTATTGTGTTTTAGATTAGTAATAAACAGGCAGCCTCACCTATCTTTGAGGAGGGATTTAATCCCATGTACTGTGGTTGAACCTCATATTTTGACTTGACAAAATATCCAACCAACAGTTTTTGGTGACTCCGTTGGGGAATACGGATTAATAGTATAAAGCTTATCCTCTTGGTGTCTGGCGACTCCGTATTTGCCTTATTTTCAACTAGATCTCTTTCCGGTTCAAGCTGGCGGAAAGATCTTCACTCGGTCCCGCCGAGCCGGGGTGAAATTGATCCACTCTTTGAGTTACTACAACAACACAATTTCAGTCTTTCCCCCAACAGCATTATTTCTAACCGAACCAGAAGTTCTTCACTGTTTGGAGAAACCGGATCCCTCGAAGAATGAGGCGTCTACAACTTGTCATGCGTTATTCTTGTCGACACTCGGATCCCCATACGCACTCTTTTAGAAGGATGGTAGCACAACCTGTGCCCTGGGGCAGCTATTGGTCCTCTTTCTTTAACTCCACCATTGCACGAGTTACCACATGGATCACGTAAAAACATTCCCAAGTTCAATGGGGATGGGAAGCAGCATCCTGATGAACACATTGCATCTTTCTTTGTAGCGTGCGGTGTCCTTGGAGTAGCTCATGAAGATGTCTCTATTCGACTCTTCGTTGAAACGTTGCATGGTGCAGCAGCTGAATGGTTTTATCACCTTCCAAATGCATGCATCACAAATTGGGCTACCATGAGGACCAGATTCGAAGCACGTTTCAAACCAGCGAAGATTCTCATGCTTTGTTAGCACAACTTACCCATATGAAGAAGGAATCTCATGAACCCATGCGGGACTTTGTGGCAAAGTTTAACAAGCTGATCGAAAGATTCGGAAATAGTTGTACCTACTCGGAAAATCAGAAATGCTTCTTCATTAATGCTCAGCCTCCGATGTGAGCTTTCTATTAAGAAGGTCGGCTATCCCAGATTTGGCTATCGCTCAGTCAACAACTATTGAAATAGAGGATGATCTCATTTTGGCTGGAAGAATCAGGAAAGATGTACCCAAACCTAAAAATCAAGGTTCTTCCCAAGGTAATACTGACCCTATGATTCAAAAGATGGCTAATGATTTGATTGCTTTAAAAAAGCAAATGTCCCAGCAGGTGAGCAATGTTCCGTATCGGGATATCCCTAGATGGAATTTCAATAACACCAATGTGTGCGCTGCAAGAGATAGGCCGCGGTTAACTCCTGCTCAACCAAGACTAGTGATCAAAGCTCCTCCCGTTAACGTGGTAGTAGAAATAGTTGAAGAGGAAGAACCAGAAGAACAAGATTCCCCCGAGGCTTTTGAAGCTTCAGGATATGTTGATGAGTCTTATGACGATTCAGCTGGTGACTCCAGCATTGGGTATTTGGAATACGAAGAAGATGAATGTGCACCGGATGGCCAGTCATTTTCCATCTTCACTCGATCCCAATCTCAGAATCCAAGAAAACCTCTTGGAAACCCCAAGGAGAAGAACAAGGAACCTTCCATCGCCATAGTTAAGAGAGGTGCTCCTATTTCAACACAAACTGAAAGAGAAGTCACAAAAAGGTAACAACTTCTCCTCATTCTCTTTCTCCTAAGGTCAGTGCCCCAGCTCAAGCTCACGAGATTAGAACCAAACTTACCATCACCCCTTCTTATACTACTTTTGACATTATTGATCATGCAAAAAGAACCAAGATCCAAATGTCAGAAGTAGAATATCTTCAGTCAAATCCTGAACAGTTTGAAAAACTCACCAAATTCATTAGAAGTAAAGCCACCATTCCCCCACCTTCAAAAGGTCTTTTTCCAAATCCTACTCAATCCCCACCTTAGAACAATCTGACCTCTGCTTCTTCTTCAGGAAAGATTGAACCATTTTATTTGTCTTTGCTAATAAATGGGTTTAAACTCAGCAATTGCATCATCGACTCAGGGGCCTCCGACAATGTTATGCCCACAAAAGTAGCCCATGCCCTTGGGCTTACTTTGACTAAGTCATATGGATGGTGTTACTCCATGGAAACCAAACAAGTTCCCTTGATTGGTCAAATCAAAGATGCATAGTTTGCATTCGTTGCCTTCCCAGAGAAGAGAGTGAAAATGACCATTCTAGTTGCTGACATTCTGCAGCTTACGGTATCCTCTTGGGTAGAGGTTTTTGTAAAGACGTCGGAGGAGAGATTAATATGGATTGGACCAAGGCTAGGATTCAGTCAATGGGGTTTATCATGTTCTCCATCCCGAACCTCAGGCAAAGTATTTGGTAACTAAATCGAGATGACCCTAAGGCTCAAATTCTTTTCGAAGATGCTAGTTTTGGAAATTATTTCATGACATCAGAAATACCAGCTGTAGATGTCAAGAAAGAAGATCCTAATGCTATTTGGACCCTTGAATTCGATGGTAGCTGTTCAACCACCGGATCGGGCGCTGGTGTAGTTCTTATATCTCCTAATTCTGAGATCTTCCCCTCTGCTTTCAAATTGTAGTTTGATAATACTAATAACACGGCTGAATATGAAGCTCTGTTACTAGGATTAGAAATGGCCAGACAGAAGGGAATTCAAAATCTCAAGGTTCAAGGGGATGCGGAGCTGATTGTCAACCAGGTCAAGGGAATCTATCAAGTAAAAAATGATCGCTTGAGACATTACAGGAATAAAGTTTGGGATAATATAGAATGCTTTGATGCATTCTCCATTAAGGTAGTTTTGAGAGATTATAATGACAAGGCTGATTCTTTGGCCGTGTCTGCATCCCTCCTTCTCCCTCATCCCTAGTTCAAACAAGATACATACACCATTGAGATTGTGTACCGTCCCAGTATCCCAGATAATGCGGCTCATTGGCAAGTGTTCAATGATGATCAACAAGTGTTGACTTTTCTAGAAAAAGATGACAATTTTAGTGAGTTGTACTTTGAAGGTTCGGAATCAGCTTTCCGTGAATCTATCTCAGATCCATATCAAGAGGTTGATGGTGAGTTTATTCAGCTTAAAGGAAACAAGATACCTAAAGGTCTGGTTTCTCTGGAGGGTTTGTTTGACAAGCATGACCATTTTATTCAAAACAAGAGACAAGTTGAAGGAGCTTCTTCCTCGGAAGTAGATCAAGTCAATCTAGGTTCATCTGATCAACCTCGGATGGTGAATATTGGGAAATGTTGTTCCCCTGAGGAGAAAGCAAAATTCACTTCACTCCTGAAGAGATACATGGATGTCTTAGCTTGGTCCTATGCAGATTTAAAATCCTTCAAGCCCAAAGACGTACAACACAGTATTCCTTTGAAGCCTGATGTAAAACCTTATAGGAAGAAGCAAAGACATTACAATCCCAAGATCTCAGGGACTATCCTTGCGAGAAATTCAGAAAATGTTAGATGCCAGAATTATTTTTCCAATCCATCACTCCACTGGATTGCTAACATCATCCCTGTCAGGAAGAAGAATGGTGAAATCTGAATTTGTGTTGATTTTCGGAACCTAAATCAGTCTTCGTTAAAAGACAACTATCCCTTGCCTATCATGGATCAAGTGTTACAGACCGTTACTGGATCAGAAATGCTATCCATGCTCGATGGATTTTCAGGATATAATCAAGTTGAGGTAGCTGCGGAGGATCAACACAAGACGGCCTTCACAACCCCATGGGGGACCTTTGCTTACTATAGGAGGATGCCTTTCGGCTTGATCAACGCGGAGCCACCTTTTAGAGAGCTATGGACTTGGCATTTAGAGACCTGATGGGAAAAGTCATAGTGGTATATTTGGATGACTTGACCATTTTCTCTAAAAAATGGAGTGATCATTATGATCATTTAGAGCAAGTACTCTTGAGATGCAGGCGTCACGGGATTTCATTAAATCCCAAGAAGTCCATGTTGGAGTGACCAGAAGGAAAGTTGTTGGGTCATATCGTGACTAGAGAAGGAACCAAAATCGACCCAGAGAGGGTAAAAGCCATTCAGAGCCTTACCCTACCCACAAGTAAAACTGGAGTTCATTCCTTCTTGGAAAGGTCAATTTCCTAAGAAGGTTCGTACCTGATTTTGTTGATAAAACTAAGGATATCCTTGGGATGATGAAAGGAAAAATTCCATTTCGATGGAGTACTGAAGGGAAGCTTGCATTTGATGAAGTCAAAAGGGCAGTTGCTTGCGCTCCTATCCTAGTATGTCCAGATTTCAAAAAATATTTCATCATGTACAGCTACGCCTCTGCTCACACAGTGTCGGCCATCCTGATGCAGGAGAACGGGGAGGGCATTGAAGCTCCCATCACTTTTATGAGCTGTCCATTAAAGGAACATGAGCTAAAAATGTCACAAATTGAAAAGCATGCTTATGCAGTGGTATGAGCGGTGAAACATTTTAGGTACTATGTGCTGAACTCCCATACCCTCGTTCTCGTTCCCGACACGCCGTTAAATCCATTTTGACTCAACAAGAGCTGGGGAGTCAATGAGGTACCTGGATAGCTAAAGTTCAGGAGTATGACTTGGACATTAGACCTACCAAGTTGGTACGAGGAAGGGGCTGTGCCAATTGATTGCGGAAAACCATGCTGAAATAGAATGCGAAAAGACCAAAGATACCTCTTCAAAGTTGCCCATGGTGCTTTTCGTGAGTACAATTGATGAATGGTACACAGATATTGCTTTCTTTCTGACTTATGGTGAATGCCCCCACATTTAAGCCAAAAGGAGAAGAGGACAGTCAAGTTAAGATCTGCAAGATACCTCCTGTGGGATAACGGAATATATAAGAAAGGTATTGATGGTGTATTCCTGCGCTGTGTTGATAAATCACAACAGTTAAAGTTGTTAGAATCCTTCCATAGCCTAGCATGCGGAGGACATTTCTCATCCTCTGTAACAACTTATAAGATCCTACGGGCTAGGTACTATTGGCCTACTCTCTTTCGGGATTCAGCAGAGTGGGTGTCCAAGTGTGAAGCTTGTCAACATTTCGTTGGTCGTCCTAAGCTAGCAGCTCTTCCCCTGAAGCCCGTAGTGATTGAAGAACCTTTCCGCCAGTGGGGAATTGACTTCATTGGAACGTTGAATCCTGCCTCCAGTGCCGGACACAATTACGTGCTGACTGCTATAGACTATTTTACCAAGTGGGTGGAAGCCGCGCCAATCAAGCAAGCAACCTCAGAAGCCGTGTGCAAGTTCCTTAAAGAAAATATAATTGTCAGATTCGGTGTGCCTCACAAGATTGTGGCTGACAATGCCTCCAATTTCTCATCGCATGAGTTGACAGAATTTTTCTATGGATTCGGCATCACCCTGGCTCACTCACTCATCGATTATTATCCCCAAGGAATGGGCAAAAGTGAGTCACAACAAGAACCTAGTTACCATAATTAGAAAGCTAGTAGATGAAAACCAGAGGACATGGCACAAAGCATTGTATGATGCGTTGTGGGCTGATCGGATTACCCCAAAGTGAGCTATAGGAATGTCTCCTTTCCAAGTACTGTATGGGATTGATGCGTTGAGATACCTATCTTAGTAGAGTTCCAGCCTTACAGTTGGCCAAAGCAGTCGAAGATGTGACCTTTCAAAATTCTATTGAAAAAGGGTTATGTACCTAGCTAGGCTAGAAGAGGAATGGAGCAAGGTGGTTGATCGCATTGCAGATCATCAAAGAAAAGTAAAGAATTTTTTGACAAGAAATCAAGGCAACGTAATTTCCAAATTGGAGACCTGGTGTTGCTTTGGGATAAGAGGAGGGAGCAGAAAGGAATGCACGGAAAGTTTGATTCTTTGTGGAAAGGACCTTTTAAGATCCATCAGCTGAGTGGTGAAAATAGTTTCCATCTATCATATCTTGATGGAGAGTTACTCCCTTTGCCTTTCAGTGGCCAACATCTAAAGTTGTTCCATCATTAATGCAAGATGCTCTTTTGCATTGTACATACTTTACTTTTTGTCGTGTGTTTGCTTTTAGTCTTCTTTCTTTCCTTGTTTTGTTTTTGGTTTTCTTCTTTTCTAACTCGTAGCCCAATGGATAAAGCCAGAGATTCTGAGTTCTCTTCCTTTGATATCACAAAGAAAGTCCCCAACTAGAGCCAGTTGTTATCTCATTTTTGAGTTTACGCCAAAAATAAGATAACCCTAAGAAATTTTTGAGCTGGTTTTCTAAGAATGCCCTTTCAGAGAGATAATCGGGTTTTCGGGTTTCAATAGCAAGACAACATGTGTTTTGGATGCTTCATGTTGTGTGTTCCCCGAAACCCAAAACGCATCAAGTAAGTGTTTTGGGTTTGCGGGTCTTCCGAGCATCGGAACATGCCTTTGTCAAAACATGCTTCATGTCGCATGTCTTCCGATCCCGAAGCCCGATTTACTCCTTTGTTTCGGGTTTGCGGGTCTTCGAGCATCGGAACATGCCTTCGTCAAAACATGCTTCATGTCGCATGTCTTCCGATCCCGAAGCCCGATTTACTCCTTTGTTTGGGTTTCGGGACCATCAAGCATCATGCTTCATGTCGCTTGTTTCCCACAACCCGAAACCGAATTAATACGAAATCCTTTGTGTCGGGTTTCGGATATCCCAAGCATGCTGACATGGCATTAATGCCGAGTTGTCGGGTAGTTGACATGTGTCAACTGAAGTGTATTAAATGTGAAATTTCTTATAAATATTCAGATTTCCACGTCATTTTTACCAGACGTACTTTTTACCTCGTGGATTTTTGTGCATGCATCTTCGACCCAGAAACCCGACTCACCTCTGTGCCTGATTGCATTGCTCATTTTTTATCATTTTTCATTCTGATTAAAGGTATTTTCCTTTATTCTTTTTTGTGGAATAATTGTGTAAAGGATTCTTCGAGTTTCTATCTTTTTCTTGTTGGGGTTATTGGGGTTTTATCTTTTCCATTTTGGGGTTGTTTTCTAAATCAGAGTTTGTGTTTTAGGGTTCCCCCTTTGGAATGCTCACTTTGTTTTATTCCCTAGAATGTCATTGTAATTAAAAATATATTTGGGATATCAACAGTGAAGAAGAACTTGCATGTTTCAACCTAACAATTACCCGATTCCCTCTTTTCGGGTTTCGCAGGGTGCTTTGTAGTGTTCAAAACCCGCAGTGTATCGGAAAGTTTAAGGTGTCGAGACATTTCAAACATTCGGCATCCTCAGTGTGTCAGACATTTCCATCATTCTGGCATCCTCCTAGTGTGTCGGACATTTCCATCATTCCGGCATCCTCCTAGTGTGTCGGACATTTCCATCATTTTCGGCATCCTCCCAGTGTGTCGGACATTTCAAACTTTCGGCATCCTCCCAGTGTGTCGGGTTTTCAATTTTCATTTTCCATCAGTGTGTCGGGTTTTCCGAAGTGTTCAACACCTTCTGATCTCGACACTCTCCTCCTTTGAAATTCCTCATGTCGGACCCTGGTTCATCACAAGATAAGACTGAAAAATCAGGGAGGATGAAGTACAAATTTAGGAAGGTGGAGTCTCCCTCCTACATTGATTGTAATTACGACATCCGGGATACAGAGCTCGGAAACATAGATATGGAGGATTTTTGGAATAGGGTCAAGAGCTCTTCCCAGACTCCATGGATGAAATCAATAGTTGGCAGTGGTCTACCTCTTGCAATAGGTTTCCCTATGTCCACTCAGTGCCCCGAGTTCATCTTAGCTTGTGCTTCGAACTATGACTCTGCTTCTCGTTCTATGAAAAATCAGGCGGGAGAAGTTGTAATCAAGTTGGACGGAGGTTACTTCGATGACCTTCTCAAGCTGCCTAATTTTGAGGAATATGGAGATGTGGATCTCAAGTCAGCCCAAAAAGCTTGGGACAATGATCAGGAGGATTGCATCAAGCACGTGAATAAGAAGTTCCTAATCAAAGCCAAACCGGTTGTTTCTAGGTTCCCAAGACTTGTTCCTAGAAGTGATTTCATTCAGGAAATCAATGATATCATTACTCTGTTGAGTCGGGTTTTGGTTTCCCGAATCAAATGTTTTCCAAGGATGGATGTACCAATTCATGATCATTATTAAGAAGAATCAATAGGGAATTGATTGGGGTACTCTTATCAGTAACGAGATAGATTCTCAAATGACAATGTTCTGTCTACGGGAAGTTTTATATGTCCTCGTATGTCACCTATGCGGCGGCATGAGGAACTATCCTGGATTGGACACCAAGGGAACAAGGCAAGTAGTGGACATGTTTATCGGTATTTTCCTCAGCTAACAAGAAAAGGGTCGAAGACCAATTAGAAGGGTAAACGATGCCTTCTTTTACGAGAACATCTGCAGGTTAAACCCCAAACTGAGGAAAATGAGAGTCTCTGATGAGGCATGGGCTGAAGTTTCAAAATGGGGTTGTGTCTTCTTGTAATTTAAGAAGTTCACATATCTTTGAGTAGTCATGTACCAGGGGATCCTTTCCATTTGCCCAGATATCAGGGGACAAACTAATCTTGATGGAGTTGGTCAGGCAATTGTTGGATTTTCACAAATTCCAATAGAGTAAACACAAGGCCGTTGTATCTTTCCCAATTTCTATTGGAAGGTATACTTGTTCAATGGTGGTGAAAGCCAAGAATGTTGTACATGAGCTTCAAGATAAGTTGAAGAAGCACATGAAGCCCCGAGATGGGTTTGATTTTTGAGGAGTCCTTAAGGCATATGGAACTCTGCACCCACACGTGCCAAGCATAGAAGACATCTGGATTGATTTACGTGATGAGGTTGCTATTCGAAGAAAAGATCATAGCAGGTTGACACTTGCAGAAATTCAGACACTTGAGCTCGCTGACATACCAGAAGGTACTGGTGATAATGAAAGTGTTTTGGATCCTTCCTATGATGGATTGAATGAAGATCAATATGTTTTCCCACCTATTGATTGGTCTATCGGTGAAAAAGCCTCCATTACAGATAGATCGGCCCTGATTCTTGCACGCACCAAGGCATGGCTCACCTCTTGGGGAATGAGTTTCAAAGAAGATAATTTTTCAAAGTTGGTTTTGCTGAGAGGCGGGGCCCTCCAAAAAGGAAAAGGACAAAAGCTCTTCTAAGGGACCTATAAAGGTCAAGTTTGTCAAGAAGAGAAGAGAACAAGAAACCTCTTCAATTGTTACTCCAGTTGAAATGGTGAATGTGCAGAATCACCAACACCACCAGAAATAGGAGAAATTTCTTTGGAAAGAGAAGTAAGCCAACCCCTAGTTTCACCATTTGTTGACTGCCCAACTGAAGTGACCTTATCTCTTGCATCCCAGGCTTTGGCGTCAGGATCTGCGCTTCCTCCTTCACAACCACTTCTACCTCCTCTTTCCCCATCTACTTCATCGGTCATGGCCAGCATTTTCTCTGGACTCTCACCCCTCTCTGCTGGGACCAAAGTAACTACCAACATGCCCCCTCTGTGCCTCTTTTCATTGAATCTACTACCACATTGGTAATTGTCCCCACTCCACCAGTGGATCCCTCTCCCCTGAAAGTATGATCCCAACTTCTACAATAATGGAAACTCCCTCTGACACGCCTCAATGGTTACTTGAGAAAACCCGAGGAAAAGGAAGGTGGTTGTACCCATACCAGCCTTTGATTTTAGTTCACTCAAGGCTTCTATTGCTAAATCAGCCAAGAAACCCAAAATAGTTTCAAGGGTTTTAGTGGACGCTTTGGGGCATAAGTTTGCAGAGATCACCACTCCCGTGACTGACAAAACCAAAGAGGACATAACGGCCTCTGACTATCAGATAACCAGGGTGGCTCTAGGAGAAGTGACAACAGAAGGAGCACAACAGGATGCACGAGATGCTATGAACGTGCGTTATGCCAGAAATTGAAGGAAACAAAGGACAACAGAGATGAGCTTAAAGAAAAGGTGGAGCAGTTAACTGAAGTATTACTTAAGCTCTCAAAACCCCTTGAATCCATACCATCTTCCTCTGTCCCTGTCGGATTCGATTTCTCATCAGTGCCTATAATTGAGAAGATTAATGAAAAAGGGAGAGTGGTCGATGAATGGACCCAAAGGCTGCTCCAACAGGGGAAAGAAGTGATTCAAGACACCGTAGAAGTCTATCAATCTTTGGGGAATATACAGAGTGATGGGGAAAAGATGGATGATGATTTCTCCCAAGAAATTGGACACCTTGATTTGACTTTTGAAGCTCTCCAGGTGTTGAAGAAAATTCCATCACGCATCTTGGTAGAAGAAGGTGTCATCCCACATGCGGATAAGCATTTCCAGCTGACCAAAGCCATCAGGTTTAGGGTAAAGATTCTCAATGAAGCTTGCGGTAAATTGAGAGAATCAAGAGATCAATTGATTGATGGCAAAAGTGACCTGGAAGAAGAACTGCTAAAAATTTGTGCAAAAGTGTCAGTTGGAAACTCGGGCATCCTACCAGCTGATGATCTTTTCAAACAAATCCAAGAATCATTCAAGCATGAACCAACTCACGGATTTGGTATTGAAATCATTGACAGGTTTGTAAAGATTGAACATTCTTTGGAGGCCTTGAGAAAACTCAACAAAAGATTGAGAAAGCTTCCGGTAGTGCCAGTGACACTCACGAAACATGTGAAGTCTTGAGTGATCATTCCACTGCGCCTGATGAAAATGAGATGCAAGGTATAATCCGGAAGTTCCAAGAATTTCGGAACAAACAGGCTCGGTTAGAAGAAGAGAAAGATGAGGAAGAAAAAGATGACGATTCAGACTAAGTCTTGATGTAACGTGTCATTTCAATCTTGAAATTGACATGTCTTTTTCATTTCTGTTTCGTCACATAGGAATCATATTTTGACTTGGTCTCCTGTGAGAGTCAAGAAAAATAGGACTCTTGTTAACAAACTATTTTATAGGGTTTGTCCTATTTTCTCTCAACTATTTTTATTATAAATAAGGGATGTACATACATTCCAAAGGGTTGAGATTTTTGGAATATTGAGAACTATTGTGAAGAAGAAAAACTTTGTGTTTTCTTTTAATCATTTGAGGAATAGAAAGTTGATACTATTTTTGCAAACTTTGTGTTGTGAGATGTATTTTTCTTAAGATATTGTTCTTATGTTCGTAATCTTAAGCTATTCTTTGTTTAGCATCTTGATGATCTAATCATTTCAAACATTATATTTGTGATCTAAAGCTCGTATGATTATTTCGTGCTCTGTGTTTACTCGAAAGAAAATACGTTCCTCTCATTTCCTTTCCATTGTGCTTCTTCCATTGTAATAATTTCGACCCAGTCCATTTATAAAAACAACATCTTCACATAGTGTGGATATGGATTTCGGGATTCTATCCCAACCCCAATGGTTAGATTAGTGTGAATATTGTACGCATTGTTTCTATTGTGTTTTAGATTAGTAATAAATCTAAGTGAGAATTAATAAGATGAAAAAATGAGAGGTCAACTCTATTTCATTGTATCTAATCATGAGATTCTAGTGCCAAAACTTTTCATTATAAAGACATGTAAATACGGTCCAAAATTCACAAATAACACATAATCACCCATGACATTATCAACAACCCTTAGAAACTACCATTTGTCAAAGCACTCTCCTTGTTGAGTAGTTTAGACACATTTTAGGTAAAGAAAATTCCATAATCATTTCACATTCTTTCAAGCCAAATTCCAGTCATTGTATCAGGTCTACTATGTAGTCATCATTTAGGTTGAATCATGTTGGTTTTTCCATTGTATATATTTTTAGCATCATCGTTCTAATTTTTATCTCTAGGCTTATTAAAATAACCCATATTAATTTAAATCTATATTATTATATTATACTATCTATATTTATGTATTATGAAATGGGTTATATATGACTACACGTATACCCTTGGTTGTAAATAACTAAAATAAAAATATACTTAAAAATGGTTTCCTCCATAAACATGCTTCCTTGGGAGTGACATGCTACAAATCGTATGATGGTGACATAAGGAATGAGATAAACCCGAGCTATTTCGAAGTTCACACAATGTAATAAAATTCAAAGTTTCATTTATTTCTTAATGGCCTTTACGGTATCTACATGTAGCCACTCTTTATGGAGCTTACAATTATCTCATGGAGACCATACATACTATGGTGTATCTTCTTAAGGACCTAAAATAGACTGGTTTCACTCTCAACTCGGCTCTAATGGACTACAAACTTAGCCACTCTCGGTAGGTTATTTGTGCCTCATATGCACATTCACAACTTCAACTCTTCCTCACTAGTCCGCTTCACAACTTGGTCACCAACCACCTAATCGAGCTAATTCGAGCTCTAGAACAACAACCTCAAAATGGTGAACTTGACCTCATTAAATAGCCATGTCTTTCCACTTATCTCTCATTTAAATTATCCTTTTGTGTGGGCTTTCATTCTACCAACAATATTGCATGGTCAAACAAATTTGAAAATCCATCCTAAAGACCTAGATCACATCATTTCAAGTTTATTGTATTTTTACTATGATATTATTATTTGTGATTTTACCAAATTATACATTTGGTATGAGAGAAAAGGGATCATGTTAGTCATAGTTTGATCATTGTATCGAAAAATCCATGCTCCTTGATTTCTATGTGATGTGAGAATTAATTACATAGGAGATAAACTCACTATATATGTAATCTTCTCTCTTTGTGAATATTAACATCTCAAATTTATTTGTGTTTATTTTGATATTATTGTTTTCACTCGAGATAAAACTCTACATTTGTGTTGGCGAAATAATTTATCACAAGGAAAAATTAGCTGATTTTCACCAACACTTTGGGACTACATCCCTCCTGCTTGGAAAAGGGGAGGCTCCCTTTATTGTATGAAAATAAAACAAAATTTGTGGGTGGCCGAAGCGAGCCGGGATCACACAGAACACTCCATCGAACACGTGGAAAATTCTTGCACCTCGTGCAAGGGAATAATTTTCAAGGATGGTGAGATATTAGGAGTAAGAATTTTGAGGGAGAGGGTTAATCTTGAAAATAGGCTCAAGCATATTTTTATAAGTATTAACTAGATTTCATCCACACACAATTAGAGGAAAACAACTTTGCTAGCTATGGAAAGACAAAATGAATCATGAACATAAAATTCATTCATCCATTCATCAAAAGATTTTACACCCTTCTTGGTTATGCAAAATTGACACATTTAGATTGAGAGAGAGATGCTTGTTTATTTGTAGTGCACTTTTTATCTACCTAAAGACTCACAAATGGAAACCCTTTGAAATGAGGAAGTCATACGATATATAGTTTTTAAACTACTCTTTTCCTACCCCCCATAGGACTTTTTGCTAACCTTTACAACATGTGACCTTTCGTATTCCTAGGAAAGAAATTGAGTCCCTTTTTTATTAATTGGAGGAAACTCATTACAAAGTATAACTATAGATCACATTTTAATGAATAAGACAAAATTGAAAAGTAAATCCCCTAACAAAGAAATATAACATGAGAGAAGAAAGGAAAGGGGTGGGAAAAGAGAAGATGGGAGATAAACACTTTGAAGAAAATGATGCATTTGCTGATGAAGACTCATTTGGTGACGAAATCTTGGAGAGTACTTATGGAAAGATCTTAATTCCCTTGAAATCCTTACTAAACTGAGCCAGTGTAGTCGTAACATTCTTAGCTTGAGGAATGTGTACAAAAATTAAATCCTTGAGCCAATTCTCGAAGGTGGCATTGATACTTTTGCATTTTGTGAACCATGCTTGATGCTCCTTTATAGTGTTGGAGATAACACTCTGATCTCTACAAGATATTTCAACGTGTCTTCATTGAAGGAAAATGGATCTCCAACCTCTTTCTTAACCAACTCTTCAAATGGTTTCACAAGATCATTCACTGAAGTGTTTTCATTCACCGCAAGTACCCCAAGTTTCTATACTTCCACATTGATATCTTCCTACATTTTTTGAAGTGAGCTCATCGCATGAGTCCAACTCATTGAGAGCATGATTCAACATCTCATATCGAGTAACAAGAGTTCTTAACCAAATTGGAGACAGGTCTTCCGATGCAGAGTTGAGCAAGTTTCAACCCACTAGTATGGAAGAGTTGATTTTTTGTTTCTATCACTAGTAGAAACACCCGATCCCAATGCTAATTTTATTTCTCAATTTCATCCCTAATATTTTTTACCTTTGCAGAAGTTACAATCATGTATTCAAAAAATGATAGAATTTTTTGAAGAAAGGTCCTACCTTTCTCAAGAATCTTGCTCACCCATTTGTCGTTGGACGTGCCTTACATTGTGAAGCATTGCATTGCATCCTCCGATAGATTCGGATCAAACCCGATAATGAGAGTAATTTCTTTAGCCGGGAGAGATGGGATAACATTTGGATCCATGAAGGTTTTCACATACAAAGAGAGAGTTCTTACGTGATCTTCTAGCTATTTAATTTTATCCTTATACTGCTCATTTCTTGTAAGAAGGCGAGTGGAAGATTATTTGAATAGATGGGCATATCATTCATGCATTATTGGACCCAGAGGAATGGTGCTCATTTTATAGTCAGCCAAGATCATCTCACCAATAAGCTTGACTACCTTCTCTTGAAATACTACCACGTACTAATTTCTCGAAGCACCACTAAAGAAGCGAGGAAACAACTTGAGATTTCTTACCTTTATTCATTTTCACCATCATGGATATGGCTTGAAAATTAAGAACTACCACTTATTGAAATGTGTGGGTATCTCCTCTGATCCTCTCTTTCACCCATGGGAATATTCCAATTGTTTTAGGATCAACATTGGGCATCATTTCTATTTCCGGATCCAAGTGAGAGGTGCATCTTGCATTTGGTTGAGTTGGTGTAGATTACGAGGGGAGATGCTTAGAGACTCGCTAAGGGATAGATGGATGAGATATATCAATTTATCCTCATTATAAAACTTATACAAGATCTTGGATTTATTTTCTTTTGTGTAGCCTCCTGTAGTGTGGGACCTCGATTCTATCGACTTCATTTTTATGAGCCCTTCCAAATGAGTAGAGCTTAAAGTCTTATTTGTTGATTTTGAAGTGGATAGGTGAGATGTTTTCCTTATGAGATTATGGAGACCTCTTGATTTAATGAGGGCATCCTTATTATTCTTGAACCATTCCTTAGATATCTGGATTACTAATTTAGTTCGTTCATTGATATCTCTTGATTCTTGAGTGCTCCATGAGACCGTAGTAGAAGTAAGGCCGTCATTTCTTGATACTTAGGATAATACAATTTAGTTCATCAAATTTGAACTTTATCATATGTCCAATAGTAATTATCATGTGATCATGCTCCCTAACCTCAAAATCATCCGAGAAATTCACCCAATAATCTTTAATTTGTGGAACATGATGCAAATCAAGAAGATTGAAGGTTTCAGGTTGCTCCAAATGTCAAAATATTCCTTTGGTGTGTATGAGTAGAGGTCCAAAGGAGTACATGAATATTTCAATTTTGAGGCATCATTAGCGTTATTATAGGAGAATATTTTAAGAAAGATAGGAAATGACACACTTTTATTCTAGTGATTCTTGAGCTTTCCGTTGATGTGGGTGAGATGCATGCATAACTCGAACATCACGATCTTATCACTGAGGTACCTTGGAAGCTTGCATGGAGTGAGATCAAACCCAAATACTTTGATGTATGAGAAGGTTGAGAACTAAGTGAAGAAGGACCCATATCTCTTGACCAAAGTGACAACTTGAGAAGATAGTCTCAATTTAGAATTTACTTCTAACAATCATATGAAAAACATAGTGAATGCATCATTCACTCTTGCAAAATGGTGGTTTCTCTCCTTTAGGGTCAGTTGTGGATACTTTTCATAGGCGGGGGATTTTGAGAAATGTTCTAAGTAAGGACTAGGCTTCTAAATGGCCTTGTACTTAGAAGAGCATAGAAAAGGTAGGATGTCATCGAAAACTTTTTGGTAACCGACAATTGAAGAAATTGTTGATGGATGTTGTCATTGATTATCTATCCCCAGTCAATCATTTGTTTACCCTCAATGATAATAAGGATGAACTATTCCATCCAATCTTGAAAATACTTTGTGGTCTCTTCTCTTATTACCTTTCTTAGTAGGATGATTGTATTTGGATATCCTTCGTAAAACTTACTTGTGGACAACGCTTTTGACATACGAGAAGGATTTCTCCCATGTTTCAACCATGATACCAAAGCAAGAAATTGGAGATAGGACTATGTTTTCAACCATTTTCCAGATGAAAAATCCTTCATGATGATGACCATGTCATTCCATTTTGGGATTTGCATACATTGTGAAATTCCCTTTGGAGTGAGTACTACAAGTATTGAGTTGTCATTTTCCCTTATGATTTTTTTCAAATCATAGAGATGAGAACATGTGAGTACCAATTCCATAATCTAGATATAAATTGGGTGACCACCTAGAACATACAATCCACTCACAAACACCTAGTCTTCCACTAGTTCCATGGGGCCTCCGAGCATTCGGTTCTTCAGATCTTCGAAGTCCATATGAGCAACATCGTTGTTCTTGGATATTATGATACTAGGGCTAAAACATGATCTAAACCAAAAAAATTGAACTTCATATTAGCAAAAATCATCGGGATGGGAGAAAATTAACATAATAATAACTTTCAAGAATCGAATCAAAAAAATTCCATTTTTAGTTAGGGTTTAAGAGTGCTATTTTGGGAAAATGTGTTTTTTTAATCAATTTTAGTTTTCTTAAACCCCTAACATGCTAAAAATACTTTCATTGATGTTTCTTTGTTGATTTTTGAAATTTTCTATTTTTGGAAAGAGTTTTTTTGCTTTTTCAGAAAACTACTTTTTTCTCAAATTGCCTATTTTTCCTAATTTGTCATCTTCATTGTTTTTCGAATGCACTGATATGAGAGAAATTAATCTTTTGAAAATTTGATATTTTTAGTAAGTAGAAGCACTTGATACTTGATATGTTTAGAATTAACATTTATCCATGTTTGTTTTGCAACGAAAATTTCCTCATTGGATTGGACTCGTCTCTCAGGATCCTATGCTCAAAATTTCACTATGATCTGTTTGTTAGAATTATGGAAATTAAAAAATAAGATTATATGGAAAATTATTAGGTTTTTTCCATTAAAAATATACGACATCATCCACCTTGCAGTAAGTGTCTTCTTGAAGGTGCCCGGAATGAGAAATCGTTGAGAAAATTTCAATGGATTCCACTTGAGGTTTGAAAGTTATGAATTCTTTTTCGTTTTTGTGTTTAGGGCTGCCCTGTAATGATTTTTACAACATACCGGGTGTTTTTCCAGGTATTTAGAGGTTTTTAATCATCAATAATGGCTTTTGTGGTCAAAATAATGAATAAATGAGGTTAGTGGTACTTATTTTGAGTTTTTCAAACTTAAACAGTTGTTTTTAGTTAACGGATGGAATAGTAGCACATAGTTTAAAATTCGGGTTTTTACTCCTTGAATTGGGAAAATTTTTTGTTTCCCAATGTCCCCTTGGTAATTTTGAAATGGGGAAATAAAATTCACCCTCACCTAGTCTTTCCACTTGTCACCACAAGATGTAAAGTTGAGGATATGGAGAAAACAAACATATAGCACCCGGGGGGCTACAAGTGAGGTCATATGAGGAACCTTAAAAGGGGATATAGAGGATAAAAATTTTATTTCCCCTATATCCCATTGGGAATGGGTATAAGGGGGGAAGAAAAATGTGCCCTCACATGGTCTTGACAAGTGGTGACACAACATGCGATGAGGGGGGGATGGGGAAAATCTAGACAAGCACCGAGGAGCTTGAAAATGGTCACATGCAAAACCAGAGGGGCTGTAAGAGAGGGGAATTGTTTTGTGTCCAATTGGGAAGGGGGATAAGAGGTACAAGAAAATTTTCCCTCACCCTATGTTTCCAAGTGTCGCCTTCACATTGTGAGATGGTGGAGTGAGATATGTTAGATAAGCTCTCCTGAGTTCTTTTCTTGGTCATGCAGAGATTCGAAGGAAGGGTTGAGAAGGGGTGAATTTTTGTGTCAATTTTTTCCCCTTGGGAATGGGGAGAAGAGGGACACATAAATGTATCCTCACCAAGAGGTGACAAGTGTCCCCTCTAAAAAATGGCTAAGTGTGAAACGTACCTCACGAGAGAGAGAACTTGAAGACGTGATTGTTAGAGCTCCAAGAGGTATTTTTGATGAAGTATTATATGATTTTAAATCCAAATAGCATTAAAAGAAAATTTAAATGGGTATAAGACCTCAATAAGGCTTGCATAATAAAAATTTATCCCTTTTATCTTTGGGACAACAAGGTGAGTTTCACAAACCGAGTTTGTCATGAGAATTCATTAGGTGTTGTGAAAGATTTTATGATTCCATCATGTAGAGGGTTCCTTAATATTTCCAATTACTATTTTTTCTCTCTCTAATTAATTATGAAAATCCTATAATCCTCTATAGAAGATCAAGTACTAGTTTTGACTTCATGCTCCTTACCCTTGAAAAACCTGCTTTCACTGCAACTATTCCCAAACCTTAAAAAATTCTCAAAATATTCCTAAATCAGCTCCATTACTTTCAAAATATCCAATACCACCTCTCGAATGATTTCAGGATTTCAGATCAGTCCTAGAGGATGCACACATGTCCTGAAAAGGCCAAAAATAGTCTTTATAGGCTTACCAGAAGATTTTACCTTTGAAAGCACTTCACCGAATGATCCTGTCACAATATTTTAAAAAGTAGGGAAAGTTTGTACCACACATTATGAGGACCTGAAATGCGGGATGGACATGATACAAAGGGTGGATTGATCTCGGAGAGGGGTTCAAGAGGGATTTTAGGAAAGTTTTTGACACTTGGTTGTCATGGTTTTGGTTTGAATTTTAAGCTTTGTAAAAACACATGAAAAAATTGGTATTAGATAAAGGGATCATGTTAATCATATTTTGATCATTGTAACGATAAATCCATGCTCATTCATTTCCCTATGATGTGAGAATTATTTTCATAGCGGAGGATATCCAAATTAGAATCTTGTGTTAACCTTACCATACCATGAGCCATTCTTTGTATGTAGTTTCATGAAAATTACTATTTATTCATGGGAGTTAAGGTTTTAAATAAATATTGGGTGTTTTGTGTATAGTTACGCATGTGTAGGGTGAATCCCTTTATAATATTATTGTTCATTGGTGTAGTTCTCGTATACATCTACATAATAGTCAATTCATTCATCCCTTTTTTGAAAAATGAAGTTAATTCTCCTCCACGTATGATTACTCATATACAACTATAAGCATTAGGATTTTGTTCGCATTTCTACATCAAGCCATTGAATATATCCATGCTTGTCAAGTATTCTTCTTGGTGTCAACAACCTATAACTATATATTGCAAGAGTTTTACAACATTTATGACTCATCCACTTACATACTCGAGTTTGAAATAGACTTATTCTACACACCAAAGTCTAAATTGGTAGATTTGGGCCTAAGATTTAGAGCCAAAAGTATGTAGATGGTTCATAGCTGAAATCCATTGATAATTCAATTAAATTTTGATATTTTTGACCGTATGAATTATTTCATGTATCTACCATTCACTTCTAAGATTTTTCATTGTATTTTCTCAATATTCTCATACATTTGAAGCACCATTGTGTTGTGGATGTTATCACCAAAAACAAAACCCTCTAGTTTTGATCATGAATATGTGAATGTTGACTAGAAAAATATTGCCAAAGTGTTAGAGGTGCATAAGTACTTGGCATGTAGGAAGCGGGCGTGTAGGTGCACACAAAAGATCAACGGATAAAGGGTGCACCAAGGAAAGACAGACTTCGAGACTTAGCCATTTTTACATGCATGGGCTAAGAATGGATTGAGTACTAAACATGCTTTGGATAGAGATAAAAGAATTAGAGGACATGCCAAGATATTTGGGAACAATTGAAAGATCAAGTGTCATGCATAATTAGAGATAATAATAGGATTAGATCTAGAGTTATTTATAGGTAATCTATTATTAGTGAATCTTGCATGCTTCTGTAGTTGTTTTTTTAGCGGTGCATGATTATTATTAGCATGCAATATATTTTGAGAGTGCATGAGTAGTGAAGGGAAAGTCCCCACTACCTATATATATGTATTGATTTGCAGTTTTGGGATCATGAGCTACTGCTAGATTGAGGAAAAGTTATGTTGTTGGTGTAATTGTGCACATGACTTTGTGATGATACTTGTAATGTATTTAGCTATTATGTTTTGATGAATTAATATAATGGATCTTTATGGATGGATATTGATTGTTGATGTCTCTATTATTGGTTATTACATGGTAAATCTGATATTGATCCTTGTTTGATTCATTATGCACTATGGTTGTGATCTAGTTCATGTTATACTTTACCTTTAATTATTTGCTATGTGTATGGAATACTTGTGTGATCATGCTAACACCTTGACAAAGTTGGTATTAACCTAGTACCTTTGTGCACTTTGGGTGATGGGCCAATGTGTTTAGGGTTTTAGTAAGAAAAAAATACTATGTTTTGTTTTTCGTTGTCGGGACCTCTTTTCAAGATTTTGCAAGGATGTTGCATGATGAAGACATATCAGTTGACTTTGGACAACATTGAGAGTTGGGTTGTGGATTTGGAAGACCAGTTTGCTCACAGATATAATATTGGACCTGATTTTGATGCTCACATGTGGGTTGAAGAACATCTATATCATGAAATCTATGAGACATTCTTTTGTTATTTTCCTATAGAGTTGTACGAGTGGCTAGTAACATATGCATCGAAGTGGAATTGGAGGTATAAAACAATTGTTTGGACACAAGAAGATTACCAAGCTTTGTATGATGCCAATTTGACTTGGACATGTGTTGTAGATCATTGGTGGAGTGGTGTTTTGCATAGTTACATATTGGAGTACATTGTTTCAACTTATTCATGTCCAGAGGTTGTTGAGTTTCAGTTCTTGTGTGAACCCAAAGGATCTTATTTGCACGTTATCCCTTTAGCGATTAAGATCTTGATTGTAACTTTGGATTTGGAAGAACAACCTATGGCTAGATAAACCCCACCAAACATGGGGAAGGAGTAGGTGTGGTGAAATATGGTAGACCTTGTGGCATAAAGGAAGAGAGAATAAAGGTGACTTAAGTATAATGAGGCGTGAGAGAGGGAATTGGAAAAGAAGTATGATATTGAGGATTCTATGGAATTGCGGAGGATGATGTCTCGTGAATGATTTGAGGCTCATGTGGAAGATGTGGAGCTAGAGAATTAATCTCACCCCCGCTTAGGAAATCACGAACATAATCCCCTTGACTTTAGATGAGAGCACATCTGATGAAGAAAGATTAAGGACCACGGTGTGCATATGATCCCACACAGCACCTTGCCCTTGCGCTTGATGTTCCAATCCCTGAAGGAGTTATTGAGAAACAAGCTAGTGTTAGTGATAGAGTAGTGGCACATAGATTTCATTTTCCATTGAATATAGAAGTTCATCAGATAACACATTCAACCATGGCTGCGTAAACATCTTCCTTGTTTGGTGGTATATTTCTTTGGTACATCATCGGACGATGAGCATGGGCATGTAGAATGTTTCTAATACATCTGGGAGTAGCAAAAATTTGAAAACTATGGGAGTTCAATTTATTACAATAGTTGGAACACAAAGTAGCTTATCCTCTACTCTATCACCTGCTACAGAATGTGGATCAAGAGGATAAGGATGTTCATGATCTATTGGATCTAGTGGTTTTGGAGGTGAAGGGAATACTAGAGGTAATACATGTTCTGGATCTAGTGGGTATGGTCCACACTAGCCAAAACAATTCTATTACGAGATGTCTCTTCACTTACGCAAGTAAAGAGGTATTGAGGATGCATCTGAGCATGTGCACATGTGTGAGATATTATGATGCGTTAAGGGGATCACAAATCTTGAGTGTAAGGCAAGCTAGTTTACTACTACTTTGTAAGGGCGTGCACATGGTATAGGAAGTATGATCCGAACCAGGATTTTGTAGACTACAACACACTACGTGATGATTTTTGGTAGAGTTTCATATACCGAGTTTGAACATAAAAGAATCAACACGCTGAATGAGATTAAGCAGGCATGATTAAGAGCATAAGGGATTATGATGCCTATTTTAAAACTTTTCTATCAAATTTGTCTTATGGTATTCACCCTAGCCAATGTTGTCACCAAATCACTGCACTCTTTGAATGTCCAAACTATAAGCAGGACATTCATTGTGTTCAGACACATGGGATCACCTCTCAAGCTATGGGACTTGGGCTTGAGGTGAACCTCCGGAGAAGGTGACTTCCTTTTCCTAAACTAAGGGTTGTACTACTCCTAGTGTAATAAAATGATTATCCAATCCTATACTAACATTGACATGGGTGTTAAGGAAAGAGGTTTACAAAAAGGAAACTATACTAGGGATGGTGATGCACCGAATAAAAGGATATTTTAAATCTCAGGAAGGGTTAATGTGAGTAGGATGTAAACACCGTTAGTCACCTTCACCTATTGCAACTTAGAAAGGGCACAAAATACCACAGACCAAAAGCATGTGTTCCTTTGTTAAACTAGAAGTATACATAATAGAGAGATCAAATTTGATTGAACACACAATTAACTAATCATGAGGATAGAACACATGCACATGTCAAACATCCATTTCACTTATTACAAGCTAATGATAATGCAACTTTTAACAATAGAAGGAAAACAATATTTCCACAACTGACATAAAAGATGGTTACATTACTTCCTCATAACATAAAATAGATAATCTGAAATAAAGGTAAGCTAACCACTTACACTAAGGAATTATGCATTCACAAAGCATATATTGATCAACCATCTAACACAATAAATCAGGTTCTTCAAGGAAAGATATCACTTTGAATATAATTAAAAGGTTAAAAATATCTGAAGCACTCTTCCAAGCTTGAAGAGAAACTTCACCAAAATGATCTATCTATCCCTAAATGACTCCATACACCTAACTATTTATAAGTTCTTTAGGTTGAGCCATTATAGTTGGGCCTTCAACTAACATTTTACTAAAAATAGAAATGTCATTAATTCAAGGGAACATGCTCCCATGAAAATAGAAAATTTTTTGTAAGGGTTTGACTCAGTCAACCCTGCAACTTTGACCGATCTAGAGCTTGGATCTATCCTTTCATGGTCACTCAGCTTTGGCCTAGTTCTACAATGCCTTCTTCTTCTGTAGGTTTTTGTTGTGTTTCCTCCCACACAGCCATTCGATGTTTATATTCGATGAAGTGCTTAATGATTCCTTGAATTTCCTCATCCCTTGGCCCACATGCATAGTGACCCAAAAATTCACACTCAAATAGCATAGTAAAATACAGGATAACTTTTTTTTTTTTTGACATATAACACGACACAACATGCCACCACCAAGGTCACAACTAACTCCGTGGATAACTCAATACAAGGATGACCACAAAGGTAGCACGGAAATGTTCACACCCACCAAGGATGGTTCACTTTTCTATTTGACAAGACAACATAAGAAACCACCACATAACACACCTACAGATAGGGCAAGCCACAATGAGAAAATTATTGATGGTTATTTATTTTTATGTAACCTCTTTCGATCCTTAACTTCAATTTTCTAAGACTCTAGATATGATTTGTACAATACTTCTTACAACGCTAAGTTCTTACTTTTACTCAAGAGAAATTTTTCTAAATGGCCTTTATTTGCTTAATTTGTTTATCAAGAAAAAGGAGTAATTTAATTCCACAAGGCCATCTATTCACCACTAACGCTAACTCAAGAAAAAGAGTAATTTAATTCCACAAGGCCATCCCACTAACGACAACATGGTTTGCCCAAGACAACATTCAAGTTCAACACTTAAGAGAAGAAATACAAGGTGCCTTGGAAAAAGGTTAGAGGGAGAAGGTCGAGTTGAAACATCTTTAGGACCTCATTAGTTATTGCCAATATTTAATTGAAGCTAGAGATCTTAACCAGAATTATCAACGATTTTACTTAGGCTTCGCTAAATGAGTATAACCAAAGAGAAGAATTTACCTTCCAAATGGCAGTGAGATAGATTGTGAGATCTCCAATTTGTTTTCTCTGGCTTATTAAATCTTATCATCTTCTAACAACTAACAATTCATTTCACCTTAGGATCATTTTACAAATTTCACCATAAAAGGGATAATGTTCACTAGAGGAGCTAGGGTTATCATGTTATATAATTTTACTTGCAATGATAGTCTCACCTTTGATTACTTAAAGAATTACTTGCTCTCAAGTTGGTGACCCCTACGTTACTTTATTTGAATACAACTTTTAGTTTAACTTCCAGAAGTATTAAACAATCCCATGTTAGTTTACTTATGACACATTATTACTAAGTCATAGCAAGGTTTAACTCAACATTTATTCTCAAGGGCAAAGTTGTAGCAACACTCATTTACAAGAACAAAACAAGGTTACATCAACTCTTAAAATATTGATACTCCAACAAAGTCACTCAACAACAGTAACCAAATTTTCTTATAATTTCAATGATAGTCAAACAATACAAGGTTTCCAAAGTTCAGATGACAAAGTCCACAATACATTATACTAAGACATTGATCCTCTTCTAAACTTTCCACTGGACGTTATCAATAGTTGAACAACGTAAAAAGGTTTTGAGAAAAAGAACTTCTCAACTGAGGTTGATGAAAAAAATCTACAAGTCTATCCCTCATCTACTCGCAAAATCCATCTGCAACAAATTTTCTACAAGAGTCAGTTCATGAGAACTGAGCAAGATAAGGCTACACAAAACCACCATAACTGTTATCTAACAATACCATGAAAGGAAGCACTTTATTACAAGAATTTGGGTCAAACCTCTAAACACTATCAACACTTCAAGTTATAATAAGTTTCCACCATGCCAATCAAGGAAGAAGACCATGTACTTCAGTTAGGAGTAAAAACAATGAAAGTATAACAATCGAATGAGAATGGCCCTTGGCCCTATAAGGAGAAAATAACCAATATAACAAAAATAAACAGGATTCTCATCAAGTAAATAATTAAATAACAATCACAAGATTGAGAGTTGATATATAGGCCAACCATCTAGAAATTTTTTTAAAGGTACCGAACGCATAGGCTAAAATATTATATTTCTAAAAGAACAAGAGTTGATCGGCCCAAGAAGGGGTAACCACGGGTTTCAAGAATTAACACAAAAAGCCATGTATAAATGAGTTTCAAACCTGAAATCACATAGAGTATCCACACAACATAAGTTTTGAAGCATAGGCAAAGTAAACTAGTTTTGACCATTAACTCCAAGAGATTTCCCAATCATTCAAGAAGGCCAATGCCTTGTAGGCTAGAAGCAAACACGCGAGAGAAGAAGGGAGTTCGGAAAACAAGAGTATACGAAAATGTCATCAACAAAATTTTATAACCCTAAAGATTTACAAACCTCCACATCAATTTTAAAGTTCGGTTAATTTAAAATAAATTTCCTATTTCCCAAAACAACAATATTTTTAAGGCAACCCTTGGTAACATAAACAACCGTTCAAACAAAGGTACAACATAAACTACTAAGTTTCATTATCAAAACAACTCCTTCTGCTATAACTCCATCATACTATCGATTGCAAGAAAGTTTTTCCCAAGGTTAACAACGTTCAAGACAATTTTCATCACAAAACATTAAGGTACATATGTGCATATAAACTGTCCAATCCTAATTAACAACACATTCATAATAAATGGGAGGAAACACAAGTTAGAAGACTAGATTATTTCACCAACAATCTTCCGAGAGGGAAAAGACCAAAATAATTCTAGAAATAGTGGGGGTACTAGATTTGCACAATTAAGACCTCGAACTTAGCTAATTAAAAAAAAACTAGTTACGATTCAAGTTGAAGGGGGCAGTCAAAGTACCTCCTAAGAATGGCTATAAAACCTAGAACAAGGTGAAGCTACGTAGGAGTCTAAACACGTGAGGTTGAAACACGTTGCACACAAACTTATTCATTCTAAAAGTTTTAACACCGAATCTCTAACCTGAAATAGTCCAAGCGTTGATTACACTAATCCTACAACCTTTCTTTTTCTCGATGCCAAAAGGGTTATCAAGTGGGCTTGAGAGATCATTAACAATATATGTCAAAAGACAAAGAAGGACAAACCTGGTTGATAGGAAGGAACTTCATAGTTATTGCACGCTTACTTTAACGACTGCTAAAAACTAGCTGGAACAACATAATAACTTGAAACTCTATCGTAGAGAAGAGTAATATATATATATAAAGGAAGATCGATCACTCGAGCAAGAAAAACATACACCCAAAGGAGAGAACACATGCATGCTTTCCACTAACATACATGCAATGATAACAGCTAAAACAAGAAGAAAGCAAGTAGAAAGGAGAGACCTACTGAAAAGAAGTTCAAAAGACAACCAATTCAAGGAAATGGTGGTTCGATTTCATGATAAAATAAATATAGCAAGAAAAGAGAAAAGTGTAGAGTTATCTTGCCTGCTCCTCCAGCTTCGACGAGGCATCCAAACTCCCCAAGGTCCAGCAACAACAACCCTCTAGTTGAATCTTCGTCCGCAGCATGCGAGGCACCAACATTCCTCTCAAACCCGAACTCCACTGGACACCTCTTCTTACAATCTTGCCATTTCTGGATTCAGATGGACAAAACCATCATTATGGTTGTCTCAGGATGCGAGAAGACACAAGGATAAAAATGATATACACTCATCTTTGAGTGTTGGGTTTTTTTTTTTTTTTTTTTTCTTGATACCCTTTTTTCCACAAGCCTTTAGCTAGGTCCAACAATCCGGTTCATAAAAATCTCACCTGCCATAAGAGTTTCACTTGACCAGGCACTTGAATGGAATGTGTTAATTTCACTTTCACTATTATTTATAACATCCTTACATCTTCCATGTTATACTCTACCCATTTTGCACAAGCTTTAAGATCATGACTTGACTAATGAAGATAAGATCATCTTTATTCCTCTAGAATCTCTACTACCTTGCATGACAAAACATGATTATTTTTGCTTTTGAAGCAAGGCAAGGAACGTGCATTCCAATTTCCAACATTATTTTTCATAGGCTCGAAATTATATTCCAGTGCAACGTCATTTAAATAGATACAGGACTAAGAGAGGCAAGCATTCCTCAAACTTACCAAAATTTTTCCCTACCTAGATCACACCTCTTGTTCCTTTAAGATTAACAGCAATTTCTTCAACCACTAGAGAGAATTGTTCCTCTACTTCAGCTAGAGTATATTTCCACCGAGCCAAACAAGGCTCCACACTTGGAGCTCTCCACGTGGCCAGCAAGGAAAGGTTCCCCAGGTTCTGCGCACTCATAAATCTTCCCCCCCATCTTCCCAATGTCCATCTAGCACCAGTGCATGAGCAGTTTTGGCATGCGCGGTGGGAAGATGAATAAAACAAAAGAAAAATGAACAAGACAAAGGGCAGGCACGCAAAAAAAGGAGAGAGAATTTTTCCAACGTTTTTCACCATTCCACAAGTAGTCCCCCAAGAAGATCCCACGCCGCCAGAGCAGGAAGTTACAGGTTTATAAAAAGAGAGAAGTGAGGCCAACAAAGTTAGGGCCAGTTGGAGATGGCCACGTAACAAGGAAGGAAGAACAAATCTAAGCAGAAAGATACACACAACCCAACAAAGTGCGGCCAGGAGGGAAAAAACATCTCACTCCAGCCAAGGGTCAAATCATGATCCAAATAAAGCTGACAAGGAGACAAATAGGCGGCCCAAAGTAAATTTACACTTCCTCCACCAACAAGTCAGGCAAAATTACATATCCACAAAATGAAATAAATTTAATTGGTCACAATTTCATTTTAAAATTTGGTTAGATCGACAAAATTGATGGCAGTATACAACTGCCAAGTCTAGGGAACCGAAAAATTCACATATTTTAGTTAATAATAATTCTTAATAATTGAAAATGTGCAATCCTATTGGTCAGCCTATTTATCCGACAATATACATAATACATTTACGTGAACAAAACATCTTTTATTTATCTCTGCAAAGAAATCCATGTCTCTCGCCAAGTATGAGGATAAATTGATAATAAAAATTTACCAGTTGGTGGATGAGAAACATCAAATAAACAATAACTCGCAATAAGGCATGCGCATGGCCCGAAAAGGCTTAATTAATTCAAAAATGAAATTTTATCATCTATATACACATAAGAATATAACTGATACCCGTTCCTTTACTATTCATTATTATTATGTTTTAAAATGTCGTGACACCTAAACGGGGTTTGAAAAAAAAAACGTTTAGGACCTAACACGATAGACAAAAAAAAAATAAAAATAATTTAATCGAGGGGTCGAGCATGAGAGTGATCAATACTACGGAAAAATATCTTGCAGGCAATTAACAACAATCAACAGGAGGTTCGATAAAGCAAGAACAAGGTTTTCCTTTAATAGGATAATCACGAGGGACGCTGCGGGGCCAACAACCAAAACCATCGACACCGACGCAAGCAAGCTCAACAAGATGAAGACACCAACGTTTCAAAGGAAACACAACGACATTCAGCCCTTAGAAGCACGGTCGTCACAGAATAACAGAGCAATGATGAATGGGGCATTACATTCTCCTCCCCTTAAGAAAGCATCGTCCTCGATGCGACATAACATAATGAAAAAAATAAATAGTATGCAACAACAAAAATAAATAAATAAATAAATATTCAATATGGGTGCAGTTACGTTCTAAGGTTACGATTTCAGAGGCACAAGCACGGCCACGGGGTGGCCTTAGGAACATTTGGTAGAAATTTTAACTTCCAAGGTTCTGTGAAGATTGGCAGTTCCCTCTTATTCATTATTTCATTAGTCTCTTTCCGTTAACATTATTTTTAGTTTAATTTCTGTAAAATTTTCATTGAAGAGTTTTAGTTTATTCCTTATTGTGGGTGCCCCAACATGAACTGCTACACAATCACCCTATCGGGGTCAGACAAGACACTACAGATTAACAAACACATAAGTATATACTTCATGACTGTATTACACCACAAAAGATTACTCAAATATGGAAGGGAATAGGCACGGTCCACATAACATAGTACTTGTCACACTATTATGACTGACAAATAGAATACTTGAGCAAGGTGTACTACGACAACCAGACATTTCCTCAATTCCACAGATGAAAAATTCACATAACTCCGAACAAAAGCTACAGGTACATAGGGTACACCTGGGAGCCACAACCATAACCAACTCTTATGAGCACACATACATCATAACACTACCCGAAGCATCAGAAAATAACCACCTACTCCCAAGTATTACAAAGCAACTCCATATAACTCCCAAAGAGAAGAAACATAGTGCCAAAACCAAGTCGGGTCACTCAACCATAGAGCCCCATCAAGAATATCAGGTCACTCAACCATAGAGTGTCATAAAGAATATCAAGTCACTCAACCATAGAGGCCCGTCTCCTTTCTCCTTTTAATGAGGCCGGGTCACCCTATGGCCCGGGCACATAGAGCCCCATCACCCCCAACCCAAGTGACATAATAACTCGTGGTCCAACAACCCGCTAGTTATCTATAACTCCTTGGGGGCATACCCCCATACAACGAAGTGGGTCCATGGGCCCAACCATTCCATGGTGCATCCCATGACCCTATTCCACACATCACGACAATAGAACCAGCATAACAATCCGATCAAAATGCCAAGTGGCAAAGTACAAGCCTTGGGCAAGGTGGTAACATCTTTAAAATTTAAAAGAAGATTCAAAACCAAGAAAACAACTGACCAAATGGCCTTAGTTAGTGCAAAAATCGAGTGTTAGTACCACAAACCAAAGAAATGCCCAAAATGTAAAGCATGGCAATCAAGAAAATGGCTGGTCCTTGCAAAAGTAAAGTAAAAAGGTTCAATTTATGAATAAAATACACATATAAGAATAACACATTACTATGACTACGTGGCCTTATCTGGCCACCAAAGGGGTACTCAACGAGTTGCTAGCACTCGGAACATCGAGCCTCAGCTCGTAAAAAATACATATCAATAATACAACTGTCATCATCACAATCTGAATCATCTCACCACAACTTCAACAAGGCTCAACATAGTCAAAATCACATAGGTAGAGTCCATACGACAACCATATCGGGAGAGAGAAAGAAAGTACATGTCACCATCTACTGAGCCTAAGGTGTCCGCGAAACACAATATGCATGACACCCGTTGAGCAAGTGCCACACATACCAAATGAACAAAAGTGGGTTTTCAGCCTATGTAAGGCTCCACTTCCTATCTCGTACTGACTCGAGTGACTGGTCAATGGTACACATTTTCTCACTCCAAACATACACAATTTACCGATTTCCCTCAGGGTCGGTTAGTGTAAGGTTCACAACATAACATATAACTACATCACTAACACCATGGTGGTACACACATAGCTACCATAACGTCTCACGTATGGTATGTATACAGGGTAGATCACAATCATACATTCACAGGGCGTAATACATCACTTTACCACATTCTGCACCCAAAGTGCAATCACTATACGATAGGGTTCATACACTCACCGTATGACCCTAAATCATGACATGAATCATTACATATCACACAAATCATACATATGATGGACATAGTAACATCACAACATAACATTCATTTGCTACATACAAGGTGATACACACATTTCTTCAAAACATGGTAAAACATCATGATACAACTTAATTCACTTTACATCAATCCAGTCATACACATATCGACACACCCACATATCACAATATGCCACAATGCTCCAACACCCCGTCATCCACATTAGAATACTTTTCACACATCACAAGCAAGTAATTCACACGTGAACTCTTCATAGAATCCACAAGAAGGAGAGAGAACACTCCCATCCTCAAAGCACATCAACATGATAACAAATACGCACTAAGTGACATACACATCATGTGCATTCACAATATCACAATTACAACATGGATCACATCACGCTTAAAGCACATTACTCTTCCAATATCAACCACCATCATGTAATACCATCACCATCATCACTCCAATCTGGCCCATAGGTTCGAGAGCATGAACCTTCGCTCTGATACCAAATGTAACGACCCAAAAATTCACACACAAACAACACAGTAAAATACATGATAACTTTTTTTTTTTTTTTTTTTTTGACACATAACACGACACAACATGCCACCACCAAGGTCACAACTAACTCCGTGGATAACTCAATACAAGGATGACCACAAAGGTAGCATGGAAATGTTCACACCCACCAAGGATGGTTCACTTTTCTATTTGACAAGACAACATAAGAAACCACCACATAACACACCTACAGATAGGGCAAGCCACAATGAGAAAATTATTGAAGGTTATTTATTTTTATAAAACCTCTTTCGATCCTTAACTTCAGTTTTCTAAGACTCTAGATATGATTCGTACAATACCTCTTACAACGCTAAGTTCTTACTTTTACTCTGAAGAGAAATTTTTCTAAGTCTTCTCTATTATGGCCTTTATTTGCTTAATTCGTTTATCAAGAAAAAGGAGTAATTTAATTCCACAAGGCCATCTATTCACCACTAACGCTACTAAGACTCATTCTTGCCCACAAGACAACATGGGTTTACGTTCAACACACTTAAGAGAAGAAAAACAAAGTGCCTTGGAAAAGGTTAGAGGGAGAAGGTCGAGTTGAAAACATCTTTAGGACCTCATTAGTTATTGCCAATATTTAATTGAAGCTAGAGATCTTAACCAGAATTATCAACGATTTTACTTAGGCTTCACTAAATGAGTATTACCAAAGAGAAAAATTTACCTTCCAAATGGCGGTGAGATAGATTGTGTGATTTCCAAATTGTTTTCTCCGGCTTATTAAATCTTATCATCTTCTAACAACTAACAATTCATTTCACCTTAGGATCATTTTACAAATTTCACCATAAAAGGGATAATGTTCACTAGAGGAGCTAGGGGTATCATGTTATATAATTTTACTTGCAATGATAGTCTCACCTTTGATTACTTAAAGAATTACTTGCTCTCAAGTTGGTGACCCCTACGTTACTTTATTTGAATACAACTTTTAGTTTAACTTCCATAAGTATTAAACAACCCATGTTAGTTTACTTATGACACATTATTACTAAGTCATAGCAAGATTTAACTCAACATTTATTCTCAAGGGTAAAGTTGTAGCAACACTCATTTACAAGAACAAAACAAGGTTACATCAACTCTTAAAATACTGATACTCCAACAAAGTCACTCAACAACAGTAACCAAATTTTCTTATAATTTCAATGATAGTCAAACAATACAAGGTTTCCAAAGTTCAGATGACAAAGTCCACAATACATTATACTAAGACATTGATCCTCTTCTAAACTTTCCACTGGACGTTATCAATAGTTGAACAACGTAAAAAGGTTTCGAGCAAAAGAACTTCTCAACTGAGGTTGATGAAAAAATCTACAAGTCTATCCCTCATCTACTCACAAAATCCATCTGCAACAAATTTTCTACAAGAGTCAGTTCGCGAGAACTGAGCAAGATAAGGCTACACAAAACCACCATAACTGTTATCTATCAATACCATGAAAGGAAGCACTTTATTACAAGAATTTGGGTCAAACCTCTAAACACTATCAACACTTCAAGTTATAATAAGTTTCCACCATGCCAATCAAGGAAGAAGACCATGTACTTCAGTTAGGAGTAAAAACAATGAAAGTATAACAATCGAATGAGAATGGCCCTTGGCCCTATAAGGAGCAAATAACCAATATAACAAAAAAAACAGGATTCCCATCAAGTAAATAATTAAATAACAATCACAAGATTGAGATTTGATATATAGACCAACCATCTAGAAATTTTTCAAAGGTACCAAACGCATAGGCTAAAATATTATATTTCTAAAAGAACAAGAGTTGATCGGCCCAAGAAAGGGAAACCACGGGTTTCAAGAATTAACACAAAAAGCCATGTATAAATGAGTTTCAAACCTGAAATCACATAGAGTATCCACACAACATAAGTTTCGAAGCAAAGGCAAAGTAAACTAGTTTTGACCATTAACTCCAAGAGATTTCCCAATCATTCAAGAAGGCCAATGCCTTATAGGCTAGTAGCAAACACGCGAGAGAAGAAGGGAGTTCCGTCAAACAAGAGTATACGAAAATGTCATCAACAAATTTTATAACCCTAAAGATTTACAAACCTCCACATCAATTTTAAAGTTTGGTTAATTTAAAATAAATTTCCTATTTCCCAAAACAACAATATTTTTAAGGCAACCCTTGGTAACATAATCAACCATTCAAACATAGGTACAACATAAACTACTAAGTTCCATTATCAAAACAACTCCTTCTGCTATAACTCCATAATACTATCGATTGCAAGAAAGTTTTCCCCAAGGTTAACAACGTTCAAGACAATTTTCATCACAAAACATTAAGGTACATATGTGCATAGAAACTGTCCAATCCTAATTAACAACACAATCATAATAAATGGGAGGAAACACAAGTTAGAAGACTAGATTATTTCACCAACAATCTTCCGAGAGGGAAAAGACCAAAATAATTCTAGTAATAGTGGGGGTACTAGATTTGCACAATTAAGACCTCGAACTTAGCTAAAAAAAAAAAACTAGTTACGATTCAAGTTGAAGGGGGCAAGTCAAAGTACCTCCTAAGAATGGCTATAAAACCTAGGAACAAGGCTGAAGCTACGTAGGAGTCTAAACACGCGAGGTTGAAACACGTTGCACGCAAACTTATTCATTCTAAAAGTTTTAACACCGAATCTCTAACCTGAAATAGTCCAAGCATTGATTACACTAATCCTACAACCTTTTTTTTTCTCGATGCCAAAAGGGTTATCAAGTGGGCTTGAGAGATCATTAACAATATATGTCAAAAGACAAAGAAGGACAACCCTGGTTGATAGGAAGGAACTTCATAGTTATTGCACGCTTACTTTAACGACTACTAAAAACTAGCTGGAACAAATAATAACTTGAACTCTATCGTAGAGAAGAGTATATATATTTATAAAGGAAGATCGATCACTCGAGCAAGAAAAACATACACCCAAAGGAGAGAACACCTGCATGCTTTCCACTAACATACAGGCAATGATAATAGCTAAACAAGAAGAAAGCAAGTAGAAAGGAGAGACCTACTGAAAAGAAGTTCAAAAGACAACCAATTCAAGGAAATGGTGGTTCGATTTCACGATAAAATAAATATAGCAACAGTAGAAAAGTGTAGAGTTATCTTGCCTTGCTCCTCCAGCTTCGACGAGGCATCCAAACTCCCCAAGATCCAGCAACAACAAAACCCTCTAGTTGAATCTTCATCCTAGCATGCAAGGCACCAACATTCCTCTCAAACCCGAACTCCACTGGACACCTCTTCTTAATCCTTTCAATGCCATCCTTGAGCAAGATCATATATGAAACCATTTCCCACAGGAGCAATCATTATTTGAGGTGGAGTATACACTCATCTTTGGTGATAACCATTTTTTTTTTTTTTTTTGAAACTGTTGTTTAAGAGAGCCTTCTAGAGGTTTGCAATCCACATTTCTTACAAACAATATTGAAACTCATAAAAGAGATGTTCTCCTTGAGGATTTCTCACACCGTGTTTAAATCCTTGTTAATATTATAACCCTTACATCTCCTACAGGAATATATTTCTACCCAAAGTGTGCACAATGTTTTTTTTAAGATTTTCTTTCCTCCTAATGAAGAAAAATTCCATGATCCCCATCAAGATCCATGTGCTCTGAGAATCTCCACCAATTGTTTTAAAAATGACAAATTTTATTTTATTTTATTCACACAAGCTTGAGTGCGAAATGAACAAAAATGTGCATTCAATTTCCAACATTTATTTTCATAGCAAAAATTAATTAGTGCTACATCATTTAAATCCATACATTACACTAAGACAGGCAAGCATTCCTCAAATGTGTTGCTTTCCTGCCGGAACAAAACCTTGAGTCCTTTAAGATTAACAACGCTTCAACCACCAAATTGTTCAAACTCTTTCTGCAGCAAGTATATTCCCACCGCACCAAACAAAGCTCCATACCCAGAGCTCTCCACGCGGCCAACAGGGAAGGGCTCCAAAGGTTCTGTGCATTTAGAAATCCTCCCACCACATTTTCTCAAACGTCCACCAGCACCAGGCGTGAGCAGGCTTCATTGCGGCCAGGGAAGATGAATAAAACAAAAGAAAAATGAACAAGACAAAGGGGCAGGCATGCAGCAAAAAGGAGAGAGAATTTTTCCAACGTTTTTCACCATTCCACAGGCAGTCCGCCCCAAGAAGATCTCACGCCGCCAGAGCAGGAAGTTGCAGGTTTATTAAAAGAAGAGAAGTGCGGCCAGCAGAGGTAGAACCATTTGGAGATGGCCACGCACAAGGAAGGAAGAACAAATCTGAGCAGAAAGATCACACACAACCCAACAAAAGTGTGGCTGGAGGGAAAAAACGTCTCACTCAGCCAAGGGTCAAATCATGATCCAAATAAAGCTGACAAGGAGACAAATAGGTGGCCCAAAGTAAATTTACACTTCCTCCACCAACAAGTCAGGAAAAATTACATATCCACAAAATGAAATAAATTTAATTGGTCACAATTTCATTTTAAAATTTGGTTAGATCGACAAAATTGACGGCAGTATATAGCTGCCAAGTCTAGGGAACCGACAAAATTCACATATTTTAGTTAATGATAATTCTTAATAATTGAAAATGTGCAATCCTATTGGTCAGCCTATTTATCCAACAATATACATAATACATTTACGTGAACAAAACATCTTTTATTTATCTCTGCAAAGAAATCCATGTCTCCGCGCCAAGTAAGAGGATAAATTGATAATAAAAATTTACCAGTTGGTGGATGAGAACATCAAATAAACAATAACTCGCAATAAGGCATGCGCACGGCCCGAAAAGGCTTAATTAATTCAAAAATGTAATTTTATCATCTATATACATATAAGAATATAACTGATACCCGTTCCTTTACTATTCATTATTATTATGTTTTAAAATGTCATGACACCTAAACGGGTTTGAAAAAAAACTGTTTAGGACCTAACACGATAGACAAAAACAAAACTAAAAATAATTTAATCGAGGGGTCGAGCACGAGAGTGATCAATACTATGGAAAAATATCTTGCAGGAAATAAACAACAATCAACAAGAGGTTCGATATAGCAAGAACAAGGTTTTCCTTTAATAGGATAATCGCGAGGGACGCTGTGGGGCCAACAACCAAAACATCGACACCGACGCAAGCAGGCAAGCTCAACAAGACGAAGACACCAAAACACATCACACCGACGCAGAGAATAATGAGTAATGGTGAATGGGGGCATTCATTTTCCACTCATTTATCAGACTTAATTAGATCCTTTAATACTTGACACCTAAATGTAAATCTTGTTTAGCTCCTTTGTGAGTGGCTTTTCCCAGTGAAAATCTAGAAATTTGATAATCTATAGCTATAATTGTTTCCTTAGTTTTTCCCTCAACAGAGTAACAACCTCTACAACTCGTTCCCCAGATGGATTTACTATCAGGCTAGAAACAATATTTGGCCTCTTGGCCTGTATTTTTGGTGTATGCTCCAATATACTTAGATCTATGACATCCCTAGAGGTACTTTCTTATTTTTCTTTGGATTTTCTAAAACAACCATTCTAGAATGGCTGATGCTGATGAGGATAGAATAGTAGATCCAAGAACTTGAAACATTAGTCACAACAAGAGTACCAATAACATTAGTTGGCATTTGAATGGTAGTGGTAGTAATGCATGGGGTGGATGTGAGGACTGCCATAGGATTGGATATAATGATGTTAGGAGATGAGACAGAAGGAAATGGAAGTGTTAGGGAAGTTAAGTAGAAATGGGTGACGTAATAGTTTCCCACCTAAGAGAAGCTGGAAGGGATGCGAATACTTGGGTCATGGAAGGAGATGGGGAGAAGAAATGATCATAGAAGTGGAAGGAACTGATGTAGGAAGTGACAATGGAAGAGAAAAAAGAGATGATGGGTCTTGTGGGACACTCAGAGAATCATTGACTTCAACTACTTCTGTCACAGGGTGTTGCAGGAGACATGGCTTTGGAAATAGGAGCCTTGGAGAGAGATGAGCTCCCAACAACAAATGAAATATTTTTAGGAACTGTATGGGCCTTTTGAATTGACCTTTTCCCCTTTTGGGTGTTGATTGGCTCATGGTTGATGGGGTTTCGTATTTATAGGTTGATCTACCCCCTTGGGTGAGATTCCCAAGGTAACCAACCAACTATAGGTTCTCTGCAAAATGGGCCCCGCCCTCTCCTTTGTATTGCAACATTATTCCACATACCAATCAATCCATGGTAATGGTTGATTGGCAATATTATCATTTTTATATGTTACATCCAAAACCTCATCATCATCTTGCAACTCCTTTGGAACCTCGGCTATACCAAATTGCCAAACTTCATCCAAGGTTAACCTCTCATAATCCCTTTGTTAGATGATATATTCATCCCAAAAATGAATCCAGATGTCTTCTAACTGGGGCACATGGGAACTGGACCGACTTGTTTCACTGAATTTACCCCAATAGTCAAAATTGGTCCGTGGATGGAAAGTCCGCAAGGTTACCTCTATCATTTCGCATCTACATTCTTAGCCTTGTAAATATTTGGGCAAGTGTATCTGCCAATTGAAATAGGGAATTGCATTCCCACTTTGTGTTGTTTATTCTAGATCTTGTGGTAATCTAGCAATTGCCGAACCAATTCTAATAAGACCCACTTGTCAGTGGGACATCTTGGCAGCTTGCTAGGAACACCTACGAAGATGGGGATCGAATGTAGGTAAATGTGGGGAACTATAGGTAGATAGCTCCCCATTCATGCACTTCCTTGAAGGCTTCATTATAAATCCTCCGATTATACAACTCCTTATCGAAACGATAGAGAATAACTATAAAGAAAGCATCGTTAATTATACAAAAGTGCCTGCTTCCCTCATCCAATGTAAGCTAAGGATAGAAATCATAGATTTAGGAGGTGTTGCGAATACCCTTAGTATTCAACCCGGTGAAGTCTCCCATAGTAGCTGTGGCATAAACCAAAAAATATGTCATGTAGAAACTCTTTGAGGACAACACTCTACTCAACTGATAGCAAATGGAGCTACTGATATGCTCCCCCATCTGATAAATTATTTATTCTTCTTGATGGTAGCAATATATAAGAACATCCACTCCTGAAATTCCTTCGCGGAGGGAAGACATGAGACTCTACTTAGTAGCATAATAATGTCACTGACCTCCTGAATGAAGTTTGACCGATACATGGTCTTTGGAAATTTGGCAACACTCTTGGCCAAATAAGTTTTCAACATGACCCTCGTGCACAACTCTACTTCTTTGTCCCAATGTTCTACCACTGAATCTGGTGAAATTATCGCATAGTCCTCAATGTCGGGAGTTTAAGAAAATCCTCGAAGAAATATGGATCTAAGTGGATTACAACCTTGCCATCGACATCCTTAACTGCCATGGATTCTTCATCGAAGTGGGCTGTGGCAGCTAGAATGAACTCTGGGCAATGCATGGATGAGGGAAAACCAAAAACAAGAGCAAGTCCACTGTCATATATGGCTTACATCTAGGATTTCTTATTTGGGGCCTTCACCCTTGCCCAAAAGTCTAGAAAATCAATTTGTCTAAGATCGGTGTCTCTTATGCTCCCTAGGTCGGAAGACAAGCAAGAGTGAGGAGAAACCCTAAGGAATGAATATTTCATCTTTTCTTTGCCTTTGGATGAAGAAGTAGACATCAAGTTTTGAATTTCAAAACCTGATGACTTATTGAACTTCAAAATGTCGAAGTTGAAAGTACCAAAGAAGGAAAATCTAAAAACCCAAAAGCTTCAACCTCCGAAAACCTAAAAGACTTGCAATCTCTAAAAATATGAAAGGGAAACTTCAAAAATAGAGAAGTTCGAAAACCCAAAGTAAAAAGTTCAAGTTCTAAAAACACTGAAAAATAGAGTTCCGAAGTATAGACCTCCAAAAACCCGAATTGTAGAATTCTGAAATGACAAGTTCCAAAAACCTGAAAATTAGAGTTCAAATGATAGGTTCGAAAACCCAAAATTAGAGTTCAAACTCTGAATTGGAGAGTTCGAAATGGAGACTACCAAAACCCAAAACAGAAAAATTCCCAAAAATGAAAAGTGTCGAACAACTAAATCTTTGAATTTCAAAAGAAGGTTCTCCAAAAATGCCAATCTCCGAACTCTAAAAAATGAGAAGTGCTGAGAGGGTGAATTTTGAATACCCGAGAGGATCTTTGAAGAATCTAATGGCAAAGCTGTACTAAATACTGTAGAAACTTGAATCATGGAAACATGGCGGGCAATGAGATTGTCATTTTCCAAGGCATATAGAGGAGGAAAAAAAGAAAATGAACAAGGAGAAAACAAAACAAAAGATCTTAAACCAAAAGAAAATAACCAAAATAAAATACCTTGAAAATGATGTCAAAAAGTACAAAATATAGTAAAAACCTAGGTAGTCAAAGCAAAATGTCGATGAAAATGATAGGTAAAAAACTGAGTTTAAATAGAAAAAATTTGACATTAATGGCCAAATCTCAATCCGTACGGAAGTAGGTAAGAATTAAATACACAGAGAGCTCCAAAAGTTTGAAACTTGAAAGTTTGAAATTCCAAAACTTCAGAATTTTAGGGTTTTAGACTTCAAAGATCAAGAGATGAAAATTGTGAAATGACGATGGGAGAGTTCGAAACCCGAAAGTATGAAATTTTGGAATTTCAGACTTCAGAAGTTCAAAATTGAAAAAACCTCAAAACGGTCGGAGAGTTCCGAAACCCAAAAGCCTAAAAGTATGAAATTTCAGACTTTTAGACTTCATAAGTCCCAATGTGATTTTTCCAAAAGATGTAACCTAGAATTCGAAACCCAAAAGCTTGAAAGTCTAAAATTTTGGGGTTTCAGGACTTTAGAAATCTGAAGGAAATTTTCTCAAAATTAGGACATAGAATTCGAAACCAGTAAAGCCCGAAAGTTTGAAATTTTAGACTTTCAGATTTCAAACTTCGTAACTCGGGCTTGAAAAGCGCAATTTATCAAAAGAAAACTCAACTCCGAAAACTTGAAAGTCTGAAATTTTAGACTTTGGGGTTTCAGACTTCGGAACTTGAAAAACACAATTTCAATTCCATGCCAATAAAACTCCAAAAGGGAAAAATCCGAAGTCTAAAGTCCAATTTTTTCAGATTTTGGGACTTGAAGAATTTCCAAGTTGAAGAAAACTTCCATGTGAAGATTTTGATTGATCTTGACATTTGTTTCTCAAGGTAGATTAAACGGTAATGGCAAGCATGCATAGTGGTTTGTTGGTGGTTTGATCAAACCTTTCAGAAGGGTGGTCTTTTATAAGACTTTTACGAATCTGTGCAAGGCTTTGGAAGCATCTTTGCACGTTAAGGCCATTGGGAGCATAGACACTGGGGTTATCTCATTCTTGGAGGTACATATTGCATCTATGGAGAAACAGTTGGAGAAAATATTGGCCAATTCAGTTCATGAGATACACAATGGTATTTTTTGTATGGATTACAAGGTGGAAGGACATACCAAAGATAGCTTCCCTCGTAAATCAATGTGCGCCATATTGTTGGATTGTGAGATCTGTCACTTAACTGATGATTCAAGCAGGTGCCCCTTATTACAACATGCAATCAGGAAGAACGTGTGTTGTTACTGTAAGATTTACAAGTCCCACACTCATGATACAAATAATTTTAGATTGATTGATCGACTCATGAGGCTATGAGACCGATGTACATCAGACCAATGTTGCAAAAAATTCTAAGGAGTAAGGTGAACATCATAATCATAACCACAATGAAGGGCACTTTGATGGAGGTGGTAGAGGTATAGGGTTCGGGGTGGATACGAGAGGCCATGGTCGCGTCGAGAGCATTATAGGTGTGAATTCTCTCATAACGTAGTTTGTTCATGGTGTGGAAAACAACATAAGTTTGAAGAATGTCCTGAGTTATATGAGCACATGAGTAAGAACTATAAGAAGAATGATAAGGGCATGGGGATGATTAAAGTACAACGCACTATAGAAGATCAATGGATGCCAAAGTTAGCGCCTGATCCTGAGATGCTTCTTATGTTAGTGACTACACGCATACGATGAGGCTATGCACACTCATGAGATCCAAAGAAGAAACTGTTATTACAAAGAAAGAGGTGATAAATGTGAAATATCTAGATCCTTCCCATCAAAAAGAAGTATATCAAGAGACTATGGAGGTTATTAGAAACTTGTAGGTGAAATATAGTGCTTGAAGGAGCAGTCGTGGAAGATGGAGCAGAAAAGGAAGTTGAGCTTCCTCAAAAATATGTTGATGACTTGAAGGAGGTTTGTAAGATGTTGTGCCAAGAGAATATCATTCCTTTGTTAGGGGAATGGTTGAGGGAGAAGATACCGCGTGTTGGATCTGAGTGTGAGAGACAAATATTACATGTGAACTTACCTCCTCATAGTCTTGAGTATGATAAAGAGATCACTTTGAATGTAGTTGTTGATGGGTGGTTGTTGAGTAACATACTAATTGATATAGGTGCAAAAGTAAATGTACTCACTTTGGATGCATGGAATCAGATGGGAAGACCACCATTACAACCCTCTTTGAATGTGTTGTATATGGAAAATGGACTAGAGCCACACCCATTGGAGTATTAAAGGATGCCACTATTACTATACAAAGGGCCAAGTTTACTAGGGACTTTGAGGTCTTGGCACTTACCAGAAGAGATAGTTTTCAGCCATTTCTTGGGCACCCTTGGTGTTATGTGAATAATGTTGATCTATGCACTTTAATAAAGGTTATATTAGTTTTGAGAATAAAGAAGAGCATGTAATTATTCCTTTGACAGATGGGAAAGGTTGCACCATATGTAGAACCCTTGAGTGAAGAGGATCTGAATAGGATATATGCATGCAAATAGTTAGGGATCCTGAAGTGCTTGAGCCATCTAAGGAAGGTGTTATATAGTGGGATGATGCTTAGTCTATGAGTGATACAACCAGTGTTTCCTGTGATAACTAGGCACATGGAATGTATGAAATGGTGGGTGAGAGATCAAGAATATAGTTACTTGTGTGATTAGGTGGTGCACTATTCAACACTTGAGTCATAACAGGTACCTCGAGTACATTGGTGAAGGAAACCTTGATGTATTTTTGTGCGCCATGGAAGCCTAGTGGAAGGATGAGGGTGATAGAAAGAAATATGTTGATTTATACCTTGTGGGACAATGCACATTAGTGGAATACACACATAAGATAACCTTTTGGAGTGGTGAGAGGTGAGAATCACCTTTTCTACTAGGTTTCTTAGGAATAATGTACCTTCTCAATATAAAATTTCATGGGAAGGATTCTTCTTTGCATCACATTTAGAAGTGTGAGAGACTCTAGATGGAGGGGCAGGAGGCCTTGCCGCCATCACTCTAGGTACATAAGTTCTACGCCACTCTAAGTGGTTGCGTGCATGCATGGTATGTTCATGTAGAATTAACAAGAGAAATATTAATTGGTAGGAGATGACCTCAAGTATGATTCAGACCTTTGATTATTTTTCTACTAAACCTCTAGTGAATGAAGCATTATAGATTATAAAGCACCTTATGATGGGGGATAGTGCAAAAGATGAGGAACTCTGTTAGATATGTTTTGGGAATTAGATTTAGAGGCACACTTTGAAGAAGAAGAGATGAGGAGTGCATCTTGGGTGTGCATGCCTGGTTGGAAAAAGAAAGGGTAAGATGGTTTACATGATGATGATGAAGAAGAGAGAAGAATATGATGTTGATGTTGACCACACTATAGGTACATGAGGTCTTGGATAGTGTTGATGAGAAAGGCACGCTTATCATGAGCCTATGAAAAAATAAGGTCAACATTGGGATAGATACAAAACCTAAAGAGGCCATTATTGGTGATTATTGGTCTGAACAAGAGGTGGAAAAGATTATTGAGCTATTGCATGTGACTTCAGGACTTATTTCCATGAGGCTATCATGAGTTGAAGGGAGTGCATCCCTCTTTGGGTGAGATGAGGATCAAGTTAAAGGAAGGTGTGTGCCCGGTTAGGAAGAGGCCTTACAGATGAATCCTAATATGCACATGTCAAAGTAAAGGAAGAGATTGATAAGATGTTGAAATATGGAATCATTGAGCCCATTGAGGAGTAGAGTGGGTTAGCCCCATGGTGATAAGCATAAAGAAAGATGGTAGGATAAGGATATGTGTGGATTATAAGAGAGTTGAATGTTTGCTTGTGTTATAGATCCTTTTCCCACACCTTTTACTGAGGAGATCTTGGAAGGTGTTGTAGGGCATGAGATTTACTCTTTCACTGATGGATTCTCTAGTTATCATTAGGTGTGGATTGCTAAAGAAGACCAAGAAAAGAAAACTTTCACCATTGAGTGGGGAATTTTTTGCATATCTCAGTTATGCCCTTTGGGTTGAAGAATGCACTTGCATAGTCTTTTTCGTGCATTGTTGTACAAGCATTTGAGGACTTTATACACAAGTTTTTATAGGTTTATTTGGATGATTGGACTATATATGGGCTGGTAAAGATCATTGTGATAACTTGAGACTTATGTTTGAGAGGTGTAGGTAGTTGAGAATCATCTCTTGAATATTAAGAAGTGTATCTTTGCTACACCCTTTGGAACTTTTTTGGGACATATTATATGCAAAGAAGGTTTGTTGGTAGATCCTGCTAAGGTTGTAGTTATCTTGGGTTTAGAGGAGCCTACCAATTAGAGTGAGGTGTGTGGGTTCTTAGGACATATAGGTTATTACAAGAAGTTCATTAAGGGATATGCTAAGATTTTGTGCCCTTGGAAGAATTGTTGAAAAGTAAAGGAAAGTTCCATTGGGATGAGGCACAATAGATAGCATTTGAGACATTGAAGGAAAGACTTACTTTTGTGCCCATTTGCACTTTCCTTCTTGGGATAAACCATTTCATGTACATGTTGATGCCTCTGGCATGGCCATTGGTGCAAAGTGTTAGCACAACCTGGTGATGGGATTTTGATCATCCTATCTATTTCATGAGTAGGAAGTTGACCCCAGCTGAGTAGAATTATACAACTATAGAGCATGAAGCATTGTCCATGATTTTACACATTGCACAAGTTTAGACAATACTTTTTGGAAACTCCCTTTATATTTTATACATAGATCACATGGCACTTAAGTACTTGGTTAATAAGCCCATTTTTAAGGGGCACATATGTCGGTGGATTCTCTTGTTTCAAGAATTTGACTTTTACAGTGGTGGTAAAGCCAAGAAAGAGAAATTTTGGACTGGATCATTTATCAAGGATTAACTCAGGTGAGGACACGTAGAGCATTGAGGACACAATTTGGATGCATAATTATTTAGATTGAACCATGCACCCTTTGATTTAGAATATATTGTTGTGTTTTTGTGTACTTGGTGTGGTGCTTGAAGGGATGAAGAGCTTAGAGAAGAAACAACTTGCCATATATGTTTGTGCCTTACATGTTGATAGTGGAGATTTATACAAGTTAGGTCGTGATGATATTTTGTGTCGGTGTGTACTTGAGCATGAGCATGAAGCTATAATGGAGGAAGCTCATGGTGGAATCAAGGAGGACATTATGTAGGAAATGCTACCACGTGCGCAAAATTTTTGTTGGTTGGCCTTTGGTGGGAAACACTATATAAGGATTGTAAAGAGTATGTCAGGGCATGTGATCATTGTCAAGTGCCTTGGGAAGCTGGGCATAGAGATGAAATGCCTTTGAGACCTGATAGTGAGTGCAAACCTTTTGAGAAATGGGAAATTGACTTTGTGGGTCCTATTTCCCCCCCACGCGTGTAGGACTAGATCACACTATATTATTACATGTATAGATTATTGACAAGGTGGGAAGAAAGCAACACCTACAAAGGATTACACATGATAACTACAACAACAAGGTTCTTATGGGAAACATTATATAGTAGGTATGGATGTCCATTGAGCTTGAAAAGTGATAGGGCACACACATTTTTGAATGAGACTATTAGAATATTATTGGTTGAGTTTATGGTGGCACATCATAAGACAACACCCTATCACCCATAGGCTAATGGGAACTTTGAGGATTTCAACAAGATATTGGGACATACATTGACAAATATTTGTGATGTTGGAAGGAAAGATTGGGATGATAAAGTCTCTGTTGTACTTTGGGCATACATGAAAACTTATAAAAGATTGAACAAAGCCACACCCTTTCAATTGGTGTTTGGTGCGTGGAGGTTATTTTACTAGTGGAATTTATGTTACCCTCCCTATGTATATTGTGTGTAGGAGGACTTGGATGATGAACAAAATCACTTGAAGAGCGTATAGATAAATTGATGTAGTTGGATGAGTGGTGCGCCATCACACGTTGGAGCCAGAAGATAGAAAAAGGCTAGGAAGAAGGCATGACACATGATAGGCATATTAAGAATAAGTAGTTTGAAGTTGGACAAATGGTTCTTCTTTATGACTCCAATTTTGTGCGCCACCCTGGGAAATTGAAGGTGCATTGGTTGGGACCATATGTGGTGACATATATACTTGATTAAGCACTTTTTAGTTTAGTGTTGGATGGAACATGGTTTCCCAATTATTTCAATGGGAGTAGGTTGAAGCCCTACTATAAATAAGTCTTCTTGGTGTTTGTAATAAGGTAGTGGTGCCATTTAGATTAGGTTTCCCTTTAATGCATTTTCTTTATATGTGTTTCCTTTCATTCATTGTTATGATTTGTCAATTTAGTTCAAGTGTTTTGTTCTAATAAGTGTGTTTGCATGCCAATAGTTGATTACTATCTAAGTGGATTTCATGCGTAGAGGACCACACATACTTTTAGTGTGGGGGTGGTAGATACATGATAAATGGGCCAAGATGGAAAGAGATTGAACATCCTCGGAAGATGGGTATGCATAGAAGAAATATGGTGCATGTGCTTGAAGTAAAGGTGTGGATTAAAAAAAATTTCTCATAGATGAAGACCATGCATAGATGGATGGATGCATAGTGTAACGTGAGGTAGGAAGCAACATGGGAAACTACTTGGTATTAGGCAGTGGATAGGTACTTTGGTGCATGAAGGCATGAGAGGAGGTATGTGGTTGAGAAGTAGTGGGCACACTAGAAGGTTATGAATGGGGCGTGGAAAAATCAAGTGAAAAAATTTATTTGTGAAAAAGAAAAAAAAGGTGTAATTAATGTTGAGTATGGTGGTAGATGGAGAGCAATAAATGTGGGAAATTTTAAAAATTTATATAAGGAGGGGTTGTGATATCATTTTTACCTTGCATTGTGAAGTGAAGTGTTCGAGTGAGTTGCTAAAAGTGAGTTAAAGTTGAATGAAAAGTGCATGAAAGAGAGAGAGAATATAGACATCAAACCAAAGAGATTTGTGCATGAACATTATTTGGAGCTCCATTAGAGAGGGTGTTTGAAAAGAAAAGGCATGTGGGAGAAAATATATGAGTTAGGGTTTGAGGAGAAGCTAGGGCATGCAAGTTTTAAGTTGTAGAGCTGAATCTAGTGCAAGAACACATTTTTATCATCATCAATGGCACCAAAATGAGCACCTGGAGCAACCACAAGGGGAAGGAAAGAAAAAAGAAGTGGAAGTAGAGATGGAGGATACCCCAAAAGTAAGATTTTAGAAAATACAATACCCAAAGGGTTATAATGGGATTGGATTGGGAGTCACATATCAAACGAAGAAAAGTAAGTGACTACAATCATCGTACTAAGGATAACAAGGATGAGTTGGACAAAACTCTTGGTGGTAAAAATAGATTTGTGGACGAAAATGACATGGCCATTTATGATGATGTAGGATAGAAGTTTTGGAGAAGTGTTGGAGTCATAGTTATATGAGCTACCATATTTTGGAAAACTAGAGAAAATTGTATCAATGGTTGATGTCCCATGTGCATGAGGACTTTTTTCTATTTTTTAGGGTGGTGAATGTGACTTACCACACCCTTGATTGGAAGGTTGACAGGGTTGAGAAGTTTCGAGGCATCGAGATTAGCAATGATCTCAAGGATGATGAGGCGTAGAGGCAACAAGGTTTACACTGGCTTATGTAAAAAGGAGGGCACATGATGGATATCATCAAGTTAGAAAAGTACCATGTGATTAAGGAGCCACACACCTCCTCACCAAATTGAATAACCAAGAGTGTTGGAGCTAGGTAAATAAAATATGGCTCCATATTGCCAAAAAAAAATGAGAGGAGTGGTATATAACTTGTCTTCTTTCATTTTTGAGACTATTATTGAAGAAGCACACCATGGAGACAAGATAAGTTTTGGTGTTATTTTATTGTCTCTTGTGTTTGTGGAAATTGGGGTGCCCGATGGGCCAAAGGAGAATATTTGGTAGTTCCCAAAGAGAAAAAGTCCTTGCAGAAAAGTTTACAAAATATACATGTGATGGATCCATGAGTGGACCTTATAAAAAGGCTAGAACTCTGGTATAAGTGCCTGTGTGCAAAGCATTTGAACATGAATGGAGAATACCCAAGGACCTTCCTTTGGTATTGGATAAGAAGGCCTAAGTTTGTTGTATATCAACATTTTTGTATAGGAAGATTTGGGATGAAGGATGGAAAGTGGAGCCCTTGGTGCAAGCTCCCATATGCCTTCACCACATGTTACTTTAGAGCCTCGGTGCACATATTTTTCAAAAACACGTGCAGATTGGTGTTTGATGTAGATAAGGTAGACTATGATTATCATATGTTAGGAAGACATATGTATACCAGGTACATCTGTCTTTTACATGAGAAGATGATGATCTTAGAATAATATATAAGTATTAATTCAATGAGTTTGGAAGTTGGGAATTTGGCATGGCTAAGGTATACATCTACCTTAAGCCCAAATTGGAAAAAGGAAAATATATTGAAAATGAGTTCAAGGATTCTAAACTGCCCAAAAAGGAAACACATGGTGGGAACATTGATGATGAGAGAATAGTAGTATCGAATGAAGAAGAGGAGAAGAATTAAAGGAAGATAGTGGTGGATTGGACCATGGCTCATGGAGGAAGCCAACAATTGGAGTAAAGAGAAAGCATGAGGAAACTCCTCCTTGTGAAAAAAGAAGAGGAAGTAGGAGAGGAGACATGCATTGAGGAGATAGGGATGGATGTTGGGGCATTGAGGAGAAACAATTTAGAGGGTGTTGAGAAGAAAAAAGACCCAAGGCACAAGTGTGAAGCGTAGGCCCTTCCCAACCCCAAGAAATCCTAAGACCTCTCCCACCAAGCTTGTGTAAGAGAAGAAGAAATGATGGAAGTATATACCTAAGACAGGGTGAGGAGGAGGAGTTGGATGGAAGCGCACACAGAAATAGAACCACTTGTTCATTGAGTTGGATGTAGAAGAGCCTTGGGAGGAAGAGGTGAAATATGATACAGAAATATTTGAGGACCGCAAAGATGTGGGTGGAGATGAAGAGAAAGATAAGGGTAGACCTTATGGTGAGCCCACAAATGAATGAACAAATAGGCATTGCAGGGAAGGACCTAACTTTGGATGAAGGGGTGCACATTCCTAAAGGTAGGTGCTCAGGGAGAGATAAGGGGAGATGTATAAAACTCCCATAGTTGGGTATATTAATGATCCCACAAAGATCATTCACACTCAAGTTTCAAAGCACTTTGGAGCTGAGGAGCTTTATGGATGGGAGTTGATGGACCTGAAGTGGCCAACTTGCACACTAGAAAGTAACTCTCTTGGAGCATGCAAACTCATATTGATGAGCCTGAATTTGATATAGAGGATGCATGCATTAAGAGGAAAATGAAGAAGAAATCCCAAGCCACACATTAGATGGTGAAGGCCCATAGAATTTTATTGATGACTAGTGAGTAATGCATTGAATAAAATAGTAGCAAAGAAGAAGTAACACGCATAAGAATATAGATAAATCAACCACACTAAGAGATATTTTGGAAGAGAATAAGAGCCTAAAAGAACAAGTGGAATGACTGTTCGAGGGTGGAAGAAGGATAAAGAGAAACAAAAGAATATTTTTGGATTTTTTGGCAGAGATTTGGGGAAGGAGATTATAGATGTGCATCTAGATGTTGATGAATAGAAGAATAGATAGACTATCAGTCCTCTCTTGCACTTCTTACAAGGATTTGTTCACTTATTGATAAAGAAGAAGTTAGAGCACCAGAGAGACCATGGAGAGAGGCGCATGAAAGAAAGAGGAGATATTGCAATAGAGAGGAAAAAAAAAGGCTATAATAGCATGTAAAATAGTTGGGTATGAATCTTTACTTCAAACATTAAAGGATGAAATGAAGAAGGAAGAATCGGTGAATTAAATATGTGTGCAGACCCAGAGGAAATCATTAAGACAAGGATGTTGGCCAAGGAAAATGAGGTTCTTGCTACAAAGAAGAATGAATGAAACTCTTGGGCGTGAGGAGAGGTTGACATGTTATTAGCAGAGAAAAGCATGATGCTCACAGCACAACAACATGGGACCCTCACAAAGAAAAGATAAAGGAACTTGGAAACTTATATCCTGACGTATGGATGTAATGGATGGGATGATTTCTAGTTTAGAAAATGTTCTTAGGGTGCTACAGAATGAGGAAAAAATATGACCTTGGATGAGATGGATGGAGTACTTGCAGACATCCCTGAAAAGACAAAGAAGGCACTCAATGATTGGAATGAGTTAGAGGTAGAAATCAAGAATGAGTACCTGAGTTATTTCTACCTTTAGAGAATAGAATACCCATATCTTTTTGGTATATTTTCATTCATTATGTATAATCATTATTTTATTCTTATTCTTTATTCTTGGAGAGACAAGGCATGATTACCCATTTTCGAGGTGGTGAAAATGAAGTTAGTGTGGGGTAATGTTGATTGGAAAAATATTTCCTAAGTGTTAGAGGTGCATAAGAATGGGGGGGCAGGAAAGAGAGCGCGTAGTGTGTGCAAAAGATCAATGTAAGATAAAGGGGTGCTGAGGAAATTAGAGTTTGGGACTTAGCTATTTTTGCATGCACATGGGATAAGAATGGATTGAGTGTTGAACACGCATTGGATAGAGATAGAAGACTTGAGGAGGATACACAAAGCTATTTTGGGAACAAGTGGAAGATCAAGCATCATGCAAAGTTTAGAGCTAATAATAGGATTAGATCTAGAGTTAATTATAGGTAATATATTATTAGGTGAAGCTTGCATGCTTCTTAGTTACTTTTGTAGTGGTGCATGGCTATTTTAGCATGCAACCTATTTTGAGAGTGCATGAGTAGTGAAGGGAAAGTCCCCACTACTATATATATATGTATTGATTTGCACGTTTTAGATCAGAGATCATGTACTAGATTTGGGAAGAGTTATGTTGTTATGATGTATGTTTGCCTAGCATGACTTTAAGATGATATTTGATGTATTCAAATATCATGTGTCTATTAAATAATATAATGGATCTTTTTGATATGATTTTTTAATATAATGGATAATTGTGGATGGATATTGATTAATTTGATACCTTTAACTACTTATTATATGGAATACTTGTGTGTTCATGGTAAATCTGATCTTGATCCTTGTTTGATTCATTATGCATAGAGGTGATTGCACTAAGAAAGGAATGGGAAAAATCTAGATAAGTGAAAATGAGAAGAGTAATGGGAAAGAGAGAGGTCAAAAACAAGTGACAGAGTCCCTAACTACATTTGTAAACATCATCTCCATGGAGCACAACAGATTTGAACCTGCAAGAAGAACATAAAATGTACAAAAACCTAGAATATGCAATGAAAGGCAAGGAAAATGCAATAAAACATTTCTAGGGTAGAGAATAGCCACAAAACATGGATTTATTGATTAATTGGATGCACAATTCATTACAATTGCAAAATAAAGGCAAGGATCTTCTTCCAAAATACTCAGACTAGAGGCCTACAACTCAACACCGCCAGAAATTTTTGACAATGTTCCATTACATGAACACCCCCTTAAAAATATGCCTTAGCAATTACATTTAGATTTTTAGAGAGAGGGGGAGATTTTTAGATTTTTAGCATGTTTTAGTGGTGGTCCTAACATTGTAGAAGATCCAATGAATGAATGCTCGCATAGGATAACCGACATTTGGTTGGTCTGTAATATGTTAATAGAAGCTTGGAGCCCAAGAAAACATGCTATTTTCATGATTAAATGATCATGATTTCAATCATACGTAGCTTGAACCATTTTTATCCCTTTTTACCCATTTAGACCCACCAAAATATGATTCTCATGATACCAAATCAAAGTTCTTGAAGATAGCTTTCGAACAAGACCAATTTTGTGCAATTTGGAGCAGGGGATCGAAAGATATCATCATTTGAATATTTTGCATGTTGGGATGTATAGGAAGCCGACATATGGAGAAATTTTATTTTCTTATGGATTTTCCTCTACCCACAAGTGTATGAATTTCACGTCTCTCATGTGTCTACCTCCCATTGGTTTGTAATATCTGACCTTTGTCTCCTAGTTTTTCTTCTTGCCTTGGATTAATAAAGGTATGTCATATTAAGAAATACAGACCAATAGAACCATGCCACATTCCTTCAGATGTTGGACTGCCCTTTTCCTTGTTAGACCATTAGAAATGAGATCCAATAGGAAGCTCCATGTTGCCTCACAATTTGACCTTTCAAATCTCTTTGACCGAACACCGCAAAGTGTGAGCTAATGAGAAGGCTCAACACACTTCGCATGTCAGTCCTTTTGATTTCGGCCTCGATACTTTTGAATCATCAACTAAGGGGATCATTCCATGCCCTAATGCGTTGTCATACTTTTTACGGTTTAACTGCAATCGCAAGTGTGAGCCAATGAGGAAGCTCCATGCCTTCGCATTGTCAATCTTTTCTTTGATCTCCATCTAATAGATGCAAAATGTGACCCAATAAGGAAACTCCACATCGCCCCCATGTCAAGACCTGTCATTCAATCTTCTTTTTTCTTGGATCTGATTGGATGGGCCTTCACATTTGTCAAACTGTGAAATGAGAACCAATGAAATGGCTCCATTTCTCTACAAACTTCACATTTTCAGGGCTTGATGGCTTCACATTACAACTTCAAAACTTAAGGGACTTATAAAATTTTTGGATTTGAATTTCTACCATGTAACCCCTTTGACCTTGTCTGACTTAACGGACCCAATGAAATATGAACTGTGATTAACCCCAGAGCTTAGAGTCTAGATAAGACACTCATCTAAGGAATTATCATAATGGCAACACGTGTTGGTATTTCACCGGCTATAAATTCTCTTGCTTCCCATGGGTTTAATCAAATCCTCCTAAGTCTTAGATTAAGCTACTTTATTTCACAAAGTTAAGAGATCTTGTGGAATACTAACTCCTATAAAATCCTACAACAAACTAAAATAGTTTTTTGTGGTTTCTTGAAATCCAACAACCAATGATTTTAGGAAATGAAATTTGATGTTCATTTAACCATCCCAAGATCTTAAAAATGGCTAATTCCATCTTTAAATTTTTTAAATCCAAAAATAACTTGTGGGGGAATTTTTGGATAACAATTTGGCAACCTCTCAGGGTAATCTTCCTGCTAGATTATATCAGTAGCCTTTTTTCAATCCATGGGGCATGGAGTCAAGCTCAAAATATGATCAAAACATTAAAATCCTTGCCCCCGAGCCGTATGAAGAAAGAAATGAACTTAGAAATATATATAGGATTGTATTTGATCATTGGAGCTCCAAATGAAGCTTTAAAACTACTCCAAACTATCTAATTCACCACTAAACCACTCAAGCTCAAGGTGAAGCCAGAATTGATGATCTCATAATAATTTTTTTATAAATATTATTTTATGAGAGTGGAAAATTGTAAAATCCCGAGACTTCACTCTATTTTCTCTGCATTTGATCTATTGAGACACAAAAAAACATCTGAAACAGTCTCAAATTTATTTTTTCCAAGTTTTGAAGAAAACTAAACTGAATCATTAACAAATAATGAAGCATTGCAGAGTTCTAGATCTCATGCTGATTTGTTAATGAAATGCATGCAATTGGAACTATACAGAGTAATCGAACTTGACCAAGGAGGAGGTACCACGGGCTCTTCACTACAACCGATCTTCCGAGACTAATAATTACACTTTAAAGGCTGCCCCAAAATCTAATTCTAGTCAAGAATGTTTCCCGACTAAACTAGACTGGTGCAAATAGCAACAAGACCTCAAAAACTATATAAAAAAATGGAGATAATACATGATCTAAGTGGAAACATGCAGAGTGTGCGCAATGCAATTATTCTACTTAAAGAAAACAAGCCTACCCAACTCTAACCAAAGCAAAGAGAGGCTAAACAAAGATTGAAACAGGAAGGGAGAAATAGCTTCCCTTTCTTACAAAATGTGGCCATGTAATTTGTTTGGAAACAAAATAACATGGTGGAAATGCAATCATGCCTTGCACTCCCAAATTCTTAAAAGTATCATAAAAAAAAGATGAATACCTCCTCAAATTGCTCTGCATATGGTTTGAGTTGTTAGGGCTGACCTTTGGTTCTTTGATGATCATTTTCATGCTCTGAAATAAGCATTACTAGTCGTAACTCCTTCATTGGATCTAAAGAAGAAAAATATTTGATTGGGCACGTGGAATTAGGAACCGATGGGCCGATCCTTGTGATTTTCCCACTCTTTTTAATATCAACTCTATAAATGGAGTCATTTTGTAGACTTTCTTTTCCACGAATGAAGTTACTTATAGGTTGATCTGATCCTTATGGTGCTTCCAAAAACAACTCTACCTCCTCCATGATGACTAATTTGGAAATTTATTCATCATGTCTCTCCTCTTCCTCAAATATAAATTTTGAGAGATCAAACTCATCCATAAAACAAGATTCATGTAAGGATGAAAGGGAAGAGGTATCTAAATTTTCATCATTAAAAGAAAGCAAGGATATTTCTATGATCTTTTCTTCAATCAAAACCTTTGAATTTGATATGTCCTCCTCTATGGGATGAAGCTCCTTATGAATAATTACAACATCTGAAGAAATTCTTTGTGGATCACAATAATCTTCCAAAAGTGCAATAAGTTCTAAAAATGTTGGATAATAAGGGTCACTACATTCAAATGAAACATCTTGCTCACTTAGAAGCTTCTCTTCCTTTTCTTTCAGCTCCTCTTCTTCAACCTCTTTGACTTCATAATTTTCAATCAAAATAGAAGGATTTTTGAAATGGGTTGGGTCACTTCTTCATCTAATGTGCTCTCAAATTCAGTCCATTCCTCAACAATTATTTCCTATCTTTCAAGAATGGGACTTACCTCAGCTAATTTGGAAGATATTGGAGAAGGTTGACTGTTAGGCTCTTGGTGATGAATCTTATTTTCTTCAAACTTAAGGCTCCAATCCTTGAAGTTCTAAATCTGATCTACTTTTTTTTTAATCTTTTTCAACCTTCCTTCTAGTCCGCATGTGCATTTTTTTGTTGCCTCGGGTAAGCAAGAACTTAGGCTCTTAGTCTTTTGTTCAAGCTCTATTAATTCATGATCTGCAACCGATTCTTCACGAAGTTCAAGTACATGTGGATCTGATTTGAAATTGGAACAAGATTTATCTCTTTTCTGTATTTACAAAGGCTCGGATGGTCGAGGAGGTAGGATACTTTCTTGTAGAGGAGATGGGAACTTGGAAGAGGGTGGAGAAATGAAGATGGGGGGAATGGAAGAATATGGAGAAGGGGAATCCTCAATAGAAGTAGGAAGAAAAAAGATATGAATATGGAAAATAGGATAATATGGCATAGGTTGGGGAGGAGGAATGGGGGGGCTATAATATGGTAGTGTATTGTTTCCCCATCGACAAGGTGACTTAACACTAGGTTGGTAAGCCTCAAATTCATCCAAATGTGCTTGAAATTTCACCAAGAACACATCAAACTTAGTTAAATGAAGATGCACATAAGGGGAGTAATGGAACTCCCTCTAAAAGGACTTGGATGCACACTTGTGAAGTATAAAGCCTTCAAATTTGGTCCCACCGAGCGTGCTGTAAAGCTGTTATCACCAAAAATAGCACCCTCTAGTTTTGATCATGAATATGTGAATGAGAAACTAGTATTTTTGGGTATCATGGTATTTTATCTCAGTTGTGGGACTGTTAACTAAGAAAAACCTTTGGAGAATTCTGGCTTCCTCTACCTTATCTTACTGCTAAACTACTCCTAGAAGGGAAATTTTGTTATCTACTTCTATCCTAATCTTCCAAGGACCAAAGAGAGAAAGAGAGATTGCATGAAAATGGAAATCCTAAATTACAAAGGTGATTGCACAAAAAAGAAATGGAAAACATCCATATGAGTGAAAATGAGATGAAGAATGGGAAAGAGAGAGGTCGAATTAAGTGACAAAGTCCTTAACTGTATTTGTCAACATCATCTCCATGGAGCACAATAGATCTGAACTTGTAAGAAGAACATAGAATGCACAAAAACTTGGAATATGCAATGAAAGGAAAGGAAAATGCAATAAAACATAGATAGGGAAAAGAATAACCACAAAACATGGATTTATTGATTAAATGGATGCATAATTCATTACAATTGTAAAAGAAAGGCAAGGATCTTCTTCCAGAATACTTAGACCAGAGGCTTGCAACTCAACACTACTCAAGAACATTTTTACGGTGTTTCTTACATGAACAATCCCCCTTAAAAATGTGTCTTAGCACTTACATTTATTGATTTTAGAGAGAGGAGGAAGAGAGATTTCTTGTAGAGCACATTTTTAGTGGTCCTAACCTTCTAAAAGATCAAAATGATTGCTCTGCATAGGATGATTGACATTTGGCTGGCTTTGATGTGTTAATAGAAGGTTGGAACCCAAGAAAACATTGTATTTTCATGAATAAATTATCATGCTTGCAATCATATGTAGCCCAAACCATTTTTCTCCTGTTTCACCTATTTTTACCCAATAAAATATGATTCTCTTGATACCAAATCAATGTGCTTAAGGAGAGCTTTCAAACGAGACCAATTTCATGCAATTTGGAGTGGGGGATAGAAAGATATCACCTTTTGAATATTTTGCACGTCGAGATGTACATGAATCGACATGTAGCGGCCTTTGATTTGCTTAAGGATTCTCCTCTACCCATGTGTGCATCACTTTCACGTCTCATCATGTGTCTACCTCTCATTGGTTCATAATATCGATTTGTTTCATAACTTTTTTCTTTCCTTAAATTAATAAAGGTATGCCATATTAAGAAATACAAACCAATATAACCATGTCACATTCCTTTGGGATGGCAGATAATCCTTTTCCTTGTGGGAACCGTTATCCATTTGTACCCACTTGTAAAATGGACAAATGGAGGAAGTTGGACCTAGGCACTTTGGTGGAGTTCTAATTTTGAATCAAGAGAAAAATAATAATTTTCATGTTTTGGGGGACTTGGAACCATTTTTTGTGCATTTCCCTTCTTCTAGAGGCAAAGGAGTTCAATTCTTAGCCAAATTTGAGAAGAATGAGAAAAATTGAGAAAATGGTGAAATTTGTATTTTAAGGGTTTCATTTTATTTTTTCTGAACTCCCTAATCCTAGAAAAATCTAAAGAGTTAGTGAAAATTTTGAGAAAATAAAAGAAAAATGCAAAACTGGAAAAATCTATGGAAAAAGCCACACAAAAAGGAAAAAAAAACTCAGAAAAGCCATACAACAAAGGAAGAAAAGTCTGTGGGAAAATCTACACAACAAAGAAAGAAAATCCATGGGAAAATCCATGCAACAAAGTAAGAAAATCCGCGGGAAAATCCGCGCAACAAAGTAAGAAAAACCGCAGAAAAGCCACGCAATAAGGAAGAAAAACCGCAGGAAAAGCCGCGTAACAAAGGAAGAAAATCTAAAAAAGCTACACAAAAAGGAAGAAAAGTAGTAGAAAAAGCCGTGAAAAAGCTACACAACAAAGGAAAATGATAGTTTTTCACGCGAACTTAAAATGGCCATAACGTTTGACCCATTGCTCCATTTTTGTAAAATTTATATTGTTGGAAAGGTATCAATTTCATCTATGCAATGGGAATTGAATTTTTCAGTTTTATTGAGGTTAGATATGCGAAAAATTGAAAATGTCTCCAACATGAAAAAGTATAGTTTCAGGCCCAACCACTATAATTAATGAAAGTATGGTGCCCATTTCTTCTTCCAGAAGCTAGAGTACGTGGGGGAAATGATTTGTAAGGATGCCCATGCCCTTTTAGAGCATTCAATGACATTTTTTGGTGGGTGGGAGTAGAAATATGAGTTTCACTTTTCTCTCTTCTCTCATTCACTTTTATATATTGTAAACTCTTCTCATTTGGGGGGGAGATATTTTTGGACTTAGAGAAACTCTTGCATTTTAGTTTCTCAATTCCATTGAGTTGTAAGCCTTCACATGGTCCTATAAAATGTATTTTTTCCTCTATTTTGTAGATATAATGGACTGTGTAACCATTTGAAGCAATAAAATTGTGTATTTTGGTGTTTTCTCAACCCTTTCTCATTTTTCTTGCATTTCCTTGCCTCTCCATTGTTGTTGTTCTATTATGTGCATGTCTTTTCATTTGTAGGTTTTTATTGTTGTGTTTCATGGGGATTTGGTGGTAAATTCATGTTTTGGGACTGTGTCAAATATGTTATGGCCTCTTTCAACTGTATTTTCCTTTATATTTCTCCCTCAACAGAATATTTCACTCCCTTTTCTTGGTGTTATCACCTATGTAGTGTAGGATTTATTCATTTTTATGCATTTTCCTCTCTCCCTGGTCCCTTGGAATTATAGGATAGGATTAGGTAAGCATATTTCTAGAATTAGGAGTAGTTTTCATATTAGATTAGGAAGAGGAACCAACCTTCTCTCGGATAATTGCTTCAATGCGATGTTCCACACCTTCAAGCAATTCCATGTTACCCACCACATTGCTTAGCTTAACACACTCACATGCTAAACAATCAGAGGGTGATTTGATTTGATGATAATAGTTCTAACACACCCGATGGGACATCAAGGAAGTATTCATTTCTATTGCAGCAATATTGGTGTGCTCTTGTAAATTCCAGCCTTTAAGAGACCTTGTAACAACACATCTAATAACCTGCAAAAGGAAGAATTCAAAGTGGTTCTAATAGCCCAACATTTCCAAGTTCATGAGAATAATTCAAGCACGGTCAAGAACGAGAGAAGAAGGTGTTTTTGAATATTTACAGTTATCTCCAGGAAAAGGAAGAAGAGGAATAAGAGTTCAGAGATCACCATCTCCACTTAACAAAATCTTGTCAACACCTCCACCTAGTAGGCCATTTATTCAATCACCCAAGGTTCTTAGACCCATCAAAATGGATCATCAACAACCAATACCACCACAAAATCCTTTTTTCAATTTTACAGGAAACGCCCCACTTTCTCTTAATGCACAAAATCCAATCCTAGTTGCAAATTGAAGAACATCCCATATTTCACTGGGGAAAACCACACAACTCCGATTGATCACATTCAAGACATCGCAAATGTTCATGTTATACATGAGTTCAATGAGATGCATGTGGCATCTAAATTATTAGCTTCCTCTTTCAAGGATTAAACTCTCTAGTTGTTCAGAAGCCTAGGAGCAGGATTAATTAATAATTGGGATCAATTGTGCATAGCTCTTTGTGGCTAGTTTGGGGAAAAGTGGACAAATTATCTCTATTGGAACAATTAACTACAATTAAAAGGGCACCAAACAAGTAAATGGCTTATTTCAACTTCATATTTCAAAGGACATGAGATAGGATTCCAATTTCCGTGAGACCGATAGTTGAAGGTATTTTCTCTAATTCCTAAAAGATTTAAATTATGATATAGGCATGATGATATAATTTATGGGAAGTACAAATTTCCCTGCAACTTATAACATCAGTATTAGAGCTGAATTTTTTTTGATTCAATCTGGTAAACTTGCACCTAGGCCACCTATGCATCTTCATCTAGAAATGGAGATTTTAAGCTCTAGTCTAGTACCTACAATAGCTCCCATTTTGACCCCAAAACTCAAAATCCTAATGAAGCTCCTACTTCTCCCAAAGACCACGAACGAGCTTTAGGATATCATGAAACAATTACAAAACTTGGGCAATGAGTTGGTAACAATTAAAAGGCAATAAGCTCAAAATTTCAGATCATATCAGCCTCAAGCCCAACCCAATAGACCTCTATATCATCCAAATATGCCACCGCTTGAGATACTAATCATAACCAAGGATAACCTCCCACTGTTAGACCATTCCAGTCTTATAATCATAATGTACCATCATCATCTAGAGCTTTGGTTCGATCCGAACAACATGGCACAAGAGTATGAATGGTGCTTCCCATGTAATCAACCTCACAATCAGAAACATGCTTCAATGGTGTACTGAATCAATCTTTTATGGTGCAAATAGTTGGTGTACCCCAAGAAGCAAATCAAGAATAAGATCATAAAAATTCTAGTAATCAGGAAGCACCTCCAAATGAAACTACACTAGCTAATTGGCAAGCAGAGGGCTTATGTGGGATTAATCAGACTCCTTTCCAATGAGTGATAGCTAATACAAGGTCAAAAATAGGAACATAGAGGAAGGGAAGTTGTCTAATCCAAGTAATTATCAGCTTTCTATCACACTTCAGGGTGTTAGCAATCTAAGTGCAGCCCCTAACATTCAAAATCAGCTCAAACAACCTTCTAGATCAGCTTAGGCACTAGTTGCAGCAACTCATGTGCAAGAGAAGGTTATGCCAAGTAAGGGTTAGAAAAAATAAATCCCATCTCCGTTCAAAATTATTGATCAAATGAATAAGACTAACATAATAATTTCCATGTGGGAGTCATTAACAACTCCGAGCCAAAGAAATCTATTACAGGTGCAACCATGACAAATTGGTCCTCATCAAATGAGCCATCTAAAGATCAAGAGAAAGTTCTCACTAATGTAGCTCTACAAGAAGGAGTTTAAGGAGGTCAACAAGGTAAAAACATGAAGCCTCCCCATTCTATATATCTTTAATCATTATGAACAATCTTGTACAAAATTGTATGATTGAATCAAGAGCAAGTAGCTCGGTGATTCCCATGCAAATAGCTGATCGGTTGGGTCTAAAGTAAGAACTGGTGTAAAAGGAGTAGTGCAATTTGATGGAACAACATTAGGAATAGTCAAAGTAATCAAAGAATTGAGCCTTACACTACATGCATGCCCCAATGTCACAAAGATTACAATATGTATAAGTTATTGAATTTCCACCACTCTTTGTATTATGTTCATCAAGAGACTTCACGACTAAGATTGGTGGATATCTGTCGAAGAGACTCGTCACACATGCTTTTCAGAACAAGGTATGGAGCTAAGGCTATAACCAGATATGAACCTATTACAAATTTTCACATTGATCCTCATGTACCAAGCCCAATCAATGCAAATTTCTCAACTTTTGATCAAGAAGATTGTCCAAGCACTCAGGAAGCAGATACCAAAGTTGGAAACATTCCATACTTGACTCTTGATGAATGGGTGAACAAGAGGCATGATTTTGATCCATATAAAGAGATGGAAAAAGTTGAGTTGGGTATCTATTACATGCATGAGGAAAATCCACCTCTCCCTAGAATCACCAAGTCAGATCACAAAGATGAAAATGAAGTACGACAACTATTCTTTGATGGTTTAAGGAGTAGGAAAGGTGTTAGAGGGGTGCAATGATCATGCCACCATAAGGTATAGAGTATTACTCAGCCTTTCCATTTTCATTTTTATTTCTCAAATAACACAACTAAGTATGAAACATTGATCCACAAATTGCATTGGGCAAGGTAGAGAGGTTTTAAGAACTTGCAAGTATTTAGAGATAACGAGTTGATTGTAAACCAGGTAAGAGGGTTGAATGCTACTAAGAATGATCTCTTAAAGAGCTATAAGAACAGGGTATGGGATCTCATTGAAGACTTTGAAACATTCAACTTTGAGGTCATATCGAGGAAGAAGAATGAGGCTATGGAAATACTTGCAATAGTTGGGGCATCATTTGATGTTGTTGATAGTATCAAGATAGATCAAACTCAGTCTCATATCAAAGTGATTATAAAGCTAGCTGTTCCAAATAATAATATGAGCTGGAAAGTATTGGAAAGTGATTAGCAGATCATAAATTTTCTACAAAAAGAAGTTGAATTCTCATCTAGGAACCAGGACAAGTTAGAACAACACTATGGGGATCAAGTAGTACACCTAAAGACTAACATGATGACAAAGGGCTTAGTAACACTTAAGAAAATCTTCAATCCTAATGAACATTTTTGGAAGGAGAAGGTAAAAATTCAAGTCAAAGGTGAAGATTTAGAGTCTATTTCAGTTGGATAAGGTAAAACACTTCAAATTGGCAAGGTGAGAATTGATCAAGAAAAATATGATTTCATACTGACTTTGCCAAGAATTCCCATATGTCTTTTCTTAGAGCTACGAGGACTTGAGAGGATTCAATCCAAATTTGGCACAACATACTATTGAACTAGATCTGGAAGCTAAACCTATTAAATAGAAACAAAGACAGTCAATCCGCATATTGCGCCTCTCATGAAGAAGTAATTGAGGAAGCACATTGAGGTAAGCATTATTTTTCCAATCAAAAACTCAAGGTGGGTTGCTAATATTGTGTTAGTGCGGAAAAGAAACAAAGAAATCAGATTGTGTGTGGATTTCCATGACTTGAATAGAGCTTCCCTCAAGGATCATTAGCCACTCCCTTCTATGGAGAAGATCTTGCAAGTGGTAGCTAGTTTGGAAAGGCTATCTCTCTAGATGGCTACTTGGGCTACAATCATATTATGGTGAAATAAGATGATCAGTACAAAACCACTTTCACCACAAAACACAGCACATATACTTACAAGAAAAATTCATTTGACCTATCAAATGCTAAAGATACTTTCCAAAGAGAAATGGATATGCATTCAAGAGGATGATAAACAAGATAGTTCTTGTATACTTAGATGATATCACAATATACTCCAAGAACGCAACTGACCACCTCTTCCATCTCAGGCAAGTGTTCCAAAGATGTAGGATATTCAGAGTGTCTTTAAATCAAGAAGTTTATATTCCTAGCTCATGAAGGTAAACTCTTAGGCCACATTATTTCTAAAGAGGGATTGATTATTGATCCGAAAGGGTTGAATTTATCTCATGCACTACCATTACCAAGTCATAAGAAGGCTCTCCAAAGCTTCTTGGGGAGAATCAATTTTGTCATAAGGTTTGTGCCATATTTTTCCACTCTTGTTAAGCCATTAACAATGATGTTGAAGAATAACCTTACATTCAAGTGGATAGTAGAGGGAAAGGAGAGTTTTGAAGCTATCAAACATGCTATATCTCAATCTCCAACTCTCATCAACCCATATTTCTCCAAGGACTTAATCTTATATACCTTTGGGGGTTGGGAGATATAATCTCAACTATCATAGTGCAACTAGATAAGGAGGGTTTGGAGCAGCCCCTATAATTCTTCGGTAAAATCTTGGAAGACTATGAAGTGAGGTATTACTTCATTGAAAAGCATGTCCTCACTATTATTAGGAGCCTGAAGAAATTTAGACACTTGGTTTCAAACAACAAAAAATACAATTGTTAGTGTCTCATACTAGGGTCAAATATTTCCTCTGAACAAATATTTGAATGAGAAAAGGGTAGGTTGGATCACTCATGTGATGGAATATGACATAGAAATCAAGGTGACCAAGTTGTTCCGTGGCAAAGGTTTGTGTGAGCAGCTTCCTTTTAATCAACATGTTGAGGTAAATGATGAAAAAGAAGTTGTTTTAGTGCTGCAAAATAGTCAAGAACATCCAGTTGAAGATGTGTTTGCTCCATGTTGTACTCAAAATATGGTGCATTGTCTTCAAACAAGTTTATGCCCTCCAAAGTTCAGAAAGGAAAAAAGAAGATACTTTATATTACAATCCATTCCATATGTTCTTATCAATGGTATCTTGTTCAAGAAGGATGTGAATGGAGTTCTTCTAAGGTGTGTCCCAACAAATTGGACTGAGAAAGTGCTACATGAGTTCCATGATAGAGAAGTGGGAGGCCATTTTTCTCCATGAGTAACATCTCTCAAGATCATGAAAGTTGGTTACTATTGGCCTACATTGTTCAATGACTACTATGCATGGATTAAAAAGTGCAAAAAGTGTGCATTCTTCACAAGGAAGGAGAAGCTTGCAGTGCTGCCATTACATCCAATTTTAGGAGATCAACCTTTCATGCAAATGGGGATTGGACCTCATTTGGGTCATCAACCTGAATTAAAGCCAAGGCCACAAGTGGATTCTAATAGCGATGGACTACTTCACCAAGTGGACCGAAGTAGTGACACTCAAAGAGGAAAATGAGTCTAACATATTGTACTTTTATGAGGGGATAGAAACCATGTTTGGTGTACCTGCCATTATCATATCAAACAATGTTATGTCATTTCTTGGCACAAATATCACTTAGTGAGCTATTTGGAGTGGATTATATCTCAGCACTTCATTTAATTACTACCCCTAAGGTAATGGGAAAGAAGATTCCATGAACAAGAAATTATTAAGAATCATAAGAAGGACTCTAGACAAAAACCAAAGGACTTGGCACAAAAATATCAATTCAGCCCTATGGATTAATAGAATCACACCAAAGAAGTCTATAGACAACTCTTCATACAATCTGGTCTACGGAAGGGAGGTAAGAGTGCATGTATCACTTGAATTGTCAAAGCATTGGAACTCATGAAACAACGAGATTTGGCTGAGTTTAAGCCCATGGAAATCGATATCACGTAACTCATGGAGTTGAAAGAGATAAGAAATCATGCAATACAAACCATGGAGAGAGATCAAGCATTAATCAAGAGGAGCTTTGACAAGAAAGATAAGACTAGGAAATTCCAAGAAGGAGACTTGGTGCTAAAGTGGGATACTAACAGAAAAACCAGGCAAACATTCCAAATTTTATGTTATATGGAGTGGTCCCTACATGATCATGGAGTGCAAAATTAGCAATGATTTCCAAGTGGATAAGTTAGATAGTGAAGACATAAAGATTCCAGTTCAATGGAATCTATCTCAAGCATTTTTACTAAGTAAAATCTCACCCTTGTACATATTAATTTAGGATTTTCAATTCCTCCAAGTGTTGGTGCATAGTGTTTTGTTGGTAGGAGTAGGTTTTCTTTTAACAGAAGAAGTGCTTGTGCACACTCTGCATGTTCCACTTGGAGCATGTATGATCTTCCTCTTTTGTACATAGTTTTGGTGCTTCATTGTTGCTCTTGCACAATTCAAATCATTGGAAGTGGCAATGTTCGGAGGGGAATCAATTTTAACAATAGTCCCAAGTGCTTTCCAAATCATCAAGTGTTTCTAGATTCTGCAGTGCTTCATCCTTGCTAAGAAATCACCAGTTCATTTATGCTTCATACTTGGCAAGAGATCATATTTTGGGAAATTTTCAGAAATTCATCCTCCATCCCATAGATCAGATTGTAGAAGAGAAGTGAAATTTAGATTCAAAAAAAAATTCCAACATCATAAAATCTTACTTAGAAGAGTTCTTATAAAAGTTAGAAATTTCAGGCATAACAAGTCAAATCTAGTTTCAGCAGTGCTTCAAGTGGATTCTGGGGTCAAATTTCAAGGTTTCATATCATATTTCATGGTTACCAGGAAGAATCCATGCCCAATGGATACTTTAAGGCCATTGATCAGTTCATCTAGTGGACATATGTCCCCGTGAGTCACCAAATTGTTATCCATTTTTACCCCTTGGTAAAATGGACAACTGGAGGAAGTTGGACCTGGGTACTTTGGTGGAGTTCCAATGTTGAATATGGAGAAAACAGATAATTTTCATGTTTTGGGGACTTGGAACCATTTTTTTGCATTTCCCTTCTTCTAGAGGCAAAGGAGTTCAATTCTTAGCCAAATTCAAGAAGAATGAGCAAAATTGAGAAAATGGTGAAATTTGGTTTTGAGGGCTTCATTTCATTTTTTATTAACTCCTAATCCAAGAAAATTCTAAGGAGTTAGTGAAAAATTTGAGAAAATTGGATAAAAATGTAAAACTAGAAACAATTGCGCAACAAAGGAAGAAAAGCTGCACAAAAAAGGAAGAAAGGCCGCACAACAAATGAAGAAAAGCCCCGGGAAAATCCATGCAAAAAAGGAAGAAAATCCATAAGAAAATAAATGCAACAAAGGAATAAAATCTGTGAAAAAGACACACAACAAAGGAAGAAAATCTACAAAATAAATCGTGAAAAAAGCCACACAACAAAGGAAAACAATAGTTTTTTGCACGAACTTAAAATGGCGTAACTTTTGACCTGTTGCTCCATTCTTTACAAACTTTATATCATTGGAAAGGTATCAAAGTCCTATATGAAATGAGAATTTAATTTATTAGTTTTATTAAGGTTAGATATGTGAAAAATTAGAAAACATCTCCAACATGAAAATGTATAGTTCCAGGCCCAACCACCGTAATTAATGAAAGTATGGTGCCCATTTCTTCTTCCGAAGCTAGAGTACATGGGGGAAATGATTTGTAAGGATGACCATTCCCTTTTTTAGATAATTTAATGATATTTTTTGGTGGGTGGGAGTAGAAATCTTAGTTTCACTTTTCTCTTTTCTCTCATTCACTTCTATATATTGTAAACTCTTCTCATTTGGAGGGAGAGATATTCTGGGACTTAGGAAACTCTTGCATTTTGGTTTCTCAATTCCATTGAGTTGTAATCCTTCACATGGGCCTGTAGAATGTATTTTTGCCTCTATTTTATAGATATAATGGATTGTGCAACTGTTTGAAGCAATAAAAATTGTGTATTGTGGTGTTTTCTCAACCCTTTCTCATTTTTCTTGTGTTTCCTTGCCTCTTCATTGTTGTTCTTTATGTGCATGAATTTTCATTTATAGGTTTATGTTGTTGTGTTTCATGGGGATTTGGTTGTAAATGCATGTTTTGGGACCATGTAAAATATGTTCGACCTTTTCAATTGCATTTTCCATTATATTTCTCCCTAAACAAATATTTCACTCCCTTTTCTTGGTGCTATCACCTATGTAGTGTAGGATTTCTTCATTTTTATGCATTTTCCTCTCTCCGGGTCCCTTGGAATTATAGGATAAGATTAGGTAAGTGTATTTCCAGCATTAGGAGTAGTTTTAGCCTTATATTAAGAAAAGGAACTAACCTTCTCTAGAGAATTTCTTCAACTGCAAGGTCCCACACCTTGAAGCAATTCCATGTTACCCAAGTCACAATGTTTTCCTTAACACACGCACATGCTAAGAAATTAGAGGGTGATGTGATTTGGTGATAACAAGATCCTTAGAAATGCGAGCCAATAGGAAGCTCTATGTCACCTCATAATTTGACCTTTCCAAGCTCTTTAATCCGACCACCTGCGAAGTGTGAGCTAATGAGAAGGCTCCACACACTTTGCATGCAAGTATTTATGATTTCGGTCATTAACACTTGTGAACTATCAGCCAATAGGATCATTCCATGCCCTAATGTGTTGTTAGACTTTGATGATCTAATCGACAATTGCAAAGTTTGAGCCAAAGTGAGGAAGCTCCACACCTTTGCATTATCAATATTTTCTTTGATCTCCATCCGACACCTACGAAATGTGGCCTAATAGGAAGCTCCATGTCTCCCCCATGTTAGGACTTTTCAGTCTATATTCTTCTTTCTTGGATCTTATTGGATGGTCCTTCACATTTTTCAGATCTGTGAAATGAGAACCAATTAAATGGCTCCATGTTTCTACAGACTTCACATTTTTAGGGCTTGATGGCTTCACATCGCAACTTCAAACCTTAAGGGACTTGGAAAGTTTTTGGATTTGAATTTCTACCATGTAACCCCTTTGACCTTGACTAGCTTAATGACCCAATGAAATATGAACTGTGATTAAATCTAGGGCCTAGAGTCCTGGATGAGCCAATTGTCTAAGGAATTTCCATAATAGCGACACATATTAGTCTTTCACTTGGTTGCAGATTTTCTTGCTTCCCATGGGTTTAATCAAATATGCCTAAGTCTTAGACCGAGATCCTTTGTTTCATGGGTTAGGAGAACCCACGGAACACTAAGTCCTATGAAAACCCACAACAAACTAAAATAATTTATGTGGTTTTTTGAAATCCAATGACCAATGCTTTTAGAAAATGGAATTTGATGGCCATTTAACCATCCCAAGCTCTTAAAAATGGCTAAGTCCATTTTTAACTTTGTTAAAGCCAAAAAAACCTAGGGGGAATTTTTGGATAATAGTGACCAACACACCCCCATTCCATTTTATAAATAAAATTGAGCCCCTTATTACTCCTTAGTTATAAAACCAAGTTTTAATACTATTTGATGTGATTAAAAGGTCTTTGGGTTTTGCAATTTGATTAAAACCATTGAAAAGTTAAGTTTAACTTGATTATAATATTTCAATGATTTAAAAGTTTAAATAATTTTTTACTTTAGGTTTAAACTCTTGTTTGTATATTTGAAAAAGGATTTCATGGTATGGTTTAGTGATTACTATGAGTGTAAGAAAAAGAGGAGGGAAAACATCAGATTTAGAAGGTTTTTGGAGTTAAAAAGGTCAAGATACATGCATGTGACAACCAAGTGTTAGAGTTTCTATTGAGAAAGTGGAATTTAAATTTAATATTGACATTGAGCTTTGTGGTAGGTCTAAGGATCATCGATTGGTGACATGTGTTCAACATCGAATTCTTGTGAAAGTGAAGTCAACATAGAGATCCTTACCCCTCTCATTTTATTTCAAAATTAAACTAATCACATGATTTTGGGATTTTAATATCAATGATCAAAAAAATTCACTTTAATTTTTAGGAGTTCCAATAACCCGAGGCTTCGTGATTGGTCCCTTTCTATTATAAAACAAGATCATTTAATGTTTGATTTGGCATGTACCTTTTTTTCACAAATAAAAAATGATTTTCATGGTTATAGTGTTTTTTTTTTGTGTACAACGAAGTGGGAAGGACACATGGCATCACCTCTAATAATCACAATTAAAATTTTCAAAGGTTAAGGAACTTAGGGTCCCTAAGAACCTCGTGAGCATGAGATGAGAAAATTTAACATAGATGCCAAGGATGTCATATTCACGATAAAAATTAACAGATTTTCACAAAGAGGAAAAAGAGCTTCGATAACTTGAGAGTTTTGAGATCCGAAAGGTCTAAGATCACGAGAGTTCTAATATCTTGAGAGTTCCAAGATTGATACACATAATTTCACCTCAAAGTCTTGTGGACCCAAAAGTTCACAAAAGAAAAATAAAAGGGAGGGGGAACTTAAAATACCCAAAATAATAAACCATGAAGAGAAGCCACAAAGACCAATCCATGTGCCCTTGATTTATAAAGGAATAAATTTGGAATAAGTACTTCATACAAAAACCTCGTGACATCAAAATTTAGGGATTCGAATACATGGAATGCCATGTGTCAAGAATCTAGGTGCTAGTTTTTCAACTCAAAATAATTAAGCCATGGTAAATTCAAAGACCTATGTGGAAATAACATGGCAAGAAAAGCCATATGAAAAATGTTAGTTTTAATTTATTAAACATTTATAAAAATGAAGTTTTTGTAAGACAACTTTTTTTAGTATAATGGCTAGAAAACACAATTCCAAGAGGAAAATTCTTGGGCTATTTTTGGGAATAGATAAACTTATAATATGAACATGAGTATAATCAAGCTATTTTTATTTTTATTAAACTTTTTTAGAGTTTTGAAGTTGATAATCATGCAACCAAAAAATAGAAAAATATAGTTTCTAGTTTTAAAAATCATGCAAAGATAATCATAAGTATGTTTTAATTTTGGATAGCTTTTGTGGATCTGTCATGTTGAGCCAAATTGGTCAAACTAGATATTAAACTTAGTTTTTAGTCCATAAGCTCTATTTTGGGGAAAACTAGTCTATTTAAGGTCAAATCATTGTAAGTTATAGCAACATGTTCATGTAAATAGATTTTTAAAGCTTTACTTCAGTTTAGTTGTCCTAATATAGTTGTTCTAGATTACATTAGCTATTTTGGGAATCCTAAAACATGCAGAGAGTATGGAGAGACTCATTACTCTATACATTTGTTTAATGTAATTATAAAATCACATTGGATTGAATGTAATACAATGAAGGACTTTTTGGAGCTCTACAAGGTATTATGAGTTGTGGACTATTTTTTAAATTGATGATTTATGTCTTGAGGCCTAGATAGTAATTTTTTTCCGTTATTAAGTAGATTTTACACTTCAAATCTTAGTTAAATTTGCAGAGTAATGAGATTGGGATTTTTTGATCTTATTTTCATTACTAGATGTTTATGATGCTTGATTTATTAGACGTGCTTTGCAATCTTACATATTTGGTTGTTTTGGATATATTTATTAGTGATAATTACTTTGTTTATGTGTAATTTTATTATCTTGAATAGTATTTAGGCTAATAAACATCCGATATATAATTTTAGGTATCTTGTTGTTATTTACTTAGTTGATACAAAATTGTGATTTCTCCTTAGATTGATTTCCGGAGTTAAAAAATAATTAAGCTAACCCTATTTCTAATTTGATCTAGTTTATGTGTGTGTTTGACTGAGATAAAATGTGTTTGTAATACTTATAAGTTGAATGAGAGTCTAGTTTTCTATTTTTCCTACCCTTCCTTAATTTTTGAGTTTTTTTAATGACGTCTCAAATCACTCAATTAAGATTATATAATTATAGATATCCCTAGGATGAGAAAGATTCAAAATTAGGATAATTATTAAAAACAAATTCAGATCCAAAAATCAATATTTTAATAGGTGGTTTACCAAAACACATCGCTCCCTTTCGGAGTTAACACGAGGTCATATGGTTTCTAATCGAAGCTATACATCCTATAATATTTCATACTTTGAATTCAAATATCTAGCAAGGGTTATAAAATGAATGGGAGAAAGGAATTAAAATTCCCTTTTCCCTCTTTGTTTTCATATGAAATGTGCACCTAAGAAACATTTCATTAAACTGACATATGTATAAGAATATGGACTTATGTTATCACCATTTATGTGTTAAAGCTAAAATTGCACCCATCCTAGATTAGGATGAACTAGGGATTTGAGGTAACATGGGACTGTCTCAAAGTTGTGGGACTTGCGCGCTTGAGACAAACATCCAGAGAAGGTGACTTCCTCTATCTATTTCTACCGCTAAAACTAATCCTACAAACGGAAATGTAACTACATATCACTACTCTATGATTCCATGGGAACAAGGTGATAAGGAGATGCATGAAAAGGGAAAACCTAAGGTAAAGGAGGTGATAACACCAGAAAGAGGGGGATGAACACACTCGGATTTGAGTAAAAATGAAGGAAAATGTGTATAGGAAGGGAAGACATGCATGCCATAGTCTGAAACACGCTAACACATCCATTTTCATCTATCAAAACTAGAAAAGAGACATGCAAGGGATGTGAAAATGCACAACAAACAAAAATTCAAAGGAGAGGAGGGAAGATGCGATAAAATGTGAACTAGGGTAGAGAATAACCACAAAATAATATTTTATTTCTTCCAAGACATGCAGAGTCAATTAAAATGGTGGAGGAGGTTGTTATCCACATGCAAAGAGCTAGATCTCGAAGGCTTGAAACTAAAAATGCAAAGAAAAAAATACCTTAGCAAACCAAAAGAGTCCAACTTTTTATAATGAGAATTTCTCTACAATTTATAGAATAAGAAGGAGAGAAGAGGAGGAGAAAGAAGAGGGAAACTCATATTCAAACTTCTAGCTAAAAACAAAAAGAAATAAATGCCTACAAATCCACCTCCTCGTGTTTGTTTTTATTGTGGAAGAAGGAAAGAGGAAATATCTAATCAAATTTGGGTGGTTGAGTTGACTAGATGTGTGCATTAATGACCCGACTTATGTTTCCCTGTTTTTTACCTACTAAATCCCAAAAAAATCTTATTTTGAATATTCCAATATGTAGCCCACATCAGCATCTTTCCAACAAGACCAAGAGCACATAGATCTGAGCTCTATAGAAAAATTTATGATGTTCTGAAGTCTATTGTGCAAATTGAACACACAAGACACATGGCACACGCCGATTGATTCGAGGAATCGGGGGATTATCTATTATTTTTTCATTTCTTCCACATTTCAAGTATACATTAGATGTGAGGATTCAGTGTGCAATTGGCTTGTTATGATAGGTTGTATGTTGCAAACTTCATCTCAAAATTTTAACACGTGGCTCACTATGATTGGCGCAGAGGAATGTACTTGCATGTACGCAAGAGAAAGGGTGTGAGAGGGAATAATGTAAAGGTCTGCTAGCATGCGCAAGAGGGTGCATGAGAAGTGGGAAGAAAAGGGCATATCTATAATGGTATGCATGCATATGAGAAAGACAAGAAACTCGTGATATAAGGACATGTGGAAGCAATCATGCAAGGAAGATGCGCAAAGTGGAAAATAGAAGAAGAATGAGTGTGTGTAAAGAAGTACACAAGACTCAGTAAGGAAGGGAATGTGAAGGGAAATCATACCAAGGACTTAGCCAAAATGGAAGGAAGGTCCATATGGGATTGCGACAGGTGCACTAAAAGCATTGCAATGAAGGCAGGTATTACACGAGGCTTCGTACGCAAGGGAAATTTGGAAGGAGATAAAAGAATAAAGAGGCGAAAGGTGGAAGTGCACAAAAGCAAGCTAGGAGAAGGAAAAGCACAAGGAAGAAGCAAGAAAGGCATGCAAGGGCATGCATGAAGAACTAAAGCCAATCAAAAGTGCCAAGGTATAAAACTAGAAGTGTACGAAGACCTAAAAATTGATGTAAGAGCCAAATCAAACTACAAGTTGTCAAAATAACTAGGGGAGTTATTTTGGAAAACAATTTGGCAAATTTCGGGGCCATATTCCTACTAGATGAAAGAGATTAGTAGCCTTAGAAGTATCCATTAGGATTGGAGTTTTCTGAAAACATGATTTCTGATCTCAGAACTTGAAGAACACCCCTGAAATCACTTGAAAACATTGTCGACTTTGAATGAAAACGCTGCTCTACGTGAAGACATTCGACTTGAATTTATGAGAGTGGAAAATTTCTGAAAATTGTTGGGAGTTCTTGTAACCGAACCGGCACATGAAATAAATAAAAGAGAAAATGCAAATGAGTGCACAAGAGGAAATAACTATGCACAAACAAGGAAATTTGTGTGGATCGCACTTTGAGGAATGAAACTACCTTAATATGTACAATGATGTAGAAGACAACTTAATGGAACTCGCTTAAGATATATACCATTGATGGGATCAATAATGTATCTTCATCAAGATGAGATAACTCGAAAGAGTTATCTTCCTTGCAAGAAACTATGATATATGGGCCACTCCAAAGTGCATCAAACTTTGAATTACACCTTGGTTTAGCTTTTCAACATCCCATTTCAATACCGGATCACCCACCTTGAAGATTTGAGGTTTATCCTTTCTATTTAACCACTACTTGGTCGACTTTTGATGCTACTCTAACTTTATCATGGAATAGTTTCTTAATTCTTAAAGTTTAGTCATCTTTTCCATTCGATTTCTCTCTAACTGCTCCCTTGAATTCCAGCTGTTGGGTTAGCTCTAATGAAGGAAATTCCAAAGATAGAGGAAGCCTAGATTCCTTACCATAAACAAGCTTGTAAGGTGAAGTACCTATTTCCTTCTTAACCGTGATTTTCCCTTCTAGAATGCGTGTGAGACCTTTTTATACCAATGCCTCTGGTTGATATTCATTTTCCACTTCATGATTCTGATTAGGTTTTTGTTATTCAACTCTATCAAGCCATTTCCTCGAGGGTAATAGTTGGAAGAGGTCTTCAAATAAATTCAAAGGATTAAACCCCAATCAAAAATTATTATACCAAGGAAGGCTTTTGCATTATTTGAGATAATGGTATGAGGAACACCAAACCTTATTATAATACCTTCAAGAAAGTCAAGGATGATTGACTTAGTTGAATCCTTGAACATAATAGCTTCTATCCATCTAGTGAAGTAATTTGTAGCCGCTAACACCCACTTGTGACCAGTGCTTGAAGGAGGATTTATCATTCTTATGAAGTGAAGACCCCATTGGGCAATAGTTTGATCTGCTTGGACTAGTTAGAGGGAAATCATTTCCAATTTCCTTTTTCCTTCAAAGCAAGTGCATTCTTTACATTTTCGACCACTTGTGCACATCTCAAAAAAGTGTAAGCGAGAAGTATCCTTCCTTAATGATATTCATTGTTATTGCTTTGGCAGAGAAGTGTCCTCTAGAGAATCCATTCTAAAATTTCTGCTAACACTTTGTCAACCCACGATCTATCAATACATCTAGGCAAAGCACACCATTAATATTTCTTTTGAAGAGAACTCCATCAATCAACACATATGGAATAGATTGTAGCCTCATATGTCACATCTTAGCTTTGTTAATAATAAATTTTACCTCATCCTCGATCCAACTACACATGCTAGGATATTCCTTTTGTTCAGAGTTCAACACATGAAGCCTCTTCTTCTAGAAACTTTTGGAGCTCAAAATTGCACCCATCCCATATTAGGATGAATTGGGGATTTGAGGAAACATGGGACTGTCTCCAAGTTGTAGGACTTGCATGCTTGAGACTAACCTTTGAAGAATGCTGACTTCCTCTACCTATTTCTATTGCTAAAACTAGTCTTACAAAAAGAAATACATCTACCGATCACTACTCTACAATTCCAAGGCACCGGGGTGAGAAGGATATGTATGAAAAGGAAAACATAAGGTAAATGAGGTGATAGAACTAGAAAGAGGGGTATGAACACACTTGGATTTGAGAAAAATGAAGGAAAATTCTCGGAGGGAGGGTAGACATGCATGTCACGGTATGAAACACACTCACACAACTATTTTCATGGAGCACAATCAAAAAAGGGACTTGCAAGGGATGTGAAAATGCACAACAAATAAAAATACAAAGGATATGCAAGAAGATGTGATAAAATGTGAATTAGGGTAGAGAATAGCCATAAAAAGATTTTATTACTTCCAAGAGATGCACAGTCGATTAAAATGGTGGATGAGGTTGATATCCACATGTAAAGAGCCAAATATAAAGGCTTGCAACTCAAAATGCAAAGGAACAAAGCTCTTAAAAAGCCAAAAGATTCTAACCTTTTACAATGAGCATTGCTATACAATTTATAGAAGAATGAGAGAAGAGAAAGAGAAAGAAGAGGGAAACTCAAATTCAAACTTTCAACCACCAACAAAAAGTATTAAATGCATGTAAATCCACCTTGAGGTTGCTGAGATCCACCTCCCCATGTTTTTTTTTCTTGTGGAAGGAAAGAGGCAAGATCTCGATCAAATCTGGGTGGTTGAGTTGAATGAATGTGTGTATTAATGGCAGAGACTTTTCTACCTACCAAATCCTACCAAAATCTGATTTTGAATGGTCCAACATGTAGGCCACGCATACATGTTTCCAACAAGACCAAGAGTGCATAGACCAATTTCTGTAGTAAAATTTATGACATTTTAAAGTCTATAGTGCAAACTCAACACGTAAGACACGTGACACACACTGATTGATCCGAGGAATTGGTTGATTGTCCGGTATTTTGTAGTTTTATCCACGTGTTAGGTGCACATTAGATGTGAGGATTCAGCATGCAATTGACCTATTTGATAGGTTGTTTGTTGCACACTTCATCTGACAATTTTAACACGTGTCACACTATGAGTCGACACGAGATGAATGCACTAAAACTCCTGGAATGAAGGAAATTATGTGAAGCTTGTATGCAAGGATAATTTGGAAGGAGATAGAAGAAAAAAAAGAGGAAAGGTGAAAGTTCAAAGAAGCAAGTGAGGAGAAGGAAAAGCACAAGGAATGACATGCAAGGGTGCACGCAAAGACCTACAACCAATCAAAAGTGCCAAGTTATAAAATAAGAACTGCATGAAGACCTAAAAAAATCAATGTCGAGCTAGAATGAAACTACAAGTTGTCAAAATAACTAGGGTGTTGGAAGCACAATGGAATGAGAGGGGGTGAATCAATCCTACAATTTCTTCAATTCATTTACCATTTATTTCATCATACATTAACATCCATCCATTTACATAAATTCAACCATAGCATATTAAGTGTGCATAATACAATCAAATAACCATAATACATGCAAGAGAGCTCATAGAAAAAATATATAAGTGGAAACCCTCATGGGGAAATATCCCACTGAAACTCTATTTATATTACATAAAGCAAAGAGATTTAGTGAAGCACCAACTTCACAAGGAGCACCAAACCCTAATTTAGTAGAGAACTAACCCTACAAGGAGCACCAACCCCTAATTTAGTGAAGCACCAACTCCACAAGGAGGCTAAAAACCCCTATGATGAACAAGAACAAACTTAGCTACCATATAATTTTTAATCTCTAGTTTTTTTTTCTACCATAACTAATGGAGATCGTAATTTTAGCTCACAAACCGTAGGTCTTCAAACTCACTCTCTCTTTTTTTTCCTAAACTTGTCATGGATCTAATAACTTACAAAAATTCTCCTTGATCTTCCTCAATATTTCATTCTCTTTCTCATCCTTCAAACCATGCACACATACCTACAAATCACTCTCCTCTAGGTCATACTTTTCCCTCCAAGAGCACTAGTTCAAAAATGAACCCAAAACATCAATTTTATATGTTTTTCTTTCTTCTAACCTGAAGTAGGTCATTCTTACACCTTTTTTCAACCATTGCATCATTAAAACATTCCCATAACTATATAAAAATATATACAAGTGACCCAAGTAGGTTGGCCTAGCCAAAAACCACTTTTCATGCACCAAAAATTCTCAAAACCCTTGCATTAGGATGGAAAAAATTATCCTAACACAAAAATATTGTTATTCATGATTTTAAAATCATCACACATGTTTAAAATATCATTTAAGCTTCATAAATTTTCATAATTTTTATTAACCAATCAGATTATTTCATTAAATGGGACAACTACTACTTATGCTTCTCAAAATACCTGTTTCCAACACACTTCAAGACCCTAAAACTAACTTTGGACCTCACAAAATCTTAAAATAAAAAAAAAAATGGCATGTGAAAACTTTATGGAAATGGAAGTACTTGTAAAACACTTCTAAACAAGTTAGATCTCATTAAAAAATCTTTGGTTAAAACCACATCGGTGTTTGCCTTCACCAAATCATGCCGCCCTAAAAGTTGTTTTTAAAATGCAACTAGTTAACACCCTTCCACTTTCAAGACCTAAAAATTGATTCATTGGATTCCAAATTCATACCTATTTACATTATAGGTGATAGAAAGCATCAAAAAATCCATATCATGCTCTAACCAACTCAATTCTTCAGAAAAAATAGTTACATCTGGATAATAAAAAATATTCTTGTCCAAAATTTACCTGTATAATATAAAAAATCTCATCATCATGAACAAAAAGTTATATAAATGGAAATATATCTGAATTATCTTTCCAACACAACTTGAATCACCTCCTAACTCCACCTGTAGCTCCTATTATTCCCATTTTACTGAAGATTGCTTTTTATTGCCTCAAAATTGCCCTTTGACTAGTCAACATAAATAGGGCACACTTTTCCATTTTTCAGCATCACCATAACCTAAAACCTCCATGGACATAAAAAGAAACTCCTGAGACATCATAAATTCTAATTTAGTCATTACCTTCTTTGGATAAATTTTCCACAAACTGAAACTCTTCATAAAATTACATTTTTAGATAGGGCCCACATACACTAAAAAAACTACCATACATTTCTAGAAACTTGAAAGCGTCCTCTACAACATAAAATCATAAATTTTTAGGAACTGATCAAAACTAGTCTGGTTCAATCAATTTTCTTTAAGCTTCTCCCTAGCTAGGGTTTAACTAGGGTTGAAAACCACTTTATCTTCTTAATGATCGTTCGTAAAAACGTGACAATCAAAAAACCTTATTATTTTTTAAAAACCTTCATAACCAACCTAAAATTATATTCCAAATATATAAGGTCCTCATGCAAAGAATACATCTCATAACGAGCATCGAAGGTCAACTTTTGCTTGAAAATCACACTGCAACTTACCCAGTTTTGCCAAAACTTGCATAACTTCATTTTTCTTAGAAATTTGAACTAAAACTTGTCATGAAGCATCATGAAAACATCCTATAACTTATAAAATTCATCACATATCTCAAATACATCTCAAACTCTCCATCCAATCTCATTTATATACTAAATTTCTGTTTTACACCGATTGCTTCCCAAAGACCTCAAGTATGCATATAATATCTAAATTCTTACCGAAACTCATTACACACCTCATGTACACTATCGTAACCTTTTTCCCATACTTAAAAAGACTCATTAGCTACAAATATCATACTTGCACTGATGGACATTTGTCATGAGTCAAATATGTTGTCATTGATGTCAAGCAGAATCAGATGATGTCAAGTAACATTGATGGAAAAAGGAGTGAATTTAGTAAAGTGAGCAAGCTGAAAAGATGAAGGTTGATTGGTAGTGTGAGCTCACAGAGGCTTCAAGAACATCAAGGATAAGTTCTAAGGGACTTTTTAGTTTTTTTGCAAGTCACGAGAGATGAAGGAACATCCACCTAAGTCTAGATAGATCCACTGAATACTTGGAGCATCTGCCAAAGTCGAGAGAAGCCGCAGAGCACTAGAAGGAGCCGTGGAAGGAGAGCTAGTACCATAGGTAATGCAATGAAGGTGTGAAGAGAAATGGAGCCAAAGGAAAAGTCATAAAATGAAATTAGTGAAGATGTGAATGTGAAGGAATGTTTGTGCAAGTACGAATGGTCTAAGGGATAAAGCGTGTGTAACGAACCATTACACCAAAACCTCGAGGTGTTAGTGAAATCCACACATGAGGATCATAACATCCCACCACGCTTCCGTAGCCGGACCCCGAGATAGATTTACACCTGTATAGCGGGACCTACCACCTGCTCTATATGAGCCCCGGGTGAACACTGCAATGCCGGCGTAGCTACCCATGCCGGGACTCGAACCTAGGTGGTCACTCTGATACCAAATGTAATGAACCATTACACCAAAACCTTGAGGTGTTAGTGAAATCCACACATGAGGATCATAACATTATGTGTAAAGAAAATAAAAGGAGTAGCCATGAAATTAATGAAGTGGAAGCAAAAACCATGGAACAAAGGAAAAACCATGAAGAACTAGAGAAACCGATGAAGACAAATGATCACTACGCTGGACTACAAAAGTCACATGAAGAAAAGATAGAATTGTGGACATGGAACAATTTCACGGAAAGGTAAAAAGTAATAAGGAACGTCGTGAGACACACTAAAAGCCATGTGAAACATAGAAGAGCCGCAGATAACTACAAAGCCACCAAAATAACGTGAAAATCTTTCAAACAAAGAGAAGTGTCATGATACAAAGAAAAAGTCAAAGGAGATGAGAACAACCCAAATTAATGAGATATGGACTAAAAGAGTGTAAAGGAAATCAAATTGTGTCAAACAAAGACAAGTGAAAGATTGTTCTCCAAAATCAATGGTGATTCGATTGTCAGATGATTTTGGCTAGATGCACAACTTGAGCTCTACAAAGAATGATGAAATCTATTGTTCCAACTACCAGCATTTAATGCTTGTTGACTTCATGCAAATGCAGTTACATTCTTCATGAGATACTGAGTTTCAAGGCAAAATAAAATATGGAGAAGGAAACAACTCACTCATCTGGGTCACGTCACAAATCTAGAAAATCTATTTTTGGCAAACTGACTAATAAATTACTCTTGAGAATGCATTGAAGATAGTGTAATCAAGCCAATTATAGAAGGAACTAAATTTGGTATGAGCTGCATTCATTTAATGAGCTAAATTTCTAGGTGACCAAGTAGGAAAGTGCAAGACACACAATTCGAAGTGAGAAATTGGGTCAATTGTGTATATACAATTTTGAATGAGTCATAGAGTTGTAGCCTAAGGAAGAAACAAGTGATCGAGCCAAGAGCTGCATAAGAGATAGACGATGCAATCATGTTGAGAAAGAGCTATAGGAGGAAAGAGAAGAGTAGATCAATGATGCATTGACTTATTAGAGGATAAGAGCATCAAGGCGGTAGATTGTTTGAGAAAAGGGGATATAATCAAATTGTATGAGCAGAAGAGTGTGAAAGAACACAGACCGAGCGAGGAAAGTGATCATAACTCATTGTAAAAGCATTTTTGTAACTATATGATCAAAATATGAATAAGAACCAAGTCTAAGTTTTAACTTCCTAGATTTAGGGAGTTGTAGAAACATCCCATTTGCTTTACCATCTCCCTCTCGAGCACCTCACTATACTTAAGCTTTGCCTTTCTTCTCACCGTTGTTCTACCACTAGGTTTTCCATCTTTCACTAAACCGATCCTTCCCTCACATGTGGTGGGGTTTAGTTAGCCATCAGTTTTCTTTCCAAGTTCAGGGTTACCATCAAGATTTTGATCGCCAGTGGAATGCCTTGTAGGTAAGTTCCCCTGGGATATCGTAAAAATTGGAATTCTACTACCTCTAGGAAAGAATAAGTGGAAATTGAGTACTCCATAATATAGTTGTTCAGAACACCACAAAACCAAGTATTCACAACACGTGTCCAAATTAGATTAGCATCATAGAGGGCCTGAAATTATTCCTACGTCCAAACAAGTGCGTGATACCTCCAATCCCTTTTAGACACATAAGCAACCAACCACTTGTATAGTTCCATTGGAAAAATAGTGAAGAATATCTCATATAAACTGTCATACAGATTCTGTTCCACCCATGTGCGTGCATTAAAATCAGATCTAGTGTTGAACCTCTATGTGTATTCTTCTTCTAGATCATGTATCCACTCCTCAACACTTGCTAGGGTCAACCGGTATGTCTTCATCGCGAACCATCCTGAAAATAATTGAAAAAGAGGTCCCGAAATGGAACCAATGATGCAGACCTAGAATTTACCAATAAAAACCTAGGTTCATTGGCACATCACTCAGCCTAGACTAAGTGCTCACCCTAATCGCATAAAGGTATCAGGTTCCTCTTTAGGGTTGTTGTTACAGGATGTTAGCATGATGAAGACTTAATGCATTTAGATCCATAATTAATATATCATTCTACAGAGCATGTCTAGATCTAGATCTAAAGAACAACATGTTTAAATAATATCCATAATGAAATAAATCATGCAAGAACCAATTTTACTCAAAATTAATACTTTGACTCAGCCAATACACCCCATTATATTAAACATAATAAATACACAGAATCTCATTACAATGGGTAATACCATAAGCTTATGCGTGCATCAGATTTGGCAAGCATAACTTCACAGTAATTTAGTTCTCACACACTCCTCTTATTCTATGTAGATCATTACATATTTATAAGGGTGGGGAATTTCCCTTCACCACTTGCATAACTCCAAAAATAGGTTGCATGCTGAAAATAGCCATGCGCCTTTACAATCATAGCCACACATACAAGTGCGCTAACAATAGACCTCTTCTAGTTAACTAGTAGTAGAAATTCTATTCTTAGCCTGTACCCATGCAAAGTGCTTAGTAGCCACTCTTCTAATAATAGCCCATGCATGTCACACAAGTTGTCATCCGGTTTGTGTGCTCTATACGTTATCTCCAAAAATAGCTCGTACATGTAAAAATGGCTAAGTCCCAAATATTCCCTTGTCTTTCGCATGTGTGTTCTTCCCTATCCTTCCACTCCTTTGACTGCACCTTGTTCTCACGCATGAATCTCTTGTGTGTCTTCTTCTTGGTATCATACTTTTTTTGCTCAACACACAACCTCACAATGTCCAACAATCTCCCCCTTTGCCATTGGACGACAACCATCATTCGAAAACATTGATGGAAACCATATGAAAAACACACATACATGACCTCAACTCCATTTTTATGATGCTTATATCCCCCTTTTTCATCTATTAAAAAGGCTTTATTAACTCCTAGTCATGAAAAAGACAACATAAGACAAGAAAAATGATGGAACCAACTTACTTAACCAAGAAGCTTCCCCTAGGACTGAAATCTCTCCTCTTTTACTCCTTCAACAACATAAGAAGATCCTATGGACCTATACAAATCTCCCCCGAGCATGATACTCCACTTATTAGACTTAAATATCACTTCACCATCACTTTATATGCCTATTACATGCTCAAGAACACCAAAAGCGCCTCTAACCTCATCATGATAGATTTAGGACCACTTGTACTGAAAGACAATGTATTGCAAAAATGACAAAGTTCTCAAGGCTCTAGAAACCACCGTTCAGCATGGCACACCATCTTGTAGCTCCCCTTAGACTCATATTATCTATATCTAGTTGTCAATGCTAATATTTGAGTTCATACTATGTTTATAAGCCTTATAAAGTGATTAACCACTTCAATTCAGGGCCTGAGGCACTTCATCAATGTATTCAAGGCATATTTTCTCTAAATGTAAGAAACTAAATAATCAAACCCCTGTAATTAATATAATTTCTACCATTCTAGGAATTTTTATCATCCTCTTAGCATTTAGACACCTTGACTCAATTGAGAATAAAACACGTCATATCTCAATGGACTATATCATACATGTAGTAGATAATTTTAACATATTTTCACCGATATTGGATCATATTTTACTGGTCATATCTTGAACTTTGTTTCGGTGTATCTTTCAAAAAACTGTGATAATTTCCCTACCTATATCATGAACTTCTTATACCTTCTTTCCTTTGAGGTAACACCCCTTACTCTAGTGATCAAGTACAATTTCACTTTGCATACCTAAATGATTCTTCCCTAACTTGGACCATGCACATTGTATAAGCCTGTAGAAGCATCTTCTCAAACCAAAGTATTATCACTATAGAACACTCACTTGCTCAAACTTGAAAGCAATGATAAACATTCGAGTCTTCTTCAAGAACACCGCCATCAAATCCAAGACAACACCCACATGAATTTTACCTAAGAATGCATATTTCAAAATCTTTGAAACACTACATTCTCTAACTTGGAGAAATCACTTCAAACAACCTTTTCAAAGGTTAAACCACTATTTACCAAAAAGAATCACAAGAAAACTTCAGGTAGCACCTTGACAACTCAAAGAAACTAAAACATACAACATACATGTGAAGACCTTCATACTCTTCCCTATAAACATACCTTTCACATGTATCTGCTTATTCACTATCCATAGGTTCACAGTGATATACAAATTATTGATGTTGCACCTCAATACTCAAATACCTTTTCACCTTCATGTCATCCTTTCAGGAGAAATTTGATTAGCCCAAGAAAAATTTAACTCAACTCATACCGATGATGTCACATGATATACATTTGATGTATACATCATGCAACTACACAACACCTGTAGCGAGGCTATGTTGCATAAAGATCATCAAGAGAGATTCTACATATTTATGAATTATGATATCATCTTCAAATCACTTTCAATACATAATGATATCTTCTCCAAGGTATAGCCATGGTCTTACGACTTAAGGAACAATAAAAAATGATGCAAATCAACATCCATACATGTAGACACCATCTTCTTTATTTTATTTCAATACTTCACAGTCTAGAAATACATCTAATTTTCCTTTTCACAATCTTGAGATACTAAGCATAACCTTGAGAGAATATTCCTCATCAATCTTCATGATCAACCTGTAGAAAAAAAAACTTGCTCCCCACGGCGAGCACCATGTTCATAGTCTTCTCATTTGGTAATTCAACCTTTAAAGATCACTTAGTGGCTTATAGCACCTTCTTGAGTCAATTGTGAGTACACAAGCATGTTTGATGTCATTATTACTAGATTTAACATCTCGATTATCACACACAAACCAAACAATGAAACCCCGACTTTTACACCACTTGACTCGAGTTAATATCTCTCATAACCTCTATACATTTAATTTCACAGAGTTTAAGTCCTTCAACCTTTAAAACTTTTAGTTTAACCATTCTTCAGGCCCTAGGAGACTCCTTTCCAATTTGTACAACATATTTTGTGACATTATTCATCTTAATTTACCCGTAGCACACTTTAAACTTTTAGAGAGAAAACGTACTTACATACTTAAGTAAGACGATATCTAGAACTTTGACTCATGAGGCACTTTTGATGACCTTAAAAGTCATACCTTGTCCTTCACAATACACAACCTTGAGTAAGACACCTTATCACAATATGTTATGTCAAGATTCATATTAGTCACTCTAATGAGCATCACCTTCTTAGTCATCTTGAAAACCTTTCTCTTGGATCATGATTTTGATTTTACTATCATTTTTGGCATTAAGCATTAAACTTGACACACTTCATACCCAGAAAAACCACATGAAGTAGATATAGACTTTGGGATCCATATGATACATATAACTTTGATAATACCATACACCCCTAGATGAGCTCTGAAAATACCAAAACATACTTGACTGAGATAACTACATTCATACATATGTTGGAACATATTTAGAACAACAATGACACCAAACTAATCACTTTCAAGCTTTAACACATGCCTTTAGACATCACAAACTAACCTTGATATTCATGGAGAATTTTATGAATCAAGTACAAATCTTATTATGCCAAACACAATTCATACAAGGTTTAGACATGAATTATGGATAGTGCACACATTTCATTTCTTAGAGATAAATAAGAAACTCTTTCACTTTGTACTTTGATGATCCTAATACCATTTATTAAACTACTTGGACCTGAATGCCCGGGAGAATGCTTATTTTGACACACAAATTATTCACTCATCTTCTTAAGACTAACATATGGAATTATTATACTACCTTGCACCTCTCAAGCCATCATAAAAAATGTATAATACCTTTGAAGATACTTTTAATATGACTCGAACCATATTTATGAGGTAAAATCAATCTTTGTATAGTTTTAATGCCATCAAGCTAGTACTCACAAAATCATACCAATATTTTGACGTTACACCTTTCAACATCGATACCAACTCGAATTTCGAACTCTCACCCTTAAGTCACCTTGATGTAATCAAGCTGAGACCTTAGAGACATAATTCTTACGGACTATATGATCTCACACAAGTAACAAAACCATTTTCTTTTAGTGGACTCATGATGCATGACCAAGGATCATAACTCATCTTAAAACATAAATTCCTTTACATGAAGATCGGACTACAAGTATAGACATACACACATTGTTGAGCCAGAAATAACTAATTCTTGGACCAGAGGATGATTGTGTGTGAAAGGAAATATAGGAAGAAGGCATGTGACAAAGACCGTGTAGGGAGAACTAAGTGTGCGTGAATAGTTTTAATAGCTAAGCAACTATGAAGTGAATGGATTGAGTAAACATAGAGTGCTTGAGGTTTCGTGAAAATGTAGAGGAGGGTTTTGAGACTTAGTTGCATTGTGGAATATGGTGTTGCATGGAAAGCACATGAGGATGCAGGTAGGTGTGATAAGTGGATAAGGTTAGTGCATGAAGACTTGCAGACCAAGGAAATAATATTTTAGGGAATAACAAATGGTTAATCATTGTGCTTAAGGGGTTGTGAAGTTGAAATGAATCATGGCTTTAGCAATATGGCATAGGCATTTGAGTATGATGGAGCATGATCCCTCTTGGCATGCGATCTAGTCATGAGTAACCTTGAGGTGGTGGGGGAGAGATCCCACTCTATTTAAGAATGTTCCTGTTTCCAAAACAAGAGGTGCTAGGAGGAAATGGGAGATGATGCGAGAGGAAGAGGATATGTGATGCAAGGCACAAGATATTCTGGGTGCATAGGAGAGAGCATGGATAGAACCCTTTGAGAAGAGTCATTTTGTAGGGCTAGGATGTTATTTCATGATGTATTTGGTCTGTTATGACCCTTTTGATGTAATCTAGCTATTATAAACAGTTGTGAATCAATGAATATGATGGATTGTTATGAATATCTATGGTTATGGGTCCAAACCCTAGTGTTCTTCATATTGCTCATGGTTCAGATATGATTTCTTTGTGATGTTGTAGTGTTTACTTTTACATTATGGTGCATTTGTGCTTAGATTTAGTTTCTTCACTTTTGTGCTTGAATGAATACATATGTTTATTTTTTTACAAATATTCCTCCATTAATTGTGAAGAATTATTACAAGGCTCACATAAAGGAGGGGCTCGACACCCTCATGTGCCTTGGGTAAGCACCCAATCAAGGCAAGGTGATGTGCCAACACACTTGGGGTTTAAAGCGAGCAGGGAAAGGTGACTAAATCTTGGTTCCATTTTTGGGACCTCTTTTGAAGTTATTGTAAGAATGGTGTGTAATGAAAAACACTTGACCTTGGACAACGTCGAGACTTGGCTTAAGAACACGGAGGATGAGTTTGCACAACAATTCAACACTGGACCTGAGTTTGATGCATGTAAATAGGTAGAGGAGCATCTATATCATGAGCTTTATTAGACATTCTTTTGTTGTTTTCTAATAGAACTGGACAAATGGTTTTGGCATAAGCATCTAGGAAGAGTTAGTATTATCGACCTTGCATTTGGACCCAAGAAGATTATCAACAACTTTATGATGTTGATCTGGCCTAGACTCATGTTGTTGATTATTAGTGGAGTGGTGTGTTGAATAGCTATATGTTGGAGTATGTGGTTTCTACGTAATATTTCCCAGAGGTTGCTGAGTTTAAGTTCTTGTGAGAACCAAGAAGATATTTCTTACGCAGTTATATCGTTAGCCATCAAGATCTTGATCATCACTCTAATTTTGGAAGTATTTCCTATGGCTAGCTGAATTCCCACTAGGTGTGGGGAATAGAATCGGTGTCTTTGCGAGATGGAGGATCCTAAAAAAAAAGTGGAGAGAGAGGATAGATGACTCAAGTATAATGAAGCACGAGAGAGGGAAATGAAAAGACAATGGGAAGTTACAGGATCGATGCAATTATGGAGGAAGATGTTGCGGGAAGGATTTGTGGTTCATCATGGGACTGAGCAATCTATGCTACCCCATCTTCACAAGTGTAGGAGAAGAACCCCTTTGTCTTATTATGAGATCTAGTCATATGAAGAAAGAAGAAGAATGTAAGCATGCATATAAACTCACCATGTTACCAAACCCTTGTGCTTAGTTTCCCAATTTCTGAGATAAGTATTTCTAATTTGGTTAGCATTGGTAAACAAATAGCATCAATTATATATCATTTTACATTACATCCATCTATGGCCATGAAGATATTTCGGTGTTTGGTGGAATCGTGTCAAGCATGTGATTTGGACAGGTGTGGGTACACAAAGGTTGGGTATCATGTCTGGAAGTGGTTCAACATCATAGACTATTGGTGTGTAGTTCAACACAATGGTGGAGATGAAGATTATAACTACTTCGGGCCCTTTTCTTATTATAGGAGGAGGATCCATAAGGATAGGAGCTAGTGGATCTAGTGGCGCTGGTGGTGGAGGAAACACAGGAGGGAACCAAGGTTCTAGACCTGGTGTATAAGGACCTCAACCACCTCAGCAGGTGTTTTATGAGATGTCTTTGCATTTACCTAATTACAAAGGTGTTGAGGATGCTACAGAGCATGTACACAAGTGCGAGTTGCTATGGCGTGCTAAGGGTATCACTTCCCCAGTGGAAGGAAAGTCATTTTGTAACCACATTGCAAGGGCATGCACATAGTTGGTACTAGAAGTATGACCCACATCAGATGGTGGTGGATTATACCACATTGTATGATGCCTTTTTGTGGAATTCCACATTCCTGAATTTGAGCAAAAGAGCATCAACGCACTCAAGGAGATTCAACAAGGTATGGCAGAGAGTGTGTGGGAGTATGATGTGTGCTTTAAGACTCTCTTGTCAAATCTATCTTATGATATCCATCCCTCACAGCATGCTTAGTGGTTTGTTGGAGGATTGATAACACTTTTCGATGAGCACTCTCCCATAAGACTTTCACAGATCCGTGCAAGGCCTTAGAGGATTCTCTACATGTTAAGGCCATTAGAAGCATTGACACTAGGGTAAGCCTATTTTTAGAAGAACAGATTACTACCATGACAAAGCAACTTGAAAAAATGTCGTGAATTCATCTCATGAAACATGTAGTGGACTTTGGTGCACAAATTGTGAAGTGGAAGGACACACAAAGGATAGTTTCCCTCGAGGTCAGTGCATGCCATGTCATTAGATTGTGAAATATGTCATGGGGATCATGATCCAAGTAGATGCCCTTTGTTACAATGCGCACTCCATAAGAATGTGTCTTCTTATTGTAATATTTACACATCCACTACTCATGATACGAAGGATTGTCGATTGATAGACCAAATTCATGATGCCATTGATATTGGTGTGTGCTGTGCTAGACTGACATTGTGAGTAGTTATAAGGGAGAAGGTCATCAGTATGAAGGGCATGTAGATGGAATGGGTTGAGGCAGAGCTTTTCACGGAGGATTGAAAGTCTATAGTGGTCGTGGAGGAAGGGGTGACTTCCCCATGGGACTTGTTACAATTGTGGATCTACTAAACACTACAAGCATGAATGTCCAGATTTTATACAGCTTCTCATGGTGTGGAAAGAAGAAAAAGTATGAGGAGTGACCTAAATTTTCGACCACATGAGCCAGAACTAGAAGAAGGAAAAATGCACGGGGATGGTTAGTATAAAGAGAACTAACCCGCTATGGATTCCTAGGGTAGAGCTTAACCCGAGTTAAAACCTATTGTAGTAACTACACACGTTGAGGCTGCATGTGCCAAAGAAGTACCAAAGAAGAGGCCTCTCATTATAAGAGAAGAAGTATTACATGGGAAATATCCTAATCGACCCATCGAAAGAGGTCAACCAAGAGACAATGGAAGTGATTAGGAACTGCAAGGAGAGGTTCAATGTTTGAAGGATTAATCGTAGAATTTAGAACAAGTGAAGAATGTTGAAGTCCCTCAGAAAGACATGGGTGAGGTCGAGAGAAGTATGTAAAATGTTGTATCAGGAGAACATTATTACTCTGTAAGGAGATTGGTTAAGAGTACCACACATGGGAGATGAGCGCGAGAGGCGGGTATTACATGATAAACTGTCCCCTCACAATCTTGATTATGACAAGGAAATTATGTTAAATGTGGTTTTTGATGGATGGCTCTGAGCAATGTTAGGTTATGGAGCTGAATTTCTTCACAAAGAAATGCATTTGAGGTTTACTAGTTTACACAGTAACTGGCGTCGATCAAGGAACCAACATCATTCACTTGGTAGGAACCAACCTCGATCGGGAACTAACACTAGTCAACAAATAGGAAGCGGCACCGGTTACCTATGTGTTTATGTTTTTATTTTAGACACACGATTTGATCTAACCTTTGATTATAAGGTGATCTAAATGTTGTAAATGCATAGCTAAGGTGGCTTGATTTTGTATAAGCCTATATAAGTTATAAAATTAGGGCTAAAACATAAGGATAGAGGAAGAATGTTAATTCTCCTTAGTTGAAGATGAAAAAGAAGAAAAAGGTTGCATGAAGATAGAGCTTCAATGGAGAGTAGCTGGACAAAACGAAACAATAGTTACATCTAAATAGTGAGAAGAGTGTTATGTCTTCTCTACCGTATTTCCTTTGTATTGTCTTGTCTCAATATAATTGCTTACATAGTATGTAAAGCACATAGTCTTTCATCTTGTAGATCCATAGTTTATTGTAAGAGCTTATATTGTAGATCCATGAGATCATGTTATATGGTTGGTCCATTGTAGATCTAGTATTGTATCTCGAAGGAGTGATTGTGGGTATAGATAGTAACCAGATATTGTAGAGGAGGTTGTCTTCTTGTATGAACAGGTTGATGTAGTGATATGGAGGAGAGACTTCTTGGTGCACATATATGGTTGCACATTGGTAGACCCTTGTGAGAGGTATTGTTTGCAAATTCACAAGAGAGCTTGGTTTCATAGTGGGAGATGTAGTAGTTCCTGGTATGTGATATTTGGTGGTGTTTGGAGGCATGGTTGTAGTGCACTCATGGATATCCATTTAGATATTTAAAGGAGAGGAGGAGATACTCTTGGAGAGATGCATTGTACTCTTATATGGAAGAGTCAGTTTGTACTCTTGTTTATTATATAGATTGAGATCTCTATCTTTGGTGGATGCATCCCATATTGGGTGAACCACAATACATGTTGTGTTATGTGTGTGTATTTTTTTTTTATTTGGATTATTCTAGTTTATACTTCCATTGTTGTAGATTTTGGGGAATTGTATAGATCAGTATTTGCATGATTTGGTTTGCTATTATTAAATCATAGCAACCAACAAAATGGTATCGAGTAGGGTTTACTTCATGGTTTTGTTAGTGGTTTACTGATAGGTGTATGAGAGCATGGTTTGTTTTGCCTGATGTGTAAATTGTAGGAAGAGATTTAAAATCAAGTGGGAGCTGGAAATGTAAGGTTGCTAGAAAAGACAGTGACCAATGTCGGTATGGTATACCGATGTCGGCACTTCCATAACCAATGTTGGTATGGTGACCATGGTCGGTTAGAGGGTGACCGTGGTTAGTTAGGTGGAAATCGATGTAGGCAACTTGTGGCGATGTGTTTAAATAGAAAATAACAGATCTAAAGAAATTGAGAAGATGCAAGTGAATGTGTCTTATTTGCTGAGGTGTCCCTGGTTCTTAGAGGCACGGTCATGTTGGTCAGATTGTAGATCTAGAGTATAGAGGTATGGTTTTGGTATCTTTGTATTGCGGTGTTTGTATATTTTAGTTGCACATGTAGACAGTGTATGATAGACATGAGAAAGAAAAGAAGATTACAGACCGGTGTATGATGAATCCGTAAAGAGGAAATTGGAGAAGGCTAGGCTTTTACAACTCTATGAGTTGCCATTTTTGGAAAACCTGAAAGTTTATGTCCAGTGGTTGATGTCGCACATGCATGAAGATTACTTTTACTTTGTAGGAAGGAGAATTCGTATAACTGCATAGTTGATCTCCAAGTACACTAGGCTTATCTACATAAGAGAATCGAGTGGATGATGCCTTGGGTGACAAGGAGGTTGTCATCGAAATAACTAAGGCATATGAATACGAGAAGGGCGATCGCTACTTCAATATTTCCAAGATCACTAACCCAATTATGAAGATGGTTGTGCACTTGCTCACTAAGTTGAATGGAAAATAATGGTGGACGTAAGTGAATAAGAGATGGTTAAACATTTGCATAAATATTTCAGAAGGGACCATCTACAACATCTTGACCTTCATTGTGGAGGATATCATAGATGTCACGCATAGCGAAGATAAAATCATGTATGCTAATATTCTTCTTACCATTGTATTTTCAGATATTGGAGTGCCCGATGGGCCAAAAACTACATTTGGCAGTACCCTGATGAGAACCCCTCCCTAGCTAAGAGGTTTGAGGCATACACTTGTGAAACAATGACATCTACTTATAAGGTGCATTTGGATAAGTGGTACAAGTGGATGCACGATGCATTTGGAGCAGAGTGGAAAATTCCAGAAAAATTGTCATCTTTGGTGAAGGATGAGGCTAAATTTTTAATGTACCAACATTTCGAACCGGCAAGTTCACGTTGACAGATGGCACAAGGAGCCCATGGTGTAAACTACCTTTTCCTTCACAATGTAGTATTTTCAGAGTGCAGTTAACAAGTTTAAGGAGGCCAAGAAACTTAGATTTGATCTAAGTGAAGTAGATCAGGAGCACCGCACATTGTGCAAGACATTGGTGTATCCTAAGAAGTGGGCATATGTGGAGAAGTATGTCTCCCATGACATACATATGCTAAGGCTCATAACATTACCACTTGCAGGAAAAATAGTGACGAGGGTGTACATACACCTAAGGCCTAAGTTTGAAAAGGGCACATACATTGAGGATGATGTCTCCATCCCTAAAGACCCTATCGGAAGGAAGAAAGGGATGAAGAGAGATAGGGAGGAAACTCTAGCAAGCAGGGCACAAGCGTGTGTGTGGTTCAGACCACAGAGCACAAGAGTCGGTGTGGGCACAAGAACTTATACTCGAGAGGAAGAAGTCTCCCATGAAGGAGAAGTCCCTAGTGATAGAGGAATATCCAGTGAAAAATAAGTAGAAGGTAGCACAAAGTTCAGACTCTAAGAGGATGGAGAACATGAAGGGTAGTGAGACCAAGGACGAGGAGTGTGAGGAAGAAAGAAACCCACCTATATACAATGTGCATGAATCTGATGAGGAGAGGGATGAATCCTCGAAGGGCGCTCATGAGGGAGAAACAAGTGAAGAATATGTGGGGAGTAAGGCACATGATACCCCGCACCTATCCAGTGAACAATTAGAGGACATAGTGGAGAAGGAGGTAGCGGGCATCATCAAGGACTTGGTAGAGCACGAGGTGGAGTGTAGCACAGACAAGTAGAAAATGATAAGTATGGAAGCATGGATGAAGAAAAAAATTTAGCAGTCATTTTCTGATAGGAGCACCCACAGTGGCAAGGGTGCAATAAAAACATCTAAAGGACCCATAATGACTTAGGATGATGATCCAAACAAGGCCCCGCACGCACGCTTCTAGAGCATAGTGCCTTCATAACAAATTTATCGTTGGTCATCATTTGAAAAATATAGTGCATACCTATGCACCAGGAATATGTTGTCATGGAATTTTGAGTCCCATGTTGATAAACCTGAATTCAAAGTCAATGCAACACATTATTAGATACACCAAAATTCGAGGAAGTAAATCTCATTGTGGATTCACAACAGCTAACTAATGAATAGGCGTGCAATGTATTGAACAAGGTGTCAATGGAGATTGAAGCATGATTGTTCAGAAGGAATATCAGGATCCAAGCATTGGAGAAGGAGTTGGAGGAGAAAAACAAGGAAATCGTAATGAGAGACAAGAGATAAAGGAAAGAACTCTATAATTATGTAGTTGAGGGATGAGTTGAGGGAAGAAAAGGGGAAGGTGCGTGAATCCTAAAAGAAAGTAGAGAATATCTTAGACTCCATTATTTTGAAGCACCTGATTTATTCCCCCTTAACGAAGTATGAGTCATCCTTCCACTGCATGGAGGATTTTACGTGCTTAATCACGATGGAGAAGAAACCACTTTCACTAGAGTTAGAGGAGGAAGTTATGGTGTGACAAAAAGAACATGAGAAATAAAATATTGAGGAAACCATAACTCATTACTCTAAACTCCTTGCTTCAGTAAATACCATAGCACACATGGCTGAGGTTGTCTATGACAACTATGAAGATAGAGATAGAGTGGAAAGTGTGTTGGTTGCCACAAACAAGGCAGATCTGAAGGATTTTCAGGAAATAATAAAGGCAATAGGGCATGATGTGACAAAATCCTAGTGGAGGTTAAGAATAAATCTGAGGTAATTGATATTTTAAGGGCATCTGTTAAAAATAAGGTAAAGGAAGTGTATCCCTAGGTTACACATAAGATGGATGCGTTGAATGACCTTAGCAAGCAAATGGAGAATATCATTGATACACTAAAGGCTAAGGGTGAAGAGTTGACATTTGATGAATTCAATGCACTGATAGGGGATTTGTTTACATAGGCATAGAAGGAGGTGGATGCTTGGAATGAGATTGAAGCATACTTTCCCAATCCTTGTACAATAGTAACAAAATTCTTTTGTTCTTTGGCGTAAGCCAGATACATGTTATTTTTTCCTTCCATTCTTTATTCTTTATTGGAGATCAGATTGTTTCCAAGGAAAAACATGTTTAGTGTGGGGTAATGTTGAGCCCAGAAATGACTAAGTCCCGAGTTGAGGATGAGCACACGTGAAAGGCGGTATAGGAAGAAGGCACGTGATGAAGAGAACATAGGGAGAAATAGGTGCGTGTGAACAATTTAAACAAGTATAGTAGTTCTTGAGTGAAGGGATTGAGTAAACATGGAGTGTGTAGAGGTTGGCGTGTAGATGCAGAGGAGGGTTCTAAGACTTAGCCACATTGTGGAATATGGTGTTGCATGGAAAGCACGTGAGGATGCGGGTATGCATGATAAGTGGATAAGGTTAGTGCATGAAGACTTATAGCCCAAGGAAAGAATATTCCAGGGAATAATCAAGGGTTAATCATTGTGCTTAAGGAGCTGTAAAGTGGAAATTAATCATGGATTTAGCAAGCTGGCATAGGCATTCGAGTATGATGGAGCATGATCCCTCTTGGCATGCGATCTTCTCATGAGTAATCTTGAGGTGGTGGGGAGAGATCCCACTCTATTTAAGAATGTGCTTGGGTCCAAAACAAGAGGTGAAGGTGTGTATGGGGATGTGAAGGGCTGCAAGGAAATGAGATATGATGTAAGAGGAAGAGGATATGTGATGTGAGGCATGAGATATTCTAGGTGCATAAGAGAGAGCATGGATAAAACCCTTTGAGCAGAGTCATTTTATAGGGCTAGGATGTTATTTCATGATGTATTTGGTCTATTATGACCCTTTTGATGTAATATGGATATTGTAAACAATTTTGAATCAATTAATATGATGGATTGTTATGAATATCTTTGGTTATGGGTCCAAACCCTAATTTTCTTCATATTTCTCATGGTTCAGATCTGATTTCTTTGTGATGTTGTAGTGTTTACTTTTACATTATGGTGCATCTATGCTTAGATCTAGTTTCTTCACTTTTGTGCTAGAATGAATACACATGTTTCTATTTTTTCAAACATTCCTCCATTAATGGTGAAGCATTCTTACAAGGCTCACATAAAGGAGGCGCCCGCACCCTTGCGCGCCTCGGGTGAGTGCTGACCAAGGTGGGTGATGTGTTGATGTGCTTGGGGTTTAAAGGGAGTAGGTAAAGGTGACTACACACATAATTACTTTTAACAATGAAAACCTTACCAAAGATCATTTTTCATGTGGCACACCAATTCATGGCATTCATATTCGAGACTAATCTTTCACTAGGATAACCGTACACATAATTACTAAGATATACTTAACACATCTCAGTCTTGACACAAGACATAAACCATAATTTTTTTTACAGATATTACACCATCTTATATTATTTCTTAAGTGATAAACTAGGCTCATACTCATCAACTGGTCATACTTAGGATGCTTTAGATAGAGCTTAGAAACTTGACAACATGAGCAATAAAAATGACCTTTAATTCTTGACATATACTAGAATCTTCATGAGAGAGACATAGACAGTTGAACATACCTTCACATGCTTATACTCATGATGATGGCTCCATGAATCCTAATGGAGAAACCCAAGACATATGCAGTGTGCCTAGTAAGGCAAAATATCCATGTACTTGTAGGGCCTGACACTAAGTTATGTCATCAACCTCTTCAGCTGCTCCACCTTCTCTTTTATGTCATCTTCTTGATGATCTTCTTGGGCGAAAATAACAACTCCTTGGGTTTAACAAGATAAAACATACCTTCATGAACAATAGGATCACCATGATTAGTACCAACAAATTTGGAATCATCTTTAGTCCTTTTGAGTTCTTCTTTCACTTTCTCAATCTGGTATAGTCTTAACATCATCCTTCCTTTTGTAGATGTTCAATTTGGACGCTACTGATATCTTGCAATGTGACCTAACCTGGTTGTACTTGAAGCAAATAGGATAAATCTTACCTATAGAAGTATCATTACTTTTCTTATAACCCTTTTGATGACAATACTTAGCTATATGCCCAAACTAATTGCAACAATAACACACAACTCCATGCTTCTTATCATTCTTCCAAATTGTATTAGGATACTCATGATGACATAATTTTCCAATATGACCCTTCTCATGAAAACTATAGCATTCAATATCCCTTTACTGATATGAATTTTCATGCTTACCATTGATCTTTGGAAACACGTTCTTAACAAACCTCCTATACTCTCTAGCTCTATGACTAAAAGTATTGCAAGAGAAACATACACTATTGAAATTACTTGTAGATTTCACTGCATTAGGCTACCTGAATACTTTCTTGAGATATTTAACATCCTTCATATCTTAAATAGCATCACTAGGTTCAACTTTGTCAAATTCATGCTTCTATAAATGTTACTTTTTGTAGCCAAGACCATATTTGTCATTTATAGCTCTTTGGTTCACTAACATGTCATTTAGGGCTTCTTAACTTTTCATAGGTCTTCAACTTACTATGTGCTTGTTCCAAATCTGATTTTAAGGATATCAACTCATCTTCATATCTATTGCAATATTCTTCTTTGACCTTTAGGGTTTTAGTCAAACTTTCCACTTGAGATTTCAAATCCATGATGGCTTGATCATGCTCTATCTCCATATCCTTGACCTAAATTTGTTAGGATTCAATACATGGCTGAGCTAATTCATTCTTCATCCTCAATGATGCTACAAGATCTGAATATTTACGCATTGCTTGTGCTTCAAAGGATCTCCTTCAAGTTTCTAAACTTACTTCATAAGGACTAGATCGATACCAATTGTTTGAAGCACAATGGACCGAGGGGGTAAATCAGTCCTATAATTTATTCAATTCATTTACCATTTATTTCATCATACATTAGCATCAATCCATTCTTTTACTGAGACGGGTTCTCAAGTTATCAATAGGTAAGGAATGCGAAGGAAGACTAGGAGAAGACTACTTTCACCACTGAATGGGGAATTTTTTCTTATACGGTTATGCCCTTTAGGCTTAAGAATTTGCCTACTGTATTTTTGTGCATTGTGGTGCAAGCATTTCAAGACTTCATCCATAAATTTCTACAATTCTACCTAGATGATTGGATGGTGTATGGGTTAGTAAGAGATCATTGTGACAATTTAAGATTGATGTTTGAGAGGTGTTAATAGTTAATTATATCTCTACACATTAAGAAATGTTTCTTTTCTACTCCTTATGGCACATTGCTAGGTCACATTATTTGTAAGGAAGGTTTATTGGTAGATCCTGTCAATATTGTTGTTATCTTGGGATTTGAGGAGCTTACTAGTCAAAGTGCGGTACATGGATTCTTAGGGCATATTGGTTACCACATAAAATTAATCAAATGTTATGTCAAGATCTCTGCACCATTAGAAGAGTTGTTTAAACATAAGAGTAAATTCTATTGGGGTGACACAAAGCAATTTGATTTTGACACATTAAAGGAGAAACTTACTATTGCGCCCATTTTGTGATTTCCCTCATGGGAAAAGCCCTTTCATGTGGATGTTGATGCATCAGAGATGGAAATAGGAGTAGTGTTGGCACAACTTGGAGAAGGGATTATTGATCACCCTTTGTGTTTTGAAAGCATAAAGTTAACCTTGAGCCAGTTGAGAAAAATTACATAACAACGAGTGTGAAGCATTTTTGATGATTTGTGTGTTGCATAAATTTAGGTAGTACTTGTTGGCTACTCCATTTATCTTTTACACAGATCACATGGTGCTCAAGTACTTGGTAAACAAGTATTTTTGCAAGGGCACATATGTCGTTGGATCTTGTTATTTCAGGAGTTTGACTTTTCGGTCATAGTAAAACTAAAAAGAGCAATTTAGGACCTGACCATCTATCACAGATTAATTCAGGTGAGGATGTGTAGAGCATTGAGGACACAATTTCGAATGCACATTTTTTCAAATTATAATGCACGCCCTCTGATTTGGAAGATATTGTTGTTTTCTTACAAACAGTGTGGCACCTAAAGGAATGAAGGATCTAGAGTAGAAGTGATTGGCTATACGCTTCACGCCTTATATGTTAAATCGAAGACCTATACAAACTAGGATGAGATGAGATTTTTCGTCGATGTGTGTTGTAACATGAACATACTTCAATCATATAAGAATATCATGATGGCATCGCAGTGGTCACTATGCAAGAAATGAAACCGAGCACAAGATCCTATTGGCAAGACTTTGGTGGGAGATAATTTATAAGGATTGTATAGAATATTTCAAGGCCTGTGACCATTTCTAGTGCCTTGGAAAGTTGGGGAAAAGAGATGAAATGTCGTTAAGACCTATTGATAGTGCAGAGCCATTTGAAAAATGGGAAATTGACTTTGTAGGCCCTATTTCCCAATCACGCGTAGGACAGGTTTGCACTATATTATCACTTGTACAAATTATCTTACGAGGTGGGTAGAATTGGCATTGAAAAAGGATTGCACGGAAGCTACAACATCTAGGTTCTTATGGGAGAATATAATCAGTAAGTATGGATGCCCGTTGAGTTTAACAAGTGATAGGGGTACTCATTTCTTGAATGAGACTGTTAGAATCTTATTGGTAGAGTTTATGGTGGCCCATCACAAAACTACGCCCTATCACCCTCAGGCTAATGGGACTGTTGAGTCCTTTAACAAGATATTGAGCCACACATTGACTAAGATTTTCAATGTCGGAAGGAGAGACTGGGATGATAAATTCTTTGTAGTATTATGGGAATATCAAACGAATTATAAAATATTGAACAAGGCCACACTTTTTTAGTTGGTGTTTGACACGAAGTTATTCTACCCATTGAATTTATGTTACCATCCCTACGTAATGCACACTTAGGAGGATTAGCTAATGAGAAATCACTTGAAGAGCACATAGAAAAACTTATGAAGTTAGATGAAAGGTGAGCCATTGCTAGGTGGAGTTAGAAGACGGAGAAAGCTAGGAAGAAGGCATGGCATGATCGGCATATTAAAAACAAGAAGTTTGAGGTTGGGAAGATGGTTATTCTATATGATTTAAATTTTCTGCACCGTCTTAGGAAACTCAAATTGCATTGGTGGGGACTGTATGTTATAATACATATAATTGGTTCAAGCACTTGCCATTTACATACACTAGATGGAAAATGGTTTCCCAGCTACTTCAACGGGAGTAGGCTAAATCCCTACTATAAATAATCCTTCTTAATGTTTGTAAATAAGGAAATGTTGACATTTAGCTTAGGTTTCCCTTAAGTGTTTTTTCCTTTACATGTGTTTCCTTTCATTGTTGTTATACTTTATCATTTAGTTCTGTGTGTTGTGTAATAAGTGTGATTGTGCTTTGTAGTCGATTACTATATAAAGAGCTTTTCATGTGCATAGGACCACACATACTTTTAGAGTGGTGTAGGAGAGTGTGGAGAATGTAGAAGTGGCACACAGTTGGAGCAATGTTGATTGGTGGCCCAGGAGAGAAAAACATAAGCACGTGATATTTGAGAAAGAATGCACATAGCAGGGTTGATAAGGGTTAGAGATGAAATGGTGTCAAGAAATATTTATAAAAACCATGTACATTGATGAATGCATAGATCAAACTAAGGTAGGTAACAATAGGGAAAAATAGGTTTAAGACACAAAGGAAGATGGACTTCAGCCGCTACGAGCGCACGTAAGGTTTTGTGGTCGACATATATTTTCACACCAAAAGGTTGAGGGGGATACACATGAGTGTGAACGTGGAATAAAAATTTATAGAGAAAACCTCACACATGCTCACAATTTTCATCAAGCAATCATATTATTTCATTAAATGGGACCACTGCTTCTTATGTTTCTTAAAACACATATTTTCAAAGCACCCTTCAGGACCTCGAAACCGACTTTGTACCTCAAGACCTCTTCAAATAAAATAAAATATGGCATGTGACAAATCTATTGAAATTTAAGGACATGTAAAAAAATTATAAACAAGTTATGTCTCATAAAACAATCATTGGCTCAAACCACATCAACATTTGCCTTCAACAAATCCTGTTGCCCAAAAACTTGTTTTCAAAGCACAACTGGTTAACACCATTCATGAAAATTTCAAGACCTAAAAATGGATTCATTAGATTCCAAATTAATCCCCATTCACATTATAGGTGATATCAAGCATCACACAATCCATCTCATTCTCTAACCAACTCAATTCTTCAACAAAAACAATTATATCTTGGATAGTAAAAAATATTCTTGTCCACAAATTGACCTGGAAACAATATAAAAACTCATCATCATGAATAAAATATTATATAAATGGAAATATATTTGAATTATCTTTCCAACACAACTTTAATCACCTCCTAACTCCACCGTAGATCATGTTACTCTATTTTATTGAAGACTACTTTTTATTGTCGCAAAACCGCCTTTTGACCAGTCAACCTAAATAGGGAACACTTTTCACTTTTTCAGAATCACCATGACCTGAAACCTCCATTAACATCAATAAAATATCCTCATATATCATAAATTCTAATTTAGTTATTACCTTATTTAGAGAACTTTTCCACAAACAGAAACTCTTCATTACTTGAATTTTCAGGTGGGACCAACATATAGTAACAAGCACTACCATACCTTTCTAGAAACCTAGAAGATTCCTCTAAAACATAAAATCATCTCTTTCTATGAACCAATAAAATATTATCTGGTACAAACACTTTCTGCAAGCTTCTCTAGCTAGGGTTTAACTAGGGCTTCAAACCACTTTATCTTCTTAATGATCGTTCATAAAAATGTGACAATAAAAAAGCTCATTATTTTTGAAAAACCTTAATAACTTACCCAAATGATATTCCAAAGATCTCAGCTCCCCATGAAAATTACACAGCTGACAATGAGCATCATAAGGTCAACTTTTACTTAAAAATCACGGTGCAACTTACCTGGTTTTGCCAAGACTTTCATAACTTCAATTTTATTCAACACCTTGACCTAAAACTTCTCATGAAGCATCATGAAAACATACTATAACTGATAAAACTCATCACATATCACAAATGAATCTCAAACTCTCCATCCAATCTCATTTACCTATGTTAAACTACATGTTTCCCCCTTTGTTTTCTTCACAAAGACCTCAATTATGCATATAACCTCTTAATTATAACCGAAACTCATCGCACACCTCAAGTACATAGTCATAACATTGTTCTCATACTTCAAAAAGACTCATCAGATCCAAATCTCATACTTTTACCTCATTTTGCATGTTCAATGGCTAGAAACAAGTCTTACATGACCTGACTCATTCATGTAACCTCATGAACCGACCATGCAATTGACCTTATGTTGACCCGTAGAAAGTGGAACACACCTCATGGACCATTAATGACATCATGGAAGCACCAAATCACCTCAAAAGAGCTCAAAGAGGGACTTAGCTCACTCAACCATGCACCATAACTATATTGAGCTCACAATAACTTGACACTACCAATCAACCTTCATGTTTGACCACCGAATAACATCCAATATAGACTCAAACCATAACACGACACCCTTTTCCATAAATGGGGTTGACATCATTGAAAAAAATAACCACACAATGGCCAACACAAGGGAGTTATTTTGGACAACATTATGATTTATCCTTTTTTAAATTGGATTACTAAATTACTATTATTAGTTTTTAAATAGTGTAATATCAAATTCCAATATTTTGATTAAATTGAGTTCAAATATTTTATAATATTAAAACCAATATAGATAATGTAGGTTTTTAATATGGACTGAAATATGTCCATATTTAATGAAATGTTGATCTGTGAAATACCCTGCAAAGTTTGAAGACTTTGTGCTATCGAGATAAACGCCATGGATCTATTAGCTCAAAGAATGAACAATTGAATGATGCAAGATGTGAATTGTTTCAAGACAAAACAAAACAAGCATACAAGAATGTAAATTATGAAAATAGAAGAGAGATAATGGTAATGACACAAAAACAGATCCAATTCAATACGATCAAATAGAATAATGCAAGAGATGTACATATAAGATGTGAATGTGTAACCTCCTCCTAAAATCATGTCAATATCCACATATAATAGTGGTAACCAACATCTAGAATAGTGTATTAAATTAGTAACCAATACCTATAATAGTGTAGTCAAGTGGTAACCAACACCGAGAATAGTGTAATACGGTGTACACCTAAGCAAGCATATCCCATAAGTATAGGGAAAATCCAAGTGATGTGGAATATATCAAGTAGGATAATACAACTAAAACAAGGAAAATAAATCCTACACTAGCACCCCCTAATAAGCACAACTTAGGTGGTCAATGAAAATGGAAAGTGGGTCCCAAAAAAAAATCTTGATGAGGTACCTATGTATAATGCAATATCTCATAAGATGGAGTAAAGGGAGAAAAACCAATGGGAAAAACTCCCCCTGAAAGAGAGACATGAATAATTGAAAAGGATAGAAGGCCCCTACTGAATATGATGAAGCTTTTAATGTAGATCGCACCCCAAGAAGAGCTCATAGATTAATAAACTTGCTCTCAATAGAAGGTTTGGTGAGGATGTCAAAGCAACATGATCGAAGACGAAAAATATAAAATCAATGACTCACTCATGAATGAGCTCCCGAATGAAGTGTATGTGAATCTCAATGTGTTTGGTACTCTGATAAGGGACTAGATTTCTACATATCTAGATGGTGCTCTAGTTGTCACAAAAGATGATTGTAGGATGCCTGATCTAGATGCCAAGCTTAGAAAGAATCCCCTGAAGCCAAATAACCTCAATAGCTTCATTAACAACATTCATGTACTCTACCTCTATGGATGATAGAGTGATAGCATTATGCTTCTTGCTTAAATAAGCGATAGGACCATAACCTAATGAGAAATTGTAACCTGAAGTGGACTTACAACACTTAGTGTTGTCGACCCAATCCGAGTCTGTGTAGCTGACCAAGTCAATGTTTGAACCAACCTTGTAGTGAATCTCATATCTATGTGATCCCTACATGTAGTTGAAGATCCTCTTATCTTATTTACAATATAGCTTATGGGGTTCCTACATGAACCTCGAAACAATACCAATGACATATGAGATATTAGGTCTAGTGTGATTCAAGTAAATAAGGCTTCTAACAAGTTTTCAATACAAAGTAGCATAAACCAAGGGTGTGGAATAGTTAGCATTACGCTTGACTCTAGATAAGAATGGAGTTAGAGATTGACTATAGTCAGCCATATGAAACAAGTCAGAAGATCGAGAGATTCATGGGTTGTAAAAGTGAAATCCTTAAATCAAACTGTGTGATCTCAATTCCAAGGAAGTAGTGTAGTAGACCCAAGTCAGTCATGGTGAATCTATCATGAAGAGATATCTTCACTATTGAAGTACTCCCAATGATCAAAAGTTCATCAACATAAAGTACCAGTATCAATAATGAATCATCCCACTGCAATATATATACATTGGGATCTGAATGGAACCGAGTAAAACTAGAATCTATGAGGACAGAATCCATCATGGCATACCAAGCTCAAGGGGCATGTTTGAGGTCATAGATGGATTTCCTAAGTCTACAAACTAAGGATGAATCCTGAACAAACCTAGGTGGTTGCTCCATGTATATCTCCTCCTATAGGTCTCTATGAAGAAAAGAACTCTTCACATCCATTTAGTACACACTCTAACCATGTACTGTAGCTAAAGCAAGTGTGAATTTAATCGAAGTCATCTTGGATACACATGAAAATTTATTCAAGTAGTCTATGCCAACTACCTATTAAAAACCCTTGGATAGTAACTAAGCCTTGTACTTATAAATTGGCCCATTTTCTACAAATTTGGTCTGATATATCCATCGACATCAAATAGTATTCCTTCCCTTGTGAAGTGAAGTAAAATACCAAGTGTGATTACTGATTAAGGAATTATATTCCTCATGTATAGAACTATCCCACTCAGGTATGACTGATGCCTCTCATAATGCTTTTTGATGTGTCACTGAAGCATATAAGGCATGTGGCATACTATAATAGTCTTAGGAGTATGTATGTCATCCTCTAGATCCTCTGCCCAAGTGCTTACACTTTCAAGTGGTTGTTTATCCCAAAGAGGTCCCAAGTGGGTAAGTCATGTGTTGAATCATCATCCTCTGAAATATGGCTAGAAGTAGATGATGATGACTCCTCGTTACTCTATTTACTATCGAACTAGAAGTAGTAGAAGAATTTTCCTAAGGAACCTGTTGTGGATTATTTGAATCCTCGGTCTACTCATTAAAACTGAGTGAAGCCAAAGTAGATGGATAAGCGTCAAGTAAAGAGTCAGTGGGACTCTCCTGAAACTTAACACTTCTATCAATAAAAAAATTCATGATTAGTAGGATGGAGAAGTCTCGTAGCCCTTAAACTCCTCTAGATACCCAAAAATATGCAAGGTTTGGATTTAGGCTCTATTTCCGTGCATTTAGTTTTGGGAATGCATGACATTGATGGTGACCCAAAGACCCTAAAGTTTTTAACATTCAGTTTCATGTTGTGCCAATATTTAAAGGGATTTATTCCTTTCAAATATTTTTGGGGAACCTTGTTCTGTATATAATAGGAACAATTGATGGATTCTTCCCAAAACTGTGGAGTCAAATATTTAGAGTGGATCATACAATTTTTCATCTCTTTTAAGGACCAATTTTTATGTTATGCCATGTCATTCTATTGAGGAGTGTAAGGCAATGTCTATTATAGATCAATACCCTTTGTGATATAAAACTTATCAAATATGTTGCTAACATACTCCCCCACTATCTGTTCAAAGAAATTTGATGCATTTCCAGATTTTTAATCAATGTCTCAAAGCAAGTTCCTTGAATTCTGAAAGTAATCAAACACTTCAGAAATTTTCCTAAGGAAGTAGACCCATGTATATCTAGAAAATTCATCTATGAAGGTGAGAGCATATTTTTCCTTGGTGAAAGAAGGATGGGGAAAATCCCCTGTGACATCACTATGAATCAACTCTAAATGTGTTGAAGCTCTCCAAGATTTTCCTTTGTCAAATTTATCTTTAGGGTGTTTTCTAAGAGCACAACCCTTGCAAATTCCATTTGAGAAATGAACTCTAGGAAATCCTATAACCATGTCATGCTAACTAAGCTTCTTAAGATAACGGCAAGTTAATATGGCCAAACCGCTCATGCCATAATCTGCTAACTCCATCTAAATGTGTGAGCAATGCAATAGGGGAAACATCAGGTGCAAAGTGTGAGAAGGTATATAACCTAGCATGGTGATCTACCCTTCCCACTTCTACTGTAGTGTTGCTATACAACTCCCTAATCTCAAATAAATTTGGATCAAATAGGACTCTCATGCCCTTCCCTATATGAGTCATCTGATACACTAATAGGAGATTAGTTGAAAGTGAAGGTACACTGAGAACATTTGTGAATATTCCACCTTTGACTTCAATGAGACCCTCTCCCGAAACTATGGCTAGAGTATCTTCACCAAAAGTGATGAAGGATATTTTACAGTATCTAAGGAAGAAATATTCACCTATGATGAACCCATGGGGTGTGAATCACGAGTTGATAACCCAAGAAGAAGTAGATGATGATACAACTGCAACTAGTTCCTTTCCCTTATGTTTCTCTTTTCCTATGTCTTAGTATATTCTTGGGTTGATGAATATTGTTTGATAGATTTAGGTAAACCTATGTTGTTCTTCTCAAGGAGATTATTGGTGTGGTCAATATGCTTCTTCATACATCTGTGCTCATCGTGCTTAAGTTTCTTATAATAGAAACACTAAACTTTTCCTTCTTAGTTTTCCCATTTAAATTGGAGGTTTCATTGGTAAAATTAGAAGAGCAGTGTATTTCTATTCTTTCTTCTTTTCTAGATCCTTTCTCTTTTTCTTCTTATCCTTGTTGCTATATTTTTTGTTTTTCATTCCCAAAAATGAGGGCTTGATGTTTGTATGACTTCAAGGTCCTCATTTATATTAACTTGTATTGCTCCATTGTCAAATCGGAAATAAAGTCATCTAAAGATGGCATAGACCATGTGGATCCAAGAGCCCTCTTGGTAGCATAAAAGGTAGAAACAAAGATAGATTAGTCAGGACCAAGTCTAGTAAGCAAAAATAACTAGGTGTTCATCCTTCTTTTATTTTCCACCTTTAACTTAAATCGTAAGGACTTGATCTTAGTAAAAAATCTTCCAAACTATCAAATTTGTTAGGACTTAAGCTGATAAGTTCTATTTCTAGCTCATGACCCTCATAGTGTCAAATTCTCCAAACAAGGTTTCTAAGGTTGTCCACACCTGGTTGGGAGATTTGGCTGACTCCATGTGAAAGAGGAGTTTAGGAGAAAATGAAAGACACAAGATACCAAAAGCTTCATCAAAATTATTAAACCACTTAAATTTGTCTACATCTTCACTAGGATCAATTTCTAACCCCATTGTGATACAATACAACCCTTTACTCCTAAGTAAAATGGTCATTTTTTATTTCCATTCTTGGTATTTAAAATGTGTAAGTGGGTTAATTGTACTTAGATCCATTAATGCAGAAAACAATGAAATGTGCAGAAAGAAAGAAGTTTCAAACAAAAGAGGAAACCCTCTTAATATCCCCCTAAGACTATATTAGGTAGCCCCCATAGTTTTGGCACTTTAAAAATCAAAGTGCATTTTATAAATTTAATAGGTCCAATCTCATTGGAAATGAAAAATAATTAACTTTTGAAAAAAGTGGAACTCATTTTTAAGTTATCGATCAAAAGTTAATACAATGATTATTTCACGTAAATAAGCCCTATTTTAAATGAATTTACACTTTGAAACTTGAAATTAAATATTCACTAAAAATAATTTTAACAAAAAATGAGGTCGAGAGAGATGAACCCAAGATTATCTTATTTGATTTGCATGTGTCGGGAACAGGCACGTTGGATCAAGGATATCTACATTGTCACCCTTAAATTTCCATAGATTTGAGTATAGTGAAAAACTTTACCATGGGAATCAAAACAATAACTAAATAAGGATCTTCAATGCATGTATGGGATGTTGGAAACTCTGTTTCAGGTCTTAAATGCCTACATATTAGAAAAATTCCCTTTGCAAGTTTGAACATGCATGCAAAGCACTACCACAGGTGAAAACGTCGTTCACATGGAGCTTGAAACAATACTTTAGGTCCTACAAAACACCTTACAATCCTACAAAAAATAATCTCTAGAATTGTATATGCCCCATGTGGACCTATAAACCTCATAATCCTACAAATAGGCTATATACCCACAAACTAGGAAAAACCAACACCAAAAAACACCCAAATACTTTGTAAATAATGACCTCAAATGAAAATAAACTTGCAGAATAATAACTAGACAAGCTCAATACCAGCTCGGCTCTGATACCATATTGGAGAAGCACCATGGATCTATTAGTTTGAATAATGCCCGGAGTGAATGATGTGAAACATGAATTTTTCAAAAATAAAATAAAGTAAGCATACAAGACTACAAATTACAAAAATACAAGAGAGATAATTGCAATAACGTAGAAAGAGCTCCAACCCAATACGAGAAAACTGAATAATGCAAAATATGTACATATAGGAGGTGAATGTGTAACCTCCTCCTAGAATCATGAAAATATCCACCTAGAATAGTGGTTACCAACACTTAGAATAGTGTGGTCAAGCAGTAACCAACACCTAGAATAGTGTATTCAAGTGGTAACCAACACCGAAAATGGCGTAGTCAAGCTTAAACCTAAGAAAACATATCCCATAAGTCTAGGGAAACTCCAAGTGAGGTGGAATATAACGAGTAGGATAATAAAAACAAAGCAAGGAAAATAAATCATACACTAACATGTGCATCTCAACAACAACATGGGATTTTCTTTCTAATGTGGGACTTTAATTAATTAGGAAAACCTCCAAAGAAAGGTTGGATCCTACACTACATACTTTAATGCTAACCATCAAGCTACTCTAATCCATGAATAAACTAACCATGAAAAGGAAAAGAGAAAGGAGGAAAACTAAAAAGAAGTGGAGATATACCAAAGTAAAAGGGATCTCTCTTCCTTAAGATGAGGAATATAAGGACATATGTAAGGATAAGAAGAAATAAATCCATATTTAACTTTGGACTTCATCAAAATCTAATTTCTACATGTTTGACACAATGAACTAAAATTATGCAAATATAATCTATACACATTATGAAATGGCCGAACAAAAATGTAAAAAGACAATATCACAAGACAAAGGGTAGATATGAACCACAATGAAAAATATATCATTTCTTTGGAGTACATAAAATATATTATAGTCATTTTGAAGGCATTTAATTTATTACACAAGCCCAAACTAAAGTTCTACAACTCGGAATGTTCAACCACCATTTGGGCACAATAACTTTACATTTAATATAGGGTGTTTATAAATAGAAATTAAATAAATATAAGAGAGGGAGAAGATAAGGATGAATAATATTATAATAAATATCCCATTCTTCATCCTTATCTTTTCAGGAAGACCATAAAGCTCAAAAATATTCCAAGCTAAAAAACTCACCCAAAAGCGCCTCAAGGAGCATATTCCAAATCATGATGATCCATAACATTGAAGTTATCTTAATGCACAAGAAAAAGGAGACATTTTTTCTTGTAGAGATAAGATTATGGGGATAAGGATGAGGATTAACTTTCTATTTGTACAAAATCATCATGATTTCATTGTAGACCACCATTAACAACTTATATTCATGTCTACAAACATTACAACTCTTCCCCTTGTGTTTTTATGGGCTTCAAAGGCCATGAAAACCTAAAGGAATCTTCCAGGCATAAAAATATCCCTCCAATGACATCTAGAAATGATTTTGTCATCCAAAAAAGGAGAAACAATCTGAAAATGACCCAAAAATTTGTCATAATGATATCCCAATTCTTTCCACTATGCTCTTTGAAATAAGTCTCTGAGTGTAACTCTCCTCCAAGCTCTTCAAATGATATGGGTCTCATGTCAAAAGGATCATCCAAATGAAATATATGGTTGAAATACTATTCATCTACTCATCTTCCATTCATCCAAGCCGTGACATCCTCAAGATCATAAATACATTAGGAGGAGGACGTCAAATTTAAACAAATGGGAAGTTCCTCCTTAGCTGCATGAATCTCTTCCTTGCACCCTCAATCATTTCATCTACTCTTCATGTGGATATAATGTTTGATCTCTACCATATATGTATATGGGAGGAACTAATGTGAGACACCTATCTCACATTAGTGCTCATGTTCATCTCATAATCCAAGATAAGGCCCAAATGTTTATTAACACCACTTGTCTACATGTCCACCACATTTTAAACGTCGGCACCATTTAAGATCTGTCAAACGGATGTTAAACCTTAGTGTTAAATAAAAATATGGGGGTAATCAATCATTAACATGTGGCCATTCTACAATGTGTTGATCATCAAAACAACCTTATGTAAAAAGGTTTAACAAGGTCCCTGGGGAAGATAAGTGAGCACCAATAGGAGACACATGTTCAACATCATAAACATGGGAGTCCTCGGGGAAAGGTAAACATTTTAAATGTCTCAAGGCATGGGAATGGTGATAAGTGATACATGTCACTTATCAATCTCTTAGTAGAAATTCAAAAGTGTTAAGTCTCAATTGTTACAGGGGTGTCATGTGTCTAGTTTGTTACCCATTAAAATTGATGGCTTCATTCCTTAATGAAAATAAGAAAAATAACATCATATACCCATTTCAAGGGTAAAACAAGCCAAAAATGGTTAAGTCCTTAAAAATTTGGCAAGTGTAAACTTAAATTTACCATGTGGAATCTGTTTAGGAAATTTTTAAGACATCAATGTCCATAAAAGGCTTAATCATGATTAAAACATCAAATTATTTGCTTTTGTAACTAGTTGCGAAAAATGATTTAAAATGAAGGCTTAATCCATTTGTTACAACAATTCTAGTGACTTGTAGAGGTAATCTCCCCTGCTAGATGGTGATAAGTTTCCTAGTGTTTCCATTGGGAATGAGTTTAATTATACAACTTGAAAATAGGATTTGAAACCTTAGAAAACTCACCCTAAATCCGTTTGAAACATTTAACTTTCCTTGTTTGATTTTAAAATTTGAAGTTATGACTCTAAATCTAACCTTTGAAACATTATAATTATGCCCCAGGACATATGTGTTATCACCCTAGAGTTGATAAACCTTTAGAGATTAAGGCACACGTTTCAGAAGGGCCATAACTGATTCTATAAGAAGTAGTTGAGAATGCGGGTAAGGATAAGGTTGGTGACTTGGTAGCTAAACAAACACGAGAAAAAGTAGAGGACTTAGTGGTCGTGGAAGATCTTCAGGAGGAAAATATTTTTGGATCCATGGTACCTGACACAATGGATGCAATTTTTTTGGCTCAAAGGCATGAGGAAACTCTACTAGTAACTAGAAATATGTTTAATGTACTAGATATTAACCTTGGAAGACATCCCAACAGTGGATGAGATCTTCAATGAGCTCTTGAGACTAGCAAGAATGATTCTATTGAGTCACAAGTTGAGGCCCCAATGAAAGAATCCCCTAAAGAAGTGGATACAAAAAATCCATTGAGGTGTGCTCTAAAGCCCAATCTTTAGAGGAGGCCAAATAAAGTCCCATACCATCTCCAAAAAGGAAAGTGACTCTGAGAACAAGAGGAGGTGCTAAGGTGGATGTTGGAGCTAACAAAGCCTCTCCAAGGAGACCGTCTGAGAAGGAAAAAGGGAGAGGGCCACAAGAAAGGATATTATGGAAGGACGAAAAAAACTGGTGGTAGGCCAAAAATATGCTCATCTCAAATGATTTTTTTCTTGGAATATTAGGGGTCTAAATAACCCTAGTAAACATAGGATTTTGTTTGATATTAAAAGTAGGGAAAAACTTGATGTCATAATGATACAAGAGATGAAGATGAATCAGGATAGGATGAAAGACTTTCATGATTTTTTTAAGGAAGCTGGTTTCCACTTTCAATCTTCTCGTTGGAGCCTCCGAGGGGTTAATTTGCTTATGGAATAATAACATGTTGGAGGGATTCCACCTTTTTAAAATCGGCATCATATAGACATTTTCTTTCTTGAAGTTAATTCAGAAAACTTGATTCATTCTCTCTAATATTTATGCTCCGAATACTACATTTGATAGAAGTATGGTCCTGGAAGGAGTCTGACTACTTTCAAAAGGATGTTTAATGATTTGAACTAGATCATTGGGGGTGAATTTAATACTCCCTTGATTCCCTCAGAAAATAAGGGTGGTGTCAACATGTTCACTGAGAGCATGGAGGATCTTGCTAATTTCTTGGGATGGAATGGTTTGATGGATTTGGAACTCAGTGGCTCAAAATTCACTTGGACCAATAGACGGGAAGGGGAGAATTTGATTCAAATCAAGTTGGATTGTTTCCTTGTGAATATCCATTGGATTTAGGAACAACAATACACTCTTTCCTCCTTAGCTTGCATTGGATCATACCATAACCCTTTGGTCCTAAATTTTAGTGAAAGGAAACAACCTATAGGAAAACCTTTTAGGTTCAAAAAGATGTAGACTACTCACCCGGACTTGGAGAGAATGATAAAATAATGGTGGATCTTCAAATTCAAAGCTAACAACATGTTCAAGGTGGCTACAAAACTTTAAAATATTAAGATGAAAATAAAGATTTGGAACAAAGAAGTTTTTGGAAATATTTTTCTTCAAAAAAGTATAATTTCTGAAGATCTTCGGGATTTGGAGGAGCTATGGAACAGGGAGGATGGAGAAATGAGGAAAAAACCAAGGAAAAATACCTTTCTTAATACCATAACATCCTAAGTAGAGAAGAGATCTATTAGAAGTAGAAGTCAAGAATTAATTGGCTCAAAGAGGGAGACCACAACACCAAATTCTTTCATATCTCTGCCACCATTAAAGCTAATAAAGGAAGAATCCAATAAATAAAGAAATAGAATGGTGAATTTGCTATGAGAATATAAGGATATCTCAAATACCATTGTCTCTTTTTTAGAAACTTGTTTGCCAAAGGTCAACTTTCAATGAGATCTCTAGTGCAAGAAATTTTAAATCTTTTTGAGTCGGTCATCAACCATGATGAAAATAGAGAACTCATAGCCATTCCTTCAGAGGAGGAGATAAAATCTATTTTAGATGCTATGGAGGGTGACAAAACTCCAAGGTTGGATGGATTCCTGCTTTCTTTTTTTAGATGTATTGGGATATAGTTAAGAAAGAGGTGGTTTTAGTTGTGCAAGAGTTTTTTGATTAGGCAGCCTACTAAAACAAATCAATCACACCTTTATTTCTCTCATACCTAAAAATCCAGGAGATAAATACTTGGGGGATTTTAGACCCATAAGTCTATGCAACACAATGTATAAAATAATTTCAAAAATCATGGCTTTTAGATTGAGGGAAACCCTTAGTAACTTTATTTCTCCTAATCAAGGTGCTTTGTGTTGGGTAGGCAAATTTTGGACATCATAATAACCATTCATGAGATGATTCACTCTGTGGAACTTTCAGGAAGGGAGGATATGATTGTTAAGTTGGACATGCAAAAGGCCTATGATAGGATATCCTGGGACTTCATGTTCTCCCTTTTACATAGTTTGGGATTTCATCCTCACTTCATCAAAATGATCCAATCTTACACTAAAGCCCCAAGATTTTCTATTATTATTAATGGGAATCCAAATGGTTTTTCACCTTGAAAAGGGGCTTGAGGCAAGGATATCCCCTATCTCCCTTCCTATATATTTTTGAAACCTTGACTAAATGCCTAAAAATTGAAGGAAATATGGAGGGTATTAAAGTGGCTAATGGATTTGATAATCAATGCTTGCAATAGTTTTTGGATGACATGGTTCTTCTTAGTCAAGTTATTTTCAGGAGGCCCATGCCTTCAAAAATATCACTAAACAATATGAAGAAGTTACTTAGGAAAATGATTAATTTCATAAAGATATTCAATTTTTTCATAAATGTGAGGGGAGTAGTAGAGAAAGATAACATTCGGATTACAGTATAAAAATCTCCCGTATACATATATTAGAATTCCTTTATGTGGAAAAAAGCTAGAGGAATGGGGATGGAACAATTTGATAAAGAGGTTTCATAAAAAAATTGCCTCTTGGAAAGGCTCATTGTTGTCATCAGGCCGAGAAAATCCCAACTTCTCAGCTTCTTGTAGGGTATTGTAGTGTTCATCATGTCCATATTCACTTTACCCATGAGAGTCGGAAAGCTATTGAAGGCATACAAAAAAGGTTTTTATGGACTAGATCAGAAGAAAATAATAGAATCCCTTTAGTTTTTTGGATAAGGTCACACAACCCAAGGATATAGGAGGTCTTGGATTGAAGAATCTTCAATTCATGAATCAAGCTCTTATAGCCAAGGTGGGTTGGAGATTACATAGAGAAGAGGGAACCTGGATCAATATTGTGAAAGAAAATATTTGTGGCACTTTGGCAAGTACTTTAGCTCTTTTCTCATATTTGGATCTACCTAGAGGATCAATATTTTGGAACAATCTTTGTCAAAAAGGAAGTTGCTTGTCAAAGGGAGTAAATGGAACCTAAGGGATGGTACTAAGATAAGATTCTAGGAAGACCCATGGATTAAGGATAAATCCCTTAAGATTGAAGAACCATGGAGTGATCTTAGGCATTTATTCAAATAGGAATTGGGGGAGTTGGTTTGTAGCTATTGGAATGAATAAAGGAAGTGGGTTCAACTCCAACCACCCCCTCACTATCTAGGGAATTTACAGCCCTTTGAAGAACTTAATCAACTCCTCAAGGAATATCACATACCCCTACACAGAGCCCAAGATGAGTTGATATGGAGAACCATGGACACCGGGAATATGAGGTCAAGTCAAGTTACTTGTTTAACTTCAAGCACATAGAACCCAATATCCTCTGGAGGAAGGTTTGGAATAAGAATCTTATACCCAAAATAAATATTTTTTTGGGAAGTGGTTAAAAGAAATATTCTAACTATGGATAGATTAAGGAAGAGGGGGATGATCATTACTAATAGATGCAGTCTTTGTAAATGTAAATAAGATTCAATTCAACATCTCTTCCTGGAATGCTCCTTCTCCTTTCAAGTATTCTCTATTGTCCTTAGTTTTTTCAGGATTTACATGGTTCTTCCTGGGGATGTGGTCTTACTCCCGTGCCAATGAATTTTCAATTTCAATTATGATTTGACTAGATAAATTTGGAAAATTTCCCTCTTACATACTCTGTGGTGATTGTGGATTGAAAGAAATAATTGGATTTTTAGGAACAAAGTTTCAAGCCTGAATAAGGTTATTGAAAAAGTGAGACAAAATCTAAAAGAAAATGCCCAAATTCTAAAGATAAAATCATCCAAGGTTTGTCCAGCTTGGGAAAAAATCATTCTTATCAACATGAATATCATCCCTAATAGCCCAATTAAGGAGAAGGATGCCCACAAAGTTAAGTGGTCTAGACCCCCTGAAGGATGTTTCAAACTTAATTTTGATGGGTCTACTAAAAATGAAGGAGAAATCTGTTTGGGGAAGGTTTGGTGCATGATCATTTTGGTAGATGTCTTGGTGCTTATGTAGGGCCCCTCAGTAACCACTCTAATACCTATGAAGAATTTAAGGCCATGCTTTGGGGCATAATGTTGTGCAGGGATCTGAATATTAAATCCATCATCATAGAGGGTGATTCCTTATGTGTTATCAATGCACTCAAGGATCAAAGAAAATGTGGGTGGAAACTTATTAACATCATCAAGGAAGCCTAGGCAATGTTGGAATCATTTGATAAAGTGGATATCCAGCACACCTACAAAGTAGGTAATAAACCTGTTGATGCGCTTGCCAATCATGGCAACAACATGACCGACTTGATGACATGGCCAGGGACATGTATACCTTGGAAAAACATTTTAAATTTGATAAATGATTATTCAACCTCGGAGGCAGTGTAATGATGGAAACCGAGTTTCACATGCTCGAGAGTTCAAAAAGATCCTCTTTTTTGGAAAAGGATACGACTCATGTGTATTTGCATTTATTCAAGTTTTTTGATATTAGTGACTCTAATCTGCTTGATATCATTGGGAGACAATGCGCTTGGAAAACAATGGTCAATGACAAGGTCAAAACTGAGCCAACTTCCTTCCTTCATATTAAAAATGACTCCACCCTTTGGAAGTTGTTGTATAGAGGTGGCTTCACCAAGTATATTTGACGTTTAAAAGGTAATGAGCCCTTGCTTTCTGTTGAATTTGGAAATTCTTGGGTTGAGGGGGGCTTCAATCTCAAGGGGTTGAAATAAGGGTTTCTGAAGAATCAATAGTTGAGATAACAGGGCTTACTATGGATGGTATCAAAATTTTAAGGAAGAAACATAAGATTGCCACTTTTTTAGACCAGTGAACATATTATTTCTTATGACGATGGCATTGCTCATACCTATCTCCCTAGTCATTGGGCCAACGTTTGTCTTGTTGTGATGAAATATTTGACTCTAGAAGGAAAATTTAGGAAGATATTCTCCTATCACCTTTCCATCCTAAACTACCTTCGAATGAGAATCAGGCTATGAGTCTGGATTTTTTCCTCTATAGGTCCCTATTATCTACCATTGCTGATTTTAAAAACAAGAAAATTGATGTCCCATTGCATCAAGGTCGATTCTCCTTTTAGTGCAAAAGGGTAAACCCCTTATCCCTTCTTAGTGGTAATTTACATTGACATCGAGTCTCGATCATGAAACCTTAGCGTCGACCTTTAAATGGATGAATAAAAATAAAGGTAAAAATACGCTAGAAGGAATTGTTGATGTTCTGTGTAATCTAAAAAGAGGCTTTTAGGATGTGGGCGAGGTATCCGGTAGTAGAGAGATAGATTTTGTGGATTTGAAAGCAAGGTTAATGAGATTCATGTTGACTATGGACACCATTCTTACTGTCAACAAGAATTTGATCCAGGAGCGAAGGAGTGCCACCATAAAATTGAAGTCTAGAACAAGAGAATTGGGGGAATCCATGCTAAATTTTTCATGCAGGAGAAGAGGGTTTCTATCCTACATGACCAAGTGGCTAAATTGGATAATAACAAGTAAAAACTAAGACTTATTCTTAGAAATTTTGATAGTGAACACACCACCAATTCTAAGGCGAGGAACCTGCTGATACAAAGAATGTGGACACCAGGGTCTGAGGAAAATGAAGAGAAAAGGAAAAAACATGTGATCATCAAAGTGGCTAATAGGAAGGATAGTGGGTCGAGTGCTAGAACTTGCAGCAAGTCCAGTGTCAAGGAGAACTAATGGCTAGCATTTTATTGTCCTTTTGTTGTTCTTAGTTCCTATGTTCTACTGCTTAGTTCTATTAGTCTCTGTCTTTGTTTATATAATGTTCTTAAAAAAATAATGGTTAATATTTCAGACTTGGTGTGGTTTGGCTCTGGTTTGAGGTGGCCTTTTGACAAGTTTTTTTGACTTTGATCCCTTGGATTCTTGTTGTTTTATTGGTTAAACCTTGTTTCTCTCTATGTAAAGGGTTTTTTGGTCCCTTCAAAACCAAACTCTTGTTTACCTTATCCAAAAAAAATCACCCCCTGGAGTTTTGGACTATGATGAAAATTCTTGAAGCGAGGACTTGGAAACCGTAGAAATATGTTTTTACTTGAAATATGAAAACTCATTTCCACAAAGATCTAACTTGTGAATGTCTATATTTTTATCTTAATCATATTGGTTTGGATTTGTATCTTCTTAAAGACAAGAGGAGGTTGATTAATACACAGGTCAATAGTAGCTCAACAAAAACTATGTAGAAAAAGATAAAATCATATATATCTCAACTAAAATATGTAGAGTGAAAAACACTTGGAAATGTTTTAGATGCTACTACATGATGATATATTCAAAGTAAGGTTTTGGAAGCACCAAGTTTGGAACCCTTTCAAACACTAAAACACCCTAGACTCTAATGAAGGTCAATTTTCCTAGAAGGTTTCAAGAGTTCGAGTGGATTTGGAAGTCCTATCAATAGTCAAATGAAATCTTATGGAGTTCCTCACATGTATCCAACATTGGCTTAGGTCTTAGTCCTTGCATTTTTTCTTTGTGGCCAAAAACAATTTGCTACTCTGTTATGGGTACTTGGGCCATTTTTGGTTTTTTTCTCAAAAATTAAAAAATAAAGCACTCTAAGATCTTGGAAATTATTAGAATTGATTCAATGGATTATTTTGATTCAAGATAATACATCATACGGCCTTTTGTTTCTATAAGAATGAAGACTTCACTATTCAATTCCCACTTAGCCCTCCGAATGCACTTTTGAAAATTTTAGCTCCTCTTCACAATTTGGGAAATACTTGATTCTAGTTTGAAGTTGGAAATGTTCCTTGGTTCCTTATGACACTCAAAATGCACTTTTGAGGAATTTTATGTTCTAATTTGGTGTTGTGGTGCACTTTTTCACTTGAGGTTCCTCATGGGAACCAAAAGTGCACTTTTGGAACTTAAGTGAGTTCTTTGGTTCTATTTTGAAGTTGAATCTCACTTTTTGGAACTTAAGTGAGTTCTAAGGTTCTATTTTGAGTTAGGGTGAATTTTTGGAACTTAAGTGAGTTCTAAGTTCTAATTTCTCATTGACATACACTTTATTGTTTCATGTGTTGCAATTGGCTATTGACTTTGCACTTTTCACTTAAGGTTCCACTTGGGAACCAAAAATTCACCCAAGGGTTCCTTATGAAGCTTAAAAATGCATTTTGGTTCTATATGGGAACACAAAGTGTGTTTTAGAACTTAAAGTTCCCTGTTCCAACTCAAAATGTTCCTTAGTTCCTTATGTCATTCACAAATACACTTTACCTCCAAAAGTCAAAGTGATATCACTTAAAACACTTCCCAAGCTCCTAAAATCCATTTTATAACAAAATTGAATTCTCCTTTGCTCCATGGAAGCCATGAAAAACCAGCTCCATGACCTAACCTCCAAGAACACACTTTTTCTCATATCAATTGAATATATAGATGAAATTATTTGAAAATTTTCCATGTTTCTCTCCTTAAAAACCCATTTGGAATGATATATAATGCATGTGATATGATTAACTCATTTATTTTCTGTATCTATTTTGATTTTATGTTAGAAATTCCTAGTTTGACCTAGTTTTTCCTAAGAAATTTTTGCTAATTTCCATAGATTTCATGATGCAATTTTTTTGAAATTTTAACCATGGATCCCTTTCATGAATTAAATTATTTTAAAAACATTTCTCTGATACCAATTGATGCAAGGCATTTCAATAACACCAAATAGTCAAAGAATTAACAAAAATAAATCACCAAAAGCTGTCTTTTACCTGCGTAAAAAGAAAAATGGTTTTCTTGAACATGTTTTGTCTCTCGACTATAAAATTTTGTTCCTTAGAGCCTTTTTTGATATTTTATCATCTAATACCCTTTTCACATGTCCTTTACATGTAATTTAAACTTAGAAAAAGGTTTAAGAACAAATAAATTTTCATGTTATAAGAGCTTCCTCCTTGACTACCTTGTTTTCTTCTTAACTCTCCTAACCTCCAAAGGTTATAGTTTCAAACTAAATATAAATAGCCTTGCCCAAGTAATACAACTTCTGAGTACCCTTTTGGTATCTTATGCTTTATGCCAAAATTTATTTCTCAACTCTCAAGGAAAACCCTCCTTTCTCTATTTTGTTCTCATACAACTAGGTCTTCTTCCATAGAGCCCTGTCACAAGGGTTTATAGGAATAAATTTTGATTTAGAAGGAATCTAAACAAACCCAGGAACTTTTGGGATACCCTTTATCCCTTTTTGGCTTCAACAAAAGTTTCATTGCCAATTTTTTTCTCAAATTAGGTCTTCAAGACTATAACAGGTTCCTAAAAGATGAATCACTATTTCACGTGTTAGATAAAACTCCAAGACCCAAAGCCCTATAAATCTTATTCCCGCCTCCTACAGTCTCTACAGGACAATTTTCCATCTTTGAAAATATTATTAGGCCCTTAAACTCAAGATTATTTTTAAACCCTAACTAGGGTTTTATAAATACATGGAGGTATGTGTAGGCATAATAAATTTATAGTAAAAAAATTAGTCATGAAAATTCATGCAAGGCTTGTAAGTCAAACATACACAGTCAGACAAGGTTAGATTATTTACTTACAGAGTCAAAATTTTGTAGTTTCATTCATTCCTTCCTCTTTAACCACGAAATAGAAGTCTAAACATATGAAACAACATGTTTAGACGGTCTTAATGCTCTTACATTTTCAAATAACAACATTCTCATGCTAGAAATTGTCTTCACTTTCATTAATAGAGGCTCAAAACCCTTATTACTGATCCCGACAATCATTTATTTCCTCCTTCACATTTACTTTTCATCTCCTATCACCTAGACATATCCCTCTTCTCCTCTCCAATTTCCTACCATTCGAATCATGCCCTTGTTCATAACTTCCTTTTTCTTAGTGGTTATCTTAACTCAACCTTACAAGACCCCTCAACTCAAGTTTTATGCTTGAGTCAAGTACTAGAAACATAGTTTTTCAAACAAACACCAATAAGATATATTTTTACCCTCAAGAAAGAGTTTAAAAATATACATGCACACCTAAATCATCCTATACACCTACTTAGACACCAAAAAGCCAAAATTTTGACAAAAAGTGGTAAATCCTTCCTAAGAAATTTAAATTTGAGTTTTGGAGGGAAAACTCATACATGCCAAAATTTGAATTTTGAAGCCCTCTAATGACCTCAAATCACCCCAACTAACCTACTTTGACCCCCAAACATGCTCAAAATGAAAATTTTATTCTATAAATTTTTCAAAGATGATGCTCCTGCATCACTAAGGATTCCACTCAACCTTATCATCATATTTCAGCATATCATTTAGTGGTTTGAAAATCTCAGCAAAGCCAAAAATGAACTTCCTAACAAAATTAATTTTACTAAAAATGATTTTAATTCTTTCTTATTGTTTGGAAATGGAATTTCAGATATTGCTTGAGATCTACTAAGGTCAACAAAGTGATACCTTCTTTGGTGATGATGTGTCCCAATAACTTACCTTCTTTCACCACAAAGATACTCTCTTTTAGATTCAAATATATCCCAAAATTGTTTGTATCTACTCAAGAGTTTTTCCAAATGCTTTAAATGGTGAGACCTATTTCTAGAAAATATAGTCAAGTCATCCATATAAATGATTATACATTTCCCTACTAGACCTTTAAAATCTTCATCAATTTCCCTCTAGAATTTATTTCTGTGTGTATTATACAAAGGGAATTCTACTATGGGAAAATATTCCCCATTTATTTTTAAGGTGGGTTTAGGTTTTCCTCTTCCATCCAAAAGGACTTGGTTATAGTGTGATAATACATCCAAGAAGGACATTATATTAGCACCACTAACCATTTGGAGGACTTCATTAAATGATAGGAGGAGAAAATTATCCTTTTTTTAAATTTAGTTTAGATTCATGAAGTCTACCCATGATCTAATCTCCCCATTTTTCTTTTCTGATAGGGACCAAGTTGGATACCCACACGTTGTGTCTTACTGGGAAAATAATAAAAGCGTAGAGTTTTTTTTATTTCTTTTTAGATGGTTCGCTCAAGGATGGGATTAATATCTCTTTTTATTTCCTAAAGATCTTTTGATTCTATTTGAGAGGAATAGTGTGAGCCACTATTTTTGGATCACATTAGAATATCATTGTATTCATTCAATACAATTTTTACCAATGATAACATTTTAGGGTCTACTTATAATTCCTAGGTTGAGATTAATGGTTTCCTACACCTCATAAGTTTAAAAGTGTTTCGTCGGGAGGGATGTCTAGATCAAAAGTATCTCTAATGAAACCATCCCCTTTGGGATCTTGTTATCCTTCAGCTTGATTACTTCATGTTCTCCCCATGTGTTATGCTTTGTTTCTACTTCTCCTTGTTCATCATTCCATTTACACTCATCAATGATCTAAGAGGAGAATACTAGGCTACAACATGGCTCTAAAAGTTGTTAGGAGATTTTTTTTTTTAATATATGGGAATAGAAAAGATACTAAATGTACCAAATGCTTCAATTAGATCCCAATATCTATTTATGTACTTCATAAAGTAGGTCAACTTACACTCGAAAATTATTGTTACTTGGTTTACAACTAGTTCAAAGTCCCCAAAAACAACAAGTCTTTTAATGCCATTTCTCGAGAAAATATCAATCCCATAACTAACGCTTCATAATCTACAATATTATTTGTGTAAGGGATTTTAAAATGATATGCGGTGTGATAATGTTTACCTCTACATTATGTAATGATATGTCGGTGCTAGTTCCTTATATTGAATTTTCTATATCAAAGTACATTGTCCTTATGCCATCATGGCCAATTTTGGAGTCATCATCTTGTTTCTCTATAATGTTCAACACATACAAACCAATGTTAGTAAAATTCAAATATATACTTTTATTTTGGCATTATATTTGGTGATCATATGTTTCATTCTTGGCTCTTTATCCACTCTAATGTTTTTGGAAAAACCTCTCCAAGGTAACCACATATGTGATAAATTAGTGGATATGTATCCATTTAAATATGTGTAAAAAGTATATACTCAAAAACATCTCATATGCTTTAGGTATGTTTGTCACTTGGATATCCATAAAATGTTGAACTCTTGGTTGGAGAGGCTGACTGTATATGAGCATTAAGTAGTTCTCCAACCACTTTTATTTCTTATTTTTCTAGTTGCACCACCCTTTTATCTTACTTAACTTATGTTATCCCAAGTTTCTTATAAATTATAGTCATCATCACATTAGAAGAGGTACCTAAACCCACCAAACAATCGTGAACATTCTTTCCATAAATCCTACTTGTAAGTAACAAGGGTTAAACCTCGTTTTATCTTTGTAAAAGGATACATTTGTGTGTGCATGAATTTTTGTTAGGTTTTCTATCAATCATTTGAGAAGTAAATCTATTTGTTCAAAAAAAATTTGGGATAATTCATGAAGTGTTTTATTAGCCTTTATTGTTTCTATATCCGTAACTATGTTATATCCTATCTTGGTAGAAGTATTAACTACATTTTTGTACTCTCCTCACTTAGGTGGAGGTGGATTGTTATAAAATTTAGATTCAAGTGGGGTGTCTCCTTTTGGGATGAGTGGAAGTATTTAAGGGTTACTTGGATATATTTCTCAAGACATAGGTACTCCTATGGTAATTTTTAAAAACATGTATTTCTTCAGTATTTTCTTCAAGCTCATTATCTTCTTGTGATGTAACCATTTCAAATAACATGGTAGTATTTGTCTTGGAAGATATTTCCTCATTTGAATCTCTAACATTAGGATCATAGCCCTTAAAATCCTTATGGGTGGCTTAAAAATCATTACAGAACTCAAGGTAGTCCAATTCTCCATTCTTATTTATGTCATGTACTATGCACCAATGTGAAAGAGAAAACTCATAAATATTAATGTCAATACTCTAAAATTACCAACAAGGTAGTCTTGGTTATTTATAATAGGATGGTTGTATCTTTGGTAATCATATCCTCTATGCTAGTTTTCATTACTCACTATCTTCCCTCATAAATTGAATAAGTCATTATTGAGTCTTTGCATCCCTTATAATTCATTATGGTTTGATCTTGCAGGAGTGTTTTAGTATGGGTCACTTTGTTGGAAATAAGGTTGTACTATGATTGGGAGCTTCAACATATAGAGTTAAGGGGATTAGAGTAGGTATTTGGTTTAAATTTAGAGTTTTATGGAAAACCATTAAGATAACAATAGAGTTTTATGGTGTGTCTTGGAAAGTAAGAGAAAAAATCTACATGAAACATCCTCATTGTCTTACATTCATAAATTTCAAAGCATATAAAAATGCTATAATGTATTCTTCTAAAAAAATTCTACCATCCTTTCTATAAGTAGGTAAATACCTATCTAGATTTGTAAGAAGAACATAACTACCTCTATGGATAGTGAGTGGAGTTCCCCCTAACCAAGTTGGTTGAGCCATTTGAGGTGGTTTATAAGGAGGTAGGAAAGTGATTAGGGTAATAGATGTGGAAGAACAAGGAACTTACTTAGATCTTTTTGTCGTTCCCTTGTTTCACTTTATCTTTTTATAAAGTAATAAAGGATGCAACAAGATTTTGGAATCAAATCTAGACCTTGTGTGGCATGGTAGCAAATCTAGCTTTAAGATGATTAGTGGTGAGAAAACTTAATGATCAAATCAATAGTAGGAAGTATGCAACATTCCATAGAAAAAACAACAACTCTCAGCCACCAATAAATTTATATTATACCAAGTTAGGTAATAATCTTAGAATGAAACTAATTCTAGGTATATTAATAATCAAATGAGACTGAAATTTCAAGTCCCTCTTTTTAGCACTAGAAAAAAATTGGATGGTATTTTTCATACCTTTAAAACACTTGTAAAAGAGGGATTGGCCTCACTCATTTCAGAACCTAGCTAGAATTTTGATTCTAGGTAAGGAATAATTAAGACATATACCTTCGATTGGGAATTATTTGGTCCAATGTTAACCTACAAAGGGAAGGTGTGTTTGGGCAAACCACCATTTGATTATCACATATTTGAATGATTTGATTAATGTTACATTAAATCCCAATGATATTTACAATGACTTAATGGAATGGATCTTCATCAAATTAAATTAAATAAGGGAAATACGAGAGGTAGAAAAGATAACTAGGTGATATTTTTCAACCACTAAGTGTAATAAACACCTTAAAGTAATTAAATCTCACAAAACTAGAGTTAACAAGAAATAGTTGAACTCATTCCTATATCAACTCCAGGAAATTAGTCTAAGGGAATTCATAATCAACAATATAGAGTGATTATTCATTAACACTATCTCCAAATACTTGGATAACCAAGACTGCTTTGGCACATCTAAGAAACCAAGTTTTCAAAAACAATAATCCATGAAGATAGACTATCTAGGCTCAATCTATTCACTCTACCAATTTAAATCAAAGATGAAGGTGCAAAATCTACTTAGTAACTAAAATTGATCTCTTGTCTAGGCATTAAGACATAAATCAAAACATTGAGACAATTTAGACATATAAAACTCTAAATTTCCTCTTTGCATCGAATTTCAATTTTTAAGATGATATTTACAATGTAGACTGAGGTATTTATAGAAAAATTAAGTCTATGAAATTCTTTACAATCTATGGAGTGCCTAATTTGTAAAAGGTAGGAAAATCCATCTCCTAAGCCATCAATAATAAAAATTGAGACCTCACGGGTAAGTGCAGGAAGTTGATGGACAAATATAGGGTCATCCGTGGACATCATATTGCAAATAACAACATAATATCAACTTGTAGGGATTATTAGCAATACATACACTCAAAATTAGACAAAATTATATTAATATGAATCGTGGCATCTGGAATCTAGTTTCTAAAATACTAATTTTTGTAAAAATGTACAAGATTAGCTATATTAAACACTCAAAATAATGACTTGGTATTTTTTTTAAAAACACCGATAAGATTATAGTCCGTTTGCCCACAATTTGGATGACCAAAAATTGATATATATTTTTTTCCTTTAATGAGAAGTTATATGCCACTATCTATCTTGGGATGGATTTTATTTTGTATTTTTTTGAGTAATATTTTATTTTTTATGATTTTTTCCGTGAAAGTGGTATGAAAACATAAAGAAAACAGAGCACTTTCCGTTTGCCGCCATAACTTCATAAAATCAAATAATTTTTTTTTTTGAACATGTATATAATTTCACCACGGTTGGGATGGTATAAGTTTTATCACATTCTGATAAGTGAAACAAATTTTGCAGTCTTAAACGTAGACATAAACATTCACAGGAAAAAGTGTCTTAAAGACCTACTATTAGTAAAAAATTATAAAATGATATTTATCCTCTTCTATTCACTTTAAAATCAGTATTTCTACAAAGCTAATAGTCTCCCCTACGCAATGGTACCATTTTTATGACATAGTTTTTACTTTTCGGCATGGTTCAAGTCCGCGGAAGACTAAATTTGATGTTTTGTTGTTTTTAATGTAAAATTCAGGATTTGATGTCCACTTAATTGTCCCCCAACTTGGTGCACTTACCCTCTGAAAGCATCTAATAAATCATATTTTGATTTTTAGTTGAAGAAGTGATGATTCATCACTATGGGTGAGAAAATGTTTGTTAGAAGATTGATCCATGTGAGAGGAATCTATTTATCCCATGAGATTAGGAGGCTAGATATAATTTGGCCAACACTTGTCATAAGATTTCTTTTGTAACTATAATCTAGTCTAGAGTTCTCTTTCTATGTTGTAGTAGGATATGAGAAGGAATATCCATGAATGAAAATATCAACCAAAATCATATAACAAATGATTTGAGATCAATGAATTGGTAGGAATGAAGCGAGAAGGTGGTAAAATTATATCTATAAAATATTGAATATCTCTTCATCATTCCTCTTCAAACTAGTTTCTATATGTATCCTTTCAAATTATTCTTCAAATAGTTCTTTTCTCATGCCAAATGGTGGTCTCAATCGGGATTTATGAGGAAAAAACCATGTCTCTATCATGCCTTTTTTTACTCACTCTATTGACATGTTTAAATAATTTAATCACTATGAATACTTCTTTTAACACATGATTCTCCTACACCTGCCTATTTTTAATTTGAATTGGGCCTTAAAATCCTTTGGTGACTTAGACTTACCAAATCTATATCATGATTTCTTTTTGGAATTTTAATGTCTTGAGACTTTCTTCAATCTCTCATGTTTTAATTTTCCTTGATCAATCTCTAAAGACCTATGGATTATGAAATTTTAGAACCCATTCTCATAGACTATTCTTAAATCTTAATCATTCAATATTTTTGCACAACATACACCACTCCACATATATAGGATTTTATCTCCTTATTTTTTTGGATTCAAGCCTAATAACAAAACCATCCTAGGTTATTTAAGTGGGGTGTGTATGACTCATGTAACCCATTCATATTAATAGGTTCCATTCAAACACTTATTTACTAACTAATTTACCACATAGTAAATTACCATTGAGCACTAATTTCCTAACATCCCCCTTAGTGTGAACATGGGGAAAGTATCACTCTGGTACTTGCAAGGTTTTGCCTCTTCTTTTCTCATTATCTAGATGGTTTTTAGGATAGACAACAACCTTAAAGGATGGTTTTACTAGGACAACCATCAACCTTCAAGGATGGTATTACTAGGACAACTAACAACCAACACATACAAAAAAATTATAGGATAAATAATAACCCAAACATAAAAATGGTTTTACATGAAAACAAAAACCCAAATATAATGAGGTTGCAGTAATTTTATCATTTCTCACATCAGGGAAAAAACATAAGATTGAACAGAATTACATCAAATTACCTATTCATTATAGAATGGAAATGGAATATTGGTGTTATATTCCCCCCACAATGTGAAATTTTCATTTATTCACACAAAACAAGAACTCTGAAATGAAATACACCACACACATAACTTGAAATGAAACACACAAATCAAATAAACTACCACAACACCATTATCAAACATTGTCATTTTTGTTGTTGAGAGGACATTGAATGTCCTCCTTCCTCCATTCCTCCATCCTCTGGTTGTATTTTACCTCTTAGAAATAGTATTTGTTACTATGTTGACAATATAATTCTTCATTATTTGAGTGGGTGGATTTCATTTCCCAATCACTTTCTTCTTCTCTATTTTCAAAAATTAAATCCTTATCTTTTAATTTTATATGAAGTAGATCCTTTATTCTTTTTTATATTACATAATTCCATGTCCAAGAGAATTACAATAGTAACAAAGAAACTTTATATTTGGATCTTGAGAGGTTGATCCTTATTTAAAAGAAGATACGAGATCTCCTTTTAGCATATGATTTATCCTATTTTCCATGCAAGGTTTTTTCTAGGTCAATTTTCTTAGTTCTATTTTCTTTCTCTATCAAAGAAGAAATCAAATCTTATAAACTTATATTTACTTTACTCAACATGAATACCATGTTAGAATAGTTGGGTGGCATAATATTTAGCAATAAATTCAGCTTTAGAAGATTTCGGGAGGTGTGTACAAAAATTCAAAGAGAAAATAAAAGGGACACCAATGTAACCATACATGAGTAGAATTTGATGTGTACGAGAGGTGAGAATAATTCAATTGTGAATCACCAAACAAGGCTTCAAAACTAGTCCAAGATGTTAACCATGGACTACGAGGACCAACACATGGATTTGGATGAAATGAATTAGATCATGGTCTCGATCGTGAATTGAATATGAACCTATCTAGTAAATCCACAAGTGTAAGAATTATACATATTTATACCGCTTTAAACATGCCAACGAAAAATCTTACGGGACTAACATCCTATTACGATATCAATGAAACTTTAGAGCCAAATTACAAAAACTATTCTCAAATCAAATTCATTCAAGTATTTTCACACATCATACACCACTCCACATATATATGATTTTAGCTCCCTATTTTTTTTTTATTCAATCCTAACAAAAAAACCATCGAATCCTATTTAAGTGGGGTGAGTATAATTCATGTAACCCACTCATAATAATAGGATTCATTCAACTAATTATTTACTAACTAATTTATCACACAATAAATTACCATTGAGTACTAATTTCCTAATAGATTACTATCACTAGTCCATGTGGAATCATGACATGTCACTCTTAACTCGTGTCATATCCACTTTTCCCACCTTATGATTAGGTTATCAGGTTTCTTGAACCTTTAATTTTTTCCCTTTATGGAATTATGTGATCATGTGGATCGTTAGATTTGATTTATGCCTTGTAAATTGATGGCATATGGATTAGTCTACATGGCTCTTCATCATTATTTTGTGTCTCTTAAGGTTGGGATCTTTCTCATTTATATTCCTTCTTTAAATCTTGTGACTACATGGCTCCAAGGTGGCCCAATATCTAGGTCTCGAAACTCTTGAGTTCTCGGGACTTCTAAAATTTTCCCCTCCCTTAATTACCTCTCTTTATGAACTTCCCAAACCACATGGTTGTCTCTTAGGAATTTGGCTTACTCATATTTCCTTACCTTGATCTTCCCTTTGTGGACACTTCCAAGATCATGAGAACACATATAATTGATTTGTAAGTCTCAAGGTCTTGGGATTTGAAGCTCTTGGTGAAATCCTTCTATCACATGATCATCTTGGGCTTGAGACTTAGGAATTTTTGTGAGGCTTAAAAAAATTCTCTCGAATGCTAATAAGATGAGCCAAATGTCCACTTTGAACTTGTAAAACAATTTAAAATGACAAATTTAAATTTTGGATTTTGGAAACAACAAAAAAAACAAAGGAATCCATGATTTAGACATCTTAACCCTATTTTGACTCCCAAAAGTGTCTAAATTTTGGGTTTTTTATTACTTTTTAAAAATCACCCATGATCAACAATGAATCAAATTAGTGAAAACATAAGTGGTGATCAAATCAAAATTGAATCAAAGAGCTAAAATTCAAAGATATAAACAAGTTGTAAAATAAGTTTAATTCTTCAATTTTAACATGTTTGATCAAAATACAAAACCAAATATTTTTAAACATGTAAAATATATTTAAAACCAAGTTTTAACATCTAGTGGATAAAGGAGGGCTCCATTTTATTTAAAATTTAATGGGGGTATATTGGGTCACATCAAAAAAATCATTAGGGATGTAAGATATAGCAATTTAGCTAAATGAAAAGGATGAGGTTTGGAAAAATAAGGTTAGACTAATTTTTTATCTCATATGAGAAAAGTAATTAGGAATGTATCCTGTCATGAACATTTGACTAGTTTATATTGGCATAATTTTCCCAAAGAGAAAAATAACCATGCCTTTTATACAATAAAAAAATATTGCGGGAATGAAATTTATGATAAAATAATGCTTCAACATATGTGAAAGGGTCTTAAAAGGAAAGAGATGTAAGATATAGGAAAATCAAGAATAAACCAAGAGAAGAATGGAATAACCTTCATATTAGAATACATTATATGAATAGTTGATGGAAAAACATAATTGATAAGTACATAAACCGTGATAATAAAGGGTGGGAATAGATCAATTGTGGGTATCAACTAAAAGCAGCAGAATTAGGGCTTCAAAATAACCCACTCACTCATCGCATAAGACAAAGAGGAATATAAGGAGTGCTAGCCAAAAATTTGATATTCGACCTATCCTATTTTTAAAATAAAATTATCATATTTATTTATTAATAGTGTACATTTTAGATTTCTTTCATTCCATAATTCTAACCATCTATTTTTCTTATATTTTACCAAAATAGGATATTTGAACGTAATTTCGAGTTAAGATGATGTAAATTTTGGCAAATAAAATGGCCTACATAAATATATTGGTTTGAATTTTACACACACATAGAGATAGACAAACAATATTTTAGTATGATTTTATGGTCTTTTTATTTGATATGTGTCACAAGTTTAAAATACACAGACAATGTAGATACTACCAAACAAAGTAGTGTAAACACGCAAGAAAATAAGCGAGACCGCACAAAGCGAGTTTCAAAAATGGGACATCACTCATGATGTCTCAAGACACACAAGGCTATCAAGGCCACTAACGGCGTGAGACAAGTGTGCACACAAGCAAAGGAAAAATTCCACATCAATGGCAAACAAAGTAGACAAGTAGAAACAAACAAGTAGTCATGGAAATATGTAATCTGAAAAACAAGTGTTGCACATGGAACACCTGTTAGCATGTTAGAATGATAACAAATATGTCAGAGTGTGTATGATCAAGTAGTATAAGATGCTAAGGAAAAAATGAAACAATAGCACATGGATAAGATGAATGTGGATGCCCACTTTGTGTTTGTTATAGGAAGGGTAGAAGGCGAGCATCCATGCCACATGTAGAGTCATGTACTTATGATCACTCTAGAAAAGGTGTGAATGTGCATGTGTGTATGATAATGACATATAAGAAATAAAACTAACATGTGTAATGAAGTAAACATGCAAAACACTAGTAAGCAAGAGTGAATGTGCCCAATACAATTTTGTATGTTGTGGATGGATGGAATGGAATGTAAAATGGAATGATATGGGCAATGTACACCCCAAGTGGATGGAAGTGTTTGTAGTGAGGTTCATTTTTTTTTCCCCTCGGCATTCAAGACCGAACCGTAAACAAGAGTGCGTCATCAAGAAATGGTTGAGTAGTGTAGGTTATGTCTGGTGCGTTGTGATGAATGTGTATGTGTAGTGATGACGAAATGCAACATATGGAGAGATTTGCGTGAATCCTATAACTCGAAACGTATATCACAAATTTGTTGAATGGAGAAGTGATGATTTATCCCTAGGCGTATATCACTATATAATGAGTGAATGGGAATGGGATTATGGAAAGATGCGTATGGACCCTATAGCCTAAACGTATACCACAACTTGTTGAATAGAGGAGTGATGATTTAGCCCTAAGCGTATATCACTATGAGATGAAGGAGTGAAAATGGGTGACGATTTAGCCTAAAGCGTATGTCACTATAGGATGAATAAGAAGGAAGTGGTGATGTAATCTAAGGTGTATGCCACTAGAAGATGATAAAAGGAGGGTGGTGATTTAGCCTAAAGTGTATACCACTATAAGATGATAAGATGGGGTGACAATTTAACCTAAGGTGTATGTCACTAACACGAGAAATGTTGGATGAGTAAAAATGTCACATTGGTGAATGTAAGGTCCATTTGATTGCTAAACCCTCGATAGTCAAGTATGGACCGAGGAACTAGAGTGCATCATAGGGTAGTGATTGCAACACATAGAAGACAACGTAGTGTAAAGCGACCAAGTGATGAATATGTGATGTAAAATGCACGGTGTGGACAATGCAATGTAGGATGTATAATGTATATAGGATATGCAATGTATATAGAAATGGAATATGTAATAATGTTAAAACTAGACCCATATGTAATGGAATCTAGTGTAGCATGTAGAATGTAGATGATAGATAAATGTAATGTATGAGATGTATGATGTGTAGGCTATGTAAGATGTGGATGTAGGTGTAGATAGAATATGTAGTGATGATATGTAAATATAGGCCCATGTGTAATGTGTCCTAGTGTAAATATAGAATGTGTGGATGAAATCTAAAACTAGACTCATATATAATGATGACTAGTGTAGCGTGTATGAGATGAATGATGGAGAAATGACTAATAGATGAGGTATGTATAGGATAATGTAAGATGTAGGCTATGTATAGAAATGATGATAGAATGTAAGTGTGTAGACCCTATAGTGTGGTGTGTGGGGTTTAGTGTAATGGTAATCCCTCAACAAAGTCTAGTGTGAACCGAAGCACAAGAGTGCGTCATCAAGTAACAAGGGTGTCGTTATAATACGTGAAGTGGATATGAGATGAAAATAAGTGATAGAGATGAAGTGTAGGATGTAAAATGGGTACAACCATGCCGAGAAAACTGGGGAAGTATGTCATGTGATATGCCCCCAAGAGTAGTGTGGGAAGAGGCTATGTGAACTTGTCAAGGAGATCATCGTCCTCTAGGTCAAAGTCAAATGGATCAGGATTGGTGACATGGTATGCTATAGTATGAGGTTGATCATGTAATGAGCCGGTAAGGTATAAACGATACATGCCCATAGCATATTCTTCGTCAGTGAATGGGGGATGTGGGAAACCATGTGCGTACCATCGAGTGTAGTTAGGTGAATAGCCAAGAAAGGAACTATTGCAAATAAAAACATGACCAAAAGGCATAGGGAATGAAATATCAGTGTGACTGGGGTCTAAGGTACCTTTGATGTAAGTAAGCCAAGAATCTCCTAATGTGAGTAGAGAAGCACAAGGGGTATGGGAGATAGACTAAAATATCAAAGACATGCAAGCCATAAGTGGCAGTGATAGTGACAAAACCATAATATAGATGAGAAGCATGAGTAGAAGGTTGAAGGTCCTCAAAATTAAAACCAAGACGAGCTAGGCCAACATGGGAACATACTATTTCATCATGGGTAGGATCGAATGGGACATGTTCCCAATACAAGTCATGAATGAAAAGGGTGCAAGTGAAGGGTGGGTGAGTGACGATGGAGTTGAGAATGGGATAATATTGTCCATGGATGGAACAGGTGGCTGATGTGGAATGATAGTTGTAGAAGGAGGTAGTGTAGAAGGGATAACATCTAGTAAACAAATAGCACCCTCAAGTGGTGGTAAATGAGGTTGATCATCCATAGGCTGAGGTTCATTTGTAGTATCAAAATAGGAAATAGGTAGACTAGTGTGGGGGTCATGGATACAATATTGGAATGGATCGTGATCTCGGAATATAGTATACTCAATATGCTCATGTAGGAATTTGACACAACGGTGGACTGTAGAGGCAACAACTTGCATGGCATGAAGCCATGGTCTTCCTAACAAGAAATTATATGAGATAAGAAAATCAATGACAAATAAAATGGTGTCGAGAGTCTTATGACCTATGGTTACGGGAAAAATAATGTGTCCTAGACATAGATGGACAAAACCATCATAAGAATGGAGAGAAATGGAAGAAGGGATAATGTTCTTTGGAAGACAAACCTAAGGCTTAGTGAAAGGACATAGGGGACAGATTAAGCTCGAGCCATTATCAATAAGAGTGTGCTTGATAAAGCAACGTTGTAGATGTGAGACATGATATAAAGTGGTGGGTCATTGTCAAAGGGGTGGATGTTAGCAGGAGGATTGCCTCTGAATGTTATATGTTGAGAAAAGGCCTTGGAAAATGTGTCATACAGGGAATCCAGATGCATGTCAGCAGAAACATCGGTAGTAGCAAAGAGGGTTTGAACATGATGAAGCAAATCAGGATGGGTAAGTAGGTATTCAGTGACGGAAATATTCATGGTGGTAGAATGAAAATCCCTAAAAGGTGCTAGAAGGAGACATCGGGTTCACCAAAATGATTAACAAAAATAAGAGTCTAGTTGGCCTAAAAGGGGACACTAGGGTATTAATGTTAATCTAATTAGGATGACTAAAACATTGTAATAAAATACTAAAATAGTATAGAGCAAATGTAATTAATTACCTAAGTGAAATGAAACCCTAAATGTGCAAGAGAAGGAAGAGAAATATCTTAGTTAATTGGTAGTGATTGTCGCAAGTTTTCGCAGATCTGGAAATGAAATCAGGAAGTGTAGACAAACACTCAGGGACCCTAGGAAGGACATATGTGGAGGATCTGAGATGTCTGGGGCACCTGGGAGTGTACTGGGGCACTCTGGTCTATAATATGGGAACTCTAGACATTTTAAATGCTCAAAACCTAGTTCTAGTATGGTCACAAGTTTATTAGGGTCAAATTGACCTCAACCGCCAAACTAGTGGTCTTATCACTAAGCATTGCACTACATTTCAGACCCGGATGTAGTTCTAGTGTGTATGTACATGTCGTGCCCTAGGTGTTCTCATGTCAGTCGCACTTTTTGAAGTAGCAAGAAATAGTAACTATAGAAAATGTAAATAGCATGTGTGCATGGAATATAATAGAATCCCTCCCCTATGTAGTGTGTGTGATGCAGATCTCCTAGCCTTGATGCATGGCACTATGTGGATGCAAGTGATGCAATGGATGCAACTCTAGATGGAGTGATAGTAGTGTGTAATGTTATGACCTAGGACCCTTATTATGGTCTTATAACTTTATATTTATAGGGATCTCAAGCTTAATTTTGTAATTAATCCCGACAAGGCTGATTGGGAAAAAGATAAAGACAACAAATGGCTAGAAAGGCCCCAAAAAGAAGTGGGAAAGGATGTGCATAGACCGGGGCACCCAAAGTGGGACCAGGGCACCCCAAGATGCAGGCTAGGGCACTCTAATTTTGGGCTATAATGATAGGACAGTTACGAAATGGGCGGATAAGTGCAATAAAATATGCAAGAATGACAAAATAAAATATAAAATAAAGGTGGCCAAAAGGTGGGATTAATTAGTACTTTATCCACTTGAGAACCTTCTAAATAGTAGTATAAGACCGGGCTAAATTATGTGTAAAGTGCATAATTTTGTGTCTACACTGACAACTTTCCCTCATTCTATAACCGAATAGTCACAAATGTGATCCAACTTGTCCTTTTCCCATTTCTTTTCCTTTTCCAATTATACACACAACCTAATTCCTTCTCCTCTCTCATTCCTCGTTGGTCACACCCATAACCTAGCTTAGTATGACCCTAATCCTCTGTTAGTTGGTCATGTTCATAACCATACCTTGGCTCCTTCTCCCACAATCACTATTTTATCTTGTATTCATATTTATTCTCTATGCACACCCTCACTCATCCCACTTAACCCTCATATTTGATCATCGCTCTATTCTTTTCTACCCAAGAATGGTGGTGTCACCCTTATGACCTTCTCAATCATAGGTATTATTTTCTCACAACCTAGCTCCACTGCATTCCACCTCGGTCATAGGTATGAGTCACATATTACCTACTACCCTCTCCCATGGTCACACTTGCAATCTTCCAAGAAAAGGGAATAATTTTTTATTTAGGGATTTTCCTTCATCACTAGGGTAATCACACCATCCTTCAACTAACTTATTTCATCTTCGAATGATTTATCTTCTACCTTGCATCCAACATTATCATTCATTCATCCCACCACATCTAAACCCCATCACCCAATTTCACAATGTATCTCTCCCATGGTCACTCCCACCTTGACATGTTGCACCAACACCTCATTACTCACATTTCCAATATTGATTCCTATACTGAGGGGAGCCCCAACTATTATAATTTATCAATAAATTTGTAGCAATCCCATTCATCCCATGGTACTACTTTGGCCTTATATGTTACATTTAAAATTGCCTAATTTTGACAAATTTACCAACAACAAGAACCCCCAACACCACTTACACCTATTTCATTTTTCATGCCACCTCATAAGACAATGGTTCCATTCTATTTCACACATTCCCACTTTTACTGATTATAAAAGAAATTTATTTTTACTCTCATCTCTTACCAAATAATATTCACAACTTTGTGTATCTTGGCGACACCTTGCTCATGAAATTATCTATTCTCATTGTGCCCATAAAAACATTGATTTACCTTTACATGATTCAACAATCTACCACTTAATTTATTATCAATTTTATTTTCCACTAGCACACTCTCCTCAATAACCTACCATTCTTTATCCCATAATTAGAGATCATTTACCTATTTTCAACAAGTTGTGTCCTCTGCATATCCCGTCACTTATACATCCATCCAATGTGTACGTTTATGAGGTCATGTGCATGTCTTATTGCTTTAAGGATGTCCATCTTGGGCATCATTTTTCTTTTTCACATGTTTCAATTCCTCTTCCACCTATTCCACCACTACACTTACATGTTCATCATGTAATCCAATCCTTGCATATTATAAATTCCTTCACCCTCCCCTTCACATCTATCACATCCTCCTTAGGTATATCACTTTCTTCACTCCACTCATAAATTCACTCCATTAATTGAATCACTTTATGCCATTCTAATTTTTTTCTATGTATTATTGATCACAATCCCACCCATACCACCCTCACCATTGTGGCACACCTCCCATGACTAGTGTTCCTATCATTTTATTGATGGATATTCCACTAAATTATGTCCCCAACTTCATAACATCATACGAAACATAATTGATAATAGTGACATCATTATTGAAACTTCGTCTCCTCCCACTCCACCTTCCCATACCCATCCATTCATTTCATAATATTCTACTACTCCCACTATTTCTCCATATGTCACCCCTCCCAAAATAATTCATACTTCTTCTAGTGACCCTATCGTACCCATCCCTCTTATTTCTTCCTCATTAAATTCTTCATCTCTCACCATCCCCTCATCATCATCTTTATCTTGTGTATAATACTCTTTGCATTCTCTCTCATCATTCTTATCACCTCCATCATCATTTCTACCATGTATACCATCATGTGATCCTATTTTGGCTTCCCATCTTCTACCTCGATCACTTTCTTTGGTTGTGTACTAACCTCTTTTCATTTCTCCATTTTCCACACCCATATCATGTTCCCATTTCCTTATATGCAACAACTTATGTCATGAAATAAGTTATCTTATTACACACATATCTTATTACCCCATCATCAATCATTTAGGATTCCTTATTGCTACCATATCCCCATTGTATCATATACCATCTATTATTCTCATTAACACTGCTCTCAAATACATTTCTTGACTCCCTAAAAAAATTCTCATGTATCTTCCCTACACCTGACACCCCATTATTTTCACAAGTATCTTACACTTTAACCTTGTAAATAATTGTTTGCAAGCTCTTACCTACTTGACACAATATTCCACATATATATTTTTATCACTCCAACTCCTTATACACTCACATCTCTATCTATAAAAATTCCTCTAGCTTATGATTCGTTATCCATTCGTCATCTACCAAAAATTATTACTAGAACAATGATTCATCCCTATAATTAAACTACCAATTATCTCTTCTCGCATTCTTGATCCCCGATATTCTATCACATCCACTTCACATCAATCCTATCTTAATAGCTCTATATCCTAAATTTTGTACTCTACTCACTACCATTTTATGGATTTTATTTATAAGTATTGCTTCCTCTTGTCCAAAATCATCACAAAGAATCTAATTATCTACTTCATTTTTGATCTCTTTTATGTATCACGTCTTTCATTCATCTAGTCTATCCCGGGGCTAAGAGGACCTTCACTTTTCTACACTTTTTATCTCTTCCCACTATGTACATCCATCTCTTTTTCATATAGACTATATTTGAAATGTGTCATGATTCTCCACACATATTTCCATACCATAATTAACAAATGGAAAAACAAAAATCCTCCAAATAGCTAAACATATTTCAAAATTGACATACATCTATATATCTCAAAAAATTGGAAACAAAAATATTTGCACATGGATGTTATTTTTCCACTCTGAAAAATTCATTCATATTGCATTCAAAATCTCTTTTCACTATAACATTCTTTAGTTAAAATTCATTCACATTGCATGTCATGGTTTAATTCATATATTTTTGTGAACTCTTGATTAGCTTGTCTACATATTTTGTGAGTCAAAAATATCTACGACAACTATTTGACCTTTGTCTTTCATTACCGGTGAATTTAAGAATGATTATTTTCTTATAGATCTAAGCGCTATAATGCACTTAACAACTTGTATTTAAGGACATATCACACATTTTTTTATGCTAGATAATATCATCTCCACAATCAATTCCACCCCCTTCATCAAGCCACTTGTGGTTTCGAACCCGATTACCAAATCAAGAGCGTTGAACATACTATAAAAAAGAAAAAGAAAAAGAAAAGTCCAAATTAAAAAAGAAAAACCTAAAAAAATAACAATATCATGAAACTACTATAAATTGTAACTACTATAAATTCCTAATTGGTAGTATATAAATGTTGCAACTACTATAAATTGTATCTCTATTGAGGTTATAGGAACATGGAAGGAAGAAAAAAATGCACAACTTCTATTTTCCTTTTGAAACCATATTCCATAAATGAATTATTCTAATTACACTCACACATTGAATAATGTCTCCATTTATTCCTTGAAGTATACACTTCATGAAAACATTAACTTTCATGTGCGAGACATTATATCTCAACGAGACACATATGTTGCTAGGTGATGTTTATACCTTTTCAATCTCTAGTTTTAGTCTACCTCTTGACTATTGATACATTCCATTCAAATCATCACAATTCTCACCAAAAATCTTGTTCACACCATGTTAATACCATACACATTTACTTCACTTCCATTATTGCATGCATATCACTTGCATTTCATTTCCCTTGAAAAGAAAATCCAAGGGCATTCACCGCCTCTTACACAATTTTACATAAGCATCACTTCTCATTAGGCTTGGATTTTGCAAGGCGTTTAGACGTTTTTAGTCATTTTAGATGTCAAAATACAGCCACTTTTAAAATATGACGTCATGATTGACATGCAAAATATAATTTAAACGTCAAAATGACATGTATATTACAAATTTAACTGTCAATATATATATATATATATATATATATATATATATATATATATATATATATATATATATATATATATATATATATATATATATATATAAAGTTAATAATTTTTATTTTTTTGAGATTCATGAAAAATACAATATAAATAAAAATAGAAATTTTCAGATATAAAGAAAATAAAAATAATAAAATCTTAATATCTTATTAATGATTATGAAATAGAAACATCTATTAATTTTGATTTTCAATTAGTTTTGTTTGATTTCCTTTTTTAGTTTTATTTGATTTTTGTTTAGCTTTTTCTATTGATTTTTATTTGTAATTGTTTGTTTTATTGTTATTTGTTTGATTTTTTACAAATAAATATTGGAAACTGCAATTATTGCAATAAATGTGAAATTTGAGAACTTGCACTCATTTTATAATTATTTATTTCAATTTAATTTTAGAAAGTCATATAAATTTATTGTTTCAATCTTGTGGATGTAAAATTTTACTCAATTTTTGTATTTTATAATAGTTATTATAAAAAAATATTTGACGTGCATATTATATTTTGAATGTCAAATGACATCTATATAATTTTTTAGACCGTCAAAGAAAATTATTGTGACATGTAACATTGAACGTCAAAATACAAAGATCGCTTCTCATCCACACTGACTTGCAGCCATGTTCACTCATCCCTATTGAGCTGGGGAAACACTATTCTCATGCTCTCTAACTCAAATCCACTCCTATATATTTAATTTATCACTTTTTTATTCTACACTTAGCTAGGAATCATTGTCATCTCTTAAATAATATTTCCTTTACCAAGGTAATTTTCTATCATTTATCAACAACCACTTTTTGTCTCGCACTATGTTGGGGTAACATATAACCTATAAAGTAACACTTGAGTGGGGATAATAAACCAAAACTTTTTTTTAGTATTATTAAAACTAATCTATCAATCAATCATGAATTCACTGAAGAGTCTTTATCTTGAACAATCAACCTATTGATACCTTCATAGAATTATACTAAAGTGGCCCATAAATCTCATTTCTAGGTTTCCATATATCTAGTCAACCACCTAATCCCATGTGCCCGAAACCATTATCATAGGGTTGGACAAACTCCATATTGTATTTAATTTTTTCTTTGTATCTTATTTACTACAATACATAGCCAAAAAAAGGGGGAAATGTTAACATTAGAAAACCCACCTTACGCATAAGGTATCTTAAACCAAAAGATAAAAATAATATAAAACCCAATAAACACTAAAAATAAAAAAATCCTACAAAAAAATTAAAAATAAGGCTAATTTAAGACATGTCACTCCCCACCCACTCACATTTAATCTCGTCACATCCCTCTATACACTTTTCCTACCATTTACATCTCTTATGCACATTGGGCCCTTGTTATCTTAACTCTATATGCACTTTGCACCCATATATATCCCAATCTTATATGCAACCAATGCTATAAAATAAACCTCATGCGTTGCTTGATCTTCTTAGACTATCTACACATTTTCACTCTTTCTTGCACATGATATTCTCATAAGTATTTCCGAAGGAGAAAGAACAATATTTAAATAGCTTGAAGTTGTTGCACAATAAAAATTCATATTTTCAAAATTACTATTAGTCACAACTTCAATTGGCTTGAAAATTATCTATGATTTCTCGGTGATCACAGATGTAAATGATTTATGACCTGGAAAAAATCCAATTAGTCAACACATCATTAGTAATGAACAATTTACTACTAATAAACCTTACAACATGATTTAGTCCCTCGGTCCCTCGAACAATGTATACTATTTCATTTCAACATATATCTATCATCGCATGTCTCACATGTTATTTTATCAACCTTGAAAAATCTAGGGATCTTACTAAGGCTTGTCACCTAGCTAGCTAAAAACACTAACATTTTCCCCTAGTGTTGTGATTGTAGATTTAGATTTAGATAACTTTGAAGATTTATCTAAATTTATTAATCGAAATAACCGTATGACATACCTCTCTTATTCAAAATAAACAAAATGAGGTCATTTTATTTAGTAGCATGATTTGATTTATATATCTAATATTCTATAGGGTGGATCAATATCTAAGAATACACCTACAAATAACTAAATACCCATAACTATTACACATGAGTGCAAGGATGAAATAACATTCATTCATTCATTATTGAATTTAAGATATGTATTACGAGTGGTCATTAATGGTAGTTACATGCGTATATCAAGATTATATCCATTTAAACATTCTAAGTAATAACCTAACTCAACCCCGTCTCGAGTAACTAACTCGAGATATAGGTCTGAAACTAAACAAAATCCTCATCGTGGGAATTGCCCTCATATTTGTATATTATAAAGTAGGTAAAATAACCATTTTACCCTAAGGAAGTGCCCTTAATGCAGGTGGTTAGGTGACACCATTAATTTTGTTAATAATTTTGGTGTTATTGATCCTCAATCACCTTAGAATAATGAAACAACATTATATCTCATGGTTCATACTAACCGATCAGATATGCCATCTATATATTCCCTTAATGATCTCTTTTCCATCTAATACATGTTGCCACATTTTATTAGATTTTCCTATTTCATTATGCCATACTAATACTTCTTCCTTTTCTATTTACCATGTAAACCTTTCTCATCACTCAACCTATGCAGAGCACTTGATTGTTTTAGGTTTCGTGCACCCATGCTTTGCCTTGGATTCTACTCCTACCTTATCATTTTCCTCCAAAATGTCTCCAACATGCTACTTTCCTAAAATGTGATAAGTGTCTCACTCATTACATGTTAGGATCCATAATTCATTTCCAAAACATGAGTTACCTATTTTAAAAGAATATTTTGAGTGCACACACAAGATTATGTGCTCAAAATTGTTAGGGAATGGCACATATTGAGTTCTATTCTAGAATCCTCATATTTTATATTGACCTATGACCAAATAAATTCATTTATATTCATAAATATGCGGCAACCAATACACATACACCAAGATAAAAGGTTCACTATAATAGTGTATTGCACACCTATACTACCTAGCAATAATGGACCACCAAGTTTTTTTGTATAATGCATGATAAACCCACTAGAATGGACACATATGTGGCTTGATAATTAAAAAACTAATATAGAGGGAAAATTAATGATAATATAAGTTAGTAGAAGAAAACAACACTATTTATAAGGTAATAAAACAACATACAAAATCAATATATATCTCTATGTTCAAAACATAGAATTTTGAGGAACTATTTAAAGAAACATACTTGTGTATATTTATCTTCAAATATTTTGTACTTTCATAGTCCACAAGATCATATTAATATTTTGGGTAAAACTATGTGTGAGGTTCTTATATCAATGTTTCAAATCATTTCGTATAATATTTCCTATAGATATGGTAAAAGGGTTTGGAAAAGGATGTGAGAGAATATTTAAAATAATTTAATAGATGATTAAGATAAAAAAATAATATTAATCACACCTCATATAGATGTATTATATTCCACTTCATTATTAACCACATCATTTTAATATAACAGATAATAAAAATATACTATTCCTTACATGTGTAATTTAGTGAGACAATTACATTTTCATTAGAAAATACAACCATATTGGCCACACAAAAAAAAAAAAGACTTGTAGTACTGAAATAAATTCTCCTAAATTTTTTATAGAACATGACTAATCTATTTTGGGAAGTGTTAAAATATTCTATCTATTTTTTCTAGAGATCATATCAAAGAAAATTTTCATCGATATAAGTTGTTGAATAAATGCATGAGTCTAACTAATAGTTCTTATTGTCCCTAAGATATACCCCCATGATTAGTAAAATTAAAAATCTTGAAACTATACGTTAAGTGAGTGAAATATACATTTTTAAATCCTACCCCCTAATAATGCTTTCATGAAACTTATTAGACATACGGGATCATCACCTCAAACACATTTGAGTGAAATGTATTTATATTATTATAAATTATTACTTTGATTTTTCCCCTATTATGTGGCTAACTTAATCCTTATAGGTTCATTTCCCTTATCTCTTTTATTTCATGCCCACTATTTCACGTTATGTTTATATATTATCTTATAATAATGGCTCCTTAGTGAGATGATTTCTTACCCATGGTTAGGGAAAAAAATAGTCCAAACTTTCTAGAGTCTTAGGGATTACTCAAGAAGAATTTTGACTAAGAAAAGTCAATAATCTTAGACATTGGGAAAAATATCATGACTAACTATCCACCCATAAGGTTTATAAAACTCTAGATCTCAATACCAAATTTACCCATGACCAATTTTGGAGAAAATATCTATAATGACAAGTAATTTTGAAAAAACATTTTAATTAGATAATTTGTAGAATTGGGATTTCTTTATGTATACACATAGTCATGTTTCACATGATATTATTAGAACTATATGTGAAGTAAAAATATGTATAAACTAAGTGAAAATATCAAATGATTTATTTAGAGTCACTCTAACTCTAAATATGTGCCCTCGCATTCATAACCTATCAATATAGTTACATTTCATTTTTTTGCAAAATCATAAAAATTAAAACTATAAATAAATGGGACTTTTGGTTGAGAGGAAACTTATAATAAGAGGATTGACTCAAATATTCTCCGTTTCATTACTCTTTGTTAATTCCTATTACTTTTGATTTATCTTTTGGATTTAATATTTTTAGAATTAAATCTTATTTCGAGTAACTATTGTAATTAAGGATGTATAAATAATAAAATATAGTAAATTAGACAAGATACAAACATGCAATAATATCGAAACCCTAAGCAAGAGAGAAAGAAGGAATTAGATAATTCTGAGCAATATGGAAGTGATATGGGAATGTGAATAACTGAAAACATACATAAAAGAGTGTCATTAGGGATTGTTGGAGGTTCTGACGAGGCATGAAGTTGTGCAAGGCGAAACGCCCACGGGAGGGCGGGAGTGCACAGGCACTGAAGTGATCTGTGTCTATGTGCTAGCATCGTGTGAATACTCTGGATCTATTTTTTTGTGGGAGGAGGTTCATTGTTAGTCATTTATTTTTACATTGGCTTCACTCTTTTGATCGTCAAATTTACATGTAACCTACAATAAGGAAGTTCACCTGCACATACCCACAAACCACATCAAACCTAAAAGGAAAATACATAATGGGAGTCGAGACTAACCTCGGTGGTCACCTAAAGATTGAACTTACAACCTAGTGTTACACTACATCTCAGACTCCATGTAGTTATTTGTGCTTGTGTGTATGATGATGCCCTAGAATGCCCTTATGTAAGTTAAAAATTATAGTATGCTAGATCTAGAATGTAGAAGATGTATAGAATGTGCGGATGGAATAGAATAAACTTCCCCTTTATATGTTGTGTATGCAAAAGTATGAAATCCTTGTCCATTGAGTGATTATGTTGGATGAATGCCTTTGAAGTTCTCTTGTTCCTTTCAATGAAAGATTGGGTGATAATAGGTAATGCTAGTGCTTAGCCCCTCATTTTGGAAGAATGAATATGTATTTATATGATTCCCTTGTTTGAATTTCATATTTTTGAACCTGGAATGCCAACCCAAAGTAGTAAAAATTAATCATGAAGCAAAAGGGGCCCCAAAGTGATAAGAAAAGGTAAAGAAGGGCAGGATCGCCTAGCACTAATGTCCAAACCGGGTGCTAGTTTCCAAGGCCATAGAAAAATACAACATTCAAATGCCAAAAAAGTGCAAGATGTATAAGGCCAATGAATTACGAGAAGACAAATAAAACATCCAAAGAGAGTTTTCAATTATTAGTTTTCTTGATTAGGAATCATGTATATGCTAGCATACTTTTAGGACCTAGAAATGTACCCAAGTGCATAGATTTTGTGTCTATATTTTCCCCCACTTTATGTTGTTGAGAGAATACTCGATATCATAAAGTAGATAGAAGATGCATACCTTATGATCATATAGAGAAGTGTGTAGCCGATAGTGTGTCGAGTGGATAAGTGAAGCATGAAGTGATCGCAATGTGAAGTGTGGATACTAGGAAAGGGAAGTGGACCCTAGGGGTGAATCATATGCATAATGTGGTATTGGAATCTGTGTTGATGATGTAATATAATCCTTGTAGCGTATTAAGAATGGACCTACAAAAAGAAGAGTGAAAGGGTAGTCAAATTCCTGTATATGGAAAATCGAGTAAAGTATGTATAAGTATGTAAAAGTGTGTAAAAGTAGTAATAAAGGAAAGTGTGCACTGATGTATAAGAGTGTAAAAGGATAAAAATATGTCTTGAAATGTTGTGAAGGGTGAATTTTTGGGTGATCTCATGCCAACAAAGAATTTTTGGGGGTCACATGCTAAGTGTGAGTTTTTGGGCTATCCCACACCACGAGAGAAGAGTTTTGGGGAGATAGGTATAGATGTTCTCTCCTTCCATGACTTCTTCCCAAAGTGCCACTTTGTAAATGGCACGTTCGATTTGTTATGATTAGTTCTAATTTGTTCCTGATTATTTCCGACATGTAACTGATTGACTGGGCTTTGTAATTAGAGGCTAGTTCTTGCTACTAGAGAATTGATCTGAAGACTTATGTGAATTTTGTTATACTAAAAAAATAAATGTATTTTCCCCAATACATTAGCACCCACGAGGGGGACACAAGTTCCCACCACTATTGTCAGGACTAGGCATTAGTGTATACTCGAGATTCTAATCCAATTCTAATTTTGGACTAGTTCGTGATCTGTAAACTATTCCAATTTTTATTTTATTGTGCTTTTTCTGAAGATCTGTGTTAATGTAAGGGTGATTTGTTCACCCAATATATGCCCCCCTCATTTGGGGTGCATACAATGATTGTAGGAGCATGTAGTCCAAAGGAGAGGACATGAAACTTATCTAAAATGGATACCTACAAGGGGTAGGGGATGTGCATGGTAGAAACCAAGGCACATGCAAAAAAATAGGCTAATAACAAGTGTTAGTAGTGAAAATAGCTAGTATGCAATGGAAGAAAATGCAAAAAACAAGTAATAAAACAATATGAATTGTAAAAAGTGGGTTTTAAACATGGGTCATCTCTTACAATGTCACAATACAATCAGGGTCGAAGTGGCCATAAACAAGAAAATAATGATTAATCAAGATATAGGGCATAGCCCACAAACAAAAGCAAACAATAACAAGCAATAGTAAGTAAAAATGTGTCGGATAGCCATGGTTGTAAATAGACCTGCAAGGAAAATGCTACATATGAAGCACCCGTTAGCAAGTCATAAAGATAAATAATATGTCAAAGTGTGTAAATATTAGTGAAATTATGGTGATTGTAATGAGAAGTAGTAAATTATGAAATAATAAAACTTGTATAGTGTGTGAGTAGTAAAGGTAGATTCCCTAGGAGCCTCGGTGGAGTTGGTAAAAATACGGTGTTGAGCTTCATTTCATCGTGTGAAAAGTTGTAAGAGATATCTATTCACCTAAAAATACCAAGTGAGTGTGCATGTGTGTATATATTAAAATATAATGATGTACTAAGTATCCGACTAACATAATAAGCAAAGTGCAACATGTAAGTAGTATAAGCAATCAAGATTAAATGCAACCAAGATATGAAAATGTGGTGTATGAGTGTGATGGTATGATATGCAAAATATGAATATGGGAGGAGTTGTGTTGTTTCCCAATGTATGTGTGTGAGATGAGGTTCATATATAGAAACCCTCAAGTCAAGAATGAACCATAGAACAAGAGGTTGTCATTGGGTAATGAAGTAAGGTGTGCAAACCAATGATGTGGTGATGCCCAAAAATATAGAAATAAAGCACAGAGTGAAAGAGAGTAGTAGCATCTATGAAAGATGTGTCATGAATCACAGAGCGTGAAGTGTAGCCAGAGTAGATGAGGTGAGGTTTATAGATGAAGTATGACCTCAACAGTCAAGTGTGAACCATAGCATGAGAGATCATCATCAAGTAATGAGTGTAGTGTGTGAGAGTAGATGCTAGAAAGATATATCATAAAGTGTAGAGTGTGAAGTGTATATGATGTGAGATTCATTTCATAATTAGACCCTCAGCGTTCGAGTATGAACCATGGAACTAGAGTGTTTCATTGGGTAGTGAAGGAGGAACTTTATTTAAGAATAATATCATTTGATAGGCATGACATTGAGGGAATTATTGAGTGGATTTCGAGAAGAGTGGAAAAATGGTATCCACCATGACCTAACTTGTCTATTATGATGTAAGGGTAAATCCAATTATATTTTAACTTGCCTTTGACTTGAGCATCTACATTAGTATTCTTCTAGTTTTCTTTAAGAATAGGATCACCAATATTGAATTTATGTGGACATATTTTGTTATTATAAGCTTGTGCAACATGATCCTTATATACTCGAAGATGCTTCAAGGCTTGTACACTGAGAGAATCAAGAATTTCAATCTCGTATAAGCGATTGTCACAGTATTCATTATAATTTAAAATTCCTTTAAGATAAACTTGTAACTAGGGAATTTCATGTTCCAAAGGAATGAAGGCCTCGAGTGTCATAAACAAGTGAAAAGGACGTAGCATTAGTGGGAGTGAAAATGCTCATGCGATAAGCCAAAAGAACATATAAAAATTTATTATGCAAGTCACTCCCTTAAGTATCAATACATTAGCACCTAGGGGGACACAAGTGTCCACCGCTATTGTCTAGGACTCGTGCGCTAGTGTCTACTTTGAGATTCTAATCCAAGTCTAATTTTGGACTAGTTTTCAGGATTGTAAACTATTCCAATTTTGTATTTTATTGTGCTTTTCTAGAGATATGTGTTATTGTAAGGGTGATTTGTTCACCCAATATATGCCCCCCTCATTTGGGGTGCATTTGACCATTGTAAGAGCATGTGGTCTAAAGGAGAGGACCTGAAAATGATCTTAAATTGATACTGCATGGGGTAGGGGATGTGCATGGTAGAAACCAAGGCACATACAAATAAAATAGGCTAATAACAAGTGTTAGTAGTTAAAATAACTAGTATGCAATGAAAGACAATATAATAAACAAGTAATAAGACAAGACAGATCGCAAAAAATTGGTTTTAAACATGGGACACCTCTCACAATGTCACAAGACAATCGTGGTCGAAGTAGTCATAAACAAGAAAATAATGATCAATCGATACATGGGCATAGCCCGCAAAACAATGGAAAATAATATCGAGCAATGGTAATTAAAAATGTGTCGAGATCGCCATGGTTGTAAATAGACTTGTAAGGCAAATGTTACATATGAAGCACCCATTAGCATGTTAGAAAGATAAATTATATGTCAAAGCATATAAATATTAGTGAAATTAAGGTGATTGTAATGAGAAGTAGTAAATGGTGAAACAATAGAACCTATATAGTGTGCGAGTAATAAAGGTAGATTCCCCCAAGAGCCTCAGTGGGGCTGGTAAAAAATATAGTGTTGAGCATAATTTCATCATGTGAAAAGTTGTAAGAGATATCTATTCATCTAAAAATACCAAGTGAACACACATGTGTGTATATATAAAAATATAATGACATACTAAGTATCTAACTAGCATAATAAGCAAAGTGCAACATGTAATTAGTATAAGCAATCAAGAGTAAATGCAACCAAGATATGTAAATGCGGTGTATGAGTGTGATGGTATGATACGAAAAATGTGAAGATGGGAGGAGTTGTGTTGCACCCAAGTTTATGTGTGTGAGATGAGGCTCATATATAGAAACCCTCAACAGATCAAGAATGAACCATAGAACAAGAGTGTGTCATTGGGTAATGAAGTAAGGTGTGTGAACCAATGATGTGGTGATGCTTGAAAATATAGGCATGAAGCACAATGAGTGAAAAAGAGTAGTATGTGCTATGAAAGATGCATCATGAATCACAAAGTGTGAAGTGTAGCCAAAGAAGATGAGGTGAGGTTCATATATGAAGTATGACCTCAACAATCAAGTGTGAACCATAGCATGAGAGTGCATCATTGGGTAATGAGTGTAGTGTGTGACAGTAGATGCTAGAAAGATATATCGTAAAGTGTAGAGCGTGAAGTGTAGATGATTCATTTCTGAATTAGACCCTCAACAGTCAGTATGAACCAGGGAACTAGAGTGCATCATTGGGTAGTGAAGGAGGAACTTTATTTAAGCATAATATCATTTGAGATGCATGACATTGAGGGAATTCTTGAGTGGCTTTCCAAGAAGAGTGGTGAGATGGTATACGCCATGACCTAACTTATGTCTCGTTATGATGTAAGGGAAAAGTAAATTATGTTTAAATGTGCCTTTGACTTGAGCTTCTACATTAGTATTCTTCTAGTTTTCTTTAAGAATAAGATCACCAATATTGAATTTATGTGGACGTATTTTTTTATTATAAGCTTGTACAATGCATGCACGATATTGTGCAGTGAGAGAGAATCAAGCATTTCAAGCTTGTATAATTGATTGTCATGGTATTCGTTATATTTTAAAATTCCTTTAAGAGAGACTCGTAATGAGACAATTTCATGTTCCAAAGGAATGACGACCTCAGTGTCATAGACAAGTGAAAAAATTTGTAGTGTTAATGGGAGTGAAAACGCTCATGTGATAATCCCAAAGAGCATATAAAATTTGATTATGCAAGTCACTCCTAGAAGTATCAATGGTTTTGTGCAAGATCTTGACAATGGTTTTATTAGTAGCTTCGGCTTGGCCATTACCTTGTGGGTAATAAGGATTTGAAAACTTTTTCTTAATTTTGAACTTGGCATAAATGTGTTTAACATCCTTATTTTTCAAAGAGTATCCATTATCACTAATGATGGCGGGTGGTACACCAAAATGTGTGGTTATGTGAGTAGTAATAAACCAGAAGATATTAGGACCAGTAGTGGTTTGCAAGGGTTCCACTTTTACCCATTTAGTAAAGTATTCAATAGTGGTAATAATGAACTTGTGGCCATCATTTGATTTTGGATTCACTTTTCCAATGAGATCAAAACCCCAAAGGGAAAATGGCCATGATGAGGAAATGGGTGAGAGCTTGTATGTAGGTGCATGATGGAGGTTGTCATGTTTTTATATTTTTCATGGTGAGTGGCATATTCCAAACAATCTTGTTCCATGATGGGCCAATAATACCCCTTTCATAAAAAAATTTGGGACATTTTTTTTCCCGAGAAGCGTCTTCCATAGAGGCAATCATGGATTTGGGAAATATTTAAAGGAATATCTTTGACACCTAAACAATGTAACAAGTGACCCTCTAACACTCTTTTTAAAAAGAAAGGCCCCAATAATTAAGTATCATATAGCTTCCACATCAATCGAAGAGCTTCATGAGGTTGTAAGTCAAAAGGGATGGTTTGTCGATAGAGGAAATTAAATATTAGGGTGAACCATTTAGGATTTTCATGACTGCGTGTAATAGCACAAAGTTGAAAAAATCAGACCATCGATGGAGGGATAGTGTAGGTGGTGAATTATAAAAGTGGCATGATCATCAGTGATATCTTGTGGGATGAGAGAGGTGGCATTGGCCATGGCATTAACATGACAATTATCTTTATGGGGATTGAAGTGATAGAATAGGAGTTAATTTTAACCAATATGAATTTGACAAGGTCATTGTAGGTGATGACTCACTCCTCTTTGGTTTTGTATGTGTCATTGACTTGATTAACAATTAGTTGATAAATTCCATGAATATGAATATTACGAATAAGAAACTTGCAAGCAATAGTGATACCAAGGATAAGAGCTTTGTATTTAGTGATGTTGTTGTTATAGTAAAATCCTAAGCGGTAGGCAAAAGGAGACAATCTCCATGAGGAGTGATAGATACAATACCAACTCTAGCGCTTGAGGTGTAATGATATCCATCAAAGTACATGGTCCATGTATCCATATTGATTGTATAAGCAAGTAAAATCATCACATAAGGAGTCACGAGATAGGATCGGGATCGGGTAGAGGAGCATCGGCTAACTTATCGGTGATGACATGGCCCTTGAAGGCCTTTTTGTGGGATACAATTATGTGGGTAACATGACCGTTATATTTTCTTAGTCATGGTTAAGGATATAGTGGCGTAACTTATCCACGACAAAGACTAAGCCAAGGCATAATTTCTCAATATAACTATAGTTCCATCCATAAAGGAGTAATGTATGACTAATGTAATAGACAACCCGTTCATGATTAACATCATTGTGTTACGTAAGAAGGACTCCCAAAACTTGAAATGTAACAAAGATATTTAAAAGGAAAGGCTGATCAGTTGTGGGAAGCACAAGAACTAGAGGATTTGGTAGATAATTTTTATTTCCTCGAAAGCGCAGTGAAAATGGTCATCCCAGACAAACTTGGTATCCTTTTTCATGAGACACATGAAAGGTTGAGTTGTATCAGCTAATTAAGCGATGAAGCGACGTATAGCTTGGATTTTTCCTTGGAGCAAACGTAGTTGATGGAAATTTTATGGGGGAGGCATGTCAACAATGTCACAGATCTTTTTTAGGATTAATTTAGATTCCTCTTTAAGAAATTATATAGTTGAGAATTTTTCCAGTCATGACTCTGAAAACACATTTTTAGGATTTAAGCATACATTGTACTATTGTAGATGCGTAAAAAGCGTGCGTAGATCATTAGCATGAGTAGTAGAATTGTGATATTTGGAAAACTAATATCGTTAACATAATCCTCAAGTATTTTATGGATATAATTGTGAAATATGTGTGTCATAGCACATTGATAGGTGGAACTAGCATTTTAAGGCCGAAAGGCATAACAAAGATATAACAAAAGGTACCCCATAGTGTAGTAAATGATGTCTTTTCTTGATTGGTCAAGTTTATTTTAATTTGATTATACCCAAAGAATCTATCCATAAAATAAATAATGTCGTATCCAGTTGTGGAATCAACTATAGTATCTATGTGTGGTAAAGGAAACTATCTTTGGGGGTGCCTTGTTAAGATCACAAAATTCGGTGTAGAAATGGACTTTGACATCTGGTTTCATGATGTAGACGATGTTATAAACCCACTTGGGGTAATCTATAGAATGGATGAAGTGACATCCAAGATTTGTTGAATCTCTTCCTTGACTAATAGTTTAACTTTAGGATGCATTTTTCTAATCTTCTACTTGGACCGGTTTGGCTCCAAGGTTAAGGACTATGTTATACATAGCTACAGAAGGATCAATACTAGGAATATTGATATAATCCCATGTGAACACATCGGTGAAATCATGAAGAATTTTCTTGATATAATTTTTTTTGGAAGGCGTAAGAGAAACGGTTGAGAGAACAATGCGGGGACTATCTTGGGTACTAAGGTTGTACTGAATAGTTTCTTCATTTAAAAAGTGCATAGTAGTCTTCGATATAGGGATCAAAGTGGGAATAATATCAAGAGTATCAGTATTTGTAGTGGAAGGAGTGGATTCACCAAAGTAATTTATAGTGTTAAGTACAAATGGAGAGAATTTTGTATGATGATAAAAGGAGGTGGTCATAAGTTCTGATATGTTCTACTAAAGCATCATCAGTGCATAATGTATCTAATGTAGGCCAAGTGGAAGAAGTAGAGTCATCGATGAGCTTAGGGTATAAGAGAGTGAGGTGATGAGTGTGTGAAATATTACAAAATTTAGGGGGAGATGGGGGGTATAGCCGATGCCCAACTTGGTGGACTGTGTGGGGATGGCAAGGGGTTATGTTATTCCATTTCTATCTTTTCCTAACACGGTTTCAAAGTGAAACCATAACAAAGAAAATATTGATATCTAGGACCATATTTTATAAATGTAGTAGAAGAAGAATCTAAAGGAGGAGTAGGAGGTGAGTGATCTATGACATTGCAGAAGGAAAATGAGGAGGGTCGGCTAAGGATTCATAGACCGCACCCTTATATAACAATTTGATCGTGTATGAAGATTTTAGGCAACCACATACATAACATGGATCCAAGTTCGTCTAAGGAGAATGCTATAATTAATTTTATTAAGCATGACATGACATGAGATAGGTAAAGTGTGTGGCCCTATAGTAATGGGAATGGTGATAGTACCTAAGGCACGTTTAGGAATGTTGTCAAAGCCATAGATAGAAATAGATGAAGGAATCAAAGAGGCTTCTAAAAGACCAATTTGGTGAAGAAAATATAGATTACAAATATTAAGACTGGATCCATTATTAACTAAATCCCACTTAACCCATATATTATTAATACAAACCTAAATATATAGAGGGGTCATTATTTAAAATAGATTGAGAAGGAAGTTCGGTGTATTCATTTTTACCCTTATCACAAAAGAAAGGTACCCCATGCACGTCGGCCTATCACCTAGTGGATGTTGGGCACTCACCCGAGGCACGTGTGGGTGTCGAGTCTCTCTTTTATGTGATTTTAGTGGGAAATATCATCATCTATGATTTGTGCTTAAGAGATTTAAATGGATTTAAGACATTCAAGAACCATAGAGCTCAGAACGGCCTCTAGATCCTTGCAGTCATTACAGACAGAAAGCACTTAACAAATTATATAACTTGCACCATAACAGAAATAAGTATACAAGCATCAATACTTAGCATAAACATAAATGAAAGAGATCCTATGAGAAAGATGTATGTATTAGAATCATTGATATTCATATTCATATAATTGGTAACCTCATTACATCCATGGAGCCATTACAGAATGTCACAGAGAAACAGACCATAGTCATGCTTTTCAACTGGACTAATGTAGCTAGGCTATCAAAGAAAAACTTGCAATCCCCATACCCATTATACATTCTCTCCCAAATACCATTACCCACTAATAGATTTCTTACAGTATTTTGCAGAGCTCCGCCCTCTTTTTGTTCTCCTCTTTGTTTACTCTGTAGGTGCTAGTATTTATAGCCTCTCTAGGCTGCCAACTCATCCTCCAGCGCCCTCATATCCGATGCCAAGTGTCTGAATGTGGTCCTCCATGCGAGCATGCTCTCTCAGGCCTGAGCTTTCCACTTTTCACCATGATGTGCTTCTAGAAGCTTTTACCACAGGCATGCTCCTTCCTGGGCCACCTATCACCAAATTGGCACCTTATCCACATAGCATGCATAGTCGGGTCATGCTTTTCACGTGTTTTGTCCGAACCCTTGGTTCTATCCATACACATCACGTGTGCCACGAGCTTCCTTAAACCCTTTTCTTAAACCATGTCCTGTGCGTTTTATCCTTGCACACCTCTCTACAACTAGGACTTACGCACATACGCGCCTTTTGTACTTAGCCAACATTCTAGGGGCCCAACATCGGCATATGTAAAAGTAATAGTTTCTTCCTTAAAGATAATGTTGTAGTAAATTTATGATACACATATTCAGGAGAAGTATGAGGATGAATATAAGTGTTGGACAGAAAATATTGGATTTTAGTGTGACATTCAGATTGACCCGTAAAAGGAAAAGATAGAGACACTCATGGTGGCGGGATCTTAGGGTGTGGAGGTTGGAAACAAATAAGGAGAGAATAGTGTTCGAATGAGGGTATGGGTTCACCAAATGATTTAATATTTTTGTAATTAAATATTATTGTAGAGTAACTATTGTAATAAATGATGTACAAATAATAAAATACAATAATTTGGACAAGCTACAAGTATGCAATAATATTGAAACCCTAAGCAAGAGAGAGAAAGAGAGAAGGACTTAGTTTATTCTTGAGAAATTTGGAAGTGATCTGGGCATGTGAATAATTAAAATAGACTAAGAAGAGTGTCATGGGGTTTTTTGGAGGTTCTAAGGCACAAAGACGTGTAGGGCATAAGTTCCCATAAGTAGGCAAGAGTTTATGGGCACTAATGATCTGTGTTTAGGCGTTAGCATCTGTGTGAACCGTATAAATCTGGTCTTTTCTATGCAGGAGGAGGTTCATTTTTAGTCAGCCCGATTATCACATTAGCTTCACTCTTTTGATCATCGAATGTACCTATAATCTGCAAGAAAGAAGTTCACCTACACATACCCACAAACCACATCAAACCTAAAAAGGAAAATGCAGAATGGGAGTTAGATTGACCTTGGCAGTCACCCAAAGAGTGAACTTATGACTGATGGTTACACTAAATCTTAGACTCCATGTAGTTATTTTTGCTTGTGTGTGTGATGATTCCCTAGGATTCCCTTGTGCAAGTTACACAACTGATAGAGAGATATAACTAGAATGTACAAGATGTATAGAATGTGTGGATGGAATAGAATAAACTTCCCCTTCCTATATTGTGTATGCAGAAGTATGCATCCCTTATCCCTTATCCCTTGGGTGAGTGTTCTAAATAAATTCCTTTGAAATGATCTTATGCTTTTGAATGGAAGATTAGGTGATAATAGGTAATGTTATTGCTTGGACCCTCATTTTGGAAGAATAACTATGTATTTATATGATTCCCTTGTTTGAATTTTGTAATTGACCACTAGAAGGCTGACCCAAAGTAGTAAAAAGTAATAATGAAGTGAAATGGGGCCCAAAGGGATAAGAAAAATATAAAGAAGGACAGGAGTGCCTAGGAGGACATGAGCACCTCACGCCAATGTCCGAACTAGGCACTAGTGTCTGAGGCCATAGAAAAATAAAAACAGTCAAATGCCTAAAAGAGTGCAAGATGTATAAGGCCAATCAAAGTACAGAAGACAAAACAAAAGGCCAAAGAGAGTTTTAAGTTACTAGTTTTCTTGCTTAGGAATCATGTAAATGCTAGCATGCTTTTAGGACCTAGAAATGTACCCAAGTGCATAGATTTTTTTGTCTACACTTTTGAATTCTTTTTTATTTAGTATGTGGGAAATCATGGCATGGTGAGTAGATAATGAAAAATGAGGCATTTCAGAGGATCTTATGGGGACAACTACATGAAAAATGACACACACACACACACACACACACGCGCACACACACACACACACACACACGCGCGCTGCATGCTCACGTGCACATGCACACGCACGCACGCACGCACGCACACGCACACGCGCGCACGCACACACGCGCGCGCGCGCACGCACACACACACACACACACACACACACACACACACACACACACACACACACACACACACACACACACACACACACACACACACACACACACACACACACACTTTCAAGACTTGAATGACTTAGAAAAACAAATATTATAACCATTTAATCCTTGTTTCACACCTAGGAATATACATACTTTAATGAATCTCATGAATTTACAAGTAGAGAATCCCTATATTCTCTCTATCTATTATCTAGTAATTAATACAAGATATTTTACCACCATGTAAAAATATTCTCCAATATGTTGGCTTAAACTTCTAGCCAAAATACTTAGTAAGAAAACTCGCTAATGAATCATTGTTATAATCCAATGATATGTAAAACCAATACATAACATAATGAAACTCTCACTATGCACTTATCCCTATAGAATTTCCTTTTGATCACATAATATTACACACAACATTTCAAACCATATTGTATAAGTATTACACAATTATTACATTCCCATATGTCCACGTACATGTATTTACACAATTTTTCCTTGCATATAAACATTTCACATGCCTAGATAACACCATCCACTCCACAATACACCTTTCAAAAATCTATACAAAGTTGGAACAATTCCAAAATTCTCCTACTTGTTGAACCCTTTTCATAAGGGGATCATAGACCCATTTTTCAATAGATGTAGACATCTAAGACAATAATTTTATTTATGAAGATAAATTCTTAGTAGCCACAACCTTTTTAATGTATTTGCAACATTAAGATGAATGATTACCTTATCCAAAAATATACTCTTTTACTTTACCATTCCCTTACAAAATTATATTAAACATTAATATAATTTGTACAAGAGTGATATTTAGGGTTATTTTCTAGAAAAACACACTTAAGGAGTCACAATCTATCCTTGATATTTTTCTATATGAACTCGGTTGAGTAACATAATCTCTAAATCCAAATTGATTCCTTTCTTACTCAAGCAACTATCATGTTCTTATTTTCAATGGTGGATATCACAACACTTTCTCAACATTTACTCATCCAATCAAAAACTTCATTGAAAACTTTGAATATGTAGCACTAGTAGACCTTCATATACCAAGATATCCTCCCTATTCAAAGTCCAAAAAACCGTGTCAACTCACTTCTTTTCCTACACTAGGATTTTCTTAATAGAAAATAACATGGTCAAAAGTTCCACACAAATAATAGGATATCCTTTTCACCACAACTCAATGTTGTTTACTTAGATTATAAATGTACTTGTAAACTTCTCAAACTATACATGTAATGTCAAGTCTTGTAAATAGTATTACATATATCTAGTTTACCACCATAATCACATATGAAAGGTAAGTTGTGTCCTCCAAATCCTCTTGTGAATTTGTACTTTATGTAGTTGAGAGTTTCTAGCCAACCAACAAATATTTGCTTATATATTTTTAAGTGCATATTAAACCTTTCTAATACTATCTCAATATATTTTTTCTATTATAACTAGATCTTTCTATTCGCATGATATCACTTGATTTCCATGCCTAAAATGAAATTCAAAGCACCGATATATTTAATTTCAAAGTGCACAGAAAAATGAGACTAAACATACTAGATCATTGTCTTCCAATTTATAATCAAGTCATCCATGTGATGCCCCAAAATAAAACACTCAATTTTACTCAATTTAATGGAAAAACTATGAATCTTTTGAAAGGATTAATGAGAGAAAGAGTTGGCTAAGTTATTATTTAGTTCACTTCGTTGTGTTTTTAAATGACACCAAGTGCTTGCATCATTATAACTTCTTACAAGGTGCGATGGCATGTCGATATCACCTAAATTAACGAAGATAATGATTTGTGTGGATGAAAATGTTAAAACGACCATTATTTAAAAAGGTTGAGGATTTAGGGAGACATTTCCATCCTCTCGTAGCAACAAATATATTTTCAAATGAAGGTGATAATGTGACATTATTTCAAATTCCTTGGGGAGGGGTAAGGTTATCGTAATTGTTTAACCATTTATTTGTGTTATCCCATTAAGGGTTAATTATTTCAAGATTTCTAGTTAACCTTGTACTTTATAATAACTTTAAAAATTACAATATATAAAATAGGAGGTTATTGATTACTACTTTATTAAACTCATCCATTTAAAATATTTTCTATCTCATTCTACTTAAAATTCTCAACTTATTTTATTCAACGTTAACGTACTCGATTTATTTAAAATTATATAACTTATCTTATCTAAGCCATATAATGTTTGGTTAGGGAAATATTTATATTTAGCCGTCATTAAAGTTTTCCTAGTCATATTATTAAAACATTATTTGGATAGACTTATTATAACATCATGAAGAATTATTAAATGACCTAGTCGTTTCCAATTAACTAGCCAACATCACATTGCCTAGGTGCCCATATTAATTTTAAAAAATCATATTAAGTTTTTGTTATTAGAATTAAACAAGTCAAGTGGGAAACATGTCAAAGCAAAGTAGGGTTAATTTGTGGCCTTGGTACTAGATTTATCTCAACCATAGGATCTAGGTTTCCTAGAAAACCCTAAATGTCATCCTTAAGCCTATTCAAGCTCATTTTCTTCTCAATTTTTTTTTTAATTTCTTCTTTCCTCTCTCATTTATCCCCTTTGGTTTGTAGGTTAGGTCTTGGAGCTTCAATATTTCAAAGGTATGATGTAGATATGTATATATAATTATATTTGTGCTTGCACACACACACACACACACACACACACACACACACACACACACACACACAATAATAAAAAATTAATAACAAGTTTGGATGGGAAACAAGGAAGAAATATAGGATTTATTTCACTACAAACAAACATTTCAACCCTCCATTCATGAATCATTAAAGGGAAATAAGGAGATAACTTTTCACAATTATTTTAAATGCTCTTTCATTTCTATTATAAATATATATACAATGATAAGAGTAAGATAATATTTCAATAATTATTTATTGTATTTCACATAAGAAAAAGAGTATATTTACCCAAGTAACATAGCGTAAACCTTTACAATTTTCACATTCTAATTTACCATAACACCTTTTACTCAAGGATTACCATGTGATTTAATATATGTTGAATTAAATATAATTATTTCAGAGTCACTACTAAAACAAATGATGTATAAATACTAAAATACAAAAATGACACAAGGAAACTAAGATGTAAAATATGAAACCCTAAGAAAAAGATAGAGAAAAGAAGACTTATATGATTTGCGCGTAATGTCTGGGACTAATCTACGAAGAGAGAAGTGATGAACATATTGGGAAGAGTGAGCGTTACTGCTCACATTAAATTTTGAAATGTATGAATGAGGATAGACACGAGTGAATGGGATAGGAAAGGGTGCTTAGGTCTGGAGACCGCTTATGGGTGTCGATTCTACACACAAGAGCTCGAGATTTGCTTTTTTTTTTGTGTCGTAAAGGTGTTGCAATTACTCTCTGTTGATTTCTTTTTGTTCATGATATGATCACCAAAGGTACCTATAACATTTAAAAGAGATGTTCACCTACACAAGCCCACAAACCACATCAAACCTAAAAATGAAAATACATAATGGGGATTCAGGCCGACCCTATCGGTCACCCCGAGATTGAATTTACGATCGATCATTGCACTACATCTCAGACTCCATGTAGTTCTTGTGTGTGTACATAGAAATAATTCCCTTGTGCAAGTTTCACTTGATAGTGGGTTGTATCTAGAATGTAGAAATGTAGTAGAATATGTGGATGGAATGGAATTAAATTCCCATGCTATGTTTTTGTATATAGAGTTGTAGCACTTTTCCCTTGAGTGGATGCTAGATGGATTCCTTTGAGTGATTTAGGTGCCTTTTGAATGCAATATTAGGTGATGATAGTAATGCTTAGTGTTTGGTCCTTGATTTTGAACACATAACTACATATTTATATGATTCCCTTGTTTTCATTTCATAATTGAAAACTCGAAAACTGACCCATAAGTTAAAAAGTTGCCCAAAAGATAAAAGAGACACAAAAGAAGCGAGTAAGGTGAGAAAGGGACAGTGGCGACCAAGCGGGATAGGAGTTCTTGGGAACTTTTTTCTTGGCTAGGCAATCGTATCTACGAAGCCATAAAAGATAAATCAATAAAAAAATTACTGGGTTGTAGGGTGTGTAAGACCAAATAGAAAACAGAAGATAAAGAAAAGAGGCAAAGATAGTTTTCAATGATTAGTTTTCTTGCTCGGGAATCATGTAAATGATAGTATGCTTTTAGGACTAGAAGCATGTACCCAAGTGCATGATTTTATGTATACATTTTCCCCCACTTTATTTTTTTGAGTGAATACTCGATAACATAAAGTAAAAAAGAGATGTATACCTTATGATATTGTATATTTTATGGCAAAATGTGTCCGAGTGGACATGTGAAGTGTGGAATGATGTAAAATGAAGCGTGAAAACTAGGAAAAGAAAGTGACCCTAGGGGTGAAGCGTATGCATTACATTGTACCTTTTATTGTGATAGTATTTATTACTTCTTGTGAGGACATACTTGTAAAAGAAGAGCAAAAATGTAGTTAAGGTCATGTATATGATAAATTAGAGAAAAATGTGCATAAGTATATAAAAAGTGTGTAAACAAAAATGTGCACCTGGTGTAAAGGAGTGTAAAAGGATAGAAAAGTTTCCTGAAAATGTTGTGAAGAGCAAGTTTTTAGGCGATCTCAACCAAAGAGAAATTTTTAGAGATATAGGTCTAGTTTTACTCTCCTTTCACGACTCACTGATAAGCACCATTGAGATGGTACGCTCTTGATTTGTTCCTATTGTACCAATTGTTCTAAATTTAGTTTTGATTTTTGCCAATTGAATGAGATAGAATGCATTTTGTTGTTGGAGGATTGTGCCTATAACTGTAAAAACTTCTCTGAAGACTTCTATGAATTGTGTTGGTTTGAGAAGATGATTGTTTCTACCCCTATGACATTAGTTCCCGGAGGAGGACACATGCACCAGCATGCTATTGTCTGAGTCCGGGCATTGGTGTTTGTGTTGTGTTGAAACCGAAGTTAGATTATGGGTTGTCTTGTGACTATATTTCTATGTCGTTTCTATCTTTGTGCATATCTTTTCTATAGATCTCGAGCTTCCATAGGGGTGATTTTCTCACCCAATGTATGCCCCCTCTTTTGGGGTGTATGCAAAAACTATAGGAGTGTGTGGCCCAAAAAGAGAGGACCTGATGTTCATATAAAAATAATACCTATAGAGGGGGAGGGGATGTGTATGGTAGAAACATGTGTTAGTATTAAAAGCTAACAAGCATGCAATAGAAGACTATGTAATCAAGAAAGTGTGTAAACAAAGTGGATCATGAAAAGTGGGTTTCAAATATGGGACGTCACTCATGATATCACAAGAAAATCAACGCCGAAGCATCCAAAAGCAAGTAAACAAAGTGATCACACAAGACATAGGGAATATCTCGCAAATAATGGCATACAATAGAAAATAATGGAAATTAAAGTGTATTAGAAAAACATGGTCGCATATAGTCCTGTAAAGAAAATGCTACACATGAAGCACCAATTAGCATGTTGGAAAAAAAAATTATGTCAAGGCATGTATGTATCGGTGGAAAGTAATGTGCTAAAAATTATAAGTATTTAATAATGAAACAATGGAACATGTAATGTGTGAGAGTAGTAAAGATAAAAGTCCCAGGAGCCTCGGTGGGACTGGAAAACGATACAATCGAGCATCATTGCATCATGTGAAAATTTGTAAGAGATCTGCATTCACTCCAAAAGACCAAGTGAACACACATGTGTGTATATAGAAATATAATGACATAGTGAGTATCTAACTAGCATAGTAAGCAAAGTGCATCATGTAAGTAGTATAAGAAAGCAAGAATAAGTGCAACCAAGATATGTAATATGTAGTGTATAAGTGTGATGGTATCGTAATAAATTTGTGAATGTGATAGGAGCATTGTTCCCCCATAGGATATGCATGAGATGAGGTTCATTTATAAAATACCCTCAACAATCAAGAATGAACCATAGAACAAGATTGTGTCATCAAGAAATGGTTTGAGAATGTGTACTAGAAAGATAGATCATGAAGCATACATAGAGCATGAAAAGTGAATGTAGTGAGGTTAATTTCATATTTATACCCTCAGCAGTCAAGTATGAACTGTGGAACTAGAGTGTGTCATATGGTAATGATGATACAAGGTGTGTATCAAGATGTGTAAGAGTATTGAGAAAGATTAAGTGTGAAGCACGAGTGTGATAGTAGATATTATAGACAACTTATGATGCTAGGAAGGGGGAAGAAAGCATGATGCCCCCAAGTGTGAGAAGGATAGAAGGTTATCCAATGATAGTGAAGGGAAAGGGCCCTCCACCGATATTCAAGGAGATAAAGGCATGTGATGATGCTCTAAGATTGGAGGGTAAGAGAGTAATGACGTACATATAAAGGATACCTATGTGGTGAAGGGGGTCATGAACACTTATGTGAAGGGTTCACTTGAGTAAGGGACTTAGGCTAGTGAGATTGGATAGTGGACCGATGTGGATGACAACGTCATGAAGTAGGATGTGTGTGAATAAGAGAACTGGGTGTTGAATGTGCCTTAGATTTGAGAGGCCCTTGAGGCCTAGATGTTGTAGTTGGTGGAAGGATATCATCAAGACTAGGTTTAGGAAATGGTGTGCATGGTGGAACACCTTTAATAGTGATAACTTGTTTATTGTGAATGAACTTGAGACATAAATGATTCATGGAGGGAATAGCTTGAGTGATGTGGAGCTAAGGAATACCTAAGATCATGTCACAACCTTTGATTGAAGATGCCACAACAAATGACATAAGCATGGTAAGATGCCTAACTATAACGGGAAGCTTGATGTAGCCAAAATAATTAGGAACTAGATATGTGATATCAGATATTAAACATTTGATACCATGAGAAGTACAATGGAGCACAAACTGATAGGAGCCGCTTGATAGATCATGGTGTTATTGACAGTATATGAACTGATAGAAGTGTTGATGTGTAAAGAATCAGAAGTGAATGTAGCATGATAATCATTATCTATAAATGAAATGACTAGTGGTGATGCATCAGTAGAAGTGATAAGGAATTCAAGGGGCCCAATGAAGGAGGAGGAACAATGTGATATGTATGATTAGCGAAGTGGTAGTAACTTACTTGTCATGCTTGGAAAAAGGTTCATTTAAGATTTTGATCTTTTTTTTATCATTGACAGGCTTATAAGTGGATGGCTCGGGGAGAAAGAGTGAATTATTGTAAATATGATCTTGAATGAGATGTCCGAGTTTGAAGCGTTGATCGGTAGAATTCCCAATACATTGATGATATTCACGGTTATAATTTTCATCATAATTGCGGCCACACGGGGTGAGATAGATCAATATTGAGTAGTGGTGGAAGAGTAATTATATTTCTTTTGATTATTTGAGGTAATAGAAACCGGGGTGGATAGGGTAATTTGGTGAAACTGTAGTTTTGAGGTTGTCATTGAATCTTTCGGGTGGAGATATGACACTAACAATTGCCTTTGCTTTGGTGGGATTAGGAGATGGCTTGAATGTTGATTTATCTTGAAACTTATTAGAATAAGATGATGAAGTATCATGGTATTTAATTTTTAACATAGAGAGGAGTTTGACCTAGTGCATTTTAAGTGTATGGCATAATTGATCAAATGAGGAGAGGTCTCAAAGATAAAACTCTCCTAAAGTGGTGGTAAGAGACTTTGAACAAAAATAACAATTTTGAATCAGCAAGTACATTGGTCATCTTAGCTAGATTATTCTTGTAATGTAAAACATAGTTAGCTAGATGCTCATTAGATCTTTGTTTGATTTGAGCAAGTTGTGCATAAGACATCTTGGTGTTGATATTGATCAAAAAGTGGGAAATAAAAGTATCAGCTAGATGTATAAAATAAGTTACTGAATGAATAGGTAGATCATAAAACCAATGCATGGCATAATCTTGAAGAATTTAGGAAAGAGCTTAGCTAGCAATGTATGATCATCCGCATAATCGAGACATACCACATGAAAATATTTGAGATGATCTTGAGGGTCACCATGGCCATTAAAAGTGGGCATCTTAGGGGTGATGAAGTTAGGAGGGAGTGGATAATTGGAAATGTGGGTGTGAAAGGGGTGTGAAAAACTAAGAAGGAATTAAGAGATGGAGAGGAATGCAAAGTAGTTTTTCAACTGATGATTTGAACTCGTAGGTCCTAATATAAGGAAGCAAGGTCTTGAGTTCTAAAAGAAGAGACTTGTCAAGAGTGAGAAATAAGATGCGGAGTGAAATGGTTGGTAGAAGTAGAAACGGACATGGGGATAGTATAAGTATATGGAAGGGTAGAAGAGGGAGGTTGTGTTTCAATAGGAATGGAATTAGTATTAGAGGAGGGAGGGTTAAGCTCAACTAGATCGGTGACCTCCTCATAAGCAGCAAATAAAATAATATCTAGATCTTGTGGATGTTTAGCAAGATGAGATTGGAGATCATAGAGTTTTTCATCAATGAATGGTGGATAAGTTTCAGCCATGTTAAAATTATGATAAAATTTCAAAAAGCAAGGTTGGGTTTGAGCGATGGGTTCACCAAATGATTTAATTTAATTTTAATTAAATCTAAGTATTGCAGAGTCACTACTGAAACAAATGATTTATAAATACTAAAATACGAAGTGAAATGAGTAAACTAAGATGTAAAATATGAAAGATAGAGAAAAGAAAGCTTAGATTATTTACACATAATTTGGGACTGATCTAGGTAGAGAGAAGTGATGAACACACTGGGAAGAGTGTCGTTACTCCTCACTTTAAACTATAAAATGTACAAACGAGGCCGAATACGAGTTCCTGGGATAGGAAAGGGTGATTGGGCACAAGAGACCACTTTTGGGTGCCGATAACTATGCAAGAGCTCAATATATGCTTTTTTTTGTCACAAAGGTGTCTCAATTTATCTTTATTATTCACACTATAATCGTTGAAGGTACCTGTAACCTACAAAATATATGTTCACATGCACAAGCCCATAAACCACATCAAACCTGAAAATGAAAATGAAGAATGGGGAGTCGGGATGACCCCGGTGGTCACCCCGAGAGTGAACTTACAACCGAGTGTTACACTACATCTCAGAATCTACGTAGTTATTGTGTGTGTGTATAAATGATGCCCTAGAATGCCCTTGTGTAAGTTACACTTGATAGCAGGATGTAGCTATAATGTAGCAATGTAGTAGAATATGTGGATTGAATAGAATGAACTTCCCCTTTGTATGTTGTGTATACAAATTTGTAGCCCTTGTCCCTTGAGTGGATGCTAGATGGATGCCTTGGATTGCTTTCGGTTCCTTTTGAATGCAATCTTAGGTGATGTTAGTAATGCTTAGTACTTGGTTATTGATTTTGAAAACATAATTATGTATTTATATGATTCCCTTATGTGAATTTCGTAATTGACAACTGGAAGGTCAACCCATAAGTGAAAAATATGCCCAAAAGATAAAAGAGACCAAAAATAAGCGACTAAGGTGAGAAAGGGTCGGGGAACCCAAAGGGGAAAGGGTTCTGGGTTCTTTGTTATGCTTGGGCATTGTTGTTTGACGCCATAAAATATAAATCAGTAACATTCCGACTAGGTTGTAGTGTTTGTAAGACCAAATATAAAATATAAGACAAATAAAAGAGGCCAAAGATAGTTTTTAACCACTAGTTTTATTTCTTAGGAATATGTAGAGGAGGAGTATTATAGTTGTAGAAACATTTCCAAGATGCCACAAGAGTAGGCATAACCGACTTTATTTGGGGTAAGCATGCGAAGGAGACTTGCATTTTTATTTATCTAAACCGCCATAGAGGAGGAGAGGGGAAGGCCGAGCAAGCAACATATTCATCCCGCAACCAATCAACCATTATGTTAGTAAGGGGACTACTTCCATGGTAGTTCAACCCCTATTGGCATAAGGATCATGGTGTGTTGGGACTTATATGCTACCACGGACCAAGCCAATCAACCAATGTGGGATATTACTAAGGAGAGGAGGAGTATTATAGTCATAGAAACATTTCCAAGATGCCACAAGAGTAGGCATAACCGACTTTATTTGGGGTAAGCATGCGAAGGAGACTTGCATTTTTATTTATCTAAACCGCCACGAGAGGAGAGGGGAAGGCCGAGCAAGCAACATATTCATCCCGCAACCAATCAACCATTATGTTAGTAAGGGGGACTACTTCCATGGTAGTTCAACCCCTATTGGCATAAGGATCATGGTGTGTTGGGACTTATATGCTACCATGCAGACCAAGCCAATCAACCAATGTGGGATATTACTAAGGAGAGGAGGAGTATTATAGTCGTAGAAACATTTCCAAGATGCCACAAGAGTAGGCATAACCGACTTTATTTGGGGTAAGCATGCAAAGGAGACTTGCATTTTTATTTATCTAAACCACCACAAAGGAGGAGAGGGGAAGGCCGAGCAAGCAACATATTCATCCCACAACCAATGATTTCTACATTTTTTGGGGCTCTTCCATTACTGTTATATTTTATCGCCCCGGCCCCTTTTCCTTTTGGTTTTATTTTGTAGTTTTACGGGACTCAATTTTTCCTAGGTATGGAATTGGATGCGGAGGGTGTCCACATGTCCCTTCGGTGCATTTTGGAGAAAGCACAAAGAATTGGGAGCCTCAGTATCAAGAATTGACCACGTGGCTAAAGCACGGAAAGGTATCCCAAGTTGGTTGAAAATTCAAAAGACAGAGAGAAGAATGCACATGCCTCCATGTGTCTCCAAGGCAAGATTCAAAAAGAGAGAGAAAAGGAGAAGCCCCAAAACCATGTTAGGTCTCCACATGTCATACAAGGCAACTACCACCATCAAAATAACTAACTAAAGAAGCAGATGACTTGAGGTTTGGCAGATTGAATGCGATCTCGAGGCCCAAAGCATGCAGTTGAGATTTTCTCTAAAGGTCAAAATATCGTGTAGGTAAGAACTAAATGCGGACGGTGGGATTCTTGATTGAAGGTGCGCATTGGAGCAAGAGTCATGAGGATCTATAAGAGAATGTTCTTGTGCTAGTAGAAAAAAATAGAAAATAAGTTCTAGAGCTTCAGAGAAGATAATTTTAGGTTCAATATATTGTGTTCATTGGCCTTAGCAAGGATTTGTTGTAAGGAAATGTTATAACCTATGCCATTCTATGGCCTTATGTTTTCTCTATAAATAAGAGTTCTTGTTTTGTGCACTAAAAATTTTGCAATACTTTGTGTCCTTTGTTTCTTCCTATTTGATTTTAATTTAGTTCTTGATGAATGTTTAAATATCTATCGTGTTGCATGCCCTTAGATATTTTACATAAATATATTCATTATGCACGTAATTATGTTTTAGTTTCATCTCACCTTAGATGGTATGAAATATCTTCAAAATAGTTGATCATGCTTGATGCTCTTTGACTAATCTAGTAGTTATTTTGATATTGATCTCTATGTTTTTTAGTAAATATTCAACATCACCTTAGATAGGATTTACATATTGTTTTGTTTTCTCTCTAACCCTTATCTCAATCCAAATCAGAGAAGATCCAACTTCTATAAAACTTGGAGGTTATCTTAGGGGTCAAGTCCCACATCCCTAAGATTTCCCACAACTTTGATGGTTCATCTGCAAATATAATCATCACATTTTTTGGCATGCCCAGGTGGGACTTGAAATCAATATTTCTAGTTTTATCAGGTTTTGATGTGTGTCTTGATGAAACTCTAGCCTTTGGAGGCTCTATAATAACACATCTGTGACTCCATTTGACATATCAACTAGTTCCAGTAGTATTGGTGACCCATATGTGCCCCTGATTCATGAGAAGAATCCAAACAAGGTCTAGAACAAGACAAGAAGTTATATTTGAATACTTGTAGTTATCCTTAGATAGAGGAAGAAGAGGAAGACAGATTCAAAGATCTCATCTCCTCCAAACCAAACTCTTTCAACACCTCCACCTAGTAGGCCCTTCTTACAATCCACTAGAGTTCTCATACCCATCACAATGGCTCATCAACCTCCTCGAGATAGTTCATCTCGTGGAATCAGGGAAGTCCGCTCATCTTTCTAATACCTCTAGAAACATGGAATCCCATCCCAAAAAATGCTAAAGTCACTACCTAAATTTAGTGGTGAAGACTTCAAGACCCCAGAGGAACATCTTCAAGATGTTGTAGAGATATGCACGATACATTACATCATGGAGAAATATGTTTCCTTAAGGTTACTAGTTGCCTCCTTTAAGGGAAAATCTCTCAAATGGTACATGTCCTTTGACTCCTAACTCTATCGGTACCTGGGATCAATTGGGAAATGTATTTTTAGAAGATTCAGTGAAAAGGGAGATAGATCTTCACTTCTACAACAACTTATCAATATCAAGAAAGCTCCACAAGAGCCCATGATTGATTTCAATACCAAATTCCACAAGACATGGCAAAGGATTCTAGTTCTAGCCAAACCACCTGTAGGTATGGCTATTGTCTTTATCTAAAATCTCTAAACTGGATATTTCCATTATGATTCAGTCGTTAGGAGGAGATTCTTTTCCACAAGCATACGATATTATAGTCTAGGCTGAGAATAACTTAATAGATGCTGGGAAACTTCCCCAAAGATCACTTTTCAATGTATCTCGAGATAGCTCCCCTTCCTCAAGTGTAAACCTCAAGTTTTTCCCAAACTCCTGCATGTCCATATATAGCTACCCATCCTCTCAAGGATCCACCCCCCTGCCGCAACATCATTGTCTTCTTCTTCGGAGATGGAGGAAGTAAAAAACATCCTTAGGAACTTCTCTAATGAGATAGTTAATCTTAAGAAGAATCAAAGCACGTACCCAAGACAATAATTATCAAGGCTATCAAGGGGTAGACACGCTTATCCTCCACAATATCAAAATCCCCGAGACCACCCGCCAACACAACCGTCTAACCAAATTGTCCCAGTACCGACACCACTCCAGACCCTCCCACCCAATAGTGGGAGAGAGATGATTCTAGGACAGAATAATTTAGCAAAAAGATCCCAATGCTTGGTGTTTCCCTTGCAATACCCCTCATATGCCAAGATATTTCCCCAAGGAATCTACAAAAAGGTAGCAAAGAAAAGAGTGAGGGAAGGCCATGAGGTCAATACTTTTGGACCTTACCAATCCAGAATTCAAAAACGTGCCTTAGTTGCACAAATGCAAGGGATGTCCCTAGAACAAGAGGTAGAGATTGCCTGAACATGTGCTTTTCTCTTGGGTCGAAGGAGAAGAATTTGTATTCACAAACAAAGCATCCACTTCTAAGAATCCAGTACAGTCAAATTACAACACTCACTCCAAGAGGTGGATGATGGAAGTTGTGATCCCTGTTCCTACAAAATGAATGGAGAAAGGAAAGAATCTTTGACATTCACTGCCCCTCCACCCACAACTAGACAAGAGACTCTCAGTAGTCACTCGGAATCAAGGGACCTTACATCTAGCAAATGAGAGGGTGAAATACCAACAAGTCTCCAAAGTGAAAATTCTCGGGCCGATGAATGTAGTCAAGAAACTTAAAAGGGTGTCGGCAATGTATCCTTGTGGGATATCTTGGGCATTCTAGAACAAAAGGAGTTGCTTTCAAGAAGCGTTGAAATCAGTGGGTGGACCCAACTATGACCAGAAGGGAAAGAGCAACTCAGAATGACCCAAGCTCAAACAAAGTCAGTGTTGATGAACCAAAAAGAAGAGGTAAATAAACCAAGACCCCAACCCTTCTTCATGACTCTTATAATTGGTAAAAAATTACTACATAACTCCATGATAGACTTTGGCACAAGCACTACAGTCATGCCCAAATCAATTGTGGATGCCTTGGGAGTTAAATATGAGCCCCTAAAGAGAGGAGTCATGCAACTAGATGGGAAATCAGTTCAAACCATTGGTGTTATTAGAGGTCTCCCATTATAGCTCTATTCCTTCCCAAACATAATTGTTTCCACAGGATATAGTGGTAATTGATGTTCCACTAGTCTTGAACTATGTATATCCCATGATTTCATGGCTAAAATTGGAGGCTACATGTCCCTTGATTGGTCTCATATGATTTCTGGACTAAGTATGGATCCAAAATGAAGGTGCTATAGAACCCCTCATCGAGGAACATATTATGATCAAGTGGCCTTAGGATTTGAGGCCTCGCATGCCATGATCACTTGAGAGGAAGAGTCGTATATGGATGATGGTAACCATCAAAGCAAAAACTATTTGGTTGACTTGTCACCTAGAGATCCCTTTGGAAATTTTGATTCTACTGGGTTAGGTACTTATGTGATCTTTGATGAGAATCCCAACATCCCAAAGATTATGAGGGAAGATAGTAAAAATGAAAATAATCTCACAAAGGATTCCCTAATATGGACTCTACATTTCGATGGAGCTAGAAGCAGGAATAGTTCAGGAGCTGGAATATGCCTATCTTCACTAGATGGAAGGAAGATACTCAAGAATTTTCTTCCACTTCACTTACACCAGCAACAAGGAAAAGTATGAGGATTTAGTGCATGGTTTGACATTGGTGTGAAAAGAGGGCATATAAAAATAAGAGTCTTTGGGGACTTTGAATTAGTAGTGACACAAGTTAGAAGCACTACCACTACAAAAAAAAATCCAAGGATGAGGTCCTATCATCACAAGGTATGGGATCTTATTGAGGACTTTGAGGCCTTTAACATTAAGGTTATCCCTCAGACCAAAACATAGAAGTAGATAGAATGGCCCAGATTGGATCACAATTTGACCCGACCCGGATCTACTGGAAAACAAGGACATGGTGAAATTGATCATCACCCATCCATACCGATAATATGGATCATTGGCAAGTCTTTGAAAGTGACCAATAGATATTTCTCTTCTTACAACAATCTGAAGAGTTTTCGAATCAACTCCAACCCAAAATTGAAGAAGCATATGGAGATCAAGTCATCCAACTCAAAACAAACAAGCTTCCAAAAGGATTGATAACGTTGGAAAATATTTTCAACTCGATGATGCTAATACAACCATGGGAAGTTTGTGGCAGTCAAGGAATACTATGTCGAGCTAGAAGTAGCCAATGGGAAGAAGTTAAAGGTTGGGAAAATAGTCACTCAAAAGGAGAGAGAGAAAGAGAGAGACTTGTGGCTCTATGCCATAAGTATGATAAGGTAATAGCTTGACTTATGAAGACCTACATGGTTATAATAAGGACATCATCCAGCATACTATTGATCTAGAAAAAGGGATAAAACTTGTGCATAGAAGAAGAGACACTGTGAATCCAAAGATAGAGTCTCTCATGGCTGAAGAGCTCAGGAAGCTCCTAGAGGCTAAAATAATCTTCCCAATCAAGCACTCCACATGGGTGTCTAATCTGGTACTCGGTAAGGAAGAAAAATGGTGAAATCAGACTCTGCATGGATTTTAGAGATCTGAATAAAGTGTCCCTTAAGGATCACTACCCCTTACCTTCCATGGAACAGATACTACAAATAAGTAGTGGGTTTAGAAATATTTTTTTTTACTTGATGGTTTTTTGGGCTACAACCAAATATGGCTTGTGGAGGAAGACCAACATAAAACCACCTTTACGACAAAGTGGGGAACCTTTTCATATGCGAAAGATGTCATTCAAACTCACCAATGTTGGGTCAAATTTTCAAAGAGCCATGGATGTCGCATTTGGAGAGCTGATTAACAAGATAATCCTAATATACTTGGATGACCTCATAGTGTTTACCAAAATAGTGGAGGATCATTTTGATGCCCTAGAAGTTGTATTTAAGAAATGTCAGGAATTTGAAATCTCTCAATTTGAAGAAGTGTGTTTTGGAGTACACAAGGCAAACTCTGGGACACATTGTCTCAAAGGATGGGATCTCAATTGATCTAGAAAGAGTCAGGGACATTTTGGAATTTCCTTACCTATTAAAAAAAGGAAGTGCATATTTCCTAGGAAATATTAACTTCATCAGCAGATTCATTTCAGATTTTTTTGGAATGATCCACCTCGATCACACTAATGCTAAAAAATAATCTAAGCTTCAAATGGACCACTAAAGGTCATCAATCATTTGAGGGGATAAAAGAGAAATTACATCTGCTCAGTGCTACGCAACCCAGACTTCTCCAAGGATTTCATCATGTACATATATGGGAGAGCATAATGTAGCATCCATGCTGACATAGAAAGGAGAGGCACAAGGAGAGGAGCATCCAGTTGCTTTTTATTTTCAAAAAATCTCCATGATTATGAGACAAGGTACAAATTTGTGGAGAGACAGGCTTATACAATTTTCAAAGGTCTAAAGAAATTTAGACACCTTGTTACCAATAGCAAGATCATGGTCTTGGTGGCACACTCCAGTGTCAAAGAATACATCACAAGAAGGTGAGATAACGAAAAAGGGCTAACTGGATCACTAAGATCTTAGAATATGACATTGAAATAAATCCCACAAATTTGGTAAGAGGAAGAGGTTTGTGCCAATATCTCACACAAGATCCAATGACCCCAACAAATGAAGAATCTAAGGTGGTGCTCCATATTCAAGAGAACAAATCCAAAACTTGGGTATTGGATAGGATGCATTTCATGTAGATGGGTGAGTATCCAAGTCACCTTCATCTTAAAAGAGAAGATATTACATAGACAATAGGGATCTGAATTTTCATAATTGATAATTTCCTTTTAAAAGGAACTTTGATGGGATCCTGCTTAGATGCCTAGAAAGAGAGGAGGATGAAAAAATTCTTACATGAGTTACATCATGGAAGCTCGGAGGCCACTTCTTGGCCAAAACACAACCATAAAAATCTTACAAGCAAGATACTTTTGGCCCATTTTGTTTTACAGATTGTTATTGATGTGAGAAAATGCAAAAAAACTAGTTCTACATGGGCTTATGGAGAAATGTCGCACTACCCCTTAACCCTATCCTAGTTGAGGAACCATTCACACAATGGGGTATAGATTTCATTAGAATGGTTAATCCAATTTCAAGTGCAGGTCACTGGTGGATTCTCACCGCCACTAATTACTTCACTCGATGGACGAAGGTAGTTTTGTTGAAGGAAGCCACAGAGAATATGATCCTAGAACTTCTCTAAGATATCACTACCCACTTGGATCCCCTGGCATGATCATATCAGATAATGTCAAGGATTTTAGGGGGGAAAAGTGTCTAACTTTGCATAATGAGGCATGGAATCTATCTTAAGACGTCTTCCAACTACTACCCATAGGGTAATGGTTTGGTAGAATCAACCAACAAGAATCTAATCAAACTCATAAAAAGGATGGGGATGAACATAAGAGATTGTGGCATGAGCATGTCAAGACAACCTTATGGGTTGATCAAATCATGCCCAAAAAAATCCTAAAGGCCTCACCATATGAATTGGTCTATGGTAAAATTTTCATAATGCCTATCATGATGGAGGTCCCAACCTTGTTGTTAAAGTAAATTGAGATCGAGGAACATGGATCGATGCAGGTAAGACTCGTGGAGCTGGTAGAGCTTCAAGAAATATGGGAGGCAACTCATGAATCCATGATTAGCCATCAATAGGTTGTCAAGACTTGGTTTGATCAAAAAGACTTCAGAACCCAAATTTTGAGTCGCACTTTAGTCTTAAAGTGGGATGCGAGGGCCACCAAGCTTGAAATCATGGAAAATTTGACCCTCTCTGGACAGGACCATTCAAGATCACTGCATGTAAATAACACAATGCTTTCAAGCTTGAGACTATGGAAGGTGAGGCCCCTGATGATTCCGGTGAATGGGATCCACCTTAAACCTTTCCATTGAATCTTTTGAATATTGTAAATTTTGTACCATATGTATAGTCCCCCTCCTTTTTTTTTTTGCCTTGTTTTGTGGTGTCACCCCTTTGAATAAGTGTATTTGGACATGTATCTCTAGTGGAGACCCTTTTTTACCTTTGATTTTCCTTGAAATAAATGATCCTAACAGTCTTTTGGAATAATTAATGAAAATGATTGGATTGTTAATGAAAAATCTCTTGGGAAATGAAAATTTCGGTGCTAAGGGTCATTCGACCAAAGTGTCGTTATATGATGTGACCCAATGTATGAGCAAACATTTATTTCATGTGATTTGAGGTGATTATTTGAGGTAAGTTTTGAAGTCACCAAAACTTCATTCTAAGTGCTAAGAGTCTCTTGTCCCGAGTTCCCGAGTCCCTATTCGAAGAACCATAGCTTTCCCCATTTTTAGAGAAGCCATGGAAGCTTCGGTTCCCTACCTCAACCAAAATCTTATGTAGGAAACCCAATGCCACCTCACTCTCTCAACCCAAGGATATTATTCCTGGAAAAAGGAACACAATTCAACTATACTTCGTGGTCATAGACTTCATGGATGGGGTCTTGATCCCATCCCACCAAGAAACCAAAGGCTCTGAGAGATGTTGCCCACACCAGATTCCTAAATTTGGGAGATTCTGAGTCTTTTGGCTCTAGAATTTAGACCTCCACACTCACCCAATACATGGTGCCTCTCGTGCACCCATATCCAGAGCTCGTGCAAATGTGTGCACATTTTTCGACCCAAATACCAACACCATCAAGGGACAAAACATGCAGGTGGTAATTACACCATAGACCATCAGGGATATGTTAGCCCTACCTTATAAAAATCAACTAGTTTTTATGACATGGCCAAACTCCAAGGTGTCTGGGATCAATGCAGAATAAAGCCTCATTCATCAACAAGGAGTTGTGACAAGTAGATTCAAGAAGTTATGGAACACCGGGATTCCCAATCCCACTAAAAATGTTCATGTTGGATTCTCAGGATGCCTGCTCCATGTTAGAATTCATTTTCATCCAAGACTTAGACAGAAATTTCCATGACTAGCAAGTTGTGGCCCTTTTTAGGATGAGATCAGTGAAGAAGGACTAGGCATATCGGTTTGACTTCTCGAGGCCATAACAAGAGACTCTATTTGTGAGATTGGCCTATTTCTCTGTTAACTCCACTTTCAGGTACTCTTCCTTTTTGTTCCACCTCATTTTGTATCAGAACACCCAGTTCTTTAGCCAATATATGACCCTAGATCTATGGGACATGGAGGTGAACCCTCAAAAGGTCATCCCAAAGTGTCTGCATGGACTCATGTGTTGTCCCGCTCCTCGAATGCATATATGAGTTCGTTAACCATTTTGTTGCACCTCTCCTACATGAATTTGACCCAGAAGGGGTCAATAATAGAATGAATGATTCAGTTTGGGCCATCCTATGGACCCCCTGCATCCTTGTAACTATTTCTTTGGGGCCACACATTCAATGATTTGGTTGTATGGATTCTAAGATGAATCCTTCATGCTCCCAAGGATCCTCACATCATGTGAGGTGGTGGGTTTGGAGATAACCAGACAATTAGTGTTCCTCAACACAAAGTATGGCTCTAGCCATAAAAATAAGGCATTGTTTGACCTCCCTTGAGTAGGGGAGGGGTTACTGTAATTAAACACAAGGGGAGAGCACATACTCATGCAAAATTTGGCTTTCTACGGCTTCACCTTGATTCAGGGTACATGGAGGTATGACCTGAGACAGGAGGATGGCGACCACCCTTTCCCGAAACAAAGTCTCGAACTCCTGCCAACAAAAGCATAGAAATTTTTTTGAAGACAGGAGGTCTCCCAGGCGGAGGCTCATGGTATTTTTGTCGAACTGAGCGACATCCCGACTCCACTATGGGAGTCATTTCATCCATTCTTGTATAGGTATGACCCCACCATAAATGACCAAAGGTTTGAGGGCGGCCCTACGTAGCAAGGAATGGAGCATAGAAAAAATAGAAGCCTATTGGAAATATAGGTAGGAAATGGGAAGACTACCCTCAATTTTGAGGTGCCTACCGATAAGACAGTGGGAGGAATTTTGGGATCTTGAACATGATTCTGATTTAGACAACGAGGAGGTAGTGGAGATCTCTAAAGAGCATCTCATGCAAAATATGGTGGAGTCCCTCGGCCCCTCTACATAGCAAGTGGTACCATGGCCCCCTCCCTCCATTCCTTAGCAAGATCCCTTGGGCTACACACCCATGGTTGAGAGCACCAGGCCCTCAGGGTTTAGAGATAGTAGCACAACCAATGTCAAACTTAGCCTAGGGGCTCACCACGCAGAGCAACCGTGAAGGTGGGTCTCGTCCCTCCAAAGAATAAGTTACTTCAATTTCTTCTTCATTCCCCTTCACCTCCTCCATCTCCTCCATCTCTTTCCCCTCCAAAGAAGAAGTTTCATTTCAATCGAGGTTCTCCCTTCCCATTTTGGTCACCCCAACCATAGACTCTTCCTCCCCAACTCCCCTTTCCTACCTCCGCCACCCACCACCATTCCCACATTCTCTCCCCAAGTTTTGATGGGCCCTTTTATAGCTCTCATGACTTCTCATCCCCCATAACTAGTTACAATCCCCTACGGCCTGTCACCAGGATTCCCATTTACAAGTGGGATAGTCCCTTCACCCTCATAGTTTTTGAATCAAGTCGAGACGACCAAAGTGGCCCGAGATAAGAGGAGGGAGAAGAAGAAGAAAAATCAAATATCAATAGGAGTTGAGAGGTAGATGCGAGTCATTGTATGACCATCAATAGAGTTCTCTGACCATCGCCTAGATGGTCCCCAATGTCTCCAAGCCTACGAAAAATGCAACCTTATGATTATTCCATCAGTATTGTTGTGGTTGGACCTTACAAAGTTACAACCTCGGGATAAGGTCAAAGCGATGAGTGAAAATAGTGTCGTGGTCACCACGGACTACCTCAAGCTCAACAACAAGTTAAAGAAAATGGAGGCTAGCCTCCTACAAACACAAAATATTATGGCCCACCTGAATGCCAAAATCAAAGGCAAAGATAAAGAAATAGAACAACTCTACAAAGAGTTAAAAGAGGCATCATCACAAGAATATCTTGCATCTTCTCAAGCGAAGACTAAAGCATTAGAAACCGAGTTAGCAGCATCCAATACTACTGCCAGTTCACTTGATCAAGAGAAAAATCTCCTTCAGTAGGAGATTGATTCCAAGAAAATAGAGGTTACCACCCTTCAAGTGAATTTATTTTCCTCTGAAGCTGAGAAGGGTAGCCTGCAAATGAAGTGCAAGACAGTTGAAGACGCGGTCAAGGATTTGACCTAAAAACTAGCTCAACAACCCCAAAAAGGGGGAATTTTCATGTTGGTGCAGGGGTTATACACTTCCTGCTTGTAAAATAATTACCACCACGGAAACAAACCTAGGGCCCACACTCATATTCATATCTGATGCACAAAGCCTATGTGCCAATGTGGCATCTTTGGCCTCTACCATCAGTAATGTTGTATCCACCAAGGTCCCTGAATCATAGATGTTGGTTCAAAACTTTATGAATCTTCAGAATTTTCCTTGCAAGGGTCAAACATTAGAGATAGGTGAATGGTCATAGCAAAGATTAGTGAGATTCTGAGTTGTAACAAGGAAGCTATCAAGTGCAGAATCTCCTGACCTAGCTCAACTAGGGATCAAAGAGAGGAAGTAGCGCATAGAGGAACTAGTTCAATTGGGCTTTCCCTCTCCCTTTTCTAATGACTCTGCCATCATATCAGAGGACCAGATCTAACAACTACTTACGGCCAAACAGCAATATAAGATTGTCTTTTAGTCTTTAAAGAAGGACTCTAGCGTAGCCGAGGTGGAAGCCATTTTGACCCCAATTGTAGAACTGGAGTTTCGTCTGCACACAGTGGTGCAAGATCTCTAGAAATTCTCTCATAAGGAGATAATTGAGTTGGATAGAGCCTTTCAGGCTCTACAATGATGGACTTACCTAGAAAAGGTGAATGGTCAGTACCAAGCTACTTTAAAGCAACTCTAAGTGGTGTTCTCTTTGAGCCACATTTTGAAATTTTGTGGTGGGAAGGATTGTCGGATTCTTCCATGACTAGCATGGAGTCCCTTGGTGAGTCACCATAACTATAGAATGATTTCTACATTTTTTGGGGCTCTTCCATTTCTTGTTAATTTTTGTCACCCCTGCCCATTTTCCTTTTGGTGTTCTTTTGTAGTTTTACGGGACTCAATTTTTCCTAAGTATGGAACTAGACATGGAGGGTATCCACATGTCCCTTTGGGCGCATTTTTTAGAAAGCACAAATAATTGGGACCCCTCAAGTAGCAAGATTTGACCACGTGGCTAAAGCACGGCAAGGCAGCCCAAGTGGGCTGAAAATTCAAATACATAAGAAAGAACACACGAGGCCTCCATGTGTCGCCAAGGCATAGATTCAAAAAGAGAGAGAAAAGGAAAATACCCAAAACCTTGCTAGTCTGCACGTGTTATATAAGGCAACTACCACCATCAAAAGGACCAACTAAAGAAGAAGATGACTCGAGGTTTGGTGGATTGAATGCAATCTCGAGGCCCAAAGCATGTAGTTGAGATTTGCTCCCAAAGGTCAAAAAATAGCGTGTGGGTAAGAACTAAATGTGGATGGTGGGATTCTTGATTAAAGGCATGTTAGAGCAAGAGCCGCAAGGATCTATAAGAGAATGTTCTTATGTCAGTATAAAAAAATAGAAAAATAAGTTTCAAAGATCTAGAGAAGAGAATTTTAGGTTCATTCTATTGTGTTCATTGGCCTTAACAAGGCTCTGTTGTAAGGAAATGTTGTAATCTATGTCATTCGACCTTATGTATTGTTTTCTCTATAAATAAGAGTTCTTATTTTGTGCACTTAAAATTTTGCAATACTCTGTGTCCTTTGTTTCTTCTTGTTTGCTTTTAATTCAGTTCTTGATGAATGTTTAAATATCTATCATGTTGCATTCCCTTAGATATTTTACATAAATATGTTCATTATGCACGTAATTATGTTTTAGTTTCATCTCGCCTTAGATGGTATGAAATATATTTGAAATAGTTGATCATGCTTGATGCTCTTCAACTAATCTAGTAGTTATTTCGATATTGATCTCTATTTTTTTAGTAAAGATTCGGTGCATCGCCTTAGATAGGATTTACATATTGTTTTGTTTTCTCTCTAACCCTTATCTCAATCCAAATTAGAGAAGAGCTAGATTCTATAAAACCTGGAGGTTATCTTAGGGGTCAAGTCCCACATCCCTAAGATTTCCCACAACTTTGATGGTTCATCTGCAAAGATAATCATCAACATAATCATGTAAATTCTAATATTCTTTTAGGACCTAGAAATGTACCCAAGTGCATGATTTGGTGTCTACACATTGTAAAAAGGAACCCATTGTATAACCATATTACCAACACATTCTTAATCCCACTTTCTCTATTCAACAATTAACTTTCTATTTTAATAAGTAAGATAGCACACTTGCTCATATGAGTCAACTTTTACATATACAAATTTCACTATTCACATTTCCATTACATCTTATCATACAAAATTCCACATTTACAACATTCAAGAAATATAACTTGGACAACTTGGTAACTAACCATTTCAATTTACACATGAATAAATTACACAACATAGGATTTATATATTGTTTCCTTTTTGACTTTATGACAAGAAGAACCAAAAGAAGGATCAAGGAAACATTCACCTCCTAGCTTTGCTGATGGGTAAATTTTCCTTCCCATTACCCCATGAATTTCCTAACTCCACGAAAATCCTCCACAACCAACACCGAAGCTTGGATCCAAAAAATTCCCAACACACATGCATTCTAAGAAAATCAAACAAGTATATGGAAAAGAAGACTCAAGAGAGCAAGGGAGATACATTTCAAACATAAACATGCACTATCAAGATTTTGTTAGTTCACGAAAAGGATAACTAGAGGCGTTCCACACCACTTGTTTCTCCACTAAGGGTTAGGCATAATTTATTGGTTCCTCCTAGTAAATAAAATAAGAATACATTCAAACTTATCCCTCTACTTGGTTTATTCAAGACTGCGTATCCTTCCACTAGAAAAAATCCCAAGTCCCTTTAGCTCCTCCACAAAATATTACACAATTTTACTTTGATTTATCCTCTAATTATGCCTCCTTCATGAATATACCTTCCTCCATAAACACAAGTATGCTTGATAGCCCCACAATGAGTACATATCAAGTAGACAACAAAAGGGAAAATTCCATATAACTCAAATGAGCACAAAAATCACATACATTCCATCAAAGGATGGCAAGATAAACTAACAATTGTAAGAAAATAACAAAGAAAGGTGTCAACATCTTTCTCATATTTTCCTCTTTTACAATATAAATGCTTCAAGCACTCCCAAATCAATCCAAAAACATATACCTAATACCAAGGCTCCTCCCAAAATGAGAAAAAAAGCTCCCTTAAATAGAAAAAGTTTCAAAGTGTAGCCCCCTTAGGATGGTGCCAAGTGGCAACATCCTAAGTTCCTAAGGCAAAAAGAAAAATCCCCAAAAGACATTAAATTCAAACTCATGCCCACATGGGCCAAATCTAGATTATATTCCAAAATCAACCACTCAATTAAATGCTCCAACAAGAAAAGACATGAGATCAACAACATCAAAATTCAAATAACTTAAAAATAAATATGACTTCAATCACAAATCACCCTCATAAAGCAACTCACATCAAAATAAATACATGGTAGTTGGAAAGTTTTCCAAGGCTCATTATGGGGTCCTTATGAGCCCTTAAATGGCCTAAAACTCTTTAAAAGGTACACCTACCCCATGGGTAGGTGTATGGAAGAGTTTTGGGAGTGTGGGACAAGGTTTACTTGTCCCACACTCCACTCAAAAGTGACCTCAAAGGAGAAATCAAAAACTTACCAAAAATAGAAAGTTTTCAACCACCCCATCAAGAAAGATCCACCCAAAATGGTAATAAATTTACCCCATACAAAAATAAAAATTAACTTAAATAAATTAATTAAAAGATAATTAATTATTGGACATTGTGTCATGTGTTGTTATCATTGATGTCAAGTAACATTGATGTCGAAGGGAGTCTAGGTAGCATAAGAGTCAGTATGAGGTGTCATCCATTAAATATGATGAAGTTTGATTGGTAGTGAGTGAATGATGATGTCATGGGTGTTCATTATGTTTGCATGAAGTGTTCTTGAGGGAGTCTAGGTGGCATAGGATTCGAGTATGATGTGTCATCCATCAAATATTATGAAGGTTGATTAGTAGTGAGTGAAGTATTATGTCATGGGTGTTCATTATGTCACCATGAAGTGTTCTTGTCTTATGAAGTGTTGAAGTTGCATGGTACCTAGGTGTGTATGCATGGTTTAGGGTATGGTTCAAGAAAATAAGGTAATGTGTGGTCTTGTGAATGATCTCAAAAGGTTGGTATGGTGTCCTATATGTTCTAGAATATGTTCAAAGGTGTATTGGTGTCCACAAGGTAAAGAATAAGTTAGTTCATGAGAGTCATGTGGTTATACAAGCCTAACTAGGCCTAATCCTATACCTAGAGTATGCAGATGGTGTGGTAGCATGATAAATGAAGCGGGGGACCAATAGATACATGTGAGGAGTTATTTGACATGACATAACATGTGTAAATGGTGTAATAAATCACACAATTCAAATGTATGATGAATGTTTAAGGTTCTGTTGGAGTAGAGCATTGAAGACAATGCTACAAAGACAAGAAAAACCATAGTGTATGGAGAGTTTCAGGTGTGATCAGACATGGATGAGTGTTGGAGAACATCAAGTAGGTGCTTTTAGAGGTGTGAGCACAATTTCAGTTCAAGAGTCAAAAGGAAAGCAAAAAAACATTTTAAGCTCTATTGATCTCTCAAAATGTCATTCCCAACTCGATAGGTCACTTTCGATTACTCACTCACATGTGTGTGCTCTACATGGAATTTTGAGTCTTTGGTGAATGTTAGGGCATGGAGCTAAGAAGGTTTAGAAGAAAAAAATGAGTTCATTTGGTCACCGAACTTTTATGAACCATTGTTAACAAGATAAACATGTTTGAAACACTTTTTAAACCCTAGTTCTAGAGCGATGGAGAAAATACGATTAGTATGGGCATGAAATGGATTTTACAAGTTAATTTGATGTGTCAAACATGAAGAGGACTCTTTACTCTTTATCTCCCATTGGTGGTGGTTTCATGTTCCAGCTTTTTTGGTACGTTGGAGAAAACCCATTATTTTGTGGAGGTTTTATGCCACAAACATGAGTTTTAAGTTTCATAGAGTGAAAAAAATTGTTACAGTGTACCTTTGGATGTATTTTAAGTGATGATGAAAAGAATTATATATTTTTAGTGTAGAAAATGGGAGTAACAGGTCTTCAAAATTTGTCTAGTGCTTTTGGCCTTAAGGGCTAAAAACCATTCATGGAGGTTTGAGATGCGTCTTGATGTTTTTCATATTGTAACTCGATGAATGGGAATGAATAAATTGTATGTCTCAAATGATGTGTTAGAGCTCTTGGAGTGATTAGATGAGGTGGTTTCATGTTGAAACTCTAATGGCCTAATTAGCCCTATTAGGCTTACCAAGAAGGTGGTTTGGTACAAGTATGCAAGGTAAATTTTCTCCATGTAACATATACATGTGAGTGTTGAGGAAGTTTTTCAGGTTTCCCTTGATGTGTTACATGATGTGGAAGTGTTTGTAAGTGATTTTGGAGGTGTTAGAATTCATTTCACTTAAGACTAGTTCTTGAGTCATTTTGGCATGTTTGAACACTTTCGAGAAAAAGGAGTGTTTCAGATTGTTATGCCTTGAATTGAAGAATTCCATGAGTTTTTAGTTAGATGACATCAAAAAAATCTAGTGATATGCTTACTTGTTTTCGAATCTTGAGACCTAAAGGTTGTTGCTTGCTTCTTGGATTGTTCCATGGTGAAGATTAATGCCACAAAGATTCTTGTGCTTGTAGATGGTGTTGAGAGGATGTTCTTAACTTTTGAGGAGCTGGTGGATCCTTTTTTAATTTTTCTTATGTGTTTCAAATTCAAATTATGACCGTTGGAAAAGATGTAGTGAATTAGGCCTAATTGAGGAGAATGGTGTAGTTTTGAGTTTGATAAGATCTTGCCAACCTATATGGTCCATGTATGTTATTTATATGAGAGAGTAGGATGTGTTTTTATGTTGATATGACCAAACTTAATGGTATTAGTTGACTTGTGGTTGTTTATGGGGTGTTTTAAGTATAAAATTTAGTTGTGATAGCTCGTTTGAGCTAGTGGTGATGATAAAGGTTTGGGCGAGCTATAGGAGAGTGTGAAGAGTTGAGAGGGATCTAGGGTAGAGCTGAGAAGAGGTATGAGGAGGTGAGAAGATAAAATAAGTAGGTATTCAAGGTCATTAGACCTAATCACTATATGAAGGTGCAAGTTTGAGCGAAGTAGGAGAGAGAGAATTTTGAGAAAGTTTGAGTGAAGAGGAGTTGAACAAGTGATCACAATCAGTTGGTGGAGCAACAAGGACTTCAAGTTATCTTCATTTCAGGTGGATGAGTTAATGTTTCGTCATCTTGGGGGTAATAGCCTCCTTGTGGGGTTGGTGCCTTACTAAATTAGGGTTTGGTGCTCCTTGTAGGATTGGTACCATATTAAGCAAGGGATTGGTTCTCCTTGTGGGGTTAGTACCTCACTAAAATAATCCTTTGTTTTGTGTAATATATGCAAAGGTTCAGTGGGTTTTCTTCCCCTTAAGGGTTTCCCACTTTAAATCTGGTGTTCATGTGTTCTCTCTTGTTTCATGTGTTCTACCTTCTTTTGGATGGTTGTATCACACTTAATAAGCTCACAATAGTTTATGAATGTTGAATAGATGCTTTGAATGATATATGCATGTTATTCATAATTTAAAAAAATTGTATGACCGATCCACCCCTCCTCTCGATCACTATGTTTCCAACATTAATTTTGTTAAGGGTCTTGAAGGTGTCGAAAAACAATATAAGGTAAATAAATTGAGCACTTATCATCATACACATAGCCCCAACCATATAATTTCAAGTTTGGGTGACTTGTGTTGGCTAAGGAGCTTCGCGGGAGTTAGTCCCCTCCATCCTCTTTGGCGTGTTTAGTTTTTATTTCTTCACGTATAGAATTTGGGTACTATTCGCATCTACACACTCAATGCACGCATCATATCTACTCAACATGATTAACCAAAATCACTACTACTAAATTAGGAAATAAACACACCAATTGCCCATGTATTTAATTTTTCATTAGAATTTAAAACATGCTCAAAATATATCAATTATCATCATCAAATCGAATATCTATGAACAACAACACTTGTAACATCTATCAGATATATCCATCCAAAAGCATACAAAATACCATCAAGTTATGTCATATCCATGTGAGTCAATCGTAAGGTTGGCACCTGTGCCAACTCAAAATCACAAAATCCATAATCCAAAATAAACTGAGAGTCTAGGAGCCTCGTGTTGATAAAACATATACAATGAGAAATATGATGAAAACTATAGTATGAAAGGAGATGTAAGTAAAACGAGTGTCCAGGGAAGTGGGCACTATAATCCACATCGAGAGTTATGATGAAAAAAAAATCCCTTATTCTATTAAGTACACACAAGGATTCACTCTCCTTTATACAAGGCCACATTTTAGCACATAGCTATCTAAATTTTGATCAAACATCCTTGGTGATTGTTTGAAGCCATTCAATGACTTCTTCAAGTGGTATACCATCCTCTATCCACTTGAATATGTTAAAAAAATTATGTCATGTAGAGTTTTTCTCAAGCTCTCTGTGTAGAAACATTGTTTCTACATCCATTTGATTACATATGGATCATATAAATTATAAATAGCTATAATTAATATGATTAAAATCAATTTTGTAATAGGAGAGAATAACTCATCAAAGTTTATCCCCTCACCCGAGAAAATCCTTTCAATCAAGTGACCCTTATAATTCCCAAATTTACCTCATGCATTGTACTTCTTCTTGAAAACCTATTTTGAAACCAAATATTTTCTTCCGGGAGGTAATTCTACCATATCCCAAGTTTCAGTCTTATCTAGATAACCAATCTCCTCCTTCATGTATTTATTCTAAAACATGCACTCCTTGAATACAAGAGCTTCATGTCACGTCTTGGAATCATCACCATCAATAATGAAACTAAGAATGTAGAAAAAAATTATGATGAAAATTACTTTTTGGTACTTATTCATTATATGAATTTGATGTTTTAACATCGAATTCACATGTTTTTAAGCCTAGGTTTTATTTTTTGGGTCATGACGCAATAAATTTTACTGGTTTGTTAACTTGCATTAGAATCCTAATGTTAAATGACACTATTTTGATTCTAAAACCATGTGTTAAACATTTAATATAAGTTTTTAGAAGTTGTTTAGATGCATTTTCATGACATTATTTGAGTCATAAAAATTAGAGTAAGATTTTTTTCACGTTTGTGAGTTCAATGTTAGTTTTGAAGGATATTTTTAAACTAGTTGTTTTATGTTGACACTTTTAACATTTTTTTTTGCATCATGATTTTTAATTAGGGATTTTGAATTTTAAATCACAATGTAGTCCCTAGGAATTTATGTAACAAATAGGAAAAATAGTGATTTTAGCATCAAGAACATGGTGTTTAGTGAATTTTAGATATTTTAGGTTTTTTTAATATAATTAATTCTTAATATTATTTGAAAAACATTCAATTTTTTATGATTTTTATTTAATTTATCCAATTTAAATTACTATTATATAATTTTCCATTAAAAAATAGATATAATTTAAAAGCATTAAGAGTTGGGTAAATAATATTTTTCTTTTTTAATTTTTAATTGCGAGTCAAATCTTCATATTATTTCAAATTTTATTATTTTTAAATTTAGTTTTTACAATCTACGTTATAATAATAACTTTGAACAATTAACATACGCAAATATTCATAAATAAATGAAAAAGAATTGAAATGCTATAAATTATAAACTTGAAATTTAATATAATCATACAATAATGTTTATGGTTATCATAATTTTCATGATATGAAAGAGTTCATGTAAAAAAGTAAATAAAAAATATTGTGTCAACATTTTAATCCTTATTACTATAATTTTTCATCATTGTCATTATCATCGATTATCATCTATATTGTTGTCACTTTGATTTTCCTCGTTATCGCAATCCTCACAACTAATTACCTACATTGAACATAAAATATTAACTCCAATTTTAAATTCAAAAATAATAATTTTAAAGTGAAGAAGACAATGCTTTAAAAATATATACTATTAATATAATATTATATTTTAATGATAACATGGCTAGTAATTAATGATTTATTGCCAATGTGCTTTTATCTACATTGATGTTTTTTATTACTGATGCCCAAACTTCAATCTATGCCATATGTATGATGACTGAATTTTGAAAGTTTGTTGTTGGGTAAAATAAAAATAGCAAGCCAATTATAATCATTGTTTGAATGGATGCAAAACGTGGAGTGATACAAATCCGATGTCAAATAAATGCAATGCATCAAGAATAACTTTGTATTGAGAACATTCCCTGAAAGTATACCTCCTTAATTATTACGTTTCACCTTTTCATACTCTCAGAGACAGAAGTAACAAGAAAACTCCATGTGTATCCACGGGTTTTAAATATATTGTGCCAAAAATCTGGACTGAATTCTCAAAGGATGAATGGAAGATTTGTGCGTGGATCTTATTCGCTTCTATTTTTGAGGATGCGCTTCAGATAATAGCTTTGCAATGCCTTGGACGGGATGGAAACCAATATACCAGTGAGGCAACCACACTTTCCTCTTTAAAAAAAACTTTAAGACGCCTCACAGAAAACAAATAAATTAGAAGACTGATCCTACAATACACAGAGAATCTAAACTATTTTCTTCTGAAGCTAAAGACTCCTTATATTAAAAAAAAATCCATATGTTGGGGCAACCATGAACAACAAAATATTTTCCCCATATAATGTTCAAGACTCCATGTCGCTCTGATACCAGATGAGAGAGCAGCAGCAATTTTACACAAAAATACTCTGTTATACACACAATAAAACTTTGTATTACATTCACAATCATAGGTTATACATATATAGGCTAATGTTGCTCCTCTAATCTAGGAAGCCTAACATAGCTCCACTAACTACTCACTAACAATATATGATTTGTTTTAACAACTCATTTAATATTCAAGCTAATTATGTAGGTTGTTTACAACAATCTAACTTACACATGTGATAATATTTATCTCTACGTAAATATTATCAAACCATATAATGTTCACAATAGTAATTTCCTAACAGATGTATCATTATAGACATATCCCTAGAGATATGGGATTATTGTTGGCTTTGTTTGAGAGGTGGGACCATGTGACAAGGAATTTTTGGTTGCCTACTGGAGAGATGACTATTGCATTAGAGGATATACCCAAAATCATGTGACTACCAAGTATATGGCGAGTAGGTATATGTCATTAATGAGGTGAACAGGGGTGCTGATATGCAGTGATTATATGGAGATGATGCTTTGGATGTAGTTTATTCATCTGGAGGTTTTTCTTATGGATCATTCTATAGTGATGATGAGGAGGGTCGAGCCCTACTCATGATGATGATGATGGGGATTAACTACTACGCCCTACCTAATTTAGAAGGAGGTAGATTCTCTTAGATGTTGACTAGAGTTGTGGCTAATATGATGGATTATAAGACGGAGTTTGTTTAGGCCCCTACCTTACTAGCGCAAGTATACAGAGAGTTGTGGTCTTGGAGGATGGGGCGGAGGTCCGGTGTTGATGTGTCATTTTTTATGGAGTGTTGGGCATATGAGTGTATTGTAGTGGCTCGGCTTAAGGGATTACCATGGGTGAGATAGGTTGATTTAGAGTATCTGTGGAATTTATTAAATAAAATATCGACTTTGCAACTACAAGGCCTATGAGAGGAAAAGATTACTATAGACAACTTCTAGCCGAGTTTATAGGGTAGAGATGTGATTTGGAGGTCTTATATAGGTTTCCCACTATGGCCAAGGGAAGAGGGGGAGTTTATATCTACACATCAAGATAGATGGAGTGCGGGGCAAGCAATCGATCGGTGAGAGCTTATTAGATTTGGTCGTGTTAGAAGGCAAGTGATTGTGGCCTATAGATGATATGATGGGGATTTGGATGTGGCGTTTTTGACTTTATAGAGCCGAGTTAAGATGGATAAGGAGGAGGGAGTGGGGATGGGGGTGGATGTGCGGGGGCTGCAATTGTTCATGATGATGCGGGGGTAACTAAGGAATATGTGGCCTAGTGGCGGGGATAGTTAGATGGGTTTGAGAGGTGGGTGCAAGCTCGCGTAGAGGCTGCATTAAAGGGTGGTGTTGAGGAAGGGAGGAGGGTGATAGATTATCTTTGTTATAGGCTACCATAGTGAGCCTAGAGGTAGAGAAGGCCACATTGTTGATTGAGCGTACCAAGTGAGAAACTCTTGTAGTTGTTCAAGACACATTGACTAAGGAAAGTGATGAGCTTAGCCAACAACTTATGATTGTGCAAGGTGAGCTCGCCTAGACTCGGGATGATAGGGATAGATATTGGCGTGATAGAGAGACTCGCGGTAGGCCTTTAGTGTGACAGCCAATCGGTATCGGAGGTGAGCTAAAAGAAGCTAGAGCTCGGACTAGTGGTTAGATGGGGTTACATGGTAGTGCAAGTTTGGCTCACTATTAGGCATTAGGTGATGAGCCTCACTATTATTATGACATAGTTAGGTGAAGGCTTCAGGTGAGCCTCACCATTTTGATTTTTTTGTTCAATGATGGCATGTTCCATCGGGTAGTGTCATGAGCGTGGGGTCAGCCATCGAGGGGTCTAGAGGAGGGACCAGCTAGAGGTTGAGATGACAACCACGGGGGCAGTTTCGAGAGGGGGAATTTGATTGACAAGGCTACGATTTACTAGATAGTTTTAGGCCTATTTTGATAGATTTTTATGTATAGAAATTTTGATGTATGAGGCTCTTCAAAGCCCTTCATGTTGTATACATATTGATGTATGAGGATCTTGGGATCCCTTGATGGTGTATAGACATGTCGATATATATATATGATTTTGTTCTTGTGTTATATTTTGAGTTGTGTAATGATTTCGATGGATGTGATTAGAGATGTGGTTGATGATTATGATTATGATGTGATGTTTTATAGAATTTATTTGAAATGTTTGGTTTTTAGATTAGAGATGTATGTGTTATAATATGTTTTTGATATTTTTACACATGGTTGTGACAAATGATGATATTTTTATTCGATTAATTCACTATATGATGGATAAGAACATAATGTGAGATTTTTGCCTCCTTACTATTCTTGGCATATATATTGTATGATGGTAAACTTGTTATATGTATGATATTGTACATGTGGCCTTGTAATTAAGGTTAACATATGACTCATAATGGTTAGTCATACTAGGATCATAGATGGATGTGGGATAGTTGTATCTATCATTTTCTAACATGGGAAAGGTTTGTATATAGCAAGCACAGGGAAATGGGTTCTTCTTGATAATTCTCAGGTTTTGCCACAACTTTATTGTATTGCACAAGATAATCAATGTAGGAAGCTTGCATTTTATGGGAAAGTTGATCAATGCGGGAAGCTTTCTGGAATGGTTACTTTTTTATTTTGATATGAGGGTTAGTCGATGTGACAAGCCCCTTTTTGTATATTTTTATTGGGTAGTTATCCTTTGAGGAGTGGTCTATGATTTTATTGACTTTTTTATTTTTATGGTAGCCATCCTTGAGGAATGGTCTACAACTCTTTTTTTTGACATTTTGATTTCATGGTAGCCATCCTTCAAGGGAGTGGTATACAATTTTATTTCGATTATATCCATCCCATTGATATTTTGATTTTTGAGTGAAGGAAAGCCTCGATAACCACTTAAAAGGGGATAAGTAAATGTGTAAGCTACATGTATATAAATTTCATTTCATAAAATAGGATAAGATGGGGAGATGGTGAGAGTAATAATTGTGGGGCCCTAATTATGAGCATGGAATTTTTCCATGTAGAATATGTTATGAGCAAAGTTGTAGTTCCCATATTCAAGGTCGTCACATGGTATGGTGACAGAAGAGACCACATGATTCCAAATCATTACGAGGGTGATAGGATGTGTGGGATGATGGAGGGGGATCATAGTGTGACTAAGGTCTCATGAGTCGATATTTTAACAATAGAATGGTTGTAAGTGTAGGGTGTTAAGAGGATCCGTTTTAGGTTTTCCATCAAGGGAGGCTAAACAATAAGCCCCAAACCCATATTTATGAGTGATGATATACGGTCCAAGCCAGTTTGAGAAAACTTCCCATGCTTAATCTTTTCCATGTTAGTGACATGTTGATTCTCTTTGAGAACAAGATGACCAACGTTAAAGTCGCATTGTTTGAGATGTTTTTTATAAGCTCATTTTATTTTTCTTGATATATGTTGATATGTTTGAGGGTAGTTAGATGATATTCATCTAACAATTCAAGTTGTGATAGACATTCTTGATGATATTCTTCTTCTGAGATGAAATCTTTAAGAGAAATGTGTAAGGATGGGATCTGGACTTCGAGGGGAAGAATAACTTCAATGGCGTATGCTAAGGATAAGGGCATAGTGCCTATAGGGGTCCAAAAGTTGGTCCTGGTCTAGCCATAATGCAAATGGGATTTGAAGATGTCAATCTCTACTAGCTTGGTCAGTCACTTGATTTTCATGAGGATGTTATTGAGTGTTTTGTTATATGCTTCAGCTTGGTTGTTTGTTTGTGGATAGTAAGGAGAGGAAAATTTGAGCTTGATGTTGTAAGTGTCACAAAGTTTTTGAACTTTCTTATTTTTAAATGATTTTCCATTATCTGTGATGATTTTATGAGGAATACTAAAGTGAAAGATAATATGATGATGGATGAAATTGATGATTTTATCTACTTTAGGGAGATAAGGGGGGTTTCTTCCACCCATTTTGTAAAATATTCTAGTTGTTGTGATGATGGAGTTGTGTCGTTGTGATGAGTGAGGGTTGATAAGACCAATAAGGTCAAGCCCCATTATGAAAAATGCCAAATATATTAAGCAGGTTAAAGAGTGTGGCTAGGGATATGTGTAATGTTGGAATATTGTTGACATTTGATGCATTTCTTAAATGTCTTTGTTAAGTGTGGGCTAATAGTAACCCATGTGTAAGATCCATTTAGCAACAACTAAACCATTAAAGTGTCCACCACATATGTCATCATGGACTTCTTAGATAGCTAGATGAGCCTCCAGATTTTTAAGACACTGGAAGAGGAGGTCGTCAAATCCTCTTTTGTAAAGGATACCCCATAGTATGACGTAGCAAGATGCGCATTGTTGAAAATATCTTTTACCATTTTTAGATAGATCTGAAGGTATTTTGTTGGTGAAAAGAGAGGCATATGTCACAGTATACCAAGTGTTAGATTGACTATCTTGTATACGATTGATGGTTAGGAGATCGAGTATTAGTATAGGATGATTAATCTAGTTTATGTACGATGAAGAAGAGTTGGGAATTTTCGGTGATAGTGGAATGAGAGAGGTGAGTGAAACCATTGTATCTACAAATTTTTAGATGAAAGAGGGGTGGTTTGGATTTCATAATGGTCAAAGAGTTTGAAGATCTTGATGATGGATTTGTATTTTTGTAGGACCTCATTTCTTACATTGATAATTCCCCTAGATTTGATTGATGACAAGTTATGAGTCTCCGTAGATGTCAAGGATTTTTATGTTGAGAAAAGTGGTGGTTTGAAGTCCCATGATGAGATCATCATATTCCACCATGTTGTTGATGCATTCAAAATTGATTTTGAAGGATAATGCAATAGGAATGTCCCAAGGGGGTATTATGACTATTCGGAACCTCCTATCTTGATTTGGACGAATCAAAGAACAAGGTCATTTTAAGAGGGGAATTATCGTGATCAAGAGTGTTAATATATTTTTGAGGAAGTGTTCGCAAGGTATTTGATTAGTAGGAAGGGGAGCTTTTGAGATCTGATCCGAAATGACATACCCCTTAATGGAATTCTAAGATATAAATTCAAGGTTAAATTTTGTCATTACCATGAGCTATCTGGTGATACGATCATTGTGATAAGATTTAGAGTGCATAGATTTGAGTGGATTAAAGTTGCTGACAACATAGGTTTTTTTATTAAGGATGCAGTGAAGGAGTTTGGAAGTTGCAAAGTACAAGGTATAACACAAATTTTCTACTTTTTAATAGCGAGTTTTGTAATCGTGAAGGGTGCGGCTTATTTAGTAGATAGCTTGTTCCTTACCTTGTTCATCTTAATGTGTCATCATGGCTCCCAAGGCATGGTCAGTTATGGAGATGTAAATATAGAAGGGTTCCCCTTGTGTGGAGGTGTAAGCACTAGTAGCGATAAAATATATTGTTTGAGGGTTTTGAAGGCTTGTTGACAATTATCGTCCCACTTAAAGTTGATGTCCTTTCTTAGAAGATGAAGGAAATGTTATCCAAATAACTCTCCTAGTTATTCGGGTAACTTATATACACATTATAGCTCTCAATTCTCCATTGAAGGTTGTGTGCACTCAAGTTCAATTGAAATAAATCCTTGGTTTCAGTTTCCCCTTGGTGCCCCTTCTTTTTCCTTGAGCACCCCCGTGCACTTTGTGTTCTCTCCTTCCATTTTCCTATAGAGCTCAGGTCAGCACGCGCCTGGACTTGTCAGAAAGCTGCTGACATCAGCTACAGTGCTAAAAATTTGCATTTAAATTCTTGGCAGATCTAGTAGGTGAGAAATGGGAAAATGTATCTCTAATCATTAATGAGTAGATATGATTTCTTCAACCACCCAATTTGATATGATCCGCCCTCCTTTCTTCTTCAACACGCCAAAATTCTTGGGGAAGCATATTTCATAGATCTACATGTGGATTTGTAGGCATTAAGTGCTTCTCATTGGTGGTTGCATTTCAAAATCATATTTTCCCTCCTCTCTTTTCTTCTTCTTCCACAAATCATCTATAAATGTAAGAGCAAGGCCCATTTGTAATGTTGGACACTCTGTATCCTTACGTATTTTGCGAAGGACTCCATACTTTCTATATTTTGAGTTGCGAGACCTCTAGATCGGCTCTTGTATGTGGATATCACCCTCATTCATCATTGTAACAGACTCGTGCATCTTTGGAAGTAATAGAGGCATCATTTTGTGACTATTCTCTATCCTAATGTGTTTGCATTCCTTCTCCTTGCCTTTTCTTTTGCGTTGTGTCTTTGGTTGTGCCAATTTAGGTCCCTTGTAGTTCCTTACATAGTTGTGTTCCACGAGAATGATCGATAAATACATGTTTAGTTGTGCTTTACTCATGCCTATCCTCTTTTCACACATTTTCTTTCATTCTCTTTCGTAACTCGATAGTGTTCATCCCATTTTTGGTGCTATCATTTTTTAGTGTAGGTTTCCTTTCATGTTATCCTTTTATCCATGGTCCCTTGGCATTATTATCTCAAGTTTTCCTTTCTAGCACTAGGAGTAGTAGTAGTAGTAGTAGAAATAGATAGAGGAAACAACCTTCTCCGGAGATCCGTCCCAAGCGTGCAAGGTCCCACAACGTGGGGACAGTTCCATTGTGGTATCGAAACCTCGGCCCTTCCAAAGTGCAAACGTAGGTGCACATTTGAGAAACCAATAGCTTCTGGCACACCCGGTGGGACCAGCATTGAAAGTTAAAATTTCATATCTCTATGTTCTGGTGTGTGGACTTAGTATTTTAGCCTTTGGAGGGTCATTTCAACACATCTGGCAACTCCCAACATTTCAAAATATTTTTTTAGCAGTCCTAAGTGCCTTTCATGAGAAGACTACACACAAGAAAAAGTGTAGCAGCTGAAGATTCTTTTGAGTACCTCTAGCTATCCCCGAGAATATTTCATTCGAAAATTCCGCGCGTGCATCTCTATCTCTAGCGCATTGCACTCATTCAAATCCTCCTCAAAGCGGATAACCTAGACACCTTGAAATGGTGCATCAACAACCTCCTCCACTGAGAAACTTTGCAAACTTTGTTAGAGGGAGTCCCTTACCACTTTGGTTGTGAAACATGACATCTTTGAATGGCATGCTTAAGAGCATTCCATAATTTACTAATGAGAATCAAATCACCCCTTTGTAGCATATCCAGGATGTAACAAATGTGTGTTCACTTTATTTGATCACACATGATGATGTAGCAATTAGGTTGTTTGTAGCCTCTTTCAAAGGTAAAGTGCTTCAATGGTACCTAGGCTTGAGACTTGGATCTATCACCACCTGGGATGAGCTTGGAATAGCTCTTTGCAATTACTTTGAAGATAAGTCAAATCACCTATCTCTGGTAGAGAAACTGATTACAACGAGGGCACCCAACAAGAAGATGACTGATTTCAACATCATATTTCAAAAGACTTGGGACATAATCCCTCTCGTGGTAAGACCTATAACCCAACATGCTTTCTTGTATTATCTAAAGGCACTCAACAGTGATATTTTAGTTATGATCCAATCCATGGGAGGTAGGACTCTACCAGTGCTTATAGTATTGTAGTAAGGCGGAAATAGTTTTATTCGAGTGGGAAAGATAGCTCCTAGACCACATATGCCCTTGTTCCCAGAAATGTCACAAGCACCCCAGCCTTCTCGTGGCCCTCTTCCCCTGTTCTGAGAAAATTGCGCAACCATTTGCATCAACATCATACTCTCAACATAGTAGAAAGAAGATGAATACTTGAACGCATTGATTAGAAATTTATCAAACAACATCATATCATTAGAAAAGCAACATCCGAAGCCTATAGAGGCAATTCTAATTAGACGCATGGCTAAATCAATCAGCCTTGGCAAAGTCGGTATGGAAACCAAAGATATGTGCCCAACTAAGAGAATGATAGATGATAGCTCAATGCACATTTTCCCTTACAAGTTGTTCCTCCCACACCTGCTCTTCCAAAGACCTGAAATTTCTGAGCAGTGCTTGTTCCAATTCAAAAAAATTTGGCAGAAGATTCGGAATGGTGCTTCCCTTGCAACATGTCTCATAGTCAATATCATTGTGCCAATGTTGCGCGTGCCCAAGCCTTCATGATCTAGAATGCTTCAGTGTATGAGCCTGCAACAAGCACCCCTAAAGCAAAAATCTAGAAAAACGAAGAAGCTCTTCCGAGAAACAAATCTGATGTTCTTTGGCATGGAGGACTTATGTGCAATCAACCAAGCTACAGAAGATACAAAAGCGACATGGTCATAAAGACCATGTGCCCAAGTTGCAGAAAACACAAGATACAAGAAAATAATTCTTGATTTAGGCGCATAGGTCACACTCCCAAGAACACAAGAAGACCCTTGAAATCAAAAAGAAGCATCAAGGCATCCTGTAGTAAAATCACTCAAGTACCTATATAAGAGGTCACGTCTACAAAGCTCCTTATGAAGCAACGCACACCTCTCCTTTGGTAGGTCAAGCCTCTGCTCTAGCTAAAGTCCAGGTTTCACGTCGAACACTCAAGAAGGGATGTTGTTCCCCAAATGCATAAGATAGGGGCCTTCCATTTAGCATTGTTGACTAGATGAAGAGAAAAACATAAATGTCACAATGTGGGATGCCCTGACCATTCCATCTCAGTGGGATTTGTTGCATAAATCTCTGGTGCAACTCCTGTGCATTGATCCAAATGTGCAGAAGCCACGCACTTCTATCAATGTCTTCCAAGAAGAGGAGAAACAAGTAATTAAATTTGTTAAAACCCCACCCTTCTATATGTCCTTGATCATAGGTAAACACCTAGTGCATAATTGCATGATTGACTCAGGTGCTAGTACTTGTTATGCCTAAGAAAATTGTTGATGTCTTAGGTCTGAAATATAGCCCTTTGTCTAAAGGAGTCCTACAACTTGATGGCTCAATTGTCACCACCTTAGGAGTCATCAAGGATCTTGAGTTAACCCTCCATACATGTCTAAGCCTAACAATAACTCAAGATGTGTCAATCATTGACCTACCTCCTTTGTTTGCCCTATGTTTGTCAAGAGACTTTACTGCTAAAGTGGGTGGTTACTTGTCTTCTAATTGGTCTCATATGTTACTCAAGACAAGGTATGGTACCTAGTTTACCATACAAGTTGAGCCTATATTTTCCTATCATGTAGAGTCATATGTCCCATCCCCTCTCCAAGCCAATTGTTTAATCCAAAAAGAACAAGTTTTGGTTCTGAAGAGCGAGTCTCTTCCACCCTCTCATTTCCCGACCTATTGCTTGATGAATGGGTGGAAAGACACCATAAATTTGATCTCTATCTTTGAAGAACTAGAAGTTTATGAAACTGGGATTAGTACTTATTGCATTCTTGAAGAAGAAGTTTTTCTATCATGCGCACGCTCAAGGAAAATAAAGTTGAGCAGGGTCTATAGAAGTTGTACTTTGATGGATCCAGTAAAGTAGAAGCAGTGCGGGAGTAAGATTGGTTCTCATTTTCCCTAGGGATGAGAAATTATTCTTCACACACAAGCTGCAGTTTACATGCTCCAACAATGTGGCAGAGTATGAAGCATTGGTGCATGGATTGCTCATTGCTGAGAAGAAGAAAATTAAGGTGTTGCAGATCTTTGGGGACACAGAATTGGTTATCCACCAGGTTACCAAAAATGCAGAAAAATAATAAGCTTCTCAAAGCTTATAAACATAGAGTTTGGGACCTCCTTGAGAGCTTTGATGCTTTGAATCTGCAGGTGGTGTCGCACAAAATGAATAAGGAAGTCTGACCGAGATGGCCCACGCCGGCTTCACATTTTCTCTGTTTGAGGAATTTTTCAAAGGAAACACTCAGCACATTAAGATGGTGATCTAGACCATCCATTCCAGAAAACAACACCAGCTAGCAAGTGTTTGACGGTGGCGTACAAATCACCGGTTTATCGAGAATGAAGTGAGTTCTCATCAAGCATGCAAGTACTGACTTACATGCAACTATGGTGACCAAGTGATACTGGGTGAAGACAAACAAGTTTCCTCAAGGGTTGGTCACTTTAGAGAAAATGTTTCTCCTTGATGATGAGTTCAAGGCTGAAGAAAAGTACATGCGTGCCGCACAAGAAGACAGCTTCCGAGTCACTGTTACACATGGAAAAGAGTTATTGCTCAGTAAAGCTTGTGCGCATCAAGAGAAATAGGCCTTCATCTCTCTCTATCAAAAATATAGTGATATTTTCTCATGGAAGTATGAAGACCTCAAAGTTTTTGATCCAAGTGTTTCTCAACACTCCATTGACCTTGATCTGGTATCAAGCCTATCGTCCGATGAAGAAACGGCGACCAGTCAATCCAAAGATAGAGCCCCTCATGAGAAAGGAATTATCAAAACTCATTGAGGCAAAAATTATTTTTCCTATCAAATACTCTACTTGGGTCGCAAATCTAGTTCGGGAAAAGTACGTAACAAGAATGGTGAAATCGGACTTTTTTATTTCGAGAGATTTGAATAAGGCATCTCTAAAGGATCATTATCATTTGCCTTTAATGGAGCAGATTCTATAGACTATGGCCAGCATGCAAAGATTCTCCATGCTAGATGGATATTCAGGTTTCAATCAGATCTTGGTCAATGAAGAGGATCAATTCAAAACAACATTTACAACCAAATGGGGAACATATGCATATCAAAAATGCCCTTTGGTCTGTCAAATGCGGGTGCCACATTTCAGCACGCCATGGATATTGCCTTCAAAGGATACATCAATGAGTTCATCTTGGTCTACCTGGATGACATAACTGTCTTCTCAAAGCAAGGCACGGATCATATGGTGCACTGGATAAGGTCTTTGAGAGATGTAGAGAGTTTGGGGTGTCTCTTAACCCCAAGAAGTGTAATTTTGTGGTGGCGTAGGGAAAGCTCTTGGGCCATGTGGTTTCAAAGGATGGTATCATAATTGATCTTGAGCACATTTTAGCTATCATGGCTCTTTCCCTACCGGCGCATAAAAAGGCCCTACAGTCCTTCCTTGGCAATATCAATTTTGTTAGGTGTTTTATCCCTAACTTTGTAGGATTGGTTCGACCCATCACCTTGATGCTCAAAAAGGACATAGCCTTCGATGGAAGACGAAGGAAGAGAAAGCTTCAGCAATATCAAGTAAGAGATTTCTTGCACACCAACAATCATAAATCGGAATAATCAAAGGATTTCATCATTTATTCTTATGGAACTAGTGCGAGTGTTATTGTTGTCCTAACACAAGAAAATGAATAAGGGATAGAACAATCGGTGGATTTCTTTTGCTTGAGACATTAAAGGATTATGAATTAAGATACGATTACACGAGAGAAGTAGGTCTTCACCATCATGCATGCACTCAATAAATTTGAAAGTATGCTTACCACCAATCATATCAAAGTATTAGTCTCCCACTCTTCATCGGAGACTTCAACATGGGAGTAGAAATCAGTGAGAAAAGAGCATGATGGGTGACCAAAATCACAGAGTATGATGTGACTATCAAAACCACAAAGTTGGTAAGAGGTAGTGCACGCACTGTAGGTAGATTGTTAAGGATGCACATAACGAACCTAAGGATTCATTATTTTGGATGAAGGTCTTCCACACGCAGAGCTTGAGCGAGAATATAGACCACAGCACGCGTGGACTGGATGAAGGACATGATCACATTCCTTTCCAAGGGTACATACCCTCCTGGTCTAAACAAACCAAAGAGAAGACATCGATGTTACAATATGTCCCTTATGTGTTGATTAATGGAGTTCTCTTCAAAAGGAATATTGATGGCATGTTAAGATGTATCAATGGCATGCAAACTGAAAAAGTGTTAGCAAAATTTCACGATGGATTCTGGCGAGACACTTCTCTGCCAAAACTATAGCAATGAAGATCATAATGACATGTATCTTTTGGCCTACCCTATTTGCAGATGCACAGGTGGGTCACAAAATGCAAGAGAATGTGCTTTCTTTGCAAGAAAGAAAATATTGGCAGTGCTTCCCCTCTGACCAATCCAAACAAATCAGCCTTTTACATAATGGGGTCTTAACTTCATAGGCATGATCAATCCACCTTCAAGCGCTAGACATAAATGGGTGTTGACAACTACATATTACTTCACGGATGAATAGAAGATGCCACGCTTAAGAAATCAACCGAGTCAGTCATCCTTGACTTTCTTAAAGGTATAGTCACAAGGTTTGGTGTTCCTCAAACCATTATCTCACGATAATGCAAAAGCCTTGGTACTAAAATCACTAATTTGGCTCTAACTCGGGAATTTTACGAAGAATTATTCCAACTATTACCCTCAGGGTAATGGTCTAGCAAAATCAACAAATAAGAACCTGATCGAGAATCATGAAGTGCACAATGAACATTAGCCAAAGACAGTGGCATACAAAGGTCTTGCGCGCGCTCTGGGCAGATAGAATCACAGTCAAAAAGGCAATAGGAACTTCACCTTATAAGCTTTTCTATGGAAAGGAGGCTACCCTTCCTTTGACACTAGAATTGAATTCATTAGCACTTGCCCAACAAATGGGTGTTTGGAATTTGAATGCGCGAGACCGAGAGAAAGCGAGAATGGCGAGCTTGTTAGAGCTGGTTAATCTTGAAGAACTAAGGAACTTTTCCGTGATTAAGCTAGAATAGCATCAGCAAGCAAAAAAGAAATGGTTCAACAGAAAGGATAGGCCTCAATATTTTAAAGTTGGGGACTTGGTTCTAAAATGGGATGCTGATAAAGCTAAACCAGGGCACCACACAAAGTTTGATACACTTTGGAGTGGCCCATACATCATTAGTTCTTGCAAGGAGGCTAAATCTTTTGAGTTGACTCATCTTGATGGAGGCGCGCTACAAATCCCAATAAATGAGATCTATCTCAAACCTTTCCATTAATTTTTCTGCATCATGTTGTATATATTAGAGTATTTTTCAATTCCTCCAAGTGCGTTGCACACACATTGTTTTTTTGTACATAGTTCTTTCTTCTCATATGATTCATGTGCGCGCTCTCTCCCGTTGTTTCGAATGCGAGCTTCTCTCAATGGTTACAAGATTTAGAGCAGTCAAGAAATAATCCTTAAGTGACTACAAGGGTAGTTTCATGATTGCATAAGTAGACTCCATGCCCAATGGATGCTCCAGGCTACTGATCTTCTTCATCTAGCAAGAAGATGGCCCCAAAAGTCACCAAAATTGTTATCCAAATAACTCTCCTAGTTATTTGGGTAACTTATATACACATTCTGGCTCTCAGTTCCCCATTGAAGGTTACGCACACTCAAGTTCAATTGACATAACTCCTTGGTTGCAGTTTCCCCTTGGTGCCCCTTCTTTTCCTCAAGCGCCCTCATGCACTTTCTGTTCTCTCCTTCCATTTTCCTTTTCCTCTTTGTTCCACTCCTCCTTTTGCCCACCTTCTACACTTTCTCCTTCTTCCTAAGAAGCTTCTTCACCCTACGTGCATCTCAGAATTTCTTCAATCAGCTAAGTCCCTAGCCCACTCATGCACCCTTCCCATCACTTTGTAATAGTTGTGCTTTCACCATACATTCTCTGCTCACCAGCTTGCCTCATTTTCCCCCGCGCATGCCCTTGAGCACCTTCCCTCTATCTTCTTCCCTCACCTCATTCTTCTACGTGCGCACTGCGTGCCCTCTTTGCGTTTGCGTCATTCTATGCTAGGTCATCTTCTGACATGTTTGAGTGTTTCACTCACAACCATTCAAAGCATGCTAATAGGGCGTTGAATCCTTACAACATACCAGTAAGTGACACGTGGAAAAAATGACAAATATTTACACAATTGGCCATCATTTCAACCAATCCATGCACGCCACGTGTTTTGCATCTGCCGATGACTCTAACATCTTCGACAAGCTGCATATTTTGCTATAGATCTTAGATCAGCACACACTGGACTTGTCAAAAATTTGATAACATCAGCTACAGTGTTAGAAATTCAAATTCAAATTCTTGGTGGATCTGGTAGGTGAGAAATGGGAAAACATCTTTCTGAGCATTAATGAGCAGATATGATTTCTTTGACCACCCGATTTGATATGATCTTCCCTCCTTTCTTCTTCAACACACCAACATGCTTGGGAAGCATATTTCACGAGATCTACACATGGATTTGTAGGCATTGAATGCTTCTTGTTGGTGGTTACATTTAAAAATTGGATTTTCCCTCCTCTCTTTTCTTCTTCTTCCATGAATCATTTATAAATGTAAGAGCAAGGCTCATTTGTTTGGGACGCTTTGGATCCTTACACATTTTGCTAATGACTCCATAATTTCTATATTTTGAGTTGCAAACCTCTAGATTTGGATCTTGTATGTGGATATCAGCCTCCTTCATCATTGTAACAGCTCTATGCATCTTTGGAAGTAATAGAAGCATCGTTTTGTGACTATTATCTATCCTAACGTTTTTACATTCCTTCTCCTTACCTTTTCTCTTACGTTTTGTGTTGGTTGTGCCATTTCAAGTCCCTTGCAGTTCCTTACTTAGTTGTGTTCCATGAGAATGATCTGGTAAATACATGTTTAGTTGTGCTACTCATTCCTAGCCTCTTTTCACACATTTCCTTTCATTCTCACTTGAACAGATAGTGTTCATCCTTCTTTTCTTGGTGCTATCATCTTTTAGTGTAGGTTTCCTTTCATGTTATCCTTTTATCCTTGGTCCCTTGGCATTATTAGCTCAGCTTTTTTTTCTAGCACTACGAGTAGCGATAGCAGTAGAAATAGATAAAGGAATCGGCCTTCTCTCGGGGATCCATCCCAAGTGCACAAGGTCCCACAACTTGGGGATGGTTCCATTATGGTCTTAGACACCTCGGCCCTTCCAAGGTCTAAAATGTGGGTGCACGTTTGAGCAACCAACGGGGAAATATTGACAACGTTCTCATAATTGAGAGATGAAGCGATGGATTGATTGAAGTTTTCCTTGAAGGCTATAAAGTTGTTTGATATTAGATGGTGGAGGCATTTCGATAATGGATTTGAATTTGGAAGGTTCAACATGAATTCCCCTAAAAGACACTATAAATTATAGGATTTTTACAATAAGAACTTTGAATACCTATTTGGTAGGGTTAAGACAGAGAAAGTATTGTAATAGACGTGCAAAAATCACATTGAATACAACTAGATGGTCTCTTTGTTGTTTTGATTTACCTAAGATATAAATCGACCTAGTCTTTTACAATTTTTTGTTGAGATCATGAAATATGTAAGTCGTAGTCATTGATAAGTAACTCTTGCACTCTTCAAGCATATGGCATTACTCTATAGTAGAATTTTCCTTATGGGGTGATGAAGGATGTCTTATGTTGATATTATAGTGTGATGAGGATTTGATTGTAACCATAGAAACCATGCATAAGATATAGCATCACATGGCTTAATGTTAGATCGATGACCTAATCAATGTTTGGTAAGGGAAAATCATGTTTTGGAAAAGCAAGGTTAAGGTCTCAAAATTCCATACAGATGCACAATTTTCTAGTGGATTTAGTGATAGGCACGATGTTAGAAACCCATTGTGGATAATCAATAGGTAGTATGAATTTAGTTGAAAGAAGATGTTGAAGTTCTTCTTTGACTAACATTTTGACACAATGATGCATCTTACGAAATTTTTTTTTCTTACAAGCTTAGCATCTAGGATAGTGACGATATTATGGTTAATGATTGTAGGGTTTATGCCAGGCATATCACTATAAGACCATACAAAGGCTTAATTGTGTATGGATAAGAAAGCGGTGAATTCTTAGAGTTCACGAGGGTTTTAGACTTGGTTGATCTTGACAATGTGTGGTTCTTGTGATGTGCCAATATTAACATCGATGGTCGATTAATTAAGAAGTGTAGATGTTTCAGGAGGTAAGGATTTTTTAAGGTTATGATCCTTAACACCCATATAATTCAGGATAAAATTGTTGTTGTGTGATAAACGCTGTCGATAGTAGGTGACTCTTCCTCTATCATTTGTGGTAATAGGGAATATTTTTAGTTTTTTTAGCTTTATAAGTTAGTGGTCCAAGTGTGATAAAATTGATTAACGAAAAAATCGGGTGGGATACATACGGTGTCCTCAACATCAAAGGGTGAGTCGATAATGGTGGTACTTGGTGTTTGAGGTTATGATGTTGATAGTGATAGATTAGAGGAAGATGATTTGAAGCCAAGGTTGTGTTTATCATTATTTTTAATTATTCAAAGGGTAATTCATGTGGACCCTGCTCTTATCAACCCAGACCAAGCCCTTCCATGTACAAATTGTGGAGGTAGGTTTGGGAAAATTATGGTTTGTCTAGGGATGAAAATTCGATGAGAATGGTTTAGTATGGGGTTGACTATCGAGATGAGATGAAGTGCAGTTGATACCTCCATAAACAAGTATTTTTAAGGAAAGGTGGGCCAAAGGAAATAATATTTCCAACGTTAAGCTCATAGAGTGGTTTTTTGTTAGGTCTATCATACGTTGTAGGTGTAGGGAGTGCATTTAGGGTTAGGAGGCAATATACCCCCAACAAGATACATTACATGACATATTTTAAGGATTGATCATTCAATAGCTTGGATGTGGGGATGGAGGAGCTTATAAAATATCGATATGAAGACATGGATTTTTGTAATGGAAGCACCATTTCGTTAGTAGGTGCTGTGAGAGGCTCGAATGGATTTAGATTGGCGGAGAGGTTTTACCCTCGTGTTCATATTTTAGGCATCGATGTAATGTGGATGGGATACAATGCATAACACGTATCCAAGGATGACCTAGTAGTATGTTATATTGGAACTCTCCTTATACAAGATAGAAGAGTTCAGTGAAGGCTTTTAACACCTATTTTAATAGGTAAGATGATTGTACCTAATGTGGGGATGACTATGTCATTAAAGATGTAGAGCATAGTAGGTGATTGATTAACTATGGTATTGGGTAACTAAATTTTTTAAAGGCATGAAATGATATTATGTTGATGTTAGTGTCATTATCGATCATTACTCTTTTGACCAAAGTGTCGTTGATTTGGGTGGTGATAAAGAGAGGAAGATCATGATCTTCAAGCTATAAGGACGGAATATCGAGTCTTTGAACGTGATGGTAGATGAAATTTTAAGGGCATCAATGAGGTTGGAAAATGGTTGGGGGTCATCTGATGGTACTTGAAATGGCCTGGAGGGATTCAATCATGGATTTCTAATGTTGTAGAGAGTTTTGGATGAGCTCATAAAGAGACATTTTAATGGGAGCTTGATGTAATTTTTTAAGGACAGTGTTTTGTATAGATGTAGTGGATTAAATTTAAGGTGTCGAAAGGATGGACACCTTGGATTTGGAATTTGATGGTTTGGATGATTCAAAGGGAGCGATGGAGATAGAGAATTTAGGCCCATTTTTTTTGGGATTCCAAATCCTAAGTACGCACTCTTGTGGTTATGCAAATGACATCTATCCTGAAAGAGAGGGATTTAATAGAAGAAGCCTTACTTTTACTAGATATGATGTCAAGTGACGGTTTGTAATTTGGTATGTTTAAGGACTTACGGGGTCATTTTGATTTGATGTTTGGATTTTTTTATATCAATGTTGGTATGTGGGTTAGGATGATTTTTGTTTGTTGGGAGAATTCCTTTGTTAGTGAGACTTCGGATTATGGCATGGAGGTATTTACAATCCTTTGTGTAGTGTACTAGTATTTGATGATAAGCACAGAATGCCTCATAGTTATATTAGGAAGGTTTCCACCCCCAAGGATTAGAGGGATTAATAGGTGAAAATGTTATTATTGATGATTGCATTATTTTTTCAAGGATCTTAATGTAATATCCTAATGTGGCTAATCGAGATGACAATGAAGGTGACAGATGTTGGATATCATTTGATGGTTTAAAGGTATGAGATATTTGAGTTGTGTTTTGCATTATAGGTTTAGGTGTTGTTCGAGGAAAATTTTAGATTTTGTTATAGTGATTCAAATTTGGATGAGGGATGCGGTCCCAAAATGGAAGGTAAGGGTATGGTATCCTATGGTGTATTTGTCTGGCAAACATTTTATAGGATTTATATCTTTTTAGATGGATGATTTGCATGGTTTTGTATCAGATTACCATTTTTTTAATTTGGTGTTGAGTGACATGGTCTTGGAAAGGATATGTTTAAAATTTCAATGACAGGTTTCTTTTCTTGTGATTTGGAGAGATAAAATGGGAGATTTTATGCTTTAGTAGATGTGGTAGATTTTGTCTATTGTGATGTGGATGAAATTGGGATCTCAGTAATGAGGATATCTAAAGATTTATGTTGTTTGATTGGTGTTTTATCTGTGGAAGTAGATGGTACTGTAGATGTGGGTGAGACATTGTTGAAAATGTTGATGATATAATGAAACCTTACGGCATTGGTGAAGTTAACTACTATGCAAGGGATGATTCGGGAAAGGTAGTTTAAACACGTCCAAGATTTGATTAGGAGGTGCATTTGGTTTATCAAGTTGTAATTCACCTCATTCGATAAGGTCTTGGAGGACGTTTCTAAACAAGCGACACCTTTTAATGTCATGTCCTCAGACTTGATGATATTTACAATAGTCATTATCTCTATACCACGAGGGATTGGATGCGGATTCGTCGATGGCTCAAATGGGAGGGAGACTAATCATATAAGTGGCTAGAAGTTTGTCAAAGATAGCACTATAGGATTCCCTAAAGGTGTATATTTTTATTGAGGTTGGGACCATTTAGATTCTGAACAACCTTTAGACGTAGTTTTCAAAACCATTGCATTTGTTAAACCTTTAGATTTGTCATTGCTAGAAGAGGCTTTAAAAGGGGAATCAATCTTTGTATTTTTAGATCAAAGTTTGAATTTACCATCCTCAAGGGCATAGAGTTCTAGTTTTTGGGCCATGGTAAAGTCTTCTTTAAATGTTTGAAATGACTAGATTTGAAGGGTAGATGATATGTGTTTGGCATAGGATCGAGAAAACAACTTGATCAATGTAGTTTATAGAAGGGAGAAGGAAAATTGATTAATAATTCCTCACTATCTAACAATGAAATTAGAAATAGACTCATCCTTAAAAAAATTATGGCATACAATTCGATGGTAGATATTTTACAAGTGATGTTGATAGAAAAGTGTTCTAGGAACAACTGTGCTAGTTGTGCAAATGAATAAAGGGAGTGTTGTGGAATAATGTTATACCAATCAAGGTCGAGGCCAGCTAAGGAAATGGGGAATGTCCTCAACATGAGGTCTTGATTGTGAGAGATGAGATAAAAATGAGGAAATTCCATGATATGTTGTTACATGTCCTTGTTGTAGAAATTAATAAATTTGGGAGTTCCCAAGTGTAGAGGATAGGCCTTGAAAGGTATGGATGGGTTGATAGGTTCATTACAAATCTATTCATATGAAAGGTTATTTTTGGGTCCTATGGTGGCATCCTCGAGACTAGTAATTTTATTTTTTAAAGCCTGCATAGGATCATTCTAAGGTGGTTGTGTGTTTGAAGAGAAAGGATTGGTTTGGTTATAAGTGAGAGGAGGTTTGATTGTTGATATAAGTGATATGGTAATGACATATTTTGAGAGAGGGGAATGTTTCCTGGAATGTTGTAAGTGTATTGAGAGACTAATGATTGTGAAGAGGATTGGATATACTTAGATGGGTGTGAAATAGAAAGTGTAAATAGGGGTTGTGACTACGGTGGATTATGAAGAACTGGGATGTATGCATAGAAAGGCACACTCATCAAGGAGATAGGATGTGAAAGAGGATGAGCGCTAGCAATGACACTTGTGTTGATGGGTGATAAAGATATAGAGATAGACACCACTAACTTTTGAAGTATAAATGTGGGTTATTATAAGATGATAGGTTGTGTGGTGGTCAAAGGGCTTGTGGAAATGGGTATATCAATAGGGCTTGTCGAGGGAGGCAGAGGATTAGAATATGCATGAATTACTACGGGGGGATAAAGTAGCAAGTGGATTTTTGGGAACCCTACGGATTAACTATGGATGTGATGCTACTAGGTCCTTGTTGACTAACCAAGGGTGGTGTAGTAATAATGGATTTTTGAACACCCTAGGGCTATCCAAATATGCGAATAAAGTGTGGGGCCCCTTTGAGTAGATGTATTTTATGATGATATGGCATTGAGTTTAAAGCTAGCAATGAGAGTAGATGAGGTAAGTGATTTTTGAGTCACTAGAGGTAAGGTAGGGAGAAATCTACTTGATAACTAGTTGAAAATTAGGTCATAAATTCTAGAATATTCAAAAGTATTGATAATAAAGATTAGATGTACAATATTCTAGATTGGGAATACATATATGAATGCTTTTTGCCTCAAGGCATCTAATATTTTTTTAAATATTGGATTACCACTATGGAAGAAGCTGCAGAGGGTAGAGACAAGGAGCATTTGATGTTTTTGACTGAGTCTTTATGGGAATGTGGATTTTCTTGATTTGATTCTAGGAATTGTTGAAGTGGTCTGACATGTTTGAGATGTTTTGAATGTGATATTGTTGTCTAGTCAAAACCACGAGCTAAACAAAAAAGAAATGAAGAAAGGAAAAAAATGATGGTTGTTAAAAAATGAAAACCACACAATTACAAAAAATATTTATTTTGATTTCTTTATTAACTTAAGAAGAGTGTGAAATGAAAATATGGATGAAAAGGAGCCAAGAAAGAGGCTTGATAAAATTTGGTTCTATGTGTGTAAGGCTAGATTCCTCAATACACCCAAAGGTATGAGAGGCCCAAGTCTATGTTGGTATCGTCACGAGACATGATATTGGAGCCTACCCCTCACTTCATGGTCTCGCAGTGATAAAGGTTTCGGATGCTTAACCAATATACTACCCACTAGTTATTTCTAGTCAAACATAACATTGACTTGGATTCCCCTTGGTGATGAAATTCAAGTAGGTAGACCTGGAAGGATATGTTTAGATGGAATTGTGATTTGTTGTTTAGTTGTGTGTGAGGGGAATTTATGAATGCAATCCTTTAACCCCTAATTAAATTATATGAGCAAACAAAAATTAAGTATGTTTAAAGACCAAAAAAAAATTATTTATTTCGATGAAGACATATTAGAAAAATATGTCATGTTGAAAGGAAAAATGGAAGATAAAGCGTACCTATATTCACTAAATACTCATTTTTTAATTTTCTTATTTATCTCATTTTTAAGAGGCATATAACAAAGCACTTTAAGCTGAAAAGTTAGATGATTTGACAAAAATAAACAAGAAGATATGAGATCTGATAAAAGGGGACTAAATTTCCCATCAGGTGTGCCATAATGTTTATGGTGGATTTTGAATCATTAATTATACAACAAATCACCAAAAACTTAGAAAACAACAAGGTTTAACGATACTTGCATTGACAATACAATGTCAAGATGTATGGATGCAAAAGATGTGAGAGACTCATCTTTCCAATGAATGAGAGAAACCTAAACATAGAGAGGTGAATATATAAGATATATATTAGATAAAAAGATGACAAGTTACTTGGCAAAGGCCGATCCTAAGAACTAATGGGATTCCTTTGAAGGGTGTCAACTCGTTTTGAAAATCAAGTGATAAATGATAAAAAGATACAATATGATAGCTAGACAATGGAAAGATAAATTAAGCATCTAGAGGGATAGAGAGATCCTACTCCACATAATAAGTGGCCTAGGTAAGGGATAAGGAAAGCTCAAACTCCTCGAGGTATTTGAACCAAGCTTGTTGAAGAAAGCATCTTGTTCTTCTCGTATGACTTCAAGTTGATCTTTGATGTCATCGATGTTTAGTGTCAAAGAGATGGCACTGAGACTCAAATCATGTGTGATGTTAAATTTCTCCTAAACAAATGGCTATGGTATGATAGGAAGTTCATATATGTTGGTAATTGGATGTGTCGACACGATATGAGTCATCTACAAGTAAAGACATCTTGGAAACCAAAAGATTAGAAGAAAACATAACTTTGTTAATGATTAAAATATGCCGAAAATGTGATAAAGGGATTCGAGACAAGGATCGCTAGCAATTCAAGGGAATCATGGGAGATTTGGGTAAATTACCAAAAAGGAACTTGTGTAAAGGTTTGACTTGATTAAAAATGTAAAGTCTTATAGTTCAAAACATGATTAAACGATTGAATTGTTTTGATAGTAGATGCGTAAATAGAAAGACAATGTAAAATGAAAGGATGTACCTTATTTATGATATGAAAAAAAGATGATTACAATGTAGAAGGACCTTGTGATGAAATCATCTCTCCAAGGGTTTGATAGGACTTGATGAAGTGTTGAGATGTCATATGTGATGTCGTCTTGATGTCCAAAGAGCTAGAGATTCATTGCAATTGTCAGGGATCCATATTCATGAAGGTTGATGGGATTTTATAGAATCATCGACGATTAGTTATAATCGTTGCAAATTTGGAAAAAGTGTGAAAACCCACTTGGAAGTGGTTTCAACCACTTCCAAATGGGTTATTTTGGGTTTAGAAGTGAGTAAAGACGGGTAGGAAGGTGTTAAGGGTGTTGGGAGGTTAGGAGATTAGACCAAAATAGGTTAGAATGATTTATAGGTGGTTTGGGAGGTTTAGGTTACTTAAGATGACTAAAGTGTGGTTTTACGAGGATGAGATCATGGTTTATAGGATAATAGAATAGGTTTAGTGTTTCGAATGAAAATGTGAGGGGTGTGGATAGGTTATGTAAGGTGCTCAAAAATGGGTGTCTATAAAGTGTTGAAGGATTATGAGTTGGAACCCCCCGAACATCTTTATGTAGATGATCCCATATTTGATAGCTATAATATTGCATCAAACTAAAATCCAAAGCTAAAAATGGGTTGAGTATGGTCTAAACTTACGTAAGATTAACAAGGAGTGCTAAATTAAAGGAGGTTGTTAGATCTCAAAAGTCACCTATTATTTCATTATTTCAGTTTCCATTACTTTACTACCTATTATTATTTTATTATTTGACTATTGCAGTATTTGGTTTATTGTTTTGACAACTTGATTTGTGTACGAGGCATGATCGTTTGCCATTATTTCTTATTTCTCTTCTCTTCTCTTTCAATGTTGTTATTTTTGGATTTTGATCAATTAAAGGGAGGGGTCCCTTCTAAAACCCCATATTACTTATTAATTTAAAAAATCATTGTACATTGAATTGAACAATTTCTATTGGCCATCATCTCTAATTGATAGATTGCATTATGTGCTTCACCGGCATGAAATTAACCAGAAAGAAAAAGTCACTCAAGAAATCATCCTAAGTCGATGAAGTCATCTTCTAAAGCTCTAACGATCATATTTTTCAATTTCACAAGTTATCATAGATGGCATAATGTAATTTGAATGAGAAGTCTTGCTAATACGAGTCACATATAAAAGTTCATTCATACAACTCATTCTAAGGGCCTCACCTCTCACTTCTTTGGTAATACGTACAAGATCATGAAATATTACCCAATTTTTATATCAATCTCTTGAGCTTATGAACCAAATCTAAGTCTACATACATATCACATGGCTTCTTTAGGATAACTTGTTATAGATACTCACATTTAGCATTTCACCTTTTGGCACTACTAATTGTGGTAATGCTCAGTTACTAAGATAAATATCTACATTCTAACCCCACTTAGTAGATCTCACTATCTCTCTCCCAACTTGATTTTTCCTTCACATCGATGTGTTGTCACATTATGAATACAAATACATAAAATTAGTATTTAACCTTTACTTATCATGATACAACTTTTAAATTACACTTATTTTCACCCTATCTAAAACCATATGGTAGGGTCAAGATGTAACTCTTAGTCTTGGCCGACCCGTATGGTCTTGTACTAACACATCCTCTAACCTTTCTTTCAATTTGGTTATCTTTTTTGGATCATTATATCCTCCTGGGTAGGCCTTATCATAAAAATTTACCTTTGGAACCCTATAGAAGAAATTTAATATCACTTCATTTACTCACTCGACACTCTTATGAGATCTTATTGTAAATACTAATACCAAAGGCACTCAAGGCTAACTAAATATTCCAAAAGGCTATGCATATCCGTTAGGAATTCACTAATACAATTTTAGAGCACTCAACCAAGTCAAGAAGTCAAATTTCCCTCATTTTCAAGCATCCAAAGATCCAAATCCAATATCTTAATAAGAGCAAGATCATCTCAAACATTGTCTCGTTCACGATTCTAATCTAGTTGCATCTATATAGATATCACATGTTAGGTGGAGAACCATGTGTGGTTTGAGGCCTCTTTGGATTAGTGTTGATGTAGACAATGCATGGATTGGACTTCAAATCATATACTAACCTTCTTTTAGGGTCTTCTACCAATGATTAGGGTTTGATTTTGATTTAAATCATTTCATAGGGATTCGTGGTTGTGTTCACTTAGGGTTTGATAGTGACACACATTTCCATGAAACTAAAGGTAAAAAGTTATAAAGTCACACTCGAGTAGGTCTAAGACCGTATAGAAGGTCCAATACTATAGAGTATGTCTAAGGTTGTACAACCAATCCTATAAAATTTGTACAATTTTGTACTAGGTTAGTTTCTAGTTATTATCTTAGAAAGATAACATATTTAGGTTTAGTACTCCCATATTCTCCATTTTGTAAACCCAAATCTCACATGTATGAATCAGTATAGCTAAGTGCATCCCTCCTCTTATGTTTTTGAGCTTATAGTTATCGTTATCACTATTTGAAAGTATTAATGTGTTGTCATGGTATTACATGATTAATTTTGGATTTAATTAATTAGAATAGCCCCCTATAACTAACCTTACATCCTTCTTATTTTTTGTGCATTTTAGAACATTATAAATTTAAAAGGGTGTAAATATTTCGTAAAGTCATTTTTTGTTTGAACCCTTCTATAGGGTCTTGTTTAGCTCCTTTGGTTGGGCTCTCTAATTTCCAAAACACTTGGGTTATCCTAGTGTGTTGTAGTCATTTTTATACCCACTAGAAGAACAGGGGAATCCCATGCACACCGGCCTATCACCCAGTGGGAACTAGGCGCTCACCTGAGGCACACGTGGGCACCAAGTCTCTCTTTTATGTGAGTTAAGTGGGAAAACATCATCTAGATTAGGAAATTAATGAATAATGGTGGCAATGAGACACACAATCATCACTAGACTCAGAGCGGTATCCTAGGCAAATGTGTTCATTCCAAATAATACTTGTAGAAAATAGATAGAATACAAAGCAGGCAGGAAAATACATAAGAGCTTATATCCATTACATAACACCCATGAACAGAAATGAAATGATATAGATATGGATCAAATCAACTATACTCATGCTCATTCATGTTTGTATCCTCATTACATTCCTACTCATTACAATCAGTGGATCCACTTAGACTACCACAACTTGATCAGACCGAAGTCATACATCATAGTAGGGTCATGTCTTTCATTCATACAAAGAAAAATTTACAACCCAGCCCCTTAATGCATTACTCCATAGTATGTATATCTATCTCTTGATCCTTTGATCCCTCTGTTATCCGTCCTTAGTCCTATCGTGGCGCTTGTATATATAGGCATCCTAAAATGCCAATGCCTCCTTCGTGGCCTCAGATTGGTTGCAAGCGTCTATATGGGCCTTCCATGGGAACATGTTCCTTCAGGTATGGGCTCTGCACATTCTGCCATGATGGTCTCCTATGTGCACCTACTCTCCAGCATGGGCTCTACATGTTTTGACATGATGGTCTCCCATGTGTGCCTCCATCACTAAGCATATTCCCTAAGTGGGCCGTCTTTGTCGATCGACACCTTATTTGCTCCGCATGCGTGGTCGAGATCCTGCTCCTCATGCCAAAAATGGCTAAGTCCCAAAACCTGAGCTCTGTCTGCATGCTTTATCTTGCGCACCTTTCTTCCACTGGGCCTTATGCACTTTCTTCTTGTGTGCCCCTCCTTCGATCCATGTCTCGTGCACCTACGCGCCTCGGTGACCTTAGTCAATATTTTAGGGGCCCAACATCACCCCACACTATGCATGTTCTTCGTCCGTGGGAACATTTCTTCACTGGAAAAGGGAACCAAGATGTAGACTTATATTTTGCAAAAGAATAAGGGAATGAAAGAATTGGGGAGAGAAAATAATGGGGAAGGGATGGCATTAACTCAGCAAGCTAGGAAAATCCCTTTACTGGTGGGTTTCAACTTATTCCACGAGTCGACTTCGCTCTCGTGCTTTCTAGCAGAGGTCATTTGAATAGGAACTTACCTCCTCAAAGCTTAGTCCATTTCCCTAAGCGCCCAAAGTGTCAACAACATGCTCTAACTCCTTACCCAGGTCTTCAAGAGCATCCATCCTCCTGGTGACCTGTGGGTACAGTTCCTTTAGTGGCTTTTGATTGAACCCCTTAAGGTTTTAATGGCCTCAAACTTCTTTTCAACCTCGGCCAAGATTTTGTCCCTTTCTACCCTATTTCCCTTATCTTTCTCCTAGAATTCCTTTAGCTCTACTTCATGAGTGGCGACCAAGGTGCTTGTGACCCTATCCTGTCTACACAATTATCATATATGGCCTCGGCAGATTGGGCATCAATCTTAACATCCGTCGATTGCCTTCTTGTACTCGTGAATGAGTGCTACCACCTTCAATTTGTCTTCTTTAATTCAAGCACACCTTTGCCACTTCTTCGCAGATTCTAGGGCTAATGCTTATCTCTTCATGGTGAAGATGCACGTTAGATCTTCCAAGCACTCAAGAGTGGATGTGTACTTCTACGCGGGTGGCGCTAGGTCCTGGATGTTTTAATATAATGGCACTCTTGATTGACTCCACCTTCTTGTAAACTTCCTGCACCTTTGCTTTTTCATCCTTTAGCTCGCGATTCAGCTGCACGCTGATCAATTCTTCTTGCTTCAATCTCTTAGTCTTATGAGCCAGCTCCTCTTCTTTCTTTTCTAGTTTTTCCTCTAGCACCCTTATTTTGCCATTTCTCGCAAAGAGTCATGCCTCGATCTCATCTGACCTTATTGAGCGCATTCTGAGCTTCTCATCTAAGAGTTCCTAGGCATTTACCAAGGATTGGCCCCTTAGACTCGGTGCTATTATGATTGCCCCACCGCAAACTTCAAAATCGGGCTCATCAATATGGGACTCAAACACCCAAGAGAGCATCTTCCTTTTCTGGGGCACGCGCCCTTCTTGTCAAATGACCCAATTGCTAAAAACCTTTTCGTGGGTATAATATTACGGAAGCACGCATGTAGCACCTTTGTTAGGTCATCGACATAGTTTATGACATGTCCTTGTCCTATATCAAGGATCCTCCTTCTCGAGCACACGCCTTTGGGAAAACTCGTCGTTAGGCTGGGACCTCCCCCATCTTGTCATGCTCTTTCTTAATGTTTTCCTCTCGTATCTTCCTCCATCACTATGTCGGCGTTACACTCCGATTCTTGTTCTACTAAGGCCTTGAGTATTTTCATTTCCTCTCTCTCTTCCACCTCGGTTATCTGCTCCTTCGTAAAGCTTATGGGTTCTGCTTCTCTGCGCACCAACCTCCTCACTCCTTCCCATGTCCTTGGCGCATTCCTCACCCCAGGTTTCATTACGCCGCACGAACACAAACCCTTGTTTCTCTTCTCCATTATCTTCTCTGAATCGTACATGCTGAAGATAGGTGGCTCTTGCTTTCTTTCAGGCTCATCCTCCCCATTGTCATCTTCTTCATTGTCATCATCCTTTCCACCTATGTATTTCTCCAAGCTATCGGTTTCCTCCGAGTCACTTCCTCTTCTATCCTCTACTTTTTCTTGAGAGGTGACTCTTTGGTAGGGGATTCAGCCTTCTCTGCTTCCTCTGTGCAACTTCTCTTTGGTGAGGGGTTGCTCTGGTGCTTCTTCTTCGGTGTCTTCTCCTTTACCAGGTGATTTCTTTCTATATGCATAGGTGCTAGGTTTGGCACTCGTCGTTGGCATGCTTATTATCTGAGTAGTCTGCAAACTTCGTGCTTCCTCTCCTTCTTACGTTATGCTCTTCTTGAGTGTGGGTTTCTTTCTACCCTTGGGATCTTCAGGTATGGAGACATCATTCTCTAGGTATGTGCCTTTCTCAAATTTTGGCCTTATGCAGAGGTATACGCGCACCGTGGATCCTCCTGCAATGGGCAGAGTCATGGGATTTTTCATTTGCACCTCATGTGAGACATACCTCTCCATGTATGCGCGCTTTTCGTTAGGGTAGTTTAACCCTTTGCGCAATTCCCTATGGTCCCAGTCCATATTACCAAGTTCTAGCTTCAACTTCTTGGATTCTTTGAACCTGTTTACTCCCACTTGGAAGTATTGAGCCGTGAAGGCAAAGGGGAGCTTACACCATGGGCTCCATGTCTCATCAGTTAGCCTAAACCTACTCAGGCAGAAGTGTTGGTATACATCAAATTCAGCTTCTCCCTTGGTGACCACTGGTAGTTGTTTGGGAATCCTCCATTCCACCCCGAGCGCGTTCCTCAGGTGCATATACCATTTCTCCGGCGCGCCTTGTGCGGGGGTCGTCATAGTGTTGTAGGTGTATTTCTTAAATATTTTTGTGGGTGAAGGGCCCTTAGCAGGGTACTCCCATACAAACTTGTCTCGACGCGCATTAGGTACTCCAATCTCTCGAGAATACAATGGTCGATAGGACATTACGGAGAGGATTCTGTCACCTTCCTTCGTAAGCCGACAATCTCCTCCGTGATGAATGTAGACAAGTTATAGATGGTACCCTCTAAATTTTTTTTACAAACATGCAACGACCATGGTTTATTGACTGGGTCCATCTCTCTGGCCATTCAACTTTGTTACAGATGCGCAGACCATCTTCATTATTGGGCCCTCGCTATTTGCGATATCATAGTATCTTGACCCCTTCTTGTATGCATAGGCGGTGATAGTTTCCTTGACTACCTCTTTGTCACCTAAGTCATCCTCCAAACTATCTCCTTCACATATGAGGCATGTGAATTGTGAAATGAGCTAAGGAGTAATGCGCATCTTGTCCCCTGCAAAATGGAAGTAGTCTTCATACACGTGACATCAGCCATTGGTATAGGCACTCACGATTCTGAAGTAGGGAAATTCAAAGAGTTGCAATAATCCTACCTTCTCCATCTTGACCTTCACATCATCGTTGTAGATGGGCAAGCCCTCGGGTGTCTGTTTCTTTGTTGGGTGCACTAGCTCCAACGCCATCTCCTTCTCGATGGTGCATGTTCGATGGTTATAGTCATTCACATACATGTTTCTCAGATGGGACTCCAACTCCTTTCCAAGCAATACTCCATCTAGGTACTACATTTCTACGTACCACTTCTCGTTTATAGTCGCGTCAGTTCTTATTGCTTGCCCTTGCCCTTGCCCTTGTCCTTTAACTTATTGGGTGTGTTAAGCTGGTTTCTTGGGTGCCATTTTCTAGGTTCTCTTATCACTTCAATCACTCCTTTTTATTCTTCATTTCCACCTCTTCCAGCATTAGATCTCAAATCTATGAAAAAGCCCTTAAACTGTGCCTAATTTGTCAAACCCAAATGGGATACTCCTTTCACAAGACAGCACCTTCTTATAACTTCTCTTGTGCCCGTGAAATCCCTTTCTTCTGGTTTGCAAATCCAACTAATTACTCATGCTTCAACCTCTCAGATTTTTCTTCACACGGATCAGCTCTGGAAGCCCTAGTTTGCAAGATGCAAAAGTGCTTCTCTCTCTATTTACAAAGTGAAAATGAAATGCCTTGACCCTTTACTTATAGCTTTTTCCCACTTTGTAACATTAAATGCTACCTTACCTACCACCTGTACATTAACACTTAATGTGGCCTTTTCAAACAAGCCCGACTTTCACGCTTTCACTCATGTGCCCAACCTTGCACGAACAACCTTACATGCTGACCTTGCGCAAACAATTTTTCCAACCTCCTGGTGCATAACCAAATCATCTAGACAAAAGACTCTTGCGCTCACCTACCCTGTGCCGAGGGCACTTCTTCTGTCATGATTTTTTCTTTCACTTACCTCATGTTGCTTATACACTTCCTCTTATCTTGTACATGGATCCCTAATGTAGCATTTTCCTGACACCCACAATTCTTTTTCACCTTTTCCTTGCATGTTCTTCACAGGGTCATTCAATTGGGCTTTGTAATCCCATCCTTCCTAGCGCTTCACATTTCAATATCTTCCATCTAACTCCACCCCACACTAAAATGATGCACAGTCCTCTGCGCATATACACCCTCACTAGAGAGTAATGAGATTACCAGTGCCCAAGGTGCAACATGAAACAGCAATGAGAAGGGGAAACACTAAAGAAAATTAGTCAATAGAAAATCCTAAGCTAAGCGCAATATTGCTTTATTGACAAACACCAAGAAGACTTATTTATAGTAGGGCTTCAACCTACTCCCATTGAAGTGTCCTGGCAATCTTGTCCCATCCAATGCTTGTAACTAGCATGCACCTGACTCAAGGATGTACGAGATGGTGTAAGGACCCAACCAATGCACTTTTAACTTCCCAGGATGGCAGAAACTTAGAATCATATAGTAAGACCATCTACCCAACCTCAAACTTCTTATTCCTGATGTGGTGATCATGCCATGCTTTCTGCTTTGCTTTCTCTGTGGTTTGGCTCCACCTGGCAAGTGATCATCTTTCATCTAGCTTTATCAGTTCGTCAATTCTTTCCTCCAGTGCTTGCTCATCAACTAGTCCTCCTGTGCATGCTATACGCAGAGAAGATAACATGAATTCAACTAGCAAGCTGCTTCCATGCCAAACACCAATTGAAACGGTGTGGCTTTGTTCAACCTTTTATAAGTTGTCCTGTAAGCCCATAACATAGTTGATACCTTGTCATCCCAATCTTGTCTCCCAACATCATAGATCTTAGTCAATGTGTGGCTAAGTATTTTGTTAAATGCCTCAGCGGTTCCATTTTCTGAGGGTGATAGGGAGTAGTTTTGTGATGAGCCACCATGAACTCTACTAACAAGATCCTCATGGTCTCATTCAAGAAATGTGTACCCCTATCACTGGTTAAACTTAAAGGGCATCCATACCTCGTGATAATGTTCTCCCACAAAAATCTTGTTGTTATAGTTGTTGTACAATCCTTAGTTGGGGCTGCCTCTACCCACCTTGTCAGATAGTCCATGCAAGTGATCACATAGCGTGATCTAGTCCTACGCGCTGCTAGTGCAATAGGGCCTACAAATTCTATTGCCCATTTCTCAAAAGGTTCAGCACTAGGGATAGGGCGTAAAGGCATTTCATCCCTCTGTCCTGGCTTGCCAATGCTCTGACAATGGTCACACACTTTACAATAGTCCTTATAATCCTTAAACAAGGTCTCCCACCGTAATCTAGCCATTAATATCTTACGCCTGGTGGCTTCACCTGCATAATGCCGACCTTCACTTCCTCCATGCGCTTCCTTTATGATGGCGAGGTGCTCATGCTCTAGTACACACCTGTGCAAAACTTCATCACGCCCTAGTTTGTATAGGTCCCCACTGATCAACATGTAGGGTGTGGCGCGTATGGCTAGTTGCTTCCTCTCTAATGTCTTCATCCCTTCTGGCATCATACCCGTCTTAAGGAACACAACAATATCCTCCAAGTCTGAGGGTGCGTGCCGTAATCTAAATAGTTGTGCATCTGGCATGGTATCTTCAATGCTCTACGTGTCCTCCCCTAAATCAATCCTAGACAAATGGTTACGTCCGGAATTACTCTTGCCTGGTTTGACCACCATGGTGAACTCAAATTCTTGGAATATGACACCCACCAAAATATGTACCCTTGTAGGACAAGCTTATTTACCAAATATTTTAATGCCATGTGGTTAGTGTAAAAGATAAAGGGAGTTATCAGTAGGTACTTCCTAAACTTATGAAGTGCATAGATCATAGATAATGCCTCGCGCTCGGTTGTAGTGTAATTATGTTCTGTTGGTGTCAAATTCCTACTTGCAAAGCATAGGGGGTGGTCAACAATTCCTTCACTAGGTTGTGTTAGCACTTCCCTAATGGCCATTCAGAGGCATCCACATGAACATGGAAGGGCTTGTCCCAAGAAGGAAAACGTAATATAGGCGTGGTGACAAGCCTATCCTTAATGTGTCAAACACCTTTTGCTGCGCTTCTCCCCAGTGAAAGGCACTTTTATGCCTAAGCAACTCTTCTAAAGGCACGGTGATCTTTGCATAACCCTTGATGAACTTGGTAGTAGCCCGTGTGTCCAAGGAATCCATGCACTATGCTTTGACTAGTTGGCTCTAATCCCACAATCACTACAATTTTGGCAGGATCCACCAACAAGCCTTCTTTACATATGATGTGCCCCAACAAGGTCCTAAATGGGGTAGCAAATACACACTTCTTGATGTTGAGGGATATCCTTAACTACCGACACCTTTCAAACATCAACCATAGGTTGTCACAATGGTCCTTGACCAGCCCATACATGGTCCAATCATCAAGGTATACTTGGAGAAACTTGTGGATGAAGTCCTGGAAATCTGTACTATAATGTATGAGAACATAGCAGGTGCATTCTTCAATCTAAAAGGCATGACCATATAAGCAAAACTTCCCCACTCAATGGCAAAAGTTGTCTTTCGTTGGTCTTCCTTTGCAATCCTCACATGGTGATAGCCTGAAAACCCATCCGTGAAGGAGTAGACTTCGTGCCCTGCAACTCCTTCCAAGATCTCCTTTGTAAATGGTGTTGGAAAAGGATCAATGATACATACTACATTCAAATCCCTATAATCAACACATATCCTTATCCTCCCATCCTTTTTATACTAATCACCATCGGACTTATCCATTATGACTCCTCCACAACTTCTATGATTCCTGACTCGATCATCTTGTCTATTTCCTCCTTGACCTTTACGCGCAGATTAGGATTCATTCGGTACGGCCTCTTCTGACCGGGCATGCACCTTCCTTCAACTTAATTCTCATTTCCCCCAAGGAGTGGTGAACACCTTTGAGCTCATGATACCCACACGGGAACAAATCCTCAAACTCACGTAGGAGATCAATGATCTTAGAGACTTCTTTCTCTTACCAATAATCTCCAATGGTAGCTTCCTTAGGCTCCGCATCCGACCCAATGTTAACCTTCTTTGTTTTTAAAGGCTCATGATAGGTGTGTGCCATCTCATCAGCACTATCCATTACTTTGCACGAGCCTAGAGAGTGGTTAACCTCTAAATTTTCCATCTCTTCACCATCTATGACATAGACCATCTTGCCTTTCTCCTTTACTATGCACACGCACTCCAACTGTACCTCATCAGATTCATCTTCACCAAATGGTCCACCTAAACATGGCTCCTCTAGAAATTCTACAAGCCTATCCTCTGCCTTAACACTATCCCCCATCGTAAGGTGCTTGACCTCCTGCAATGCCTTATCAACCGCTGGTTTGGTGCTTCGATACTCTAATGTTTGGACGAGGTTAGCCGCTACTTCTTTCTAATTCCCTATTTGGTGGTGTGTCTCGAGTGGATGTACCACATGCACTCATAGCCCTACAGATATAGAATATATTTTGTGGATCCAGAGGCATAGTGGCAAGGCTTCTACGCCTTCCCTCCATACCTTCTCATAGGCTTAGATGTGGAAAGAGGCGGGCTCACTACCATGGTAGTCTTTGATGGCGGTGGGTGTGTTGCTTCTAGAGAACCAGACAGAGAGGGAAATTCTCACCTCGCACCACTCCAAAAGGTTATCCAGATGTTTCACCTACCAGCGATTCACAATTCCTAAGAGGACGTAACTTAGCATCCCTCTTCGTTCCTTTTCTTCCTTCCATTGAGCTTCCATCTTCTACAAAAATATCTCAGGAAGGCTCCTCCTGAGTACTTAGGTAGCTTTTTCCCTCCCAGGCACCAGACAGTGCGTGCCTTTGTCACCTTTGTCACCGATCCACTCAAGTGTCATCTGATTAACTCATAGGTTCCATGCGCCCAATTGTCACATGCTATACTAGTGGTGTCACTCACCGACTGGGAATCTTCAAACTAGATAACTCCATTGGTAGGATGGATTATCTCTGGATCCCTGATTGAGCGCACATATATCCTACCCAGGACCTCTTCGCCCAAAGGTTCAGTAGAGGGTGTTGACTTCCCATCAACTAGAGGTATGATGACACATTCCTCCTCATTTTCAAAGCTGATGTACCCTTTGTTGAACTAAAGATCTGCATTATTCTTATAACACCATGGGTGCCCAAGTAGTCTTTGGGAAATTGTCTACCTCGGTGAGTGTTAAGACTTTGAAGTCCTCTATAAACTTGGCTCCTTGAATGGTGATAACAAAGCATCCTTCAAGACGCCTATGGGCATTGCCTTTGTTTTGTTTGCCATATACATCACATTTGAAGATGGTTGTAATGCGGGCCTTCCGATCTAATGTCGGGCATCCGCAGTGAGAGCATTGACCTCCATGCCTATTTCAATGAGGATATTCTTGAGGAGCCATCCATCCATGACCGCATTCAACATGATCTCCCGATCATAGTCAAGGTTGTGAGGGGTAAGGTTTGCATGCAAGACTTGCCTCTTATGTTCTTCCCCCACACGTGGTACCTTCTCTCTCAACCGTGCTCCCAGCAAGGGAATAATATTCTCTTGCCTTAGCATCATACATACCTCCTTGACCTCATCTAGGTCATCTTTTGGTGCCTCGACCCTCCTTCTTTGCTCTTCTCTCCTGGATTGCTCCTTTAGACACTGGATTTCTCCTTACAAACTCCGAATCACATCCATGGTATCTTGATATACCTATTTTTGATGTGTAGGGTTTGGGTACCTTCCATGTACCACTTCTTCCTTGAAACCAGGTTCTTCTACCTTGGTATTTCCTTTGCGCGTGCGGCCTCTGCTCGTGTGGTTACCAAAGCAAGTTCAAAGCCTGCATCGCGCGCTACTCATGGCATCCATTGGGTGTCTACTTTCTTAATGCTTACCATTGCAGCGCCCTATCTTTCTGGTGCTACTGACTCATATGCTCAAACAGCTCAAGGCACTCCTCATACTTGTGCTTCTTCCCACACCATGAGCACTGCAACAAATTTGAGCACTCGCACTTGTAGTGGTTTGTGGATCCACAATTGAAACAGGTTCCACACGGGAACTCACTTCTTCCTCCTCTATGGTTACCACAACCACATAATCCTCTTTGAAATACTCTTTTGTGTGTGCCTCCATCTGCGTGCTCCTCATAACTTCTATCATCATCTTTAGAATTATTGGCAATGCTGGTCTGGTGCACCCCATGATCAATGGCCTCATGGATCTGGTCAATGATTCTACAATATTTAGTATCATGGGTTGTAGAGGTGGAGATATTACAATAGTAGGACACATTCTTCCGCATTACGTGTTGCAACAGGGGACATCTACTCGCATCATGGTCCCCATGAAAAATCTCACAATCTATTGTTATGGCATGTACCATCCTCCGGGGGAAATTATCCTTGACATTCCCTCTACTTCACAATGTACACCATAACCCACCGTGAGTCTCATGCGCTGTTGAGTTTACAGACAACTTCTCCAACTACTTAGCCATAGCAGCGATTTGAGCCTCCAAAAATGGGCTAACACTAGTATCAACACTTCCAATAGCCTCGGCATGCAGAGCGGCCTCCAACGCTTCACGTGGGGGTCTGTGAAAGTTTTATGAGATAAAGCTCTTCTAAAGGGTGTTATCAACCCTCCAACAAACCATTGAGCATGTTTTGAAGGGTGAATGTCATATGACAATTTTGATAGGAGAGTCTTAAACCACGCATCATACTCCCACACACTCTCTCTGCCATCCCTTTTTAATCTCCTTCAAGATGTTCATGCTCTTTTTTTAAACTCGGGAATGTGTAATTTTCTTTAGGAAGGCATTCTTTAGAGTTTGTATAATCTACCACCATCGATGAGGGTCATATTTCCTATACCAGCTATATGTGCACCCTTAAAGCATCATTACAAACCGACTTGCCTTTCACCTTTGGGCTAGTGATCCCTTTCACACACCATAACAATTCACACTTGTGAACATGCTCTACAAAGACATCTTCTATACCTCTATATTCTAGTAAATATAACAACATCTCAAAGAAAACTTGAGGGGTTGCTAGGGTCCTTGTCCTCCTGAGCCAGATCCTTGGTTTCCTCTGGTGTTTCCTTCACCACTAGATCCACCAGGCCCACCAGGTCCTATTCCTCCTGATCCACCGGATCCACGAGGTCTGTATTAGTCGTGAGGTCCCCACAATCCCACCGAATCGCACGTCGATGGTGCGTGATGATGCCCCACTACTAATAGTGTACCCCACACCACTTCCATACGCGATATCGAAGGGTGGTGTTCTTGCTCCTTGTCTAAAAATCCCTCCAAAAACTGGAATATGCGTAGCCATAGAAGTTTCAAATGAGAAATTATATCTCTAGGTGCAGATCGGTCACTCCCACCGATACCAACTTGGCCAACAATATTCTCCCCTTGATCTGGAAATCCAAGCACCAAGGTTTGGTCACTAGGTGGGTTCAGATATGCGCCAATGGATCTTCTCTCTCTGCGATGAACTCTCATCAGAAGCCAAAGGGGTCTCTCTTATGTGCTTGCTAAGATGGGGTAAAGATGACTACTCGGGTTCCACGTCCTCTGCATGAACCTTAACTCCTTGCAACGTCTACCTCCATAGGTCCATCACACCTATAACCTCATGTCGTCTAGCAATCTCCCTTTCACGCGCTTCACCATACCTAAGTCATCTCTCCTCCCTTTCCTTTGTCGCTGCAAAATCTACCATCTTCCCCCACCCTAGCTTCCTCGCCTAGCGCTCAGAATGGTTTAGCTAGCCTTTGGAAATGATAGCATGTAGAAATGATCCTCTAGGCTCCCACAGAAATTCAAACTCAGTAACTTCCAGACAAGAGTATGTAGAAATAGCATATTCTAGAGTATAGCTAGCCAACACACTTTTCCACCAATGATCCCACTGCACGTGTCCATGTTAGATCGTATCTTGCAGTCTTTGGTATTCTTCTTGGGTCTATGTGCATGATCTATAATACCAACTTGATCTAGATGCATATCTTTGAGAGCCATTCATATAGTTCTACTGGGAAGCAACAGAAAAATGTTTCATATAACTCATGGTAGAGGTTCCCTTCTACCCATCTACGTGTATCAAACTTAGACCCAGTGCTAAATCTCTGAGAAAATTCATCCTCCATGCTCTTGAACCATGATTCAACACTTTCCAAAGTTAACCGCTCTATCATTACTCATTACATAGATCAAGATGCATGCCATTTCCCACTACAACTTGAAAAGAGGTCCCGAAATGGAATCAAGATGTAGTCATTTTTATACCCACTAGAAGAATAGGGGAATCCCATGCACACCTGGCCTATCACCCAATGGGAACTGGGTGCTCACCCGAGGCACGCGCGGGTGCCGAGTCTCTCTTTTATGTGAGTTAAGTGGGAAAACATCATCTAGATTAGGAACTTAATGAATAATGGTGGCAATGAGACACACATTCATCATAGGACTCAAAGCAGTCTCTTAGGCAAATGCATTCATTCCAAATAGAAAATACTTGCAGAAAATAGATAGACTACAGCAGGAAGGAAAATACATAAGAGCTTACATCCATTACATAACATCCATGAACAGAAATGAAATAATATAGATATGGATCAAATCAACTATACTCATGCTCATTCATGTTTGTATCCTCATTACATTCCTACTCATTACAATCAGTGGATCCACTTAGACTACCACAGCTTGATCAGACCAAAGTCATACATCACAGCAGGGATCATGTCTTTCATCCATATAAAGAAAAATTTACATCCTAGCCCCTTAATGCATTACTCCATAGTATGTATATCCATCTCTTGATCCTTTGATCCCTCTGCTATCCGTCCTTAGTCCTACTATGGGTGCTTGTATATATATAGGCATCCTAAAGTGCCAATGCCTCCTTCTATGGCCTCAGATCGGTTGCCAAGCATCTGTATGGGCCTTCCATGGGAACATGTTCCTTCAGGTATGAGCTCTGCATGTTCTGACATGATGGTCTCCCATGTGTGCCTCCATCGCTAAGCGTATTCCCTAAGTGGGCCTGTGCTTTATTAGTCGACACCTTATTCATTCCACATGCATGGTCGATCCCTCTCCTCATGCCAAAAATGGCTAAGTCCCAAAACACGAGCTCTGTCGCGTGCCTTATCTGCGCATGCCTTTCTTCCACTAGGCCTTATGCATTTTCTTCTTGTGCTCCCCTCCTTCAATCTGTCTTGCACGCCTACACACCTTAGTGCACTTAGTCAATATTTTAGGGGCCCAACATGTGTGTATGTTATTTCCTATTGCATTTACTTTTATTTGTTTGGACGTGACTTTCGGCATGCCTTGTAAATCCATAATAGATTGCATCCCTCTAATAAGGTCCATACTACTTATGGGATTGTAAAACACGTTGTTCTTCCTCCATATTCTGATTTGGATGATATTTTGTATAATTATTATCAATCCATCCATCCCCTTATAATTTTCCAAATTCCCACCCCGCATTTATGACCCATGCCCGATGGCTTCCCTCGAGTACTCATGACTATGATTCTTAGCCTTAAGTAGGAGTCTCTATTTTCAAGCCTTGCATTAAAGATATCATCTATTAATAAACTTATATTACTCCTTATAAGTACTATGTTTCCAATGATAACTTTGATTGTATCACTAATGATTGAAAAGGTTATGATAGGGAATACCAACAAACTCCTTCTCTTCCATAAGGGAATGCTCCTACTCATGAAATGGAATCTCTAGAAGCTAGTGATGATGAGAGTGTTTCTAGTCTAGTTAGTGATGATGTTCCTTCAATCTACAATTTAATTTATGGTAATCTTACTCTTCTAATAGTGATATAGATTCAAGTGGAGAATCCAAAAGTGATGAAATTATTTGTGATACCTCATTACTGCTTATGCATACTATGAATGATTCTACTTGTACCTCTACTCTTCCTCTTTAATGCAATATTCCTAACATAAATTTCTATTCTTATATATTTCTTGCACATACTATGAATGATTCTACTTATGTCTCTATTCCTCTCTAAGAAATCCAATATAATTATTCTATTGTTATTTATTTTTTACGACTTGTAGTTGATAATGTAAATAATGATAACATCATTTCTATTTTTCCTAAAAAATGTAATGCAAATAATATTGTTTATTTTCCTAGTGCAATTACTTTGTTGTAAATAATGGTACTATCCTGTACCATACCAATGTGAGACCAAAATTGTAGAACCTCATGATATACCCAATATGACCTCACATGACTTATCGTCCCATATTGTTTTTAAGAAAATTAGTGTTCTTATGGCTACTATTAATGGTAAAGTGCAACCCTTGAATGAGTCCTTCTAGATATTTATGGCATGCCTCCTCAAGAGGTTTTTATCTTATGTATGTGGTAGGTTATTTACAACGTAAAAAACATACATTAACTCAGGAAAGTAAATCATATTATATTTGCATTGATTCTAACACTATTTATGGAAATCAAATTTAGCGTAAAATATTTTAATATCCTTTTTGTTATGACCTCATTTACAATTATTTGATGGTGTTTTGGATCATTACTTTCATCTTAAACCTTATAAAAAACTCATGGCTTCATGTAATAATGATTGGTTGCTTTTTAAAAAAATTCCTAAGAACCTCACGGGTGATGCACGATGCATTGGTTTACCCATTTTCCTAGTGAATATTTGAGTACCTTCCGTGAACTTGGAAAATGTTTTCTTTCCCACTTTAGCTATCACAAAGGCCCTAAGATTACATATGATGATTTACCTTCCTTACATAAAGGTGAGACTGATCTCGTATTTGATTATGTTTTTCATTTTAAAGCAAACATGCACCTATATTGTATCAACCTATTGATTTGGAAATGCAGTACATATTTTGTCTCTTACTTCCTCTTAAACAACTATTACTTTATGATACATGTGTTTCAATCCCCAATCCTTTTCTCTATTTTATATATTTAGAATGAGACCTCATTCTCCCCCATCAACCCACACATTTATGAGGACATTTTAGTTGCTTCTACCATACTTGATTATGATGAGCACCTAGATTCATCACCTAATGAAGTCTAATTTAATGTCACATACCATGGTAACATTTTTATCATCCTAAACCCAAACCTATTATATGAGATCCTCTTATTCATAGGCCAAAGTCATTGTGGTTTGAAAAATTTATTGATCACCACACAATATTTTACTAACTTTAATGGATAAATGGATCATTATATTACCTTCTAATTACCATCACCCTCCTCATAGGATCAAATGTGAAAAAGGTCACCCTTTTTCAACTTCCATCATATTAATGGACACTACAAAAATGGTTGTTGAACATTGAATAAAAATATTAAGTTACAAAAATAAAAAGACATAATCCATTTTGATACATGAATTTCAGATAGATCTTATTCTCCTCCTCTACAAAATCACCCTATAGAAAGTGCGACTCTCCATACTCATTCTTCTATTCATGGGTTAACTCCACAATCTTATATAAACAAGAGGCCTCGAGATGGATTTATTACTACACAATAACCTCTTCGGATAAACACAAATGGATTTCCAAAGAGTAGAGGATTATACCAAAAGTTCTAGACATTAATCATATACCCTCTTTGGTGCCATCCATGACACTTCACATACAACCAACTAATCCTTCACATTTAATTCATCCTAGTGTATTTTTTCATTATCTCAAGTGACTATTCATTTTTTGTTCTCTTAATCTCCTTATTGCACTATGATTTCTTTGAAAATCACCTAATTTACTCATCATCTACACCTCTTTTTGTTGTTACCCTTCATCAAGTACCTCACAGCAAATTAGGCTCACACTCCCTTATTTATTAAGAGTAGGTTATTTGCCCTATATGCTCTTAGGAACTTATGTGGTGGTCACACACATAATTACCATTGCAATTATAATCATCATTCCTATCTATGCTAGATTACTTTTTCTAATTCTAATATGGATGGTACTCTTATATCAAATACTTTATATATTCATGCATCTATTAATCAAGTACATATACATAGTGATTTGGTTGATCCACATAATAAGAATAATCTATATACTCTCAAGCTACATCATTTTCTCGGCTATACTACAAAAAAATTCACTCGTGATTCTAATCCCAACTATGGAAATATTATTCTACCTATTATTGTCATCTCTATTACTACATGGGTCACATTTCTAGTAGCCTCTACTTTTATCTCAAGTGTCATGCATCTATGTATTCCTTGGTTACATGCTCATATGGTTTTTCCATCTATCATACACCAGTGTTTCAATTTTATTCACTTATAACAATTTGTCATAATTTAGGGTATTCCCTTTAGGGCTCCTCTTCCTATGTTACCTCCTCACCCTCCTATAGTTTATGCTCCTAGGTCTCCAAATAGGCCTTCTACTTCACATGTTATCTCTAGTGACTCTCACCCTCGAGAGGTCTCCAAATAGGAATTCTACTTCTCATGTTATATCTAGTGGATCTCACCCTCTTAGGTCTCCAAACATGCCTTCTACTTCACATATTATCTCCGGCATCTCTCGCCCTCCTAAGATTCCTCGTAGATATTTGGATGCAAATGTTATCTTTGGTGACTCTCACTTTTCTACTCCTCCTCATAGGTCTATATCTCCACACATTTCTTCTCGTGTATCTAGTCCACCTAATTCTCCTCTTAGGACTTCTATGGCACGCATTGTTATTTGGCACAACCTACACATGAGCATCATCATTTGGCACGATTGAGGCTAAAGTATTCCTTTTCCTTAGGATTTTCTTTAGCTCATCATGAGGCTCTCATTGGGTAGATATTTTGTTATCCATCTCCTGTACATAGATAAATTCACAAATATAAAAACATTCACATATTTACAAAAATACAAAACTATGGCCTACGTGCATAGCTTGAATTGTTATAAATTTACATTACATACATTTTTTTCACTGTGGTTTGATCGATATCATATATTTTCTATATACTCCTTACAAACATATGTTCACAAAGTACATTATGCTTGATTCAAGATACACATGTAACATTTCATGATCACATGTGTCATCCTAAGTCCTTCCCAAATATAAGGATCATCTGGGGGCATCTTCTATAAGTTTTATACATGTTTTATTGTTTCATTATAGTTACTTTCTAATTCCTCATTACACTTAATTACACATATTGTGTATGTGATATCTTATGATCCAATGGGACTAACACATGTGTCTTATGAAACACTAACATATCTTGCTTTATGTGCTTCTTTACTAGTTATGATGATACTTTTATCGGTGTTTTATGTTACTATTCATTATGATGAACACCCTAAAATATTGTATTACACATTCTAAAGCTATGAGATCGTCTCATTATTACTTCACAGGTACATTATGACCATTTTTACCACTTTCATCTACTTTTGATATATTCCTCTATTTTATGACCTTTAATGACATTTACAACAATGTCCCACAATTCTCCTAATCATTCCCATCACTCACACATGGTCTCGAATTATTAAATATTTGTGTTATGGACCTTATTACATTCATATCCCATTCCTAGGATTAATTAATTAATCCTATCATTCTTATTATTCATCCCTATCCCATTAGCTAATTTAAATATCACAATGATTAAATAAATCCTACATTATTCATTTCCACCTCACCTCTTATCTACTTTCACTTTACTAGTCAACATCTCAAGTTAACTAGATCAAAAAAATCAATTAAATATTAAAATATTAAATATACATAAGAGGACAAGTTTAGATTAAATCAAATCATGCATTTGAGATAACTAAACATATCTCCAACAAAAGTATGACATTCCAAAAATAAATCAAATCTCTCCAAAAGCTAAAAGTCATGTCATATTTTTGGGTGAATAAAACAAAAGACATGCAATTAATATTTAATTCTAAATATACAAAATCATGTGCAAACTTGGCCAACTCAAAAATAACTCATCCATGCAAGCTCAAATCAATGGTTCAACTCCTCAAATAGATTGGAAACTCAATTAAACAATTTAATCATGCTTTAGTTAACTTCAGATCAGACAAGTTAATCACACAAATCAAGGATTTGGGATTCTCTTCCCTCATCTATAAATAATCACTCATTCCTCTCCAATTATCATCTTTGGAAGCTTTGAAATTTGTAAATTTATTATGTTTAGTTATCATTCAATCTCACACACAGTTATGTTGTCCAATTGATCAAAAATCTACAATCAATTCTTTTTTTATCATTTTTCTTGTAGCTGAAATCTACTTCCATTCGAACACCTTTGGAGCATCCATAAACAAATTTGATCAAGATTCAACAAGTTTGGTGCTTCATTCCAAGATTCAACACTCTAATCTGAGGTTGCAACAAGATATGAAGGAAGACTTGGTTTTCTTTTATTTGCTTTGTTTCTTTTGTTATTTATTTTTTCTTTATATACATTTTTAGCATGCCCAGTGGGACAAAACTACATATTTTTCATTTCTTCATCATTTTTCTGAAATTAACCTTGTTTTTATGTTCTTCTTGTTATTTTGGAATCACTAACAAATTTTCAAGGCTTTTTATGGAGTAAATTGCGAGCAGTTTCAAAAAAACTAGTCAAATTGGCCATGTTTTTTTTTTTTGCATGCTACAAGTTACCTATGTTGTCGTAACACAACTTGTGTTAGTGCAGCATGTAATTTCTGTTACCATCTTACTATGTGCACTACCATCTTACTACATGTGTTTTCATCTTACTATGCGTTCTACCATCATAGTATCATCTCTACCATCTTTTTATTTGTGTCATCATCATTGCATCTATGCTAGTATTATAGTATCACGTTATTATCATAGTATCCACATTACCATCTTATTATTTGTGCTACCATCATGGTATCTATGTTACCATCGTAGTATTTGTGCTATCGTCTTACTTATCTACACTATTGTTTAACTATCTACGCTACCGTCTCGTTGTATGCGCTAGTGTTACATTACTTGCACTAGCATTCTCTTGGTTTCGCTAGTGTTCTAGTAGGTGTGTTATCATTCGGTGGTAAATTTTCATCTTATTTTTCAATTTTCTAGCATCCTTGTTTATATTATTTTGTTGTTTTATGTAATTTCAGACTTTAATATGTAGTTTAATCAATTATAAAATTGCTTACATCTTATTTTTTTGTCAATTTCGTTCATGTTTTGTTTTGATCAAAATCCATGTATGTTCTTTTCTCATGCTCTTGAGCGATCTTGAAAATCATACACATGTTGTGATCATTTGTTGTTGCTTTCTTCTAATATTGTGTTTATAGGAAAACTACTAATCAATTTTTTTGTGACCACATTGTTTGGATATATTACCAAAATCAAGCAACAAACTACTAATATCATGTATGCAAGATTCCTTGGCCAAAGACAAATTAAACTCTTAGTAAAATAAACAAAAATTTTGTATTACAAGTTCGGATAAGTGTTGAAACGCGTCTGCTTAACTGTGGGAAGTACTTAGGATTAATCCCTAAAACTCATTATGAGGAGTACTATAGGAAGCCCAAAGTAGTTAGCACATTGAGATGACCAGTCAACGAAATGAATAGTGCCCCATCCTGATTGACTAGTATTACCCATGAGGAATATTAAAAATTATTTGTGGTAACAACCCCATTCTTAATTGATTGAGGGGTATAGTCTGTATTCAAAAAAATTATGATGCATGTACTCATTCAAACAAGTATTAGTGAGTGAATTATCCAAATCCCTACGAATCTTAGTAATCTAGGGCCAACCCTTTTTCTCGTGACTATTTAAATTTCTAGTTTAAAATAGTTCATGTCCCATGTCTTATGTTATCTAAATTCAATCCATCTTGAAAATTAGTTACAAAAAAAAGTCTTATCTTTCATTATTGTTTACATTACTAGTTTGAAACAACTCTTTAAAATCAGTTATAAAAAAGTCTTATCTTTCGTTATTGTTTAGATTGTTAGTTTGAAAGCATTCTTAAAAATCGGTTATAAAAAAGTCTTTATCTTTTATTACTATTTAGATTGTTAGTTTAAACAGTTTATGTCCCACATCTCATATCATCCAAATTCAATTTAATTCAAAATCAATTATAAAAAAACTCTTATCCCTTCCAAATCCAAAATCAAAATTAAAATCTGTTTAAATCCAATCAAGGTTTGATCAATCAAAATCATCCTATCAAAAGTATTATCTTTTTATATTCACTTTATCCAAATTTAAGCATATCAATCACATCAATCAAAGTCTTATCTTTTGAGTATTCACTTTATTCAAAGTTAAGTAACTCCTAATCCTAATCTAATCAAAATTCTTATCTTTTGGATATTCACTTTATCTAAATTTAAGAATATTAATCCTATCAATCGTCTTATCTTTTGAATATTCACTTTATTCAAAGTTAAGAAAATATTAATCGTCTGATTTGACTCTAAACCCAATCCTATTCAAAGTATTATCTTTTGAATATTCACTTTATTCAAAATTAAGCATATCAATCTCAACCCTACTTAAAGTCTTATGCTTTTTTGATATTCAAATTATCTAAATTTAAGCAAATCACTCAAATACAAATTCATATTAGAGAAATATTTGTGAATCAGATTCATCATTATCACATATCATCTCTTACTTTAGATTTTTTCCTTTTTAGTACAAAATTGTGGAAACTCAAACAAACACTATGACATTTTGGAAAAAAAAAAAGTCCTTTTGACATAGATAGTTATAACAAATAAAAAGAAGTTAAACAACCTGAGATTTCAGAAGATGAACATGCACAAATTGATGAACTTTTAAGACAAAACAAACATCAATTTCTTCTTCGTCTCCTAGAAATGGGAGCTAAACTACCTTCGAATTTCGGTGATGAAAATTTGAAACATCTTATAGATAAACCCGAATCTAGCAAAAACAAAGAAAAATCTAGTGCTTCAATGAATACATCAAACGAAGCCTTATTCACCAAAATTCAAGAGATGACAAAGGAAATTTCCAATATGGCTTCTAAAGTTGCTAAAGGCAATGAAGAAAAGGTTCAAACAAATCATGAAATAGAAACAATAGTGAATATTCCTCTCACAAATTCTCCATTCACTCAAGAATGGAAAAGCATGAAAGAAACAATAATGGGGATGCAAAAGCAAATGAAACAATTCAATTTTGAAGAAATTTTCCCCTATCCATTTAACAAATAAATGTTGCATATACCATTTCCTAAATCATTTAAAACTCCTAAGTTTGACAAGTACAAAGGAAAGTATGATCCAAGAGAAAAAATTGAAGAATTCTTTATGGCATGCCAAGAGGTAGCCTATAAATATGTTTATCTCTTACATATTTTCCTAAAGAGTTTAGGAGGACAAGCATTAGATTGGTTCTTATATATCCCAAAAGGCTCGATTATAACCTTTGTAGACCTATCAAATAAGGCTATTAAACACTTATCCTTCAATTTAATTTAATAAATCATTATGATGGACCTTTGTAACACTAAGCAAGAGAGTAATGAAACATTCGCATCATTTCTTCAATGATGGAGAGAAATTGCAAGTCGGTTTCCTTATTCTAACTTGAAAAAAAAATTAGTGCGCATTTTCATTCCAATCCAAAACTATCATTTTGAATGTAAATTGCATTGTTTAACAAACTTTGATGAAGTCAATGAAAAAGGATCACAAATTGTAAGGGCTCTCATTTCCAAGGGTCTCATCAAAACTCCTTCAAAAGTTCAATCTAATCAAGACAATCAACAACGTCAAGATAAATAAAAATTCTTCAATCAAAATAAAAACATTATGAATGATGGGGTCACGATGATACTGTTGTGTTCAAAACGTGCAAAATAAACCATCAAAAACAACCAAGTCAAACAACCAACCAATCATAATCTCTAGAAAATAAATTGCTCCCCATGAAGTCAGATGAAGACTGTTCACGCCTCTTAGAGAAATTATTTCTAGTGTTTTATGAAAATTAACAAGCACTAATATGGTCACTTATTTGATCATAACACCCTTCAAAAGAAGGCAACCAAAACCACATGGTACAAATAATCATAATAGTGTGAATACCACCGCATCAATGGTCATTCGATGATGCTAATGGGGTTTGGGTGGATTAGTTAAGACGGATGGTTGGGTCCGGATCCACTTAAGTTCAAACCCTATTGGGTGTGATCCCCTTCGAGGGTGGTTATCGGTGGTAGTTGATTGTCACATCACTAGTGGTTAAAGATGGTGCTCTTTTCAGTGGTGGCAAACCAGACTAGTGGTTGTTAGTGGCTAGGATGGTGGCTCGGTGGCTGGTCTTGGTTGTGTTTGCATCGGTGAGTTGGTTGCAACTGTAGTTCTTCATGGCGGTGGTGGTATTAGCATCATTGGCGGTGGAGTCTGGTTTCTCTTCTCTTGGTGGTGGTAGTCTGATATTTTTAAATAACTTAAATACGTCAGGTATTATTGAAGATCTTAGCGTGGCTACACAAATATAGTGGTCGTAATGTTGGGATGGTGGTTCAGTGGCTCATCTTGGCTTGGCTTGCATCGTAGGATTTGTGTTGAAATTGTTATATTTGGTTAATGGACATTGTTAAGGGAGGGGACCCAAGAACCCCCCGGTTCTAAGCTAGTCAAAATTATTAAACAATATTTAAAAATGGTCATTTTATTGATCATTTTATAAGACTTTGTCATTGCATTCAAGATATAATTTATCGGAGATATTGAAATAGAAAATAAAACAAATACCCATACACCTAACAAGAGGTTAAATGTGTTTAAGGATCCATTTCGAAGCATGATACAAATGATAAAGCTCAAGATAAGGGACAATCCTCCAACAATGTTGATTTTAGTTCCATTATTTCCTTCATTGATCAAACACCTCCTTCTATAGCCACCGTAAAAATCAATATTCCTACTTATGTGATGACCACATGACAAATAAAGGTTTGGGTACCTATGGTAAATCTACCCTCTACATCAATTGTACCTCCAACACCTAATCTTCAACCTATCATTGATCCAAAACCTCCAATGCTAAGTCTTCTTCTCACTCATATGATATTGTCAAACAAATGGAGAAGACAAATGCACAAATATCCCTCATGGACTTACTCAAGTCATCACCAGCACTTTAGGACATCCTTACTCATGTAATTTAGGAGGCACGTGTTCTTAAGGATATCAATAGTCAGCTAGTTTCAAGCCTTAATTTCCAATCTCTCACCAAGTAGTCCAATTATTTCATTTGGTCCTCATGACCTTTTGAATCCAAACCTACAAAATAACAATTCATTGTATATCGAAGCATTCATCACCCATCATAAAATCAAACGGGTGTTTATCGATAATGGAGCCACATTGAATATATGTTCCATGAAACTGTTAAGATGCCTCAGTCATAATCAAGAAAGTCTAGGAACTAATATCATTACTATTTGTGGTTATGATAATAGTGAGATAAATCTTCGAGCACTATCACGTTATCCATAAAGGTTGGGCCTAAAACCTTGGACACCTTCTATCATGTTGTTAATGTTGAAACCTCCTATAATATTAGATTGGGTTGTTCTGGATTCATTTTATGTAAATTATACCTTCCATCAATGTATAAAGTTCCCTTACGAAGGTAAAGAGTTTACTCTACTTACGATATAAATCCATTTAAATATTGCAAGCTCCTAGAGGGAGATATAAGCTCATGAATTATTGTCCTTATGTAGATAGATCTACATCTCCTTACATCATTCCTTTCACATATGAAAACCGCATAGATCTAGAGATCCTTTCAAAACTTCAACCTTCTACATCTAATTCTCTACCCAAACTTAAAATCCTTGACAAAGGTATTGATGAATATGAATTCAAGATACCTTTCATATTGGTAAATTACCTTTATCACCACAAATCTATGGTAATCTTAGTGCTCCCATATCAAATAAGATCCCATTTATAATCTCAAGACAACTTGTTGAAACTGATTAGATATCTAGAGGATGAACACATTCAGAGTTCTACGAGCTCTTGGTTATATGAAGATCATCTAGCTACATGTTGAGAATGTATTGAGTACGAGTAAAGAACATAAAATGATAATAAAAATGTAGTGGAAGGGAAAAGGACTTGGCAAAAATGACCATGTTTGTCTTGATCTAGTTGAGTACACAAAAATATCTATCGCCATACCCTAGGTTTCAAAATATTTGAAAAATGCCTCTAATATTTGATATATCAACTAGTGGTGAGGATATTGACTCGATATTGAGACGAGTTCCACACATAGCCTCTTTGATGACTTAGTTCTTACCTTTTTATTTGAATACCTTTCCATCCATATCATTGAATTCGACATTATATACCCTTACCTAGTTAATCGGGATCAACAAAATCCCATATCTATGGATCTCTATCAAAATGATGAAGCCATAAAAGAGTTCCTCACGGCTCAAGACCCTATTCCCCTTTCTGATCATAAGAAGGGATTCAATATTGGCCTAAATGAATATGCTTATTTAAGTGAATAACTCCAATACCTCAATCCACAAAAGAAAGAAAAATAGAAAAATGAAAAAATGAAAAACAAAATCTTTCATAGGAAAATATCATTAAGGCAACTATCCGAGAGGCTAAAAATAAAAAGAGAAAATTTACAAAAAAATTAAAGGACGTATCTCCTAGTGAAAACCTTTCTAAGGGACTAACTAGAGGGGAATATCCTTCACATTAGAAAAATATCGCATAGAGGATCTACATCATCCTATAACATCTTTTCAAGAAAAAGACACATCAAAAATGCTAGTAGAAGACACCATCAACATCAACATTGGTACAAGTGAGCATCCTAAGCTCCTACAACTTGGCAAAGCTTAACAAAATCCTAAATAGAAGCATTTACATAATTCCTTGTTGAGTTTCAGAATTTATTTGCTTGGGCATACAAGAATACGCTAAGATTAGATCCACCTCTTATAGTTCATCATCTTGTGGTCGACTAAAAGAAAATTTTGTTAAACAAAAACTCAAAAAAAAATACATCCCAAAGTTACATTGTTTGTCAAAGTAGAACTAAAAAAACTCTTAGAAGTAGGTTTCATCAGACCCATTGATTATTTAGAGTGGATATCAAACATTGTATTGGTCTCTCGGAAGACCCCGAGTATCAAAATATGTATAGGATTTTGTGATGTAAAAAAATCATGTCCTAAAGATGACTTCTTGTTGCAAATATCGACATGATCGTTGATTCTACAACAAGCCATGAAATGCTCTCCTTAATGGATGGTTTTTCTAGTTATAATCAAATCAAAAAATTTGAAGAGGATCAACCCAAAACAACATTCACTACACCGTGGGGCATGTTTTGTTACAAGGTCATGTCGTTCGGCCTTAAAAACACAAGAGCCACTTATCAAAGAGCCATGACAGTCATATTCCATGACATGTTGCATGACATTATGGAAGATTATATAGATGATATCCTAGCAAAGTAAAAAATGAGAGTCGATCATCTAAAATTTTTGCAACATATATTTGACTAATAAAAATCTATCAGTATAAAATGTTTATGACAAGGGTTTTACAATTCAATTCAATGTTGCAGAAGGAAAGCTCACTACACAATATCAAACTAAATGACCAAAACACAAACATCAAGGATAGATCTAGTGTATTATAGAGAGAACCACTAAATGCAAGATTGTAACAGAGAGTACAACCTATCAATCAATAATTTTTTTATCTAAACAACGCAACAATTTCAACTTAAAAGTGGACATATATTATTGAGTTCTTGTACTTATTAGCAAGGGAACATCAACTAAATGTTCTCAAATCTCACCAATGGTTGTACACTCGCAACCACCTTGACAAAAAAAGGTGTGGGAAACTAAAATCTATACGCATTTCACAAAGGAAACATGCAGTAATCATAAATTTTATCTCAATACCTCTTTAGAACTTTAAAGAATAAACCCATTTTGATCAGAATAATAAAATTTGACTATTTTAATTATGAGGACAAGCCTCATACTTATACAATTAGATGTCTTCTTACAACCCAATTTTCCCCAAAAAATTCAATGAGCCATTCGAAATACGCGCAAATGAGCTCCACTTTTGGAAAATATCTTGTAACGATGAAGATACCCTTTTATTTCTTAATCTGATTCGATTCTAGATGTTGACATGGATATATGTGGGATTTTTACTTTTATTGTCTAACCCCTTTTTGTCTTATTCACACTATCACCATCCTTCATGCACCCCATCACAAACTGTCTACTCCCTCATGCCGTTATTTTTTAACTAATTTAACACCTACACCTTTTGGGAATATGCTTTGGAAAATGAGATAATCATTTATACTCCCTCATGTTTGATGCTTTCTTTGTGTGAATTGTTGCTTCAAACCAAAAATCACCTTTTGGAAGATATCAATTTGCTCCAGACCCATGCGAGTTTCTAGAATTGATTTCTCATTCAATCTTAAAATGATACCTTACATAATTACTCCCAAATTTCATCCTCTTATAAACTCCCATTGTTCTCTCATAAGATCATATCTCCCTTCAAACATCTTGAGTGAAAAGAGGGTTTGCATCCATTCTTCCCAAGCAATGGTGGATATAGAGCTAGGTACCAACTTGAAAGAACTTTCTTTTGAGACTTTGCACTCAATATTTGATCTTTCTAGTCCAGACGAGGCCTTTGTGAGGATGCTCTTTGAGATTGAGGATCAAGTGGAGATTGATGGGCCATTAACACCTCGTGCAGTTTGGGTAACACTAATAAGAAGGCTCATCAAGATGACTCCCTTCTCTCTCTTTTTCAAGTCATGTATTATCATTTGTTTTGTGCGGAGGACCAAAATCTCTTGAAATACTAAAGAATTTTTTTCTTCATTGTCGGCCCACCATTAACAAAAACATCATTGATATATATCCTTTATTCTTCAATGAAGAATTGGTGGAGAAATAAATCCCGACATTACTTATGAAGGGTCTATTGATGATCGTGTAGAGTATATATCATCGATTTCTGCAAAATCACTACAATGGAGCAAAGAATTGCTCATCTTGAAAAAACACCTGCAAAGTCTTCTTCTGGGAAATCCCCTATAGTGTTGTCGCCCCACATGAGAAGATGCAGATAGGGCACACCTAAATCTACCCCAGTGGTACCAATTGATATCCCTGGGGCTTCATCATCTTCAAAATCTACTACTCGGCAAGGTACCAAGGCCTACCTCAAAGGTGGGTCTAACCTCTTTGAATGGGTCTCCTCCTATGGGAGGAAATTGGAATTAATCAAAATCTTGGAGGGTCCCAAAATAAATATTTCAAAGCTCATGGAACTAGGCATGTCTCATGACCTTGCAAGGGACATCCTGTATATTCACAATGCTCAAGACTACAAAGAATTGGAGTTCAGGAAGAAGAAGTTGTTGAATCAGATTCCTCCTTTTACATAGGAATGTGTAACCATTAACTAATACTATACATTTTTTCAAGATCCTTTTCTTTTTGTATATGTATATTATCATCTATGTGAATTTCAAGGGTTGGGCCCCTATAGAATCCCCATTTTGTTCTTATTACACAATGTGCTTCTTTTTCTTGCATTTGTCAGCTCAACAATTACTTTTCACAATCTTGAATTTATCATATATAGTATAACAATCATATTTGCATGGTTTGAATATCCGCAGTAAAAATACTTCTTTTCTAAGTGTCCAATGACTATTTTGGAACCCGTGAGAGTATCGACCTTTGTGATAAACCATCCACGGATTTATTTTGCACTTCCCTTTACTCGCATATGCTTAGTTGCTTCTTGATGTTCCATAGACCTTTTTACATAATTTTGAGTGTCCTTGCGGCTATTTTGGAATCCATAGAGTACTAACTTCTATGATAAACTAGTCTACGGATTTCATTCAAAGTGTGTCGCAGACACATTATATGACCACATCTTTCTATCTCTTGTTAGTGGTCTACGGTGTCCCTTCCTACCTTTATCTTGCATTGCAACTCATGGAACATTGAATTTTCCATTCCATGGAATACCAAGTTAATGTATTGCACGGCTTCCTTAAAGTTGAATAGTTATGTCCATCCTTCAATTTGTTAAGCTTCAGGGGAAGGGATGATCATGGAGATTCAAAATCCATTAGTCATAAGGTGACATATGCATATTTGGGTCTTTAAACAGTATGAAGTACTCTATGGAAAACTCAATTAGGGAGGGCTCAAAATGAGTACCAACATCAGCTCCATCTTGGGGATGGGCACTTACTGTGGGTACCATAACAATGTAGATGAGGCAAGATGCCTAATCCATTGGGCAAGGAGTCAATGAGACCAAATAAATAGGATTTTTTGAAAAGAGATATTACATCCACACCAGAATACTGCCATGTTTTGAAACTTGGTCATTATAAACCATAACACAAAATCAAGGAGACCAAATACATAGGATTTTCTCTAAAGAGATATTACATCCAAACTAGAATACTGCCATGTTTTAAAACCTAGTCATTGTAGACCATAACACAAAAAGGGAAAACAACACCAACAAAAAAACACAAGGAAACTATATAGTATACAATGTTTGTACCTGATACCTTAGCTTAGTCTAAGAAATGTTTGAGGTTCCTACCATCAATAGGAAACTCCACCAAGTTTCTTGAAGAGTGACATTGATGCTCGTACTTTAATCATATTATTATGTCAATCCAAGGCAGTGTACATGGATGTTTACAACAAAGGAACAGAGGAACAATATCGCAGTATGTACTTTAGTAAAAAAATAAGAAATTGTTGAATGGGTCATGATTACCAAAATAAAATGCTTTAAAGGAAAACTAAACCTGAAATACTGAGAATTGATAGGAAATAAGAGATAAAATATGTGGAATAATCCCTCACAGAATCGCAACAGTAGAAACTAATATGCAGAAATTATTACAGATCTGAAATAAAATTGTAGAATAAAATAACACAACACAAGGAGACAATATTTAATGTGGTTCACCCAATTTGGGCTACATCCACCAAGAATCACTTGCTCAGATTTTATTACAAGCCACCACTCTCTCAATACAATACCCAAATCCGTTTGGAGCTATGCTCAACAAACTCTATAGAATTCACACCCGAATTCAAAACACATCTGCAATACATTTACTTGTACATCTATCATATGCATAAGACCATATAAATAGACAACTGCTTAAGCAGTTTTACAAAACCGTGGGTATCAAAACCATGGGCAAAACCTGTCCCATAAACCTATGGGTCAAAAAACTCGCCCATATGAGAAGAGCATGTTTCCCGATATGTCGGGTGCATTTTTCAAGGCCAAAAAAATTTACGCCTAAAAATTTTATTTTTTTTGGGGGCTATCACCTCGAGACCCCACTCAGGGGCCCCCAGCCCCGAACCCCAGCGAGGATACATGAAAAGTGTATAGTACTCTTAGTGTATAGTCTTCAACACTTTCACACATGAAAACAGGCTCCACAACCTAACAATCTCCCACTTGGAGACTAGTTTTCCTCTGAGCAAGCTTCTCAACCCTTCACTAGTTTTTGTGAAGACCAACCAAAGCTGAACATAACTTTAGTTTTTCCCTTGTGACCACCTTGGTCATCATGTCTGTAGGATTCTGACTGGTATGAATCTTCTCCAACTTCAACTTCTCTTCCTCCAAAGTTGTCCTAATGAAATGGTACCTTAATTGTATATGCTTTGTCCTCGAGTGGAAAGCAGAGTTCTTAGCTAGGTGTATAGCACTCTAACTATCACTATACGCTTACATTCCTCCTGCTTATGCCCCAACTCCTTAAGTAATTGTTGTAACCAAATCATCTCTTTACTTGCCTCTGTGACAAAGCAACATACTCGGCCCTTCGTGGTTGACAAAGCCACCAGCTTCTATAGTCGTGAAATCCAGCTCACTGTTGTCCCACCTACAGTGTAAATATAACCTGTCATGCTCCTCCTACAGTCTACATCTCCAGCCATGTCTAAATCTACATAACCACGTAAAGTGGTATTTGATCCACTGTAGCACAAAATTGTCACCATGGTCCCTCTCAAATACCGAAGGATTCACTTTCTTGCTTGTCAATGCTCTTTACTGGATCACTCATAAATCTACTCACAACTCCCACTGCATGGGCAATATCAGGCCTAGTGCACACCATAGCATACATCAAACTGCCAACTGCTGATGAGTAAGGTACCTTGGACATTTGGTTCCTCTCCTGCTCTGTCTTGGGACATTGCTCCTTTGATAACTTGAAATGGTCTGCCAAAGGAGTCCCAACCGGTTTAGCATCCTACATATTAAACCTCTCCAAGACCTTCTTAATGTACTCTTCCTGAGATAAAGTCAGCTTCCATTCCTTCCTATCCCGAGATATCCTCATACCAAGGATTTGTTTGATTGTACCCAAATCCTTCATAGAAAAGGATTCACTTAGGCTTGTTGCTTCTTGAGTACTTTTATTTCCTGCATGTTTTTACCTGCAACCAGCATGTCATCAACATACAAACATAGGATAATATAACTTCCATCCTCAAATTTCTTTGTATACACACAATGGTCAGAATGACATCTGATATAACCTTGCTCCATCATGAAGCTATCAAACTTCTTATACCATTGACATGGAGCTTGTTTCGTGCCATACAAGCTCTTCTTCGGTTTGCACACCATCTCCTCTCGACCTCATAGCCCTTAGGTTGTTGCATATATAGTTCCTCCTCCAAATCACCATAGAGAAATGCAGTCTTTACATCAAGCTATTCTAAGTGCAAGTCAATACCGCAACTATTCCTAGATCGAGTTCTAATAGAAGTCATTTTTACTACACGAAAAAATCTTATCAAAATTTATACCTTTTTTCTGTGCAAACCCCTTGACTACCAACTGGGCCTTGTATCTTTTCTTTCCTCCTTCTTCCTCTTTGACTTTGAACACCCACTTGTTCTGTAATGCTCTTTTTCCTTCAAGTAGCTTCACCAAATCCCATGTTTGGTTCTCCATGAGAGCCTGATGCTCCTCATCCATGGCTTGCTCCCACTTCTTACTAGCATCTACCTGCATTTCTTCATCAAAGCTCTCTGTCTCTCCACTATCAATGAGTAATAAATAATAAAGAGAAGGAGAAAAACGTTTAGGTTCTTTTCTTACCCTAGAAGACCTCCTCACTGTAGGAGTTTGGGATTCTGTTGAGTAGGTTCTGAAGGCGATTCATGGGTCACTTTCCCATCCAGAATATCCTCTACCACTACATATTCTTTCTTGGATTCTTCCTGTTTTCCTGCAACTATTGCTTATACATGAATTTCTCATTAAAGACCACATCCCTAGACCGAATGATTTTCTTGTCCTTAATACTCCAACATTTAAATCCAAAGTCATCACCGCCATAACCAATGAAAGTACATTTTTTTGATTTAGCCTCTAGCTTGGTCCTATCATCCTTGTCTATATGAACAAATACCTCACATCCAAAGACTCTAAGAAATGCATAATCAACTTTGTTACCATACCATGCCTCCTCAGGTATGCCTCCATCCAAGGCACTTGAGGGTCCTCTATTTATCAAGTACACAGTTGTGCTCACCGCTTCTACCCAAAAAGAAAGAGGTAGTCCTGCATGTAACCTCATGCTCCTAGCACGTTCCATTATTGTTTTGTTCATCCTTTCTGATACCCCATTCTGCTGCGGAGTTCCTAGAACCATCTTTTGCCTGTGGATTCCATTCTTAGAACAGTAATCATTAAATTTATTGTTGTAATACTCCCCTCCATTATCTGACCTGAGACATTTTAGCTTAAGACCTGTTTCATTCTCTACCAAAGCTTTCCATTTAACAAAAGTGTTAAATACATCATATTTGTTTCTAGTACAATAAACCCAAACTTTCCTTGTTGCATCATCAATAAAAGTAACATAATAACTTGAACCCCTAAGATATGATACCTAAGCCGGTCCCCACACATCAGAATGTACCAGCTCTAACTTACTCTCTTTCTTCATAGGTCCAACCTTGAGAAACCTTACTCACTGTTTCCCATATATGCAGTCCTCACAGAACTCCAAACTTGTTTTTATATATCCGAGCAAATCCTTCTTTATGATCTCCATGCCCTTATGGCTCATATGACTGAGCCTATAGTGCCACAATGTTGTATCTACTTCTGAAGCCACAAGATTACAAACATTAGTGCTATAAGTGGTTAAATACAAGGTTCCAACCTTCTTACCTCTTGCCACCACAAGAGCACCCTTGGTAACCTTCCAAGAGTCATTGTAAATATCACAGTACAACCATCACTTCCCAACTACCTGCCGATATCAAATTTCATCTTAATGTAGGCACATGTCTGACATCCTTCAATAGCCAAGTATTCCCATTCTACATCTTAACCTGAATAGAACCTTTTCCAACTATGTTGCAAGGCTCATCATCACCAAGAAAAACATGCCCAAAATCTCCTTGAACATAATCAACAAAATAATGCCTATGTGGAGAAGCATGGAAAGAAGCCCCTGAATCTAAAACCCAAGATTCAATAATATTGTGCAAAGAAAGAATCAAATCATCCTGACATACATTACCGTTGCCACATTTTCCTCCTTGTTTTCTTCCTGTTGTTTCTTCTTATCCCGAAGCTCCCAGCAGTCCTTCTTTGCATGCCCGAAGCTTTCCACAATTCCAAAGATACAATCTTGTTCTTGGATTTTGACCTTGCTCGATCTTTTGATTTTCCACGGTTTCCTCTATTCTTCTATCTCCCTCTAGTTTCCACTGTCAAAGCATTCCCTGAAGTAGAAGATTCCCCAAATCTTTTTCTTCGCATTTCCTCACTTAGAATCACCCCTATAACATCCTCAAACTTCAACTTCGAGTTAGCTGGAACCGAGTTACTTACCGCCATTACCAGGCTATTCCAACTCTCAGGTAAAGAGCACAGAATTAATAAATCCCTAACTTCTTCATCAAATTCTATTATAACTGAAGCTAGCATATTCACAACCGTATTGAAATCATTTAAATGATCTGCTACTGAACTATTCTTAGACATCTTCATATTAAACAACTTTTTCATTAAAAATATCTTATTAGAGGCAAAGGGTTTTTCATACAACTTCCCTAATGCATCCATTAGATCTTTTGTAGTCTTTTCCTTTGAAACATTAAATAATACCGAAGATGCAAGACACAGCCGGATCGTTCCAAGTGCCTTCCGATCCAACAAATCCCATTCCACATCTGTCATACTCGAGGGTTTGTTCACCTTCTTAGACAATGGAGTATAAAGATCCTTTTGATAAAGGTAATCTTCCATCTGCATCTTCCAAAGACTGAAATTTTACCCGTTGAATTTATCAACCCTAGATCTTCCATCATCTGCCATAGCTCCCACTCAAGCTAAAAACTTTCCCTGTGATTCAACACTTCAGCAAACCAAACCAGGCTCTGATACCAATTGTTAGGAAATAAGAGATAAAATATGTGGAATAATCCCTCACAGAATCACAACAGTAGAAACTAATATGCAGAAATTATTACAAATCTGAAATAAAATTGTAGAATAAAATAACACAACACAAGGAGACAATATTTAATGTGGTTCACCCAATTTGGGCTACATCCACCAAGAATCACTTGCTCAAATTTTATTACAAGCCACCACTCTCTCAATACAATACCTAGATCCGTTTGGAGCTATGCTCAACAAACTCTACAGAATTCACACCCGAATTCAAAACACATCTGCAATACATTTGCTTATACATCTATCATATGCATAAGACCATATAAATAGACAACTGCTTAAGCAGTTTTACAAAACCGTGGGTATCAAAACCATGGGCAAAACCCGTCCCATAAACCTATGGGTCAAAAACTCGCCCATATGAGAAGAGCATGTTTCTCGATATGTCGGGTGCATTTTTCGAGGCCAAAAAAATTTACGCCTAAAAATTTTTTTTTTTTCGGGGGCTACGCCACCAAACCCCAACGAGGATACATGAAAAGTGTACAGTACTCTTAGTGTACAGTCTTCAACACTTTCACACATGAAAACAAGCTCCACAACCTAACAAGAATTGAAAAATTCTTAAATTCATTGATCATGGAAACATAAATGCATCAAAGTAATGAAATCAATGTTGGAATAGTAAATGCATTCACAAAGATAGAAAGGAAATAAATGTAAACTCCTTTTCATTGGTTAGGAGTGGCCCTTTCTCCTTCCCTTCGATTAGGTTTAACACTTGAATTTAAACAACATAAATTTCCCTTGAATCTACTATCTTTATTGAATTAAAAGTTCTCTTTTATAATGAATCAAATGACTAAAAACCAAACCACTAAATCTGAGTACATGATCTCTTTTATACAAGAGATGTTCTAGTTCTTTTAGAAGAGAACTAGTAATTCCAAATAACTGAGTCTACTTAACTAAATGCTAATTGAAGCAATGGCTATCTATTTTGGGAAATACATTAATGAAAGGGGTAGTCCTTAAAGTGTTTGAACTGGAATAATTGTTGACAATTGAAGAGGAAATCTGTGATTAGCTCCTTTGAAGGAGTCCATGAATCCTAGAAGATTCACAACTCATTAATCGATCAAGAGAATTTCGGTAATGAAAAATCTTTAGTTCAGAGTACTTCATCCTCAAAGTTGGGAAAAATGTTCACTGAGTTAATGATGTCACTTTATGTCTAAGATATGTTGTTGTTTTGTGATTCCAATAATCGAACTATTGTGAATTTCCTAATTTGGAGAATCAGGGTCAATGACATATATAATCTTAATGTGGTACTCTAAGTTCCCTATTAACACAAAGGTGAGTCCTCCACCAAGGTGAGTCATGCGCCAACACGTCAATTAGAGTCATGTACCAATGCATGAATTAATTCATGTGCTCTTTGTGATAACTCAACACATACTCTTCCAAAAGTGCAGTTAATGTTTCAAAAATAGATCAATTTAAGCCATTTCTGAAGAATAATTAACAAGGTAAAAATAACAAACATATGCACAATAATTCCTTCAAAATCATAGTAAAGTATTAAATATAAGAAGTTAACATTATCCATCGTCCATTATAACATCAAAATGGTATAAGGCTAAACATGGCTTAAACATCACAAAATGGGGCTCATCATGTCCTTCCAAATCCTTTAAGAAAAAGTATGTTCCCCAATTATGATATCAATAGAATATGGCCCCATCTAGAGAGCATCAAACCTTTATCTTCATGCTTACTATCCCATAACAAGACTAAGTCTCCAACACTGAAAGTTCTTGGGGTGACCTTCTTGTCAAATATCTTCTTCGATTTTCTCTAAACTTGAGATGTTTTTGGTGGGACTCTCTTCTGACTTCATCTAACTCGTGATTTGACTTATCCTTTCCTCATATGGACTCACTTCTCCTCCATCTTCAAATTGTTACATAAACTAATATGAGGAAATTTGTAGGTGCGAGGGCGAAGGGCTTGAACTCCATAAACCAGCTCAAAAGGGATTTTTCTTATAGACCGCTTAGTGGTAATTTTGTCTACCCATAATGCAAATTTGAGTTGTTTACCCCATTTTTTCTTGTTAGCCTACAATGTACTTTTGAGGATTTTAAGAAGATTCTTGTTACTTGATTCTGCTTGGCCATTTCCCGAGGATTATAATTTGAGGTGTAGGCCAAACTTATACCATATTTTTGCACATAGCTTCTAATGGTTTAGCTCTAAATCTCATGGCATTGTCAGCAACTATTTTGGCAGGCACACCAAATTTGTAGATTATGTTGTTCAGAATAAAATCCATGACTATCTAATGGGTTGCTCGTTTGGTGGGAATAGCTTCAACCCACTTGGTAAAGTAGTTAGTGGCCACCAATATCCACTTATGACCAACACTTGAAGGATCTGAGATTTCACCAATAAATTCCAAGCCCCATTATTTAAATGGAGCTTCAATTGACACAGGCTACAAAGGTAGGGCTCTAGAGGCTTTAAGTTTTCTAGAAAATCGTTGAAAACTTTCACATCTTCTAACCAACAAATCCACATCCTTAAACAATGAAGGCCACCAATATCCTACCCTTAAAATCTTGTGAGTAGTCACTCTTCCAAAAATGGCCTCTGCACACTCCCCCATGAAATTTTGTAATTATTTTGGGGCCTCCTCTTTAGTGACACATCTAAGTAGTACCCCTTCTAGATTCTTCCAAGCTAATCCATGATCAATCAATACATACTTATGAGAAACCAGCTTAAGTGTCCTTCTTTGGTTCTTATCTAAGTGCACAAGACAATTCAAGTTTATCAAGTAATATATTATATCCTTGTACCAAATGAAGTACTTACTTTTTCATGAGGATCTAACAAGAGTGTCACTTTACCCCACTCTTGATCGATACAATCTCCTTAAATGTGTATCATTGTTTGAGGGCATTCAAATCTTCTTAATCTTCATTGTGAAACACATTAGGGGTATGGTTAATTGTCTTTATTTAAATTTGTGTTGCATTGTTATTGTTCTTGACCAATTACAAGTATTTTTTAACATCTTGGTTTATTCATAGCCATGGTGCATATTATTACTATGTATATTGGGTTTGCTTTACTTTTTGTCTTTTATTTTCATGTTTGACCAATTGTAAGTATTTTTGTTAACATTTTGGTTTATTCATAACCATGGTGTATCAACTACTATGTATATTGGGTTTGTTTTACTTTTTATCTGTGTGTGTGTGTGTGTGTGTGTGTGTGTGTGTGTGTGTGTGTGTGTGTTTATACACACATAATGGGTTGTTCTCATGGTTTTTCAATAATCATGATACCAACTCTATTGTCTGCAAAAGCAAAATAGGTTTCTCCAAAATTACAAAAATCTGAAATGAAGCTCAACTACGAGCACAAGTCAATCATATCATCATCATTATCATATCAACCTTGTCATCTAATCAATATAATGAAATGCAAAATAATAAGTATCCATCGATGAAAAATTACAAGTGTGTGATACAAAAATCATCATCTCTATACATCAATAAAATGTCCATATACAATGTCCATATTAAAGAATGGCATGCATTGAAATGCCACAAAAGACATCTATATAAAAATAATATGCCTTCATCATGAGGCATATACAAAATATATATGTGTGTATATCCTCCATAAAATCATCCCTGACTCTCTCCTACACTCGGACTGCCCAGTCTATCTCCTCCTGGCCTCAATGGCAGGATTTGGACTAATATAGATGATCTCGATGCCCCATGTGATCTCACTAATCTACCTAGCCTTGACACTATCTTCTGAATATATCTTGAAGCTCTCTAGCCATTAGAAATTTCTACCTCATAATGTTTTATAGTAGCCTACATCATGTGTAGCTACAAACAATTTTGTAGCATGTCTCCCATCCTAGAGCCTCGGTCACCCTATGTTGTATCTCTCTCTTTAGTCACCTCTGCACTTGTATTGTAAGTTGATCTCTCAACTATCCTCTATGTAGCTTTGTATGCCATCTATAAGCTATAATCAACTGTGACATCTCTATATCAAATGGCTTTGTCCCTTTGAACATGTACCACCCTGTAGCTCTAGCATTGAAGGCCCTAGAGGATATAATACTTGTATCTGGCTCCACACATTTGTCTCTCCATCATCTCCCCATCCAACATCTCCATCCCCATCACAATATGTATCACCAACTCCATCTCGGTCTCCACCTACCGGACTTGGTGGCTAGGAGGAGAGTCATGTACCTATATACCTTGTGTTGGTACCTGAGGTTGCACTTGTATATCTTGTCCCTGTCCATGTGCCTGTCCAACCTATCCCTTGCCTAATCAGCCTCCTCCTCTCCTACCACTCCACCGTAAAGCACCCCTATCCGTTGTAACTACACCGGTGTTATGACTTCCTATGGAATGGTGAGACACGGGGCATAACACCTACATACCATATTGCATATTCATATAATACTCCCGGATCTACGACATCTTCTCTCGCATCCCAAACATGTGCTAACACACCACTAGCAGTTGCAACTACGCAAGGTGTTATGAATTCTTATGGAATGGTGAGACACGGGGCATAACACATGTATACCATGTTGCATATTCATATGATACTCCCGGATCTATGACATCTTCTCTCGCATCCCAGACATGTGCTAACACACCACTAAAATTGGCCCTTATAACATTGGACCAAATACGTGGCCCAAAATCCACAGTCTCTTGTGTTATTCGCATAAACCACTTGCTCTCCACTAGGTATATCTTGCATCAAACCCAACTATCGCCTAACCCTATCTAGTCTATATCTCTCCAAAATGTATGACCAATTGCCAATAATATAATACTCAATCTCTACGGTACCCAATTCTACGTCATTTGTGGCCCATAAATAAAGTGTGTATGGTCGTCATGTGATCATCCATAGTTGTAGATCATTTATGACACATTTGTTAAAACCTATATCTCCTCATTGACCCCTATGTCCGCCACCCACAATCTCCCATATAAATATTGAGGGCTCCTATGTTGCATGTCTCTGTAACACCCAATGACATACCCATTGTTATGTAGTCCCATGCCCAAATCTTCAATAATGTCATTGGGCCTAGGTTTTATTGACTCTATAAACAACCATGTGCATGTCCCTATATAAGTGTGCTAAAATGCATGGACCCCATGAAAATATTGTGGTTGTACTCATCAACTCTACTACAACACTTATCAAATAAAGGTGAAATCATCACCCGGTCTTATCAAGAAGCAAGTAGCCACTGATAAGAGCCATCAAATAAATAGGTAGATGAGTTGTCTCAATGTCTCTCATACATTGTCCGAGATGCACTTTGTCATACCCTCTTTTCGAATGTCATCTAAAGTAAAGAGTACATGTATATGGGCATGTATTTACAAAGTGTGCTCCTCTCCCACTAAACCAATCGCCCCTACATCGAACATGAATAATGTGGTATACATCCTCTAAGGTCACCGAAATCTATCTAGTATGTAGTCTAAAAGTTTGCAGCTCACATTGCGAACGCTATACCAATGCAATCAATAAATAGTCATCTAGTCTAATATTTGGCATTTGTATTACTAATATGGAAGCCTATAATATCATGTAAAGTTCCCTTTGCTCTACCCCCGTCATTTATCTTTGAAATGCACGTAGTCATCCCCTGACACTCCTACATGTCTAGGGCATAAAGTCTCTGCTGCAACCATCACAATACATTGTTAGACGGCTTAAAATATCAAAATTCTTCTAGTTTCATCTTCTAAATTTCATCTTCTTCCTCTATTTCATGCTAGTGCACCCATAGTGATGTAGCGCACATAACTAAATGCTAGCACACCCATTGAGACACTAATGTGCTTTACACTAGCATGTGCATTAATATATCAGTGAATTCATTAACATGTTAGTGTTTCCAAGCTCACACTAACGTGCATATCATAATTCTAGCACACACAAGTTATCGCTAGAGCATATCAGGGCTACGCCAAGTGCATCTACTTGTATGTGCTAGCGTTACATTTCATTTTTCTACTAAATGAACTTGAAAAACTAATTTTTCATGAACTTACCGCACCTTCATTGCCTTTGCCCAATCGAACTCTTGAATGTGATACGCGTGATGAATTCATGAAGGATATTATGTCATCTCTCCCATAATGCAAAACTCAAAAATTTTCAAAGCATAAAAGGTTATAATAGCAAAAATGGCCAATGATTTTTTCTACCCTCCCACCCTTCTATTTAACCCCTTCTTCTAAACCCTAAATTATCATTTTTATCCTTGGCACTCTCCTAAGTAACATTCTACACTCATTCTTCTTATACTCATATGTGGTTCTATATCTCTTGCCTATCAAATAGTTGTCCAACACTTTGTGCGTCACCCACTCACTTGAGAGGCACTCCTTTGGCATAATCTTACTCACTAGGGAACCCAAATGCTTCACTAGGGAAAAGGAGTGATCTATCACACTTCTTTATCATTTATTCATCAATTTGTTTGTGTCTACTATCGTTAAAGTGATATTACTTCGTAATAACACTTTAAAGAGGGGAAAATGTAAACACCCTAAAATATCATATTACGACTCTAAATCTCTGAAATTGTCCCATAATTATTTCATATTACATTACGATCAATTTCATCCACTTTTGATATATTCCGCTATTTTATGACCTTTAATGACATTTTATGACATTAACTCGTAATTCTCCTAATCATTCCTATCACTCACACATGGTCTTGAATTATTAAATATTTGTTATGATCCTTATTACATTCATATCACATTCCTAGGATTAACTAGTAAATCCTATCATTCTTATTATTCATCCCCTATCCCATTAGCTAATTTAAATATCACAATAATTAAATAAATCCTACATTATCCATTTCCACCTCACCTCTTATCCACTTTCACTTTACTAGTCAACATCTCAAGTTAACTAGTAAAAACAAATCAATTAAATATTAAACCATTAAATATATGCAAGAAGAAAATTTTAGAATAAATCAAATAATCCATTTGAGTTGACTAAACATATCTCCCACAAAATTAGGGCATTCCAAAATAAAGCAAATCTCTCCAAACACTAAAAGTCACGCTAGTTTTTAGGTGAATAAAACAAAAGACATGCAATTAAAATTTAATTCTAAATATACAAAAGCATGTGAAAACTTGGCCAACTCAAAAATAACTCATCTTTTCAAGCTCAAATCAATGGTTCAACTGCTCAAATAGATTGGAAACTCAATTAAACAATTCAATCATGCTTGATTAATTTCAGATCGTAAGGTAATCACACAAATCAAGGATTTGTGGTTGTCTTCCCCATCTATAAATAATCACTTATTCCTCTCCAATTATCATCTTTAGAAGCTTTGAAATTTGCATCATTATTGTGTTGGATTATCATTCAATCTCACACACCATTACGTTGTCCAATTGATCATGAATCTACAATCAAATCAATCATTCAATCGATTTTCTTGTAGCTAAAATCTACTTCCATTCAAAACACCTTTTGGAACATCCACAAACAAATTTGATCAAGATATTCAATAAGCTCGGTGCTTCATTCCAAGATTCATAAATATCATTTGAGGTTACGAGGAGATACAAAGGAAGAATAGGTTTGCTTTTATTTCTTTTGTTTCTTTCATTGTGTAGTTTTTCTTTGTATATAGTTATATATATTTGCTACTTATTTATGTTACTACTTTTCTTCTTCATTGTATGCAACCTAAGTGCCTTGATTGTCTTGTGACACCTTGGGTGTCCCATATTTGTGGCTTTATGCCTTTATTGCATGGCATTACTTCTCTTGTGTGTGGCATAAGTGCCTTGATTGTCTTGTGAAACTATGAATGTCCCATGTTTATAGCTTTATGCCTTAATGTAACTTTTCTCTACGTAGTATTGCTTTTATTTGCTCATTTGGCTATTCTCATGTCTCTCTACTTTTTTATTACACATGTGTTGTTTCTACTACTGATATTATTGTTATTGCTGATTTTTACATACCATGGTCTCCACCATGTGCAATCCTTTATGTAGATATGTATTCTTAAAGGTTGCCACCACTTCACCATTCCACATTCTCCTATAGATTATTAGACATATGATACATGGATACACATCTATTATTTTGAGTCGGGTGCTCACACATGCCTCAAAAGAGGGGCATTCCTTGAGGTATATTCTAGACCCATGGTGATTGTTAGGTTTAGGCATAAGTTTTTACAGGAATGAATCCTCGAAATGTCTTTAGATACAAAGATTGGGAAAAATTACACATTCTGACCCTACCATATGTTTCTACCCTAGGGTAGTTATTTTGTAATTTTCTATATTTTCAAAATTCCACTTATGGATACGTGTTTTTGACATAAATTTAGACTTAGTTGACACGATTCAAAATAGTTTATAGGGGTATGAATATTTTATTCCTCTCAAATTTAGTACTTAGTTACTGATACAAGATTTTGGGGCATGGGTTTCCTACTCAATAATCATCTCAACATGTTACAAACTCCTAATCAATTGTGTGGCACATGGGGAGAGCTTTGAGGAACTCATTCTATTTTATACTTTGTGTCGATATATACAAGATCAAACTTAGATCTATGTGTAGCGGTGTGGTCTGTGGGGCTATGGAAGGTATTGAAGTGGCTAAGTTATTCATAAACAATTATTCATATCCTCTTAAAGGGGATGATATCAGGTTACTAAAAATTTTGATACATAGTCTTCTTCCTTCACAGGTGCTTTGGTACCTCTCTCTACCTTCTATTCGGTGTTGGGTGGAATGCACCCTATAATCTAGTCTTTTATTTGATACAATTAGAGACCGATCACCCCAAAACCCTTTGAAAAGTTCAAAACATACAATGTGAATTTCTAAGTGTAAGGAAAGAACAAGAGCTCTTCCCTCTGCACAACAAACATGTGTATTCCTTCCATGTTTTACATCTCTTTATTTCACTTTGTGCAAGTTCAAATTCTATATTTACATTTGAGTTATAGTTAAATTTCTACTATGGACATTGACTACACTTTGTGTTGTAGGTTTCACCATGGATCATGCCAACACCAACACATCTGGATAACAAAACTTCAAGCAAAGACAAAGTGTGTTTACACACTCAAGTATTTTTTCCTTTAAGCATGTAATTTTCATTTCATACTTAAATAAGGGGCAAATATAGACACTCAAATTTGGAAATTTACCTTTTAACCCTACTAGTTGTGACAATGAAACTTTGTTAATACAAATATCCACATTCTATCCCCACTCAATACATGTCAATGTATCTCTTCCAACTTGTTTATTCCTACACACTAATGTGTCATCACATTCTGAATATAAATACATAAAATTAGTATTTAACCTCTACTTATCATGATACAACTTTCAAATTTCACTCTCTCACCCTTCCCAAAACCATATAGTAGGGTTAGGATATAATTTATTGTCCTAGATGGCCTATATAGTCTTGGACTAACACATCCTCCAACCTTGCTTTCAATTTAATTATTTTTGTTGGATCATTTTATCCTCTTGGGTCAGCCTTGTCATAACAAATTACCTTTAAAACCCTATATAAGCAAGTTAATATCACTTCATTTACTCACCTGGCACTCTTATGAGCTCTCATTGCAAATACTAATACAAAAGGCACTCAAGACTCCCTAAATATTCCTAAAGTTAATGCACATCCATTAGGGTAGCCTCTATTATAGTTATAAAACAATAAACCAGGTGAAGGAGTCCAACTTCCCTCATTTCCAAGCATCCAAAGATCCCAATCCAATGTCTTAGCAAGAGCAAAATCATCTCAAGCATTGTCAAATTGGTTCAAGTTTCCAATCTAGTTACATCCATATAGATATCACATGCTAAGTGGAGAACTATGTGTGCTCGAGACCTCTTTGGAGTAGTCTTTGACATAGGTGGTGTATGTATTGCACTTCAACAAACATTAACCATCTTACAGGGTCTTCCACTCATGGTTTTGAGTTCAATTCAAATCATGTTAATGGGTTTCATAACTATGTGACACTAGGGCTTTACTGAGTGACACACATTTCTAGGAAATTGAAGGGCACATATAATTACATAGCCCCACTCTAAGAAGGCCTAATACCACACAACAATTCTAAGGTCATATAATAGGTCTAAGGCCATATAGTTGATTTTGAAAAATATTTATAGTTTCGTACTAGGGAAATTTCATGTTACGAGTTTTAGAAATGAAGCATCTTTAGTTTCAATACTCTTAAATTCTCTATTCTCGTGAACCTAAATCTCACATGTATCACTTTGTATAGCTAATTGCATCTCTCCTCTTATGTTTTTGATCTTATAACAATTTGTTATCACTAGTTGCAAGTATTAGACCATCATTTTGATATACATGATTAATGTTTGAACTTAATTAATCAAAATAATCCCTATAACAAACCTTACATCCTTCTAAATTAGTGTGCATTTCCATAACATTATAAATTAAAAAGAGTGTAAACACTTGCAAGCTACATTTCACGGACCAAAGATCATTGCCAAGTGTTAGAGGTCTTATTAGGGTATTCATTGCCAAACACAACACAATATGCATCTTGAACACATACATCGGGTGGGAAGCGTGAGGGTTTGATGCATCTTTAGAGTATTACTACATTTAGTCACTAAATCACATGTTTACTATGTACATCTAGCCTCTAAATACTGCATTTTTATACATGATTCAAAAGTAAGAGAATTAGTCATTGACAACACTTGTTTTGCTTTGATATTGCTTTTATCCTTCTTATCTTTGTTACTTATCTTTTCTAGATTTACACCTTACAATTTTACACACTAGCTAACATCTTATTCATATTTGATTCCATTGTTTTATATTTCTAACACCTTCTACATGACCGCCCATTAGGGACATGAGCGCTTGGGCATTATTATCCCCTTTGGGTGTTTGTGTCCTCCTCTCTTTTTCTAATTTTTTGGATGTTACTTCTTTCTTATCTTTGTTTACTACCATGGGTCATCCTTTCACTTGTTAATGACGAAACTTAAGTGAATGAATCATATATATATATATATATATATATATATATATATATATATGTCTTATTTAACCTCATTAAGGGGACAAACATTCAAGAGGCACATACTATTACAAGGAGCTAATATTTTCTATCTACTACACCAAGGACTATATTTTGGGACTTCTTAGAAGGGTTTATTCTAAATTACATACCAAACATTCACATTGGGACAAAGTGGTTGTAGCTCAAGTATTCTTTGTGCGATCGATACTAGGGTATCCTAGCTCAAAGGACACTATTCTAATCACACACACATACAAGAACTATGATTAAGTCGAAATGTAGTGTAGTGCTCAAGTGACAATCACATTGGGGTGACCTTCAAGTTCATTACAACTCAAGCATATGAATATTTTTATTCATCTGATGTGTGTTTGAGTATTATGTAGGTAGCTAGGGTTTCTTTTGTAGGTACGGGGTGGACCGAGCAAACTTGTAGTGAACTTGACATGATCTATAACAAACAAGAAGTGACAAAAAGTGACACAAAAGAACCAAGATCAAAGTTATTCCACATACACCAATGCCCATAATAGACACTAGTGCCCTAGAAGCCCTGTCCTATTCTAGGAACTCCTATCCTTGAGATCATTAAAATACAAAATTAGACACAAGCTTATACAATCTAGAATCTACCTTTCCAGCTTGTTCATTGGCCCAAATTTTGTCTAGACCTACGGTTACGAGTTGAGTCATCTTTATCTCTTATCTATCACTCTTAATTATATTTATTTAATTAGGTCTTGCTTGAATACTATCATATTTATCTAATCGAAGTGTCCTTACTTTAGATTTAAATTTCATTAAATCATTTGGTGGTGAACCCAATCTCTTTCGTGCCCATTGTGGATCTCTTCTTTTATGCCCATTACCCATAGTGTCTGCTTTGGATCCCCAACCTATATAGATATTTCCCTACCCACTCGGCATCATCCTTCTACTATGGTTGAACCCATCAATGACAACATTATTAGAAATTCCAAGCAGATCCATCTCTAGGACATAGAATCATTTGACAATGAACATTCCTATGATGAAGATACCAATGTCGATCGGGCCCAATTAGACACCCTTTCCAATTTCCACTGTACAATGCATGATCATACGACCCATGTTTCAAATATCCTCGATGCTCTATTAGATACCTAATGTGCCCTTGATAATGCTACCTATAATAGTATGATTCGTACCTTTCCACTCTCTACCACCACTACTTGTTTTATCCCACTTTCTTTCCCCCTTCTAATATTGGAGTCTCCAAAGTTCACATGTCTATTCCTACCCCTTCTATTCATTATTCTTCTCCTCTTATTTCACACATCCATCTTAACTCATCTTCCTTTAAACACGTCTTTGTAAAGTATCTTTATCATGATTTACAAAAAAAAAAAATTAGTTATAATAAGCTACTTCTCCTTCTTCCCCATCCCTTGATTCTTTACTTATTATTCATAGTCCTCTTACACCCGAAGTGTCTTCTTATCCACTCCTTGGAAATTTTGTTTCATCAAAGTTTCCTCTATTCGATGGTCATGGAGACCCTCAAGATCACCTTAGATCCTTTCATGTTGCTTGCTTGGACTATGCATGTGATGACACCCTCTTGACCAAGTTTTTCCCTAGGAGCTTATAGGATTATGCTTTGCGATGGTTCTATGACTTTCCCTTGCATTCTGTTAAATCATTTACTACTCATGCTAAAAAAATAGCTCATTTTTCTATGAATATTAGAACGAAAGTATCATATGCATGAATGGATAAAATTAAAAAGGATCTAATGAAAATCTTAGTGATTACGTATTGCGTTACAAGAATAATATTTCTAAAATGAACAATGTATTAGCTAAATTTGAATTGCAAGATCTATTTATTCAAAGTATTTTGCCTCCTTTGTAAGAATGTGTGCTTTTTGATTCCTATCATTCCTTTGACCATCTATGTCATACCTTGAAGACTCGTGAGACTAAGATACTTTCTTTGGGAAAATCAAATATGGTTTTAATACTTCGATCATTCCTCTTCTAAATTTCCAAGCAAGGTTCCCTTTAAACCCAAGTCTGGTGATGTGAAACCTACAATCAATGTTGTTTCTCAACCTCCTAAGCTTCAGCTCCAAGCCCCTTGGTGTAAATTTACTCGATTTCCTTATCTTCCCCTATGCTATTACCCCAACTCATTAAAAGAAATTTGATTTCTCTTCCACCTCCTCTCGAGTATGATCCTAATATGCCCCATGGAAAAGATTTTTGATGAGCATGCACATTGTGATTACCATAGATGCAATGGTCATTCTACCAAAAAGTGTTTCAAGCTTCGCCATTTGATTCAAGATCTCATTGACAATAACGATATCCAGTTACTTGAATCCACTACTTCCAATTCCAAATCTACCAATGAAAATGGAAAGTTAAAAATCTTCAATGACCCATTACCTAAGCATGAAAAATCAGCCCCTAAGTCATCTTCCAATCATACCTACCACGCAGTGCCTCCTACTTCTTCGAATCATCCCATTGGATTCCTTGTCGGTGCTAGTGATCTCCCATCACCTGTTACTGACACTTTCATTGATGTTGATTTTCATGCCTCATCTCCTCTAATAGATTACATATCAATGCTTCTATTGTGCCCCATGCCATAAAAAATATTATGGTACATCCTACATTCAAGAACAATGTGTGCTAATTATCTTTCTTACAACCCAATTGGCTTCCCTTTATCTCGATGACTTGCAGGTCTCTCACTTCTCATGGCCATGTTATTCTGCCCTTATTATTGGGTGTCTTACCATTTATATGCCATTTATTGTTGGATATACTATTACGCGTTGTGACACTCTCTTAGGACTCCTCGATCTAGGTTGCCAAAGTCGTGCCTTATTGTTCATTTATGCCTTAAGTTCATCCATGAGCACCATCTTATTACTATTCAAGGCATTCCACCATGGACACCTTTGTCCTTGGATCCTTCAACCATTCCATATTCAGTTTCTCCTACTCCTAGTGCATCTTCTCCTATTCATGATGGCTCCTTAGCCTTGACACCTCCTATGGTATCTGGAGCCCTTGATCCTCCTATAACACCTTTGCACATCCATCATAGTTTCATTCATATATGCCTCCTACTCGTAGGCTTCGACGCATTTTTTTATCACATAGCCCACCCTCATAGCCCACCTCATAGGGGTAGCTCTTCACATAGGTCATATGCTTCACATGCTCCATCTAGACATATTTCGTGCTCTCTTTCTCCATGTGATTAGTCTAGACATATTCCATACACATGGTCCTGTGTAATCTCCCATGACCATCAAGTCCTATATCATGTTCACATGTGTGGCTCCTTTACATCAGCTAATCATGGGCCCTTTCCTAGTACTCTCATTACATATAGATCATTTTGGCATTCACACTTGGGGCATCCTAATTCCCCACACCACTCGATGACACACTCTTATTCTTGGTTCATACTTGACTATTGAGGGCATTCCTACATGAACCTCACTTTACACACACACACACCGGGGCATCCTTATTCCTCCCTTCTAGTTGTTCTCTTTCACATATTTATAATTAAGAATCCAAAACATGTTTGCTTAAATCTTGATTGGAGGTACTCTTGCTTCCTTATATGCTACGCCCTTAACCTATTGCTTGTATTAGGATATGAGTAGCTGACTTGTGGCTTACCATATCATTTTATTATATCATTTATACTTTCTCATGCTTAATAGGTCGGCCTGGGTGATGGCCATAACATATGAATAGTATATATAGGGGATTATAGGTAGTAGTTCATTATCATTTGAGCATTTGAGTCTTATTATATGGTTTGGAGGTTGCCCCCTCGAAGTGGTGAAGCTATTATAATTGCATATTGAGATCATTATTCTGAAATATTATGTTATTTGGTGTTCTATTTGCTGCTCATAATCTGAATTATACTAGTAATTTCATTACAAGTGGTATCAAAGCTGCGATCTGGGCCAAAATTAGGGCAAAAACCCTAATTTTTTGTTTCCGCAATATATTTCAAACCAGAGAGAATTGGTGGGAGATATTTTTACCAGAGTTGAGAAACATTTCAAGTAAGGTTCCTGAAAATTTTAGACTTTTTTTATTTATTTTTCACAAGTTATTACAAATTTAGGTTTTTTCATAAAATCACTCCCTAGGGTTCAAATTGTGGAATTTTTTCAAGTTCTTTACATTTTTGAAAATCTCTAAAAAAAATAGTATTAGTATATTCTCTGTGTTTTTTCCTGTTATGCTGAATTTGTATCAAAACCCTAAACCCTAAGTTTGATATTATGGTGGCGCCTTCCACAAGAGCAAAAAAGAATCCGGTTACTCTGGGTAAAACCCCAAATAAAGATGGGATAGTGATTGAAGAGATGGATTCAGAAGGGGTAAATACAAATTCCTCAGCACTAGGGTTTACTTTAGTTGATCATAAGGTGAGCCAACTTGAGTATGAGCTACGAAATGTATAATCTGAGATGGCCTCTAAAGGAGACATAGCCCAAATCAATCATCGGTTGGATGATATCATGCAACATGTAAAGGGTAAACAATATGGCCCAAATCCATCCCATATCAACCAAGGAGGATCTTCAATTCAAAATCATGGACAAAATAACCATGTTGGATCACTTTTCAGCCTCAATCAGAATCCAACTTATTCGCAACCACGAAACATGATGTCGAAAGTGGATATGCACAAATTTGATGGTAAAGATCCCTTGAATTGGATAAATCAAATGGAGAAATTCTTTGAGCTACATCAAACACCATCAGACAAAAGGTGACATTAGCATCCTTGTATCTTGAACCAGACCAATTCATTTGGTATCGATGGTTATGTGCTCAGAGGCAGAAGAATGGTCTCGGTGTCACTTGGATAGTTTTTACCGAGGAGTTGCAATTACACTATAGTTCCAGTGTTTCAGAGAACTACTTTAGTCAATTAGCAAAGTTACGAAAAACAGGATCAATCAAAGATTATGTGCATCAATTCCAAAACCTATCCTTAAGGGTGGAGAATATACCATAAGAGAATTTGAATGACCTATTTCTTGGGGGTCTTAAGGACCACATCGAGCATGAGGTACGTATGTTTAATCCACTCAAGCTTTTTGATTCTATTATCATGGCATGTCGAGTAGAGGAAAAATTTCTTTGTAGTAGAGGTCACTTTTCATTAACACCAAAGACCGTAGTATCTCTTCCCCTTCATTTTCTAGGCCAATTAGACTGACTCCTCAACAAATGGAAGAAAAGAGAGCAAAAGGATTATGTTTTAACTATGATAGCAAATATGGACCGGGACACAAATGTGTTGAGAAGAATTTGTTCTATATTGATGGAGGTAATGAGGATGATGAGGAAGCTGAAATTATAGGAGAGGCTGAGGAACCAATAGAAGAGGAAGTAGAGGATCACCAACCTACAATTTCTTGCCATGCATTGTCAAGTATTAGTACTCCTCAAACACTCAAGGTTATTGGCTATCTCAAAAACAAAAGGTGACAGTGTTGATTGACTGGGAGTACTCATAACTTCATAAATAGTAAGTTAGCTGCCCACCTCAATTGTTTTATTTACCCACTCCGTAAATGCAAGTTATGATCATGATGGTGGTGGGACAAGTCAAGTGCACAGGAAAGTGCCATAATATCAAGCTTTCCATGGGAGACTACATGTTAGACTCACCTATGTTTGTTATTTCTATGGGAGGGGCAGATATTGTTTTGGGTGTCCAATGGCTCACAACCTTAGGTACTATAGAGATGAATTTCCAAGAATTGTTCATGTGATTTCATTCAAATGGAAGGACAATACAATTAAATGGGATGGTAGCTAAGTCTCCACAAATTATTAGCTCTCATCAGATGCATAAGGTTCTCATAAAAGGAGTAGATGGATTTATAGCAAATTTATTTTCCATAGAAGTACAAAATACAAAGTCTTCAATGCCACCCGATCTTCAGAAGATTGTTGATGCTCACTCATCTATTTTTGATGCAATTCCAAAGGGACTACCACCAGTTAGGGATCATGATCATGCCATTTAATTGATTCCAGGGAGCCAAACACCTAACATCAGACCATACAGATACCCATATTCCCATAAAAGTGAGATCGAGAAAATGGTTCAGAAATGTGAAGGCATGTATCATCAAGGACTAGCAGAGTGCATATTCTTCACCAGTGGTCATGGTACGTAAGAAGGATGAAACATGGAGGATGTGTCTAGATTACCGAGAACTCAACAAGTACACCATCAAAGATAAGTTTCCTATTCCAATAATTGATGATTTACTTGATGAATTGCATGGTGCTATTTATTTCACAAAATTAGATCTTCGTTCGAGGTACCATCAAATTAGAATAAAAGAGGAAGATGTTCATAAAACGGCTTTTAGGACTCATGAGGGCCATTATGAGTTTTTGGTAATGCCTTTTGGTCTTACAAATGCGCCTTCAACCTTTCAAAGCTTGATGAACATTATTTTAGGCCATTTTTAAGGAAATTTGTATTAGTTTTCTTTGATGACATATTGATTTACAGTAAGACATGGGAAGAACACTTACAACATGTAAATAAAGTGTTGGAAGTTTTGGAGAAACATACTCTCTATGCAAAGCCATCTAAATGTTCTTTTGGTGTACAAGAGGTAGAGTACTTGGGTCACATTGTATCCCATGAAGGCGTCAAAGTTGATCCTCAGAAGATCAAAGCTATGGTGGAATGGCCAAGGCCCAAAACTCTCAAAAATCTTCGTGGGTTCCTAGGACTAACAGGGTACTACAGAAGATTTGTGTGGGGATATGGTAGAATAACAACCCCACTCACTGCATTGCTAAAGAAGGATGCCTTCCATTGGACAAACTTAGCCACTAAATCCTTTGAGTAGCTGAAGGAAGCCTTGTGCAGCACCCCAGTTTTGGCTACTCCCAACTTCTCAAAAACCTTCATTGTTGAATGTGACGCTTCAGGATCAAGATTGGGAGCAGTTCTAATGCAAGAAGGAAGACCAATTACATTTGAGAGTCACCAATTCAAAGGAAAAGATCTGCTCAAACCTATCTATGAGAAAGAAATGATGGTTATTCTTCATGCGGTCAAGCAATGGAGGCCCTATCTCATGGGTAGACACTTCAAGGTAAAAATTGATCATGATAGTCTCAAATACTTTTTGGAGCAAAGGTTATCATCTGAGGAACAACAAAAGTGGGTAAAAAAATGTTGGGTTATGATTTTGAAATCATATACAAAAAGGGTAAAGAAAATGTAGTAGCTGATGTGTTGTCCAAAAGGGATACATCCGCAGATGCCTTACTATGTGGAATGTCCATGTTGACGGCCGATTGGGTGGATGAAGCAAGATTGGAATGGGATCAAGACAAGGATACACAATCTCTAATATAGAATATCAAGCAAGGATCTATGACATCTAACAAATTTGAGTGGAAAGGTAATGCCCTATGGTACAAGGACAAGTTATACTTGAGTAAAGATTCTGAGTTGAAGCATAAGATTCTTGCAGAGCTACATGCCTCGCCTATTGGAGGACACTGGTTTTTGAAGACATATCATAGAATAAAAAGAGAATTATTTTGGGAAGGACTCAAGGGGGATGTAAAAAGTTTGTATCAGAGTGTTTAGTGTGCCAACAGAACAAAGGGGAAACAATTAAGACACCAGGTCTATTGCAACCCTTACCAATTCCTAGCCAGAGATGGGAGGAGGTCTCCATGGATTTCATCACCGGATTGCCTTGTTCAGAGGGTAAGAATGTTATTTTCGTGATTGTGGATAGGCTCACAAAATATGCCCATTTTTTGCCCTATCACATCCATTTATAGCTAGTAGTTGCAACTATTTTTTTGGAGACAATTCAAAGGCTACATGGAACCCCAAAGATAATTGTAAGTGATCGTGATCCTATTTTCACAAGTAATTTTTGGATGGAATTATTTTCATGTTTGGGTACTCAGCTAGCTCACAATTCATCTTATCATCCTCAAACTGATGGGAAAATGGAAGTGGTCAACAAATGCTTAGAGGGGTATCTACGTTGTTTTGTATCAGATAAGCAAGAAAGATGGATTAAATGGCTACCACTTGCAGAATGGTGGTATAACACATCTTTTCATACCTCTTCTCAAATGACCCCATTTTTAGCATTATATGGTTACCATCCACCTTCTATCACTTCCTCCTTGAGGGTGCAAACTAAGGTCAGAGATGTTGAGGAACACATTCAACATCAACAACATGTTTTGGCTAGTTTGAAGGAGAATTTAGCATTAGCACAAAACAGGATGAAACAACAAGCAGATCAACATCGTAGTGAAAGACATTTTGAAATTGGTGACTGGGTTTTTGTACGTCTCCAGCCTTACAAACAGATGTCTCTAAAGCAATATAAAAAGGACAACAAACTTGCTCCTAAATATTATGGCCCTTATTAGGTTCTACAGAAAATTGGCAGTGTTGCTTATAAACTAGAGTTGCCTCCATCTTCACACATACACCCAAAGATTCCATGTTTCATGCCCAAGAAGGTTATTGGACAGAAATTTGAAGCCAGATAGAGTTACCAGAACTTGATGAGGAAGGAAGAATCATTTTGGAGCCAGAGAAGATTATGCAAACATGTACTAAGAGGCTAAGAACTAGAGACATTAAGGAATATCTTATCAAGTGGAAGAATCTAAGCATAGAAGATGCAACCTGGGAGGATGAAGGTTTTTCTGCAGCAACATCTAGGATTATTCAATGTTGAGGACAACGTTGGTTTGAAGGGGAAGGGCATGCTACGCCCTTAACCTATTGCTTGTATTAGGATATGAGTAGCCGACTTGTGGCTTACCATATCATTTTATTATATCATTTATACTTTCTCATGCTTAATAGGTCGACCTTGGTGATGGCCATAACATATGAATAGTATATATAGGGGATTGTAGGTAGTAGTTCATTATCATTTGAGCATTTGAGTCTTATTATATGGTTTGGAGGTTGCCCCTCGAAGTGGTGAAGCTATTATAATTGCATATTGAGATAATTATTCTGAAATATTGTGTTATTTGGTGTTCTATTGTTGCTCATAATCTGAATTATACTAGTAATTTCATTTTCACATTTTCATTCCTATATTCAAATCTTACATTGTGGCATACTATTTATCTTTCCTAACATGCTAACAAGTGCTTCATGTGTAGCATTTTCCTTACAAGACTCCTTCCAATCATGGTTGTCTAATTTGCTTATATCTTGTTTACTATATTTGTGGGTTATGCCCTATGTTTGTTTGTTTCCTTGTTTGCACAAGCCTTGATGATTTTACTTATCTCATGACATCCAAAGTGTTGGATTGTATGTAATCAACTCCTCATTGTGTCTTTGTTTGTTATTTTCCTATATGTTTTTACTAGTTGTTATTTCTGTGTGCATTGTTTATTTCCAATAACACTTGTATGCTAGCATTTTTCCAATTGTTTTGCTTGCACCATGGTAACTACCATGTGTAATCCTTATTCCCCCGTAGGAATCCCTATATCAGATATGTATATCAGTTTCACCTTCCTCATTTGGGCTCTATTCACTTTTTTCATCTCACACACCCTAAACGAGTGGGGGGAAACATTGGGTGAACCTTTTCACCCTCCCAATAGTTACAAATAGTGATAAAAATCACATTCAACAGAAAAAAAAATCAGTCACAGAATAGCTCCATAAATAGACTTGGTCACAAAACCTAGCATGGACATAACCACCTAGTACAAACAGGAGTGGTGGGTGCTAGTGTCCCACCTAGGTGCTCCTATCCTAGGGGCAAAAACAAGATTCTGAGAGCAGCTTACATAGTCACATTCTTCTCCAATTTTAGTAATTACATAGTCATTTTTTAGATTACAATCAGTTACTAATAAGAACTGAATAAGGAACTAACTACTTACTTGAGAACCAAAACATAAACTAAAGAAAGAACAAATAAGGAACTAACACTTAGGGCATATACAAGAAAATGATATGCCTGGAATAATGTGTCACCTAAGGAAAGTTACAAATTGGGTTTGTGATCATCTGCAATGGCACTTATCCATGGGGAAGTGTTAATAGTTGGAGGGAAAACCTATGAGCTCTCCCAATACACTTTCCCTTAGCGGTGACAAGATGCCTAAATCTGAAGTTTAGCATCAAGATGCTCAAATCCCTAGTTTGGTGACAGGACACCCAAATCCTTCGTATTATTCCAACCAACTCCTAAGCAACAAGTCTACAAACAAGAACAAATTTCTATCTCTTTCTATTTTAGCATTTTAGGTGTACTTTAACCCCTTGGTTTAGCTTTTTTCAAATACGCATTTCCAATTTTACATATTATTCAAGTTAAAGTTCATGTTATCTAATACCCCCCACCCTCGGGTTATTTTGATAACTTACATTTTCCTTTGGACTTCAAGGCAAGGTATGGCCCGATCAAAAGTGGAAAAACTAGTGCTAGGACATTCCTTTCCTCCTTGTCAAGCCCCTTATTTTCGTACTTAGCCAAAAAATTAGAAAATTTGGGTCATTTGAAGCAGAATCGGCCAAATTTTTATGGAGAAACATGAGGAATTATTCCTTTATTACTCATGTTCTCTATATTATTGATCCAATTGAATGGGTTGAGGAGGACACTTCAAAGTGTGGATAAAGTGGGTGAATCAGTGCATGGTGGAATAAATGGAACATTTTATCGTGTCACCAGTTCATCATTTGGCCAAGTCGATCGACTAAACGGGGCATAAAATATGGAAGAAGACTATGTGGAAAAAGTGGCTATGACGGGCCCAAATGGAATAGGTGGAGTTGTTCCACATTTCCACTCCAACCTCAATTCTCTGCTACACGAGACCTACAAAAATCGGTTAAGTTGGGGCCAACAAGAATAGAAGAAACAATTCCCTCCTTCCTCTAGTTCTCCATTTGTATGGTTCATCCACACCTAGCATTAAAATTCATTAAAGTTGATCAGCAAGACCCCATTGGGAACCCTACATGACCCTCTTGAGCTCCCCGAACTTCAAACAACCATAAATTTCACCATGTATCTCCAAATTTCATAAACTTGGACACGTTGGAAATGCCTCATCATGTACTACACCATGGAAACTGGAAATATTAAATTTGGTGAGGTTAGGTGGGTTAAAAAAGGAAAAACTATCCCAACATTAAATATGTATTTCCAGGTAGCTCAATTACCAAATTTGATGAGGTATGGTGCCCATTCCTTCTCCTATAAACAAAGTATCATGGGAAAATTATCTCAAGAGGGTGATCATTCCTATATTCAAACATTCAATGCAGGATATTGGTGGTTGAAGGTAGAAATTTGAGTTTCCCTCTCTTTCCCATCTTTTATATATTGTAAAATGATGCCCATTTGTAAAGGTGGGACCCTCTTGGAATGCAAGAACATTATTTCAAATTGTTACACATGCGTTCTTGAGTGTAAGCCTCAAATTTGGATTTTTTAATTTGTTTATGCCTTCTACCTTAATGTAATGATTTGTGCATCTTCCTAAGTAATAAAATTCATGTTTTGTGGCTATTTTATGCCCTAGATTGTGTTTATTGCATTATCTTGCCTCTTCATTACTTACTTGCAGGTATGTTTGTATGTTTATTCTCCTTTTGCAAGGTTTATTTTTATTGTGCTCCATGGAAATGAGAGGTTAAATTTTTTTTTGACCTGTGGCACTCATGTCTTCCTTTTCCTCCATCCTCCTCCCATTTCCACTCATTTGAGAGTGTCTTTCCCCCTCTTATTGGTGCTATCATTTTTATAAGCTTAGGATTTCCCTTTTCATACACCTCTCTCTTCCCCACCCTTGGATTGTTAGATTGGGATTAGATAGTTACATTTACTATTGTAGGATTAGTTTAGCATTAGGATTAGGTAGAGGAACTGACATTATCTGAAGGTTTGTCTCAACAGTAAGGTCCCACACTTAGAGATAATCCCATGTTACCCAAAAACACTGATTATTCATCCATTCATTCATGAGAAATCATAGGGTGTTGTTTTTTAGTGATAACAGTTAAATTGCATTTACATAGTGCATTGACTACAATTGTTTTCTTTTATAGGTCCTATCCTATCCCAACAAAGGCAAATCACACAAGCAACCATGAAGTAAATCTCAAGCACACTCTTGAAAAATATGGTATTCCAAGGAACTACACACATATCATTATCACTCCACACACACAAAGGTCACCCATAGGATCCTTATCCTTCCCTTCCCTTATAATTCCACAATACACATTTTTCATTGTTCCATTTGACATGCTACAACACTCACTTAGCACACTACTCGGGCACAATTTTCTTTCAACTCCCAAGGTATGCTTTTCTTTTTACTTTATGCTATCAAATCTTTATTCACCAACATAAAGTGGGGGCAAATGTAGTCACTAAATCACACACTTACTATGTACATCTAGCCTCTAAATACTTTATTTATATGCATGATTCCTAAGCAAGAGAATTAGTCATTGAAAACACTTGTTTTACTTTGATATTGCTTTTATCCTTCTTATCTTTGTTACTTGTCTTTTCTAGATTTACACCTTATAGTTTTGCACACTAGATGACATCCTATTCAACTTTGATTCCACTATTTTATCTATTTGACACCATGTACATGATCACCGATTAGGGACAAGAGTTCCTGCAGTATTCTTGTCCCCTTCGGGTGCTCATGTCCTCCTCTTTTTTTCTATTTTTCAGATGTTACTTCTTTCTTATCTTTGTTTTCTACCATGGGTCAACCTTTCACTTGTTAATGATGAAACTTAAGTGAAGGAATCATGTATATGTATACACGTCTTATTTAAACTCATTAAGGGGGAAAGCATTCAAGAGGCGCATACTATTACAAGGAGCTAATATGTTGTATCTACTACACCAATGACTACATTTTGGGACTGCAAACTTCACTATATGAAAGGGTTTATTCTAAATTCCATACCACACATTTGCATTGGGACAAAGTAGTTGTAGCCCGCTATTCTTTGTGTGACTGGAATTAGGGAATCCTAGCTCAAGGGACACTATTCTAATCACACACACACACAAGAACTAAACTGAGTTTGAAATGTAGTCCAATGCTCAATGGTAATCACATTGGGGTGACCACCGAGGTCATTCGACTCAAGCATATGCATATTTTTATTCATCTAATGTGCGCTTGAGTATTGTGTAGGTAGTTAGGGTTTATTTTGTAGGTACATGTGTGACTCGAGTAAACTTATAGTTAACCTAACTTAATCTACAAAGTGAACAAGAAGTGACAAAAAGTGACACAAAGAGTACCTGGATCAAAGTTATTCCACAAACACCTGGCACCTGCAATGATGCTAGCACCCAAACGGCCCGGTCCTATTCTAGGCACTCATATCCTTGAGATTTTTACAATACAAAATTAGACACATAGCTTATACAATCTAGAATGTATTTTTCCAGCCTATTCATCACCCATAATCAATCTAGACCTATATTTACAAGTCAAGTCATCTTTATCTCCTATCTCTCACTCTTGTTTGCATTTATTTAGCTAAAACTTGCTTAAATCATGTCATTATTATCTAATCACCATTGTCTTTACATTATATTTAAATTTTATTAAATCATTGCATAAGAACAATGGGGGTCACTCAACCCAATCAAATTAACCCCTTTTTAGGTCCCCAAGTAAAGAATAAGAAAAGTCCTAATTCGCCGCACAACTACGATCGAGGAATTTCAACCACATAAGGTGAAGCTATAAACATAGAGGAACATATTACTAGAGGCAAGATCTAGTGCAAATCATCGGGGATAAATTTGTCCATCTTAGAGAAAGTTGTCATTCATAACAAGTGACTTCGCTTGCACTCAAAATCACACTCCCAAACATCATGCACATCCCGCACTCTTTTAAATTATTATCACTCATTATTCTAGAATTGGTGCAATCCACTCTAATCTAACTTGTACTTTTCTTATTTAGCTCGCCCATGCTATTGCAATTTTCTGCTTTAACTTGGCCATGATTTATGATGTGCATACTTACCGTCATTCACTATAATATAATATTATTTCATCATTACACAATTGTTTAATGCTTTATTAGATTAAACCCTAAATTTAACATTACAAAGAACCTATATTTCTCATTCAAGAAAAATTACAAATTCAAAATAATGCAAGACTATGTATCTAGGGTTTGTTTAGAATAACACATAATTGAGTTTTTAAATTTTTAACAAAAAATACAATTTTGTAAAAGCGTAAAACTTTTCTTGTGGGTTTCTTACAAATTGAAGTTCATGCCTTACACCACCGACATAACTTTGTTTATCTTGCTTATGTTATATTTCAAAAAGGGACAAAGAAGAAAGCCTATATCACTTATCCAAGAAAAAAACATCTTGCAAACAGAAATGTATGTATATTTTATGAGCACCTACATAGACATTGTATATATGAAATGGATATATCTCATTTATAATATGTTTCAATGTTTTTTTCAATAAAAAATGCAAGCAGAGAAGAATGTTGACAAATAAAACATATACATGGTGAATCTAGTTTAAATATAGGGACAAAAAGAAGCTTACAATATTGATAAAGAGTTGCAAGTTACCCCCTGTTCGCAGTTCAAGACGCTTAGAATGGAACACTAGTACATTACCATTATTCATGGGTTTGTTAGGAGTTTCTAGAATTCTATTTACAAAAAAAGCGCAAAATGGGACAATAAGACTATAGATAATTTTATTAAATGCAACATTGAAAGATTAAAATCCAAGACATGATAACCAATATAAATACACTTATGTACCAACACCAAGTATCGACAATCATTAAATACAAAAACATACTCTCAATAATTATAAATACCGATAAATTGGTTTTTTAAATAAAATATAATTTTCCTCTATAGATTATGCCCGTTCGCCCTTTTTTTGTAAATTCACAAATATTCTTTCTCATCGCTCAATTTGTATTTGTTTGTTTGGGTGATTAATTACTACATTACCCCCAACATAATCGAAAGATAATAATAAAATAAATATTTATTTATTTATTTATCTATTCATTGTGAATATAAGGCCCTTACTTAGATGATATGACTGTAATTTAGAAGGAAATATTTACTTGATGATATAAATGAATTAAAATAAAAAGGGGTAAATGTCATCATTACTTAGTTAAGGACTAGCTCCCACAAGTTCAAATGTGAGACACGAAAATGGACAATACCTATGAAATCATACAAAGAGAGGACTTGTGTTCTATAAAATACAAGGGTAGTTGAAATGGAAGAGTATTTAATCCTTGAATGCCCAAGGTACATGATCATCGAGCCACGTATGAGAAATTTCTAAAATTTGATTCTATAATAAAACTATTCCCAGTCATAAAGGAGGAAAAAAAGGATCCACACAATCAATACATATGGATGAAATTGAAAGACAAGGAAGATAAAATTTATCTAGCAGCTTGTTACTTTGCTCCCTATGGTTCTAAAACATACAAGAAAAGGAACCTAGATAGAGAAGATCCTTTTGCAACATTGAAAAAATATATTGTAGAATTTTATGCCATGGGCGAGGTCATTTTACTAGGGGACTTTAATGCAAGAACAACAAATAATCAGGCTCTTTACCTTGGTATGGAGGAGGGGTGGAACAACAACCCTTTGTGGTTAGATGAAGATGAACAAAGTATGGGAAAGGGTCTCACAAGACAAAAAAGGTGGTATCTCTCATTTTGGAGCTAAATTATTGGGGATATGCAATTTACATAATTTGATCATTTGTAATGGGGTAAAAACATGGCCGAAGTTAGGAAGCATCACATGTCATACTCACAACGAACAAAGCATTGTGGATTATGCTATTTGTTCACAAAGCATTATGTCACGGGTATTAGAGGTAGAGATAGGAAGCTGCCCAACTGAAATGAAATTAGATCACAACCTCGTTCTTATGAAGATTAATATGAAAAACTATGATTGGAAAAGGAAAATCTTAAGCCAAATTAAAAAGTAGATGTTTGAAGTAGAATTATTTTGACTCGGGAGAATCAAGACACTTTTAAAGCTATGATTACAAAACAGATTTAGGAAATTCAATATTTTGACAGTTTCAAAGGGAATAAGAGATTTATGAACAATGAGAATTTGATGGTTATAATTCACAGGGGGCACTCTTGAGTGAAAGCATTTTAGATCCGTAAGAAGTACCTAAAATAATTTCTGGCTAATATGTGGTTTGATGATGATTGCAAGGCCAAAAAAAATGGTGAATATCTCGGGAAAGGATAAAACATATATAAAAGCATACAAAAATCTAGTGAGAGATAAAAAGGAAGAATTCATGAAGATAAGGAGGAAGGAGCTGATTTCTATGGGGAAGAATAATCGAGAGGTTTTTGGAGAGAGCTTCAATAGACTAGAACAAATGTGGAGAACAATATCACAGATATCCAATGGTTAGAATATGCAAAAATGTTGTATCAAAACAAAGATCCTCTCCTCCTCCTCTTGTAATTGAAAATAAGGACAAACTCTTTTTATTTCAAGGAATAAAAAAGTTAGCAGAGAGGAAAACTCAAGATATTGATGGGCTACAAGTGGAATTTTTAAAATGGAGTATGGATGACATTGCACCATACATAAAAGAGATTTTCAACAAAGTTATTCGGTATGATTTTATGAAAAAATGGACAGCCAACATTGTCATTCATATTCACAAACATGGTGATGTCAACAATCCATTAAACTACCACACAATTATGATTAATCCTATTTTTGAAAAACTCTTTGGTAGTATGGTGGAATGTAGAATTAGTATTTGGGCTGAAAATGAAGGTAAGAGGGCAAAAGGACAAGTTAGTTTCAAACCAAAACATTATATTATTGATCATTGGGTCACCGTTAGACACATGATCAAAAATGTTTGGGACAAGCAAAGGTAAGAGGTCCATTTTTGTTTTGTTGACTTTAAAAAGGCATTTGACATGGTGACTAGAAGCAAACTTTGGTCTAGAATGGAAGAATTGGGTATACCATAAAATTATAGGGCAGAGGGTCATAGGCTTTATGATCAAGTTCAAGCCAAAATAAGAATGAATGATGGCTTATCTGAGTGCTTTGGGAGTGACATCGGGGTCAAGCAGGATGTCCTCTATCTCCCACTTCATTTGGGCTATACATAGACAAGTTAGAGGAGTGGATTAACACGATGGGTGGGAGTGGAGTCCACCTAGCTTCTTATGTGGTAAAATTGTTGCTTTATGTTGATGACCTTATCCTAATGGCTAAAACAACACATGGATTGCAAGAACACTTGAGAGCTCTAGAATTATTTTGTAAAGAGGTGGGGATGCAGGTGAACACGAGTAAAACCAAAATAATGATTTTTACTTTAAGAAGAAAACCAAGGAAAATAAATTTTGAGTTCGAAGGTGGTCCCTTGCAAGTGGTAAATGATTACAAGTATTTGGGTCTTGAATTTCACAAGTAATCTTAGTTGGGAGGCCTATAGAGCTAAGAGGATACAAGGGGGATGAAAAGATTTATATATGCTCCAAAACAAATGTAGATCAACAAAATTGTGGGATTGGAAAACCAAGTTGACTCTTTTCGGTTGCTTGTTACTATGGTGGTTTTACATGGTTGTAAAGCTTGGGGCAAGAGTACGTCGATGGTGAAATGGAGATAAATAGAAAGGTTACAATTTTTTTTTATCACAATTAGCTTCAAAATAAAATCCACGATTCCTTACAAGATCATTCTTGCTGAAGTTGGGGCCTTCCCGATGGAAGCAATGACTTTGATTTAGATTTTGGGGTACTTGAAGAAAGTGGAAAGCATGGACGGTCTCGGTGGCCCAAGATAGCAATGGAAGAAAAGTTGAATAGAAGGAAGTGCACTTGGATGAAGTAGAATGAAAAGTGGATGAAGAATTGGGGAATTAGCATGCAGGACTGTCCTAACACTAATGGGGATATCAAAAAGTATGTGAGAGAGAAAGTCAAAACTGCCATGTGGACGAAACAACTGGGAAGAAAAAGAGAATATTATGTCAAGAACTTTAACCCCACATGTGATCATGAGCAAAGTACTATATGGAGGTGGAAATAAAGTGGAAAGTTAAAATGTTAATTGCGAATTGAAAACTAGTTTGCATCATCTTAGATATGAAATAGGAAAATGGACAATGCCAAAAGAGGAATGGTTTAAAAGAGTTTTGCCAGTTTTGTAGGTCAAGTTATGTGGAAACAAAATGACATTTCCTAATGGAGTGTGTAGCATATGAGGACATTCAGAGTACCTATGTTGATTTTTAAAAATGGAAGCTCTCACAACCTTGTTTGAAGAGGATAAGATTGTAAAAACAATAGATTACTTGACTAAAATCCATAATAGAAGGCTCAATATTAGCAAAGAAATCGAGAAAAAGTAGAAGTAATAGTTTTGGGTTGGTTTCTTTGGTGTATTTGGCTGGCTTGTTTTTGTTTTTGGGTCCTACACGCTGCTTGGCCTCATTACTCTGTCATTAAAAATATTTCATTCATTGATTAGGGCCCATAAAGAAAGGGTAAGTATATTATTGTCTTAGTTGAAACTTATGAGCATGAGGGCTACAAAGTGCCAGAATTTGAAGGTTATGTAAAAGTCTCGTTTGGAATGAGTTGGTGGATAATGACAAAGGGCATGGAGGGGTAATGATCTTGGTTAGGGAAACATGACAAGGAGTCATAAAGGAGGAAAAAAGGATCCGCACAATCAATACATATGGATGAAATTGAAAGACAAGGAAGATACAATTTATCTAGAAACTTGCTACTTTACTCCCTATGGTTCTAAAACATACAAGAAAATGAACTTATATAGAGAAGATCCTTTTAAAGATTGAAAACAAATATTATAGAATTTTACACCACGAACGAGGTCATTTTATCGGGGAATTTAATGCAAGAACAACAAAATATTGAGGCTCTTCACCTTGGTATGGAGGAGGGTGTAACAACAACCCGTGTGGCTAGATGAAGTTTGAGCAATGTAGTGGGAAAGGGTCTCATAAGACAAAAAAGGTGGTATCTCTCATTTTAGAGTTGAATTATTGGGGATATGCAATTTACATAATTTGATCATTTATAATGGGGTAAAAGCATGGTTGAAGTCAGAAGCATCACATGTCATACTCACAATAGACAAAGCGTTGTGGATTATGCTATCTACTCACAAAGCATTATGTCACGGGTATCAGAGGTAGAGATAGGAAGCTGCCCAACTGAAATGAAATCAGATCACAACCCCATTCTTATGAAGATTAATATGAAAAACTATGATCAACAAAGGACTAATCTTCAGCCAAATAAAAAGAAGATGTTCAAAGCAGAATTATTTTGACTCGGGAGAATCAAGACACTTTTAAAGCTATGATTACAAAATAGATTCAAGAAATTCAAGATTTTGATAGTTTCAAAGGGAACAAGAGATTTATGAACGACAAGAATTTGATGGTTATAATTCACGGGGTGCTCCTGGAGTGCAAGTGTTCTAGAGCCAAAAGAAGTACCAAAAATAGTTCCCAGCTAATCCATGGTTTGTTGATGATCACAAAGAAAATGGTGAATATCTCGGGAAAGGACAAAACATATATAAAAGCATACAAAAGTCTAGCAAGAGATAAAAAGGAAGAATTCATGAAGATAAGGAGGAAGGAGTTGATTTATACGAGGAGAATAATCGAGAGGTTTTTGGAGAGAGCTTCAATAGACTATAACAATGTGGAGAATAATATCACAAATATCCAATGGCTAGAATATGCAAAAATGTTGTATCAAAACAAAGATCCTCTCCCCCTCCTCTTGTAATTGAAAATAAGGACAAACTCTTTTCTACAAAGGACATCAAGGAAGGAATAAAATTTTTTAGAACAGTGCAAAGCTCAAGATATTGACGGTCTACAAGCGAGAATTTCAAAAATGGAGTATGGATGACATTGCACTATACATAAAAGAGATTTTCAATGAGTTATTCAAGATGATTTTCGAGAAAAATGGACAACTAACATTGTCGTCAACAATCCATCAAACTACCGCACTATTATGATTAATCCTATTTTCGAAAAACTCTTTGGTAGTATGATGGAATGTAGAATTAGTATTTGGGTTGAAAAGGAAGGTAAGAGGGCAAAAGGATAGACTAGTTTCAAACCAAAACATTATACTATTAATCATTGGGTCACCCTCAGACATCTAATTGAAAAGGTTTGGGACAAATAAGGAGAAGATGTCTATTGCTGTTTTGTTGACTTTAAAAAGTCATTTGACATGGTACTTAGGAGCAAACTTTGGGCCAAAATGGAAGAATCGAGTATACCAGAAAAGTATAGGGCAGTAGTTCATAGGATTTATGATCAAGTTCAAGCCAAAATAAGAATAAAGGATGGCTTATCCGAGTGCTTTGGGAGTGACATCAGGGTCAAGCAGGATGTCCTCTATCTCCCACTTTGTTTGGGCTATACATAGACAAGTTAGAGGAGTGGATTGACACGATGGGTGGGAGTGGAGTCCACCTAGCTTCTTATGTGGTAAAATTATTGCTTTATGCTGATGACCTTATTCTAATGGCTAAAACAACGTATGGATTGCAAGAACACTTGAGAGCTATGGAATTATTCTGTAAGGAGGTGGGGATGAAGGTGAACACGAGTAAAACCAAAATCATGAATTTTACTTTAAGAAGAAAGCTAAGGTAAATAAATTTCGAGTTCGAAGGTGGTCCTTGTGAGTGGTAAATGATTACAATTAATTGGATTTTGACTTTAACAATAATCTCGGTTGGGAGGCTGTAGACCTAGGATGGAAAGCGTTATATATGCTCCAAAATAGATGCAGATCAACGGAATTGTGGGTTTGGAAAACCAAGTTGACTCTTTTTGGGTTGCTTATTAGTCCGGTGGTTTTATATGGTTGTGAAGTTTGGGTCGCAACATGTTGATAATGAAATGAAGGCAAATAGAAAGGTTACAAAAACATTTTATCAGAAGTAGCTTTAAAATAAAATCCACGGTTCCTTACGAGATCATTCTTGCCGAAGTTGGGGCCTTCTCGATGGAGGCAACAACTTTGATTTGATTTTTGGGGTACTTGAAGAAAGTGGAAAGCATGGACGGTCTCCGGTGGCCCAAGATAGCAGTGGAAGAAAAGTTGAATAGAAAGAAGTGCACTTGGATGAAGTAGAATGAAAAGTGGATGAAGAAATGGGGAATTAACATGCAGGACTGTCCTAACACTAATGGGGATATCAAAAAGTATGTAAGAGAGAGTCAAAACTGCCATGTGGATGAAACAACTGGGAAGAAAAAGAGAATATTATGTCAAGAACTTTAACCCCACATGTGATCATGAGAAAAAGCACTATATGGAGGCGGAAATAAAGTGGAAAGCTAAAATGTTAATTGCCCAACTGAAAACTAGTTTGCATCATCTCAGATGTGAAACAGAAGATGGACAATGTCGAAAGAGGAATGGTCCGAAAGAGTTTGCCGGTTTTGCAGGTCAAGTTATGTGGAAATGAAATGACATTTCCTATTGGAGTGTGTAGCGTATGAGGACATTTGGAGTAGCTACACCGATCATTTAAAAATGGAAGCTCTCACAACCTTGTTAGAAGAGGATAAGGTTGCAAAAACAATAGATTACTTGACTAAAATCCATAATAGAAGGCTCAAGATTAGCAAAGAAATCGAGAAAAAACAAAAATATGAGTCGGTATCTTTGGTATATTTAGTTGACTTACTTTTACTTTTTTTGGGTGCCGTAAGCTACTTGGCCTCGTGGACGCTCACTAAAATCTTTCATTCATTCATTAGAAAAAACAAAATAAAAAAATTGGGGGAGATATTAATTCAATTCAACCCAAGGAAAAACAACCTTCAAAAATACACCACTAAGCAAGGAGTTGGAGTTGTCGTGGTCCCATAGACCTTGGGTCTTATGGACGAAATTAAAACCATACCATTTCACTCATTCCAGGGATATTTTTGACGAATCCTTGTCGCTTCCATATGACCCTGTCAATTTTGTAGCAGCAATAAGGCATTGATCGCATCGATTTCGATTGGCTGAATAACAGAAGAATTGATGGAACCGCCGCCATTCGAAGAGGCCTTTCGATGTGATGTCTGCAAATGCAGTTTCAATGCCTTTAGGCGTCGTGTATGATCTCCTTTCCGCGCAGTTTATTTTATTCTTCTTGTAAATACTTTTGATGAATAATTTTTTAATCCGTTGTATGCCTCTTTTGTTCTGTATTTACTCCAATTTGGTGTTTGGGTGTCCACCGATATTTGTTTAGCGATGTTTACGGAGTTGGCTGTTTGAGTAGAAATTGTTGAGGGAGTCGGCTAGGGCTTAATTAAGTCAATATTTTTGAGTTTAAAGTACTCGGATGATTTTCTCTTTTTGTATGCCTGTGTGATTTCTTGTGAAATAGTTATTCTGGTCAATACACGGGAATACAGCATTGATAAATATCATGTATACGAAGTAAGATTTAAAGTTGACCCGACCCGATTTCTCTTATGGTCTTATGATTTGGCGAGGTAAGGTAAGGGTTCATTCTCCCAGCAAATTACTTTAGGATAAATGCCAGTCCTGTTGTAAATTAGGTTGCAATTGATTGCAGACTGTAATTTTCAAGTCTGTTTTCCTCGAAATTGAACGTAACACGGTGTGAGAAATGTTAGTTGCTGTAACATCCTTAACTATCCTGGATCAATCAGAGAGACATCGAGCCCGATAGCGTTACATATAACTTTAATTACATGTATCCAAACTTTGCCAAATTTGTTGTTGAGGGTTCAACCTGATTTAGAGGTGATGTGTATAGGCAGCTGTGATGAAATACAAATGCAGTATTCAGGTTTCTGAAGAGAGATAATTGTTATGCACAGGATGGCAATGCTACAATGTTTGAACTTTCAGAACTGTATAAGCTAAGTGCAGAACTAAATAGAACCGTTCAGTGTGGAACATAAACAGATACTTGATAATATCTAAATACAAATTTAACAATCTCACAATGCTGGATAAGAACAATCACAATCTGATGCTAAGAACTTATCATCAAATTTCAAGCTAACTAATGTGGAAAGAAAATAGAGAGAATAGTCTTCCCTCGATGGCACAATTCTTAACTTATTTGACTCACACCTAGGCCAAAGTATTGACAACACCTTTCTGTAGTTGCTCTTTGCCCCAACTTTTATGTTGCTTTCTATTTTATGATACTTATAGAGATTATTTATGTAGCAATTTTAAATTTTATGTTATGAAGTAGTGAGATGAGATTAATGAGTGACCAAATTCGCCTATGGGACCTATCACATTGCATTTAGTTGTCTGGAAGATTGTTGCTTTGAGTGTCCAGTTTTCAAGATAATTTTTTTAAACGTTCTTTGAATGCTAGAATTTTATGCACCTGTTTATGTCTGCAAATATTTGTGCAAATAGGCCTAATATCATTATATGGCGGACATGTTAAAAGGAAATGTGTTTCATGTTCTACTCTTTGAAGTTACGCACTTGTGTTCTTTATTCCTAAGGTTTCTTTGTGTGGGTAAATCTACTATTTTCATTGTGTAGTTTGTGTGAGTTGGTTCTTAGTTTTGCAATCGTGATTTTTTCTTGAAGCTGGTTACCTTATGTTTGTTGGTGGGATGCTCTAGTTAAGGGTTGATGATATTCTAATAATATTGGAGTCTTTTTTTTCTTATCTTGAAATTTGTTGCCGTTTCAAGGCTATCAATGATTTTAGTTTGGATGTTTGATTTCATGTTGTTCAAATTTGTCAATATCATATTTTCATAGATGTCTCAATTCAACCATTTATGTGTTTTTTTGCCAATCGTTTTCTAATAGATGGATTAAACATGATTGTTGGGCAATGATGAAAGCCTATCATGTCCTAGCTTGACCAACTCATGTTTGTATAACACATAATATTTTGAACTCTTTTTCCAATAGATAGCATATCTCAATGAGGAGAATATGTAGGGCATATTGGCTTTAATTTTAAAGCTAGTGATAGTAATAAACAAGGGTTTTGAGAAGAAGTACAAGAAAGGAGAGCTTCACAAGTCTCATAATACAAAGGAATGCAAATTTGAGTTTCGAGAATTAAGTTGCTTCGCAAGCTTAGATGGAGCTTCGCAACATTGTTTAGAGGTGTGCAAGCCTAGTAAAGGTGTGCAAGCTTACAAGGAAGTTCGCAAGTGTAGAAAGGTTCACAATACAAACAAAATATCAAATGATAACAAACATGTAATTTTTTTGTATATTTTAAAGTGCAAAGTGTATGCAAATAAAGAATGACCCAATAACAAATCCTTTCATCTTTATATAATGGGGGTATTCTAGACTAGGATAACAAAGGGGACCATGCTAAAGATGCACACCTTAGATTGTAAATTGATGTAGACGTAGAACTAGGAAGGTGTTACTCCATACTCTATAGGAGGTATAGGGTTCCAAAGCTTAGACCTAACATAGGGTGGTGGCGTCTAACTAGCTCCGCTAGTAATGTGATGATAATAAGGTTGTAAATAGGATTGTAATCAAGGTAGTAACATGGTGAAAGATCTAAGAGGTTGTTAGGCAAGAGTCGCAAGGATTGCAAGACAAGTCCAAGGATCGCAAAACAAGATTGAGGATTGTGCAAGGCTGTAAAGGAAGGACTGATACATAAATAATGTAATAGAAAAGAATATGCTACCCTATCCTAATCTATACATGACCACATCCACAACATCCAAATCTGAAATAAAATGAAAGACAAGAGAGGTTAGAGATACTTACCGCATGAAGGCACCATTGGCACATTAACTTCCCTAAGGGTCAACAACACCTTATGAGAGAGAGTTGATGTGGGGGACCACAAACAAATAAGAAAACCTAGGAACACCCTTGATTGAAGATTCCAATGACTCCAAAGGCTTGGTAGACCATGGCAAGTGCAACTCCTATGCTTGTAGATCCTAAGTACCCAATGTTCCAAGTGTGGACTCCAAAGAAGACAAATAAGACCAACTTCAAGACCTTCTAAGCTTTTAGGGCAGATTGGTGAGCGTTAGCAGACCAAATGAGTGATGGATGAGATGTGGAATGAGCACTCAACTACAAATCTAAAGAGCCTAATGATAACATTAATAGTTTGTCACAACCAACAACATCGACTTGTGGACTTAAAGAAGACAAATAAGACCAACTTCAAGACTCTCTAAGCTTTTAGGGCAGATTCGAGGCTTGAGCGCTAGTAGACCAAATGAGTGATGGATGAGATGTGGAATGAGCTCTCAACTACCAAGTATAGATAGCCTAATGATAACATTAACAGTTTGTGCTAGCCAATGGCATCGACAATGGTCGTTGGTGTCGGCTGTGATAAACTATTAACTTGGCTACATCGACCGTGGTTGATGTTGTCGGCTAGGGAACTCCTCTCAATAGATGGCATTGACCACTGACAATGCCATTTGAGAGAGAAATGCGAGCATGGAAAGATCAAGAAGGTAGGCCTAGTGGATGGAATAAACTCGAGGTCTTTAAGGTAGAGAATGACAAAGGTGTGAGTGTGTTGAAAGTAGGTGTGAGAGTGATCATAAGAGGCTAACAAGGTGATATCGCAGGGAGATTGTAAAAGACAATTGCAAGGGAGGTAAAATACGATTATCAGAAGGGTGTCACATGTGAAATATATGATATAATTGGACTACGCATCAAAGTTCTTTCGTAAGTACGATGTTGTTGACCAACCCAATGCAACCCGAAGGATGCATGTAACCATTTTTGGTTACTTCCCACTCCTAGTAGTATGCTTGAGGACATTGCTTTGGGAAGCTAATGTGCCAATGATGCCTGTGAAGAATAAAAGTCAATAAAGTGAAAATTTATGTGTGTACATATGCCCCGAATGAAGATCATTGCATGTCACAAAAAGTGTACATGAGATGGTCTTCAAGAAAAGTATATGCAACAATGAAGATAAAATACTAAAAAAGGTGCGTAAAACGAAAAATAGAGAAAGCATGAGTTGAAATAAAGCATACCTACCTGTATACTTACCTTCCAAGCGAGTGTGGCCGCATATGGAATCACCTAAGAGTAGAAAGAGTTGCTATCATAACCCAAGCACGACTGAAAAAAAAAACATTAGAAGATAAATTAGATAAATGAGCAATAAACCCTAAGTCGGGGGAATCTCATGGGAGGATGGGATAGTAAATGAGTCATGATGGTGTAGTGAGTAGGTAAGTCATAAGTAAGGTGTAAAGGGGTAGCTCAAAAGATCAAACTAGCCGGCCTACAAATATAAAGGATGTAAGGTGCTAGTCAGGAAAATGTATCATCCATACCAACATTCCTAAAAAATAAGATGTCGCTAAGATGGAACACTCGGAGTTCCTAAGATGGCTAGGAGAAATCGAGAGAGGAGAGAACAATCATCGAGAGAGAATATTGTGAAAACCAAGTGATGCATAGGATACTCAAGTAGGGATGCAATAAGAGAATGTTCGTAAACCCTAATGTCTATCTCAACGCTAACATGTCCGAAAAGAAGTGGAGAAAAGGATATAAAGGAGATAGAGAGATTGAGAATCTAGCATGTTTGCTAAGGGGATATAATGATATAAAAAGGAGAAATGGGTGCCACTAAGGTGAAAACAAGTTCTTTACCAAAATTAAGACATGTTAATCACAAGGCAATAGTAGAAGTTTTTTTGACATCTATGAATGGAGGAACCCAAATATGTAGGCACCGTGAAGACAAACTAGTGAAGTATAAGGATTTCCCATGTCATAAATGATAGTAAATATGTATCCTACCTCCCCATGGCGTTTTCCCCATCCCTCAAGACCTCACTTTAGGGGCTATAGGCCTACTATGAGGATTAGGTACTGGTGTGTGAAGGCAAGGGCATTGAACGATAGATATGAGACGTCCTACCCCAGCTGGAAAACCTATTGCACCCCAAAGGACCTCAAGCCCTGCAATGAGGTCAACTGTGGAGTTTGAGCTTTCAACCAAAATAGGAGATGGTGCCAAATGTAATAATATCACATCTTTTGTGTTTGTGATTGATGTTTTTGCTCTTTATAATTTCCCTTTATTGATTTTTCTTTTCATAATATGGCTTTTAACATTGCTTTTTACTTTTGGCTTTTATTTTTCCTCCTCTATATGGATTTAGAAGGCTGATCAAATGGGTGTAAAAATGACTAACACTAGAGAGCCAACACGTAATTGCTATAAAGGAGAACCTACAAACCATGATGCTTAGATACTCCTAGAAATGCACAAAGAGAAAAGAGTGCTATCTCAATAACGACCTTGGTGGGCCCGATAGGAAGTGTAATAAAGTAGAAGGTAGTGAATTATTGCTTTGGGTTGCCCTAAGCGTGTGTTGGCGAGAAAAATTGTTTTGTGGACAAATTGGTGAGTTTCAATCCAATGCTATGGGAATCTAAGTCCCTCTACTTGAACGGTGCAGCTTCAGTATGTGTATGCGTGAAAAAGTGGATTTCAATGGTGGCCTTTCGACCGAGATCCAACAGGGGCACTCCACTGACCCTGTGGCAAAGCTAGCAATTTCTCACTAGAGAAGTTGTCTGAGAAGGGGAAAGGGAGTGAGAATGGAGATAGGAGAAACTAATGTTGTGAGTAGAATATCAGATGCCCACACACATTAATTAGAAATTTCATTTACATGCATTTATAATCAGAAGAAAAACAAATCCACAAGAGAAGCTACAAGACCGAATGAAACTCATTGGTCGCAAAGTACCAATCAATTCCTCAATCAAAGAGGCAATAATTCCTTCTTTTTATTATTGAAGCTCGAGCAGAGTTTGTACATAGCTTGAGAATGGAAGAAATTTGAGGAAGAAGAGAAAATAGAAGAAGAATGGCGTTTTCTGTCTTTTCCAGGTACAGAGCACTCTGGTCTTTTCGAAAATCAATCGCTAGCTCTTGGAATGACGTCGAGAAGCCCTTATATCCTTTGCCAAAATGGTTACAATCTTTACAAATCCTCGACGCCTTTTCAAATTCCTTTGTTGTGAAGAAAACGCTCATGGCGGGTTAAAAACCAGATCTTGCAAAGCAACTGTTACATTCAATTTGCTAGTTTAAATATAGACCATTTGATTTGCTCCTATAGCTTTGAAATCGGGCCGTCCACGTGGCAGGAAGGGATTGGAGCGGTTACGAGGGAAAGCCCTTTGCATTTTGTGATTTTTTAGAGATTTGGCAATTTGGAAAAATTGGCCCACACCCCCGCTTTGACTTTTCAACTTAGACACGTGGCACCTTCTGATTGGAAATGGGGTCGCAGCCCTTTTCTCAACATTTTAACCTTTTTTGGAAAAAGGCTCAAAAACTCAATTTCCTCCGCCGGCCCGTTGCTCCGATTTGACTAGGACACGTGGGCAAGCTTCACCTTTGACTTTTTCCTCGGGCTTCAACTTTGACTTTTACCTTTATAGCTTGATCGGGTCGGGTCATTTTTTAACTTTTCGCCCTTTTTACAAAGAGGCTCAAAAACACAAACTTCTCCGCCGACCCGCTTCTCCGATTTGACTAGGACACGTGGCACATTCTGGTTGGAGACGGGGTCGCGGCTCTTTTCTAAACATTTTAACCTTTTTGGAAAAAGGCTCAAAAACTCAATTTCATCTGCCGCCCGTTGCTCCGATTTGGCTTTCAACATGTGGCATCCTCTGATTGGTTGCATGGATTCGGGAAGCGGTGAACCTTTATCCTTTTTAACCCTTTTTTAGCAAAAAGGCTAAAAACTTTGAAGTTCTCCGTTATCCCGCCTTTACGCTTTTGAATTTTTCTACGATTCGGCTTTTGAGTCCCAAGTGTCCCAATTGAACATGCAACCCGGGACAAAACTCGCTTTTTTCCGCAATTGGTAATTTCGGAACCGGATCCCAAGTGTCCCGATTGAACTTGTGTAGTTTGGGACAAAAACTTCCGCTTTTTCCGCAATTGGTAATTTCGGCTTTTCGGGTCCATGGGCAAATTTACCATTTTTGCCAAAAGTGACCAAAAGTGTTAAGTTCACCAAAAACCCGTTCCTCCCCATCCAATAGGATCTGACCACGTACTTGCATTCATTGGGGCCAAAATTTGATGGGGAAAAGACACCCGTCATCCCGACTGTGGAAAAAATACACAGAGGAAGAGAACTTCATCATTTTGAGTCCAATTTTTGAATTTCCTTCATGAACCAGAGGCATGGAGGCAAAACAATGGATTTTACAACCCAGGCCATAGAATAGGCGAACAATTTCGATCACAAAGGAGATTGTAAAGAGGATATTTTGTGCACAGATCGGAGATGGAGAATTTCTCAAAATGAGCAAAACAAAGATTTAAATAGCACTAGGGCACGACTTTTGCTAAATTCTTGAATCTCTAACTTGGCTTAAACACCAACAAAGGACATGAGCTCAAAAAATTTGAATTTGGCTATGAAAACGTAGAGCAGTTTTCAGGAGACAACAACGTGATACACAAACAAGAATGATACAATGACAAATAGATTTGAGACTTTCATCACAAGAGTGGATAAGATGTGAATAGAAGACATGTAGATAGATGGATTGTGAGAATTGAGCTACAAGAAGCACAATTGGCTCAAAGAAACAAAATGATACTCTTGACCGTTGCTATTCCTATCTAAGAGGATGCTTAGCTAAGGTAGGGAGCCAAATGCAAAAAGTGATCATAGGGGATGGGTGCTTGCGAGGAGGGCCTGACGGTCTTACCATGCAAACTCACAAGTGGAAACCAAAAGATGTAGCAATATAGATCATAAAGTAGTGTAGACACTCAAATTTCACAATCTATCCTTTGACATTGCTGATCTTGACATTGCACACTTGCATGTACAAATACACTCTCCTCACTCTTGCTTAACACACCTTGATAGCTCTTCGGTTACTTGCTTATCTTTGCACACCTCTATGTCGTTAGTTTATGAGGTTTAACAACATAAAACACATCTAGAAACACCTATCCTCCGACCCATAAAGTCAAAATTATCTTTTCTCCCTCCGGTCCAAAAACGTCGGTTTCGGTTGGGATGTAGATCTATATCCTGACCCTAATGTACGGTTTTGGACTGACACATTGTGCACACAAACTTTTAATTTCATCATCTTCTTATGGACTAATATTCCCCCTTGATCGGCCTTTCATGACATTTTAACCTTCGGAATACAAGCAAGTAAATCATACCTCATTTGGTAACTTGGAACTTTATGTTCTCCTCATGTAAAAGCAAGCACTAAATTCACTTATTGCTCCCTAAACAACAAAGTAACTGATGCAAATCCATTAGGGCAGCATCCTCTACAGGTTTGAAGTCTCCCACCAGTCTAGGAGTCTCCATCTTCTCTCCACAAGCAAGCAAAGTGACCCTTCCCAAGTATTTGAGCAAGTGTGAAACACAAGTAAGGCATTGTCAGCATGTTTGGTCAAGTTTTGATTGCACTATGGTAGATATCACATGCTTGGAGAACGACGTGCGGTTTGAACCATCTTCGGACTAGTGGTGAGTCGGTTGTGCACTATGAGGGTTTGAGGGTTTGAGGAACTCCATCTTGCACGATGAGGGTTTGAGGGTTTGAGCAGAGTCACAGAGCCATTCTGAAGGTGAGTGAAGAAGGCCAACACACAACGACTGGGATCATTTCAGCAAAGCGAGGCACACAAAAAGTTACAAAGCCGAATCCAAGCAGGTCCAAGACCGTACAGAAGGGTCAGGACCATACAAACGCTTTGGATCTAGTTGTATGGTTTTGACTAGGTGTAGTTTTAGGTCCCAATTTCTATAATGAAGCACTTCTAGTTTCAAATCAACCTGTTTTGCACTCGATCACTTAGAATCTCCCAAATTCTCACATAATCAACTAAGTGCAATTTCTCCTTTGTGTTTTGATAGTTGCTTAGGTCAATAGTCACTTTGAAAAGCGTTATTTTGATTTGGGGCGCTTAATGTTGGAAGTTAATTAAATCGAATATCCACTGTTGCATTATTTTATGTATGTTAATTAGAAACACACTAAATCTTAAAAGGAAATGAAATAGGAATTCACAAAAAGTGAAATCAAGTAGGTAGTAATATCCTTAAGGTGAAATGCATGATCGCATTAAAAAAACAAAAGGTAGATAAAAATTAGGTCGTACATCTCTTTAATCCATGTAGATGGTACGAATAGGGAAAATATAAACCAAACTAATAGTCATAACGGGCAAGATAAGGATGTAATATAACTCTGTGCACCCAAATAAGATAATTTTAGCTAAGAAAATATTGACCTAACAAACCCTGGGTACTAAATGGGAAGAGGTATCAATCGAGCTAATAGGCCTGTAGGAGGGTAAGGGGTAGCTGAGATTGTCATACTAATCGTAAAAATATAAGATTATAAAAGGGTTTATGGGACTAGTTAGGAGACTAGGGCTCAACCTAACCAATCGACATGTAAAAAAAAAGATAGTAAGGGATTGGTTGGGAGACTAGGGCTCAAGGAATTGATGGGCCTGTAAAAATAGGATAATTAAGGATATAAGGGACTCGCTGAGAGACAAGGGCTCAACCTAACTAATCAACCTATAAAAATAAGAGTGAAGCAAAGGTGTGAAAAATGTGTAAACATAAATGCTTATATAAGAAACATAAGATGTCGGCCCATGTTAGTATATAAGGGAGAAGAGCCAATCGTGGAGCATGGACCAATAATGGTGAGAGTAGATGTAAAGTCAAGGATTAGTACATGTCAATCTCTCACTTAAAATTTGAAAAAAAAGTTATCAATAAAATAAGTCACATCAAATAATCACCCAATCAAATGATGCCACATAAGTGGAAAAATACATGACATAATTCCCTAGTAATGGTCCACCCTAATTTTCTTTGTATAAAAACCACCTAATTTAAATACCTTAAAAAACACTTTCTACATGATAAAAATGCTCAAAAGTAAACATTTAAATTTAAAAGAACATAATCTGTTAAAGGGTAATTTTTTGTACTTATGTGACTATATAGACCCCTCAACTTAGGGTGCACGAAGATTGGCTCCTCTCCCTCAAACCATAATAAAGAACATCTAAATAAAAATCACAATAAAAATATCTAACTAGGCACAACAAAAGAAGAAAATAAATCTATTTACAAGGAAGAGCAAATGGTTCGAGAGGTCAATAATAGTACTTCAAGAATTGAGCATTTGTCTGCATTCTTTAAAGATATGGCCTTCTGGCTCGGAGGCGGTATGTGCTTGGTCCTAAGATATCTTTGATTAGGTATGGGCTCCACTATTTTTGGGTGTACTTACCCACCTTATTGTAGGTGTAAGCCAATTTGAGGATTAATTCTCGATTTCAAAGTTTCGTTGTTTGACAAGTTTGTTGTGTTGTTTTGTGATGCGAGCTTTATATTGACGATTGTGTTGGAGAGTGATATTGCATTTTTCATCCAACAAATTGAGGGAGTGAAGTTGGGCTTTGTGGATTTCTTAGTCAATGATGATACTGTGAAGAGAAATGCGAAGAGAGAGTAGCTTAACTTATAGAGGTAAGGCTGGTTTGGAGCAATATACTAGAGAGAAAGGAGTTACCCAAACGGTGCGAACACTCGTGTGGTGCGCCCAAAGTGCGAGAATATAACATAAGATGCTCATCAATATGGGATTCTCGAATGGTGTTTTGGAGGATTTTATTGAGAATCTTGTTGGTAGATTTTGCTTGGCCATTGCCTCGTGGATAATGTGGAGTTGAAAACTTGTGCTTGATTTTGAATTTTGCAAAAGTTGCTTCATTTTCTTGCATTTGAAATTCTCACCGTTGTTAGAGATGATGGTGAGTGGAATTCCAAAGTTGACTGACGATTGTTGCACCGATCACATTTGTAAGAGCGGTCTCAACCCACTTTGTGAAGTACTTAATGGATGTGATGACGAAGGTATGATCATCTTGTGAACGAGGTAAATTTCAAATACAATCAAGTCCCCACATGGTGAAGGGCGAGGGAACTTAAAGTGTTTGGTGCTTTTGGTTGGGGGAGCATGGATTAGATCGTCATGGATCTGACAAGCTTTGCATCATTTAGCAAACATGTGAGAATCACCTTCGCAGGTAGGCTAGTAATAACCCATGTGTAGGCATTTGTGTGTCAGTTGTAGCGTGTCCACTAATGTGGCCTCCACAAATGCCACCGTGCACTTTCTCAAGGAGAGAAGGTACATCATCCTCGATAACACAAGTGGAGCAGGTTCCCTCAAAATGTTGTCTTTGATGAGATATTTTAAGGATTTCTTGTGAATTTTAACTCGTTCTTGATAGTTGGTGTCCGAGAGGAAAGTTTGGTGTTCAAGAAATTGCATAATATTCTTGTACAAAGGTTTTCCGTTGTGACTCGGTTTTGATGTGACAAATGAGAGCGACTAAAGGTGAAGGTAAGATAGGAGTTTCTCTGCACCGAATCTAATATTGTTCTTCAGTGGGGACTTCATTAGGTAATAAATGTGTTCAAGCAAAGTGTCCAAGGAGTCACCCTAGGAGTTATCCATTTGAGTGATGGATTCGATTGTGGAGGAAAACCTGGGTGGCTAATTCGGTAATTGTTTGATGATAGGTTTTAAGGTTGTCACTTCTCCATTGGTATTCGCCATTAACTTGCCGACAGACAAGTTGTGAGTCACCCATGCAATGCAAATAAACAACGTTGTTAGTGATAGTGATTTGGAATACCCAGTAGAGTGTTTCATATTTGGCCATGTTGTTGGTGACCTCGAAGTTTATTCAAAAAGAGAAGAGGAAGATCTTATTTGATGGGTTAGTAAGAACACATCCTACCCCCACACCTACACGACACTTGGCCCTACCAAAGTGGAGAGTCCAAGTATCCTCATGAAGATAAACAATGGTTTCTTTAATCTCTTCAATTTTAAGTCCGAAGGGTTTGGTTGTGAGTTTGGGCTCACCTACTTTGAGGGATGGTGCCTCGAGATGGTAGTGAATTGGTGAAAGTAGTCGGTAAGAGTGATTGCTTGGTCCATACCCTCGATGGATTTAACATCTTTGTCGGGTAGGATATCTAGGATGTGATGATTAGTGGGAGCAAGAGCAAAGGTGAGTTGATCAGCTATAAGTTTCCCTTGACCACTTTCTGTGTGATGATGCGTAAGTCAAATTACATGAGGAGAGTCGTTTATTTTCTAATGCGGTCCACAAGGCATTTAATAGGGGTGGTTTTTATGGTGGGGTTAGTAGGTTGCATCGTGAAGTGGATGGCTTGAATGGAACAAAATTTGAGTAACAATGTTGGGTCGTGAGCTTGTTCTCATCTAACTTGGCCACCGAAGAGCTTCCATCATGTGCTCAAGCTTGAACATTTTGACCTCGACACAAACCATATCCTTGAGGCTACTTATGAAACAACTCTTTAAAAAGTTGTTGCGTAATATCATTTAGTTTGATTTGCCAATTTTTCAAATTCAGTTTGCTAGTCTTGAATCGCTCATATTTGCCGAAGTTTGGTAAAAAGACTGTGGTGAAATCATCATAGACATTAGACCAAATCAAACCAACAATAATTTAACAAAATTGTCCCAAGTTGGATTGTCAGGAGATTTCTTATACCACCTGGTACCATTGGATGGTTTCTTTTTCCAATTGGAAGGAGGTGATAGGTGCCTTGTTCACTCCAAAATATTATATAGACTTACATATTGTTCTTCCCAATAAATCCAACTTGTAGGGTCTGTACTAATAAATTTAGGGAAGTCCAATTTTGAGCCACGTAGTGTGCTTCCCGATGAAAAGTTTCTCTCGAGAATGCTTTTCATTGCTGAGTTTGCTGGAAAGGTGAGTTTGTGCATTGAGGCTATGTACCATTTGTTGCAGATCGATGATTACAAATGTAGATCAGCAACTTCTTGCTCCATGTCCCCGGTTATGGATCGGGTTGTCACGACCATCAAAAAGGGGTCCCGAGGCTTTGGAAAAAGCTTATTAGAGTTATATGTCAAAACGATAAACTTGATGAGATGATCACAATAGTATAATTATCTCAACTCCGAACTTTTGAATATTTTTCTAGAAATTCTCTCTATTGCTGAAAATTCAATTAGAAATTTCGTATCTAGCACTGCTATTCGAAAAATAAATGACTCGGAATATTCTACCTCTACTTTGTATCTCCCTTGTTCGACACCTTTGTAGATTGTTTTTATTCTAAGAGTTTTGTCACTACCCCGTATGTACTATGTGGATTCAAAGTGATTTGTTACGATGCGAGAGGAATCAACTGGTGGTGGTTTTTGCCAACTCCAATTTACTAGGTTTAAACACAGTTGGGTAAAAATGTGTAAGGCTTTGATGTGGTGTGTTTGGTTTGTGGGCTTGCATTTAGACTTATCTTGTTCATAAATAGTGTTGGCTTAGAGGGTAGACAATACCCGTAGCCCGCTATTCCATCTCCAAGGTTGGTTGTGAGTAACTTCTTAGAGCTAATTGCTTACTAATGCTCCACAAGTAAGAGAATGCCGGTGGCTTCCTATGACTAAGCTTAGAAAAAACCTATGGGGTTTTCCCATATACCCGAAGATACATGGAAGTTCAATTCCATGTACAATTTCTAAATGCTTGGAGTGATGGGTCATATCGCACCCCAATTCACACAAGGATGTCGTGTGCTTAGCAAAAAGATAACTATTTGTGGTATGTTAAAAATCTCGGCACATGGTTTCTAACCTAAAAAATAAAACAACTGCAAACAAATTGTCTAGGTTCAGGAGAGAAGTCTTAGTGCCCCACTTTGATCCAATTTTTAATCACCAAGGTAGGGCAAGGTGAGAGCATATGGTGAATAGTTGCAGCAAGTTGTAAATTGATATTATTGTTGTAGAACGTGGCCCTAGAAAGAGTTCTTATATTAGATGCAATGAAGCTTCCTGCAAACAAATTAAGCCAATCCTAAAATATAAAGAAAATCTGTTGCAAAATGAAATGGAAGATAACTATGTTGTATTAAAGAGATCATAATTGCATTACATTGCTGGCCTCTTTGAGGTGGCAAAGTCCTTTGAGCAGTCTCAATACAACATTATTCATGGATGCCTTTACACTAGCCTATGCATCACATTTATACTAATCCTAGTCCAGCAACCTACTATTTTCCATGCATGTGGGATTATCCAAATAACTCCAGGGACGACTTTCAAAGCATATGTGTCCGTAGCTTTAATTAGTAACAAAGATTATAAAGAAAGGATAAAAGAGGTCCTAGCAAAGAGAGGCAAGGATGGCTGTCTAACCTAGATTTAGACCCAAGTAGATAGATGTTGCAAAATTCAGGGTAGAAGATGGATCTTAATATCATGTTGATTAGTGCATACGGTCTGTAGAAGTAGATGTCAATGATGCTATGGGCAAATTTATTTCCCAACTCTTTATGGACTTCTACACATGGTATTATGTTGTTGACCAAAGAAGAGAAGCAATTACATGGGAGTAGGTCCAACTTGGGTTTCTACAAACCTTCGCATTTGTTGATCTAAATCCCTTGGTTGACATGTTGTTACAATTGATATGTGAGTTTTTATGCAAAGAAGATAAAGGTGGAGGAGAGGATGAGGAGCTTTACAGAGAAATGAAGGCAAAGGTGAAGCTAGAGGAAGAGTGTGAGGAAGAAGTCCCATTAGAGTGATGTAGAAACACTTTGGCGGAAAGGGGGTTTCAACTTCAGCCTTGTCTTAAAATTAGAGACCAACAAAATGAAGATGAAATTCCAGAATGGATATGAATTTCATATTTGAAATTGAAGATATCACTGATGAATGTGAAGAGTTGGATGGAAAGGGACAAATATGCAAAGGTGGAGGCTAGCATACCTTTTTGGTATGGGTGCTATGTTTATAGAGGAACATGAAAAGCCAATGAGGTCTGCCATGCAGAACAAATTAAAAATTATAAGGGAAAGAACACAAAGGAGAGAAAAAGTGAAGGACAAAACAAAGTATCAATTGTGGACAAAGCCTTGCGTAACCTCAATATTGATGTCCATGAAGGACAAAGAGAGATAAAGTACATGTTGTAGGGCTTGGAGGAGAGAATCTATAGACAACCACTCAAAATACGAGAGGTCAATATAGGAGATGAATAAACTTCTAAGATGTCGACTGGGTGACTTCTAGAGCAAATGCTAGGTATCTAAAACAGTGCAACTTTTGAGACGTTTTCCCAATTTGTTTCTCACCAAACTCATTAATATTAAGGGTGTAGGCCCTTCTCAGGGCTCTATGAAAATAGAACTGAAGTAAGAGGATAGGCTTGTAGAAAATGACCTTGTAGATTTAATATGAGTAGAAAACGTAAGGTCCAAAGAGAGTTAGATAGAATGCTTGAAGATGGGATAATTCTGCCCAGTGGACAAATCTGATTGGGCGAGTCCAATAATAGTTTATCCTAGAAAACAAGGGAGATCTGGGTATGTGGAGACTTTCTAGCCTTGAGCGAGGTTTGTGTCAATGATCCCTTCCCAACTCCCTTTACTGTTGAGATTTTGGAGGTTGTTGCAGGTCATTAAGTCTTCGTTCATTTTTGGCATCAGCGGGTGCAATCAAGTGCCAATTGTAGAGGACGATCGTTCCAAGACGACCATTGCAACAAAGTGAGGATCACTTGCATACAAAGTCATTCCTTTTGGGCTTAAGAAAGCTACAACAATATTTATGAGGATGGTTTTAGCAACCTTCCGGGTCTTCATTCATGATTTTCTCGAAGTGTATCTTGATGACTAGGTTGTGTTTTAAATGTAGAAGGAAGCTTTTAACAAAATTGAGGCTAATGTTTGAGAGATGCAGACATATGAGAATTGCTTTGAATATCAAAACGTGCTTGTTCTTCACCCCATTTCGCAATTTTGTTGGGCCACAAAATATGTAGTGCAGGTGTTCTAGTAGATCAGGCCAAGGTTGCACCATCTTGAATTTGAAGCCACACACTAACCCAAGTGAGGTGAGGACATTTTTGTGTCTCACGGGCCATTACTAAAAATTATAAGAGGATATGCATCTGTAATAGCACCAATTGAAGTTTTGTTCCGTAGAGATTGTAGATTTGTTTGGACACAACATTTCCAAGGTGCATTCACGATGTTGAAGGAGAAGTTGGTTACAACACCAAATTTCATCTTTCCAAAATGGTCCAAGCCATTCCATGTTCATGTTGATGTCTTGAGCATAGCTACAAGAGCAGTCCTTGCACATCCTTCGAAGGTAATATTGTTAATTCTATTGGCTTTGCAAGTCGCAAGTTGTGTGGCATAGAGAAAATATGCCGTGATAGAGAGAAGAGGCACTAGCAATGGTGTATGGTCTCCAAAAGTTTAGACACTACTTACTGGCAATTCCATTCAACGTCTACAGAAACTGTCAAGCCTTGAAATATTTGGTGAACGAGCTATTATTGTGAGGAGAATCTCAAGATGAATTATGTTGTTGTAGGAGTACTAGTTTAGAATCATTGTGGGGCTAAGCAAACAAAATGTGGGACATATTCATGGTTAAGGTAAAGACTGGAGGAGAGTCTCAAGATCTGGAAGAGAACCTTCCAGATGCACATATTTTCAGAGTGCAAGCAATTTCAGAGTATCTACAGGAAATTGCCTTGTTCTTGGAGATGGGAGAAGTGCCTCTCCATTATCCTGCCAAAGAGAAGAAACAATTATTGGTACGATCCCTTCCTTTTATTATAATTGATGGCTTATTGTGCAGATTAGGAAGGGATGATGTTTTAAGAAGAGTAGTGTTGAAGCATGTAAGAGTAATGGTGCCCAAGGAGGCTTGTGAAGGGGTAGCAGCAGGTCACTTTGCAGGTGACCCAGCAGCAAGGAAGGTGCATACAGTAGGCTTATGGTGGCCAATGTTCAAAGATACCGACAAATTTTCCTAGAACTGTGATGTATGTGGGGAGTGGGAAGACCCACACAATGGGATGCGCTGTTGTTCAATCCCATTCTTTCAACTCAACTATTCAAGTGGGGTATATATTTTGTTGGCTCATTAAATCTACCCACAAGAGGTACCAAGGGTGGGTATATCATCATGTCAACAAATTACTTTACCAAGTGGGTTGAGGCAGCAACAACCACAAATTGCACAACGAAGGATACTTCCGAATTCCTCTATGAAAATATCATCACTAGATTTGAATGTCCCTTGGTATTGGTGAGTGATAGGGGACACACTTTCTGAATAAAACTATTGAGGTTCTCTTTTCAAAATTTATAATCACACATCATAATGCACACCTTACCATCCACAAATGAATGGGTAGGCTGAAGCATTCAACTAAGTATTGTCAAAGGTGCTTACAAAGATATGCAATGTCAACATGGATGATTAGGAGGACAGAATTCCTGCGGTGATTTGGGCTTATAGAACTCACTATTGAAAAGCCACCAGCCATACAACATTTCAAATGGTTTATGGCCTTGGAGCACATATTTGAGGTTGAAGGAGTTCCATTTGGTTGAACATGCGGTCATGCATGTGAGTTGGTGTAGGGAATACCACACAAGTTGCACATAAGGTGGATAGGACCTTATGTATTTTATGAAATTACAAATAAGGGTTCTATTAAGCTCGGGACATGTTTAGGAAGTTGTTAGATGGGTGTGTGAATGGTAACAGTCTGAGCCCAATAGCAATTAAGAGATGTAGGAGAAGAAGTCAACAAATAAGTGTGGAAAAGGAGTTCATAATTAGGAGTAGATGAATAGAATTAAGAGGTATAAGTAGTTGGTAGATGTAGCTGAAGATGTAACAATGGAGTAACTATGTAGTAAAAAGTGTCAAAAGACGGAGGAAGCATGAGCATGATAACTACTTAATAGTGTTGCATGGAGACTCGTCTCCTAGCATGAAAATACGTCTCGAGACAAGTACTCATCTCGAGACTTGCATTTCAATGTTTTTTTTTTTTATGTATGTTGTTTTTGTCAACTTCTAACATCTTTACTTTAAAAAGTTATAAATGTTATTCTTAGGCTATATATTGTATAATATCATTTTCTCTAAATTTTACATATATATTTAAATATATATTAAATTTTATATATTTTTATTTGCTAACTCGAGTACCAATCTCCTTTTTTTTCGACAAATGTACCCATTCCCATCTCCTGCATGGGTGATGCGATACCCATCTCTTGGTGGATATGGTATTTAAGGCACAAGTTCACATTAGGGTAAATGATATTAAATTTTTTGTCACTAAAAATAAAGTGTTGTATATCTAAAGTTATGTGGCTTGGAATGGTTAAAATACAAGAAATGCTAAACAAATGGATTGGTCAGGCTCGTTAAATGATTAATATTGAGCCTTTAACTACAGAAGACAAAATACTTGAATTATTGGGACCCACTTTGGGTAAAAGAGATAAAGGTATGACTATTGTTAATAATTTAATAAAGTGTCCCATATTGGAAAAATAAAAAAATAATAAAGAGGACAATTATAAACGCAAAGACTAAGGGTCTAGACATTGTCGACAAAATATTTTGTACTATGACAAAATAGGTATTTTTTGCAACAAAAGAGACAAAAGTCTCTCCTCTATTGTATGGGAGAGGTTTTCTTATTGAAAATAGGAAAAGCAAGAATGGAATATGTACAATATCAACAGACATGATTGCATATGGGGTTTTGTGTAACAAAATCCAAAATAGGAGAGAAAAAGATAGAAAGAGAAGGGGAAGCAAATATAGAAAGAGAAAGCATAGCTGAATAAACAAATGCAGAATTTCTTTGCATATACTAGAAAATACACAATAACGAGATAAGTAATCAAATGTTGGAATTTTGCATTGCATGAAAGAAAGGAAGAAAGACTAGATCTATCATAACATTAAATGCTATTACTAGAGATCCTTAGACACAAGATTTCAAAAAGTATCCTTGTATTTCTTGCCAAAAATGAAGGCAAAGTCTCATTTTCTCCTTCTTTCTTACATAATTTTAGACAACATTTCATCCCTTTACAATAAATAGCTAACTCCTTTTTATAACCCACAAGGTAGTTAGGGTTTCAACTTACATCAAAAGCAACTTAAAGTCACTTTATGAAATTAAAAATGATTTCATTTATTACATCTGAGAGATAACTTTATTGCAAAATAGAATAAAATAAAGTGACTTAATAAAAGTAACTTTATTGTAAAGTGAGCACAAGTTATAACTCCAAATTAGATAAAGTGGGCCTCAATTATGTCTAATGTGCCTCCGTAGGAGAAGGCTCTACTACATCAATGATCTCCACAAATTTCTTAGCAAAATTTGTCTCTACAAGTCTTTTTTTCTGAATATCTCTAGTGATTCTTTTACGATGGAAATTTAAAAAATCATGGATGCTTGAAACATACTTCACACAGATTTGTACCTCATCACCAACTTGGAAATGAGATGATACACTAAGAGTTCTCCCTTTGTTTCCTCAAACAAAGTGTGAAGTTTGATGAATTTATGAATAGAAGGAACTCCGAAGGTAGAAGATTCACTCTTGACGATGCTAGGGAGTTACTCCTTGAAGTTCTTAGTGGAATTGACCCAGAGTTGTTCGTGGTAGAAATCACAAACTTCATCACCTCTATTCTTCACATTGCTGAATCTAGTCTTGGAATTCTTTAGTATTTACCTTTTGGAATGGAACTCGTTAGAACATTTGACGTGTAGACTACAATTATTTCTATTTAAAACTTCTTCCGCAACAAGTGAGGAAACATCTAATTGTATTATCTCCTGAAAATCAAGAGAGATAATTTCAATGAGTTACAATTCTTTAACAAACTTGACTCCAAAGTGTTTCATTGCCTCCAACTTTGTTTGAATCGTATCAAATATTCACATGATTTCCTTAATGTGTGTTAGTCCTTGTGTCAACAACTCCTCATATGATGTTTTGGTCACTACCCATTGCTCTAATTTCACTAGCTATAGAGAGGGCATCTTGATTTGGAAGTGCAATTAAAGGGAGGATGGTACAAAAGATGTCCCAATTGGGTCGACAAGGTGTTGCACATATGAGAATAGTTGTTCATTTTCTCTTTATACTCGTATTCTTTTTATGTTTCTCCATTTGCTTAGTGATGGTGTTCAAAGAGTCATGTGCTTGTTCCTTGTCATCTTCGATGTAGATTTGACCAATTGGATTCTAGAGACTTGATAGTCATTGACCGACACATCATCTTTATCGTTGTCACTAATGGGGACAACTATTTCAGCATGTCTTACTCCTTGCTTGGCTATAGTGGCCTTGGAGATCACTTAAGGCTTTTGGGTTGTGGAGAAGTACACACAGATGCGGTTGCCTCGTTGTCAATTGCAAGAGCCTAGACTATCCTCTTTATTTTCTTGACAACTTCATGAAGTCATGTTGGAGTTTCCATTCGAGAGGATTTACTTTGATCTGCAAGGCATTTTGGAGCTAGTTGCTGATTTATGATTCCCTAGGGATGTAGAAGGGCCAACAATTGGGTCGCGATTGTGAAATCATGAATTGCAAAATGACATTAATCAACTTTGGGGATCCGAGATCAGTTGGAGGAGCAGAAGTAGCAAATGGCATAAATTTTGGGGTCTTCTTTGTCTCTCGGTCTGTTTTGAAAACGAACTTTGGTTTCTTCTTTGCTTGTATATTCTCGCAACCATCGGTGACTCCAGTGTCCTGTTCCTTGCTTAAGCTCTTTTCATTCTCGACTCTAGAAACAATATTGTTAGCCAAAGAGGAATGCTTTGCGGAGAACAAGTAGATGATTGTGTGCAACATGTGACATGATCTTTGTAAGGATGACAATCAACATAATTAAAATTTAGAGATTCTCGTGTAACCAAACCAAGTTGTCGGTCTATGATTGCTTTGTTTTGGTCCTCAAGTGTTATCACATATTTCCTAACCAACTCATATGGGGAATGTGATTATTAGTAACCTATTTGTACACAAAGTCCAATGTACATTGCATGTCATTAGTGACTCCATGTGGTATACATATGGCCAACTCAAACCCAATTATTTGGTTTAGGGTCATTCTCGAGTGATCTTAGAAACACAGTTCTTTTCATCTTTACAATTTGCCCAATAGTCCTCTGCATGTGGACAATGTCTATAGGCGTGACCCAAGACTTTTTCCAAGAAGTTGTTGCCGCCAAAGTCTAGTGTCCTTACAAATACTTGTTGCATCATCCTAATCATCTCAACATTCATTTGCTTAGTGCTGTTCAATGTGGAGCAGATGTATTTTCCAAATAGAGAATTGAAAATGTATTCCTGATTTATGTTTATCGATGAGGAAGCTATGCTCTTATGCCAATTATTTGCACAATTTAGACAAGGCCCATTTGTCGCTCACATACTTTGGTATCTTGTAGGGGTCACTTATGAATCCATTGACTTTGATATAGGAGGTAGAGAATTGAACAAACCAACTTCCTCACTTCACAATCATTCATGGCTTGAGCTGACATCCGTTTGTCAATTTCCAAAGGCCTAATGATGAGGAAGAGGAAAGCATTGTTGACGTGTCTAAAATGCTTCTAGCTCATGTTATACTCCAACTAAGGATAAAATCTGAAGACTCAACCATTCGGTGGAGCCATGGATCCCTTAGTTTTAAGGCCTGAAAATATCTTGCGCTTGACAACTTTGTACACGAGGTAAAAATTCATGTAGAAGTCGTTTGTTTGCCTCATGTCACAAATTTGTTTGTGCAGACAATCATTGATGATCGGAGACCAATCTATGAACTGTTTACCCTCCAAAATAATGTAGAAAAAATCGTACATTCATTCTTAGAAGTCGTGAGCAATTGGAATCCCAAAAACCTTCTTGGGAGGGTGATGATGTCATTGATCTCTTAGTTGAAATCGATTCGGGGTAGAGTCCTAGGTAGCTTCTTATTATTGATTTTCCTATCAGGTGTCCAATGTTTGTTCATGAACTTGGCGCATTTGATAGGGTCACTCTCCTAGAGTCTTGCGAGGCTCCAATGTGATTTTAACCTGTTATGTGTAATTTGGTTTGTGTAATAGGTCTTCAATGTATTCAAGCATGATTAGAGTACGTGGTCACCATCAAGGTTAGACACACCTCTCCTAGTGGGATCATGGTGACTTACACAGTGATGATTTGCTCGGGCATTTAACAAACACGGGAAAAGTAATTTCTTGTGGGAGACTACTTTCATAGACATGTTGAGAAAAGGTTTTAAGTTCGGAGCAAATTCTTTGGATGAAGTGTGGCATATCAACGTGACCCAAATTGGTGTCGATTGATATTTAGATAGAATTTAAAGAAGAGAGTTGGATGATGCCTTGGAACTTGTTTTTCATTTTGGCTTTCGCAGAGCTAGATTCATAAACAAGAGAAGAAGAATGAGTGTTGAACAATTTCGGTGTCTTTCTCCCATATTTGGTTCGCGATCTCCCTTTTGCTTTGGTACCACAACTTGTATGCATGAGCTTCGATCTTCTTCCTTCCAAATGAATATGGATTGAGTCTTTAAAATATTGGGTCCTCATGCCAACTAGGTGTTGTCACGTTTTGGAACGAGTGTGTGCGAGGTTGGTTTTAGTAATGCATTTCCATGTTAATTAAAACCATGTTGAAAAGTCCTTTTAAGATTGCCTTCACTTTCCTACCGGTTAATTCGCTTAATTTACACATAGGTTAGTTTGCTGATTTCTTGTGCTCATGCAATTCGGGATCCGCACGAGCTCTTCTTATTTTGGTTTGCCGTTTACCTCCTAGATCCATTGCATTACTTTCACGTTGCCTCGGCTCTACCATCACCCATGCAACATGTTTGCTTGGTTTGAATTCTTGTCGTCACCTAAGTCGCTTGAGCTCGGCTCTTCATAGCTAGGTAAGCTCACCGCTTGCATGTCATCTCTTTCGAGAGCTCAACACCACTATCGATTTACCACTCGGAGACCCAACTCGGCTCATTCATCAACATTGTGTTCTCAACTTTGGGTTATTTGGCATTACCGAGATACATAGAGTTTGTAGTTGTCTCCAACTCGCCAACCAATTCATTTACGTACTTGAGTTGCTATTCATTCTCTCTTGAATTGCCGCATTTGAACACTATGCATACGAGCTATGCGTGTTTGTTCGAACTTTGTTTTGTCTTGGTGTTTGACTTGGTGCTACCTCCTCGCTCAACTTCGAGTATGTCTTCCTCCAACTCATACTTTCCTTGTGACTTGCTTTATCGGGTATGCTTATAACTTCTTGTTAATGCAACTTGTTTTGGAGTCTTCACATAAGTCACCTCGATCTCATTATGGGCCCGTGTAAACTCACAAGCTAAATCCTATTAGCTTGAATGTGAACTCGAGCTCGAACTCCGCTTCTCCTTTGTTCTATTCGAGTCCTTTCTCGTGGTTCATAGTGGTGCACAAGCTTGCTTTAACGACTTCATGACGACTCAAGGACTCGGTTTAGTTATTTGCTTCGGCTCATTTGTTGGCTTGTGTTCTCCATGGGCACTAAATAGGTGTAAGGAGATTTGGTTTCACCTTGATCATGGTCTCTACAAAGCCTATGTTGTTAGCATATTGACTCAACTTGCTTTGTAGTTGTTTGTCACTTGCTCTCGCTTCGGTGATATGCTTCCGAACACCCCATATCTACGAGTTTGATTTTTGAATAGAATTCAATTGGCTAATCCTTTGCTCATCGCTTTTAAGCTCATTCTTCGTGATTTTTGATTTGAACTTGCATGCAATCTTTGACCTTAAGGTTGGGATCTTCTTGCACTGCTTCATGTGGTTTTTGCTAATGATGATTTCTTCATGCAAAATCCGTTAAGGTCCAAAGTTATTGTGCACTATAGACCATTACAAGCTTCCCTTTATTGGATTGATAATTGCCTCCTTTGATACCGGATCCCACATTTGTGAGAACTTTAAGTGTGCAACAGTTAGTGGAGGTGAGCAATGTGGTGAGACACAACTCATGATGGTCTTTACATGGCATTTTTTTTGGGTAGTCGGGATATTGAATGTCTTGCAATTCTCAACAACCTTGGTTTGTCAACTGCCTCCATAAATGTGACATGGATCACACGGGTCATATTGGGCTTTTAAGGGATTTATTTCTCTTATCTATAACTTTTGTATTTTTCACTCAAAATCTTTAATTTTGGTCCAAAATTTTGCTCAATAATAATCTGCTGCACACTCAATTCATTTGGATCATCCTTACATATAGGCAAAGCTTCTCCTATGAACTAGGAGGCTTGTTATAACTCCTACAACTATACATGAGAGTTGTTCAAACAACTCTCTAAATATAATAACACACTAACAAATATTAGTTGTTTTATAAACAACTAATTTACAATAGTAAGAATGTAATAAGCTGTAGTTTTTACTCATAGTGAAACACTAAATTTCTAACATTCCCTCCCAATGTAAACATGGGGAAAACATCACTCTGGTATTTGCAACCGGCCACCTTTGCGTTGCTCATGATTTGGATGGTTCTTTTATAAGATTGCCAACAACCTTCAAGGATGGTTTTACCAAGACAACCAACAACTTGCACATATAGATGGTTTTACAGGACAACCAATAACCCAAACATACATATGGTTTTGTAGGAAAACCAACTACCCAAACGTAGAGATGTTTTTGCAGGACAACCAACAACCTAAGTATCATGATATTGCAGTACTTTTCTCAGTTCTCATCACTTTCTTACATTAGGGGAAAATACATAGGAGTGAACATGAATTATATCACTTTGACTTTAGCTTATTTAATGCAAAATGGAAATGGAATATTGGTGTTATATTCCCCCCCAAAATGTGAAATTTCCATTTATTCACACAAAACAAGAACTCTGAAATGAAGCACACCACACACAATTGGAATCACACTGCACAATGGAAAGCAAATACTGAACTGAAAATAAAAATCACCAAATCTGAGATGCGACCCGTCATTGGTGAATGATGAGAGGACGTTGATTTTCCTCCTTCCTTCGATGCCTCCATCCTCAGCGGTAGTTTATCCAGTAGAGATAGTCTTCGTCACTGTGCTGAGCATCTGATTCTTAATTATTTGAGTGGGAAGATTTCATTTCCCAATCACTTTCGTCTTCTTTATTTCCAGAAATGAAGCCTTTTTTAAATTTTGCATGAAGTAGATATTGTGCTCTTTGTTTACAGTCAATAATTCCATGTCCAGGAGCATTACAATAGTGACAGAGAAACCTTTTCTTTGGATCTTGGGAGGTTGATCCTTGCTTAAAAGAAGATCTGGATCTCCTTTTAGCATATGATCTATCATGTTTTCCATACAACGCTTTTTCTTCGGTTCAATTTTCTTAGTTCTATTTTCTTCCTCTATCGAAAAGAAATCAAATCTTCTAAACTTGGATTTACTTTACTCAATGTGAAGACCATGTTAGAATAGTTGGGTGGCATGCTATTTAGTAATACGGATTTTGCATCATCATCTTTCACATCAACTTTTATACTAGCTAATTGATTTGAAATAGAACAAAACTTACTGATGTGTTCAACCATACTGTCACCTTCTTCCATCTTGAGCCCGAATAACTTCTGCTTGAGTGCCACTGTTGTGCTCCTTGCTTGTGACCCAAACAACTTGTTCAATGTCGTCTAGATGAAGTTTGGAGTTTGAAGTTTGAAGTTTTTGATAGGTCTATATGATGCAAGTACGCATTAGATAACCCTAGGCCAATAATTGTTGTTGCTTTTCGATCCTTGCTTTCCCATTTGGTGGCTTCATCTGCATTACTTGGCTTTTTTACCATCAACAATTTCCCACAAATCTTTGTTGATTAGCATCAACTGGGTTCGAACTTGCAGTATGGAAGTCTTTGCCTTCAAATTTTTCAATTCTATTCAACTTGTCCATTTGATCCCCCTAGAGACTTGACACAATGGATGTCGGTTTTAACTGATAATGGTCACGTTATAAACACTTTTTTTTAACTCATACATTAATTGACAAGATATGAGGACTATGAATTTGACACACAACTTTGACAATAAAAACACTGAACTTTTATTTTTGGACAAATGGACTCTAGACCTAATTTACAACAAATAAATTATGTTACTAGGCTCAGTGCATTAATAACAATAAAGACGTTCTTTGACGGCACAAAACAGCTAAACTATGACAAGACATGATGAAAAAGACAACAATATAACAATGATACTTTTGATATATAACAATGACTAATCATTATTACCATATCCCTTGAGCATAAGACATAATATTTTAAAAAGGTAATAAGATATTACTTTTTACATTTTAATGCATTTAAAAAAAAGACAACTAATTAAAAACTCCCTTCATAAAAAATAAAACTCATGCAACTAAAAAAAGACACCATCTTTTAATTATTTGAATCCACAGGAGTCTCTCTGTGGACATTGCCTTGAGCTCGGGACAGGTGGTTTCAAGTGGTTTGCTCAATTTTCACTGTAGAAGACAACTGATATGATTGCAGGTATTTGATGCATGTATGGTGGACGAAGTGGCTGACCATGGCTGTCGTGTGGATGCACAGATGTCAAAACCTGATCTGAGAACAGTACAATCCATGCACAGATCTATCAGCCCAATCCACGCATAATCCATGATCCTGGGACAAGTGGGAAGAGTTATAAATTCATCCTTGTACGAGTTGAAACAACTGCACGCAGAGGATGACAGGTATTACAGAGCTTGCAGATTGCAAGTGTGGATAGAATGAAGTGAACAGCTATGAAATAGTAATTGCTAGGCAGATTTAATGACTCCTCATGTAGCAGATCACTCATCAAACACCTTTACTCTCTATGTACACCAATCCCCACACCAGGGCCTCTCATCCTGCTCTGATACCAAATGTAATTTTGGTACAGAGTTTTGGTCAATAATAATCTGCTGCACACTCAATTCATTCGGATCATCCTTACATACAGGCAAAACTTCTCCTATAAACTAGGAGGCCTATTATAGCTCCTACAACTATACACGAGAGTTGTTCAAAGTTCAAACAACTCTCCAAATATAATAACACACTAACAACTATTAGTTGTTTTAGAAACAACTAATTTACAATAGTAAGAATGTAATAAGCTGCAGTTTTTATCCATAGTGAAACACTAAGTTCCTAGCAATATCTCCGATCCATTAATTGCATCGTCTGGGCTTTCGGTTGTGGTGGGGTTTTTATCAAGTTTGAACATTGTATATGAGAGTGAGAATCATTTGGAGCTCCTGCATTTCCTTTGTGATATACAAGTGGTGTGCTTTGGGTATATGTGGTTTGGCGGGGATTCAACAAAGTTTCATTGTTTTGGAAAGCGATGTAAAAAGTAACTCTAATCCTTGAGCATGCATGACACAGTGGGCTGGTATTTTGAGAATTTGCATATTTTGACAAACTTAGACCTTCACATCCATATTACTAGACTGTCATTTGGTATGCTACCTAGGCATTTTCTATTTAAATCATTGATAATTTTAAATGGAGCCTTTCATATGTGATGAAGGGGAGAATAGTTAGGTGATCTTGTGGCTAGGTTAAATGGTTCTAGGGGAGTTGATGGGTTTAGGATTCATCGGGATGGGGGCAAAGGAAACAATGAGTGTTTGTAGTCAAAATTTGTTGTGAGTATGGTGGACAAAATGGGATCAAAATCGGGGGTTATAGGATTGTGAAAATTTTAATTCAGGGGTGACAACAGATACGATGTACACCATGGACATATCATATCCAAGCCTGTGACACTCAGTTGTATGCCCATGGGGAAAATCATTGTTGCCAAGCATGCGCCCATATGGAGGCCCCATCTTTGTATGCCCACATTCCATCAATGGTGTACGTGCATCCTACAACCAGATTGCATGTAAGAAGCTGTTTAGTGTACGCCCATTTTCCTCAGCCATATGGCAGATCGCATGTTGATGCCAGCTCGTCATACACTGGCTGCTCCGTTCTTCTATCCCACTGTACTTCCCACGATGAAACAGCATTTATGTCTCTTCACCAGGAGGGACGTATGTTCAGCAGTACCCCTTGCTTCCCCACAGTGCCATATGACCAAGTGATAGATTCTTCTCTGTGTGACGCTCAAACTATAAACTCGCCATGGAAGAGTCTCTCACCATGCATTCCTTTGTTGTATGTTGCATTTCATCAATTAAGTGTCATTCATTGTACGACCAATTGTCCAATTGCCATCATATGGCCAAGCCACTCTACACCCTTCTTTTGGCTTGTATTGCTCAGCCATATAGCTCTCTAAAGTCTTCTACACTGTCGTATGCTCCAATGTTTAACTAAGTCCATTGTTTCATAACATTCCATTTTCTCCATAGCATTGTACAGCATAAGTTTTAGCACTTATTTGCCTTCACAGTTGAATAACAATTTACTGGAAAGAATAAAAAATAGTTGTTGGATTCGTGGGTTTTCAGAAACAAATTCAGGCAGAAATTTGTCGTGGACAAAATCAGACTTTTCGCACAAAGATTTTCAGCAAGGGTATTTGGAAGCTTCAGCAGCTACCACCTCTACAACTGTAGCAACTCCACCAGGAATGTCTCCATTCTTCCCTCTTTAATCTCATTTATATTGTGTTGTCTCAGAAGGGACTCCGACATGTTTCAAAGTGGATAATACAGACTGTCATGTTAGTATTGTCATTGTCATCAGCATTTCATATAAGGATTTCTTTGTAGCGGATTTTGTAAAGTTGTTATTATTCTATTGTCAGAGTTATTAGTGTCTTAACAATTCTTTAGTTATGTTCGGCTGTGTTTTAACCAACCACCATTGGGTCTTCATTCTTTCCTCTTGGTTGTCTCAGAGGGGACTCCGACTTGTTTCAAAGGGGATAATACAAACTGTCATGTTAGTATTGTCATTGTTATCAACATTTCATAAAAGGATTTCTTCGTAGCGGAGTTTGTTATGTTGTTATTATTCTATTGTCAGATTTAGTGTGTCTTAACGATTCTTTAGTTATGTTTGGTTGTGTTTTAACCAACAACCATTGGGTCTTTTGTCATATAGTAGAATGGTCAATGTTGGGGGAAGGATATTTATGTGACAGGGCCTGCCCTGTACCGAGCAATTGTACTTTACTCTACCATATGAAATAAAGCTGTTATGCTGTCATGTTCTTTTATGCTATGTTGTAGTATGTATTTTATTAGAATATCTAAGTAATACAAATTGTAATAATGTAACACATAGTGTTATGTAGTTAGCTTGTTAAGATATTAGGTTACCTTTGAGCCATTCTTGGCTATTTGTTAGGAAGTTATCCGTAGGCTTGTCTTTAGCCATGTTTGGCTATATTGTTGGAGAGTATGTTCCTATTGTATAGTTGTGGTTTGCCTATTTAATAGGCCTTCTCAATGTAATTCATTACGGCGTGAAGCTCTTAATTAAACTTTTATATTTATATTTCTGCAATTGATATTCCTTTGGTAGTGTAGCTTTTATAGCAAATGTACCCAACTCAGAATCTTTTTATAGTTTGTACTTCAGGGGCAATGAATGTGCTACTGAAGGTTCATGAAGCTCAAAAAGTGAGATCAGGCTCTAGAATCTAAACGTGGTTTGTGTCTCAAGTGCAGTTCTTGAAGCTCAAACAATGGTTGCACCATGACTGTTCTTGGTGAACTTTCTTTGTTTTCACACCAGGTCCTTTGTGGTGGCAGTGGATTGCTAGTTGTAGATAAAACTTCCTGTTATCTGTATATTGGTCAGGAAAGGCCAGATTTATATTTTTGATGAAATTGCCAAATATAACAACTTTGTTTGAAATACAGAGTTTGCGAGCTAGTAACTTTTCATTGACATCAAAATGTTAAGATCTAGAATTTGGCAAGAGACCTCATTAATTGTTGAAAAATGAATTTTAGAGTGAATGTCGTGTTTTTTTATAAATGAATGAAAACAAAATACCTCACAAAAGCATAATATAAAATGCACTGCATGTTTGGAGATCGTTTTTGTATTTGAATGAAATGAACCACCTTGCAGAAGTGTCAAACCCTTCTCTAGGAAACAGAATTGGTCATTGCTGATTGTATATCAGTTTGAGCATGAAATATTCCTCTAGCCACCTGGATGTCTTTTGTAGTCTATACTGACATCACGAGGGATCAAATTTTAGTTATCTTAGCACAAGGTGGTTCATTTTGCATTCAAAAACAAAATACCTCGCAAAAACAGAATATAAAATGTTTTTACAACTGTGAGAATCAATTTTATATTTGAACACAAATGAACACCTTGCAGAAGTGTCAAAACCTTCACTGGGGAACACAATTAGTCATTGATGATTACATATCATTTTGAACATTAAATGTCCGTCTAACCACCTGGATGTCATGCACAATCTATTATGACATGAAGCGGGATCAAAACCTTGCAGAAGTGTCAAAACCTTCACTGGGGAACAGAATTAGTCATTGATGATAACATATCAGTTTGAACATGAAATGTTCATCTAACCACCTGGATGTCATGCGCAATCTATTATGACATGAAGAGGGATCAAATCTTACTTAGCTTATCTTAGAATTCTCCTGGAATGTTTGTTATTTGTTTTACTGGTGGTTTTTTATTTGATTTCTGCATATATAGAAAGTTAAAAAGAAAAACAGAGACGTGTAAATTCTCCTATACCTGATAACTTTTCTTGAAAAGCACTGCCATTGGTACCACATTAGTCGCCACATTTGGCATTTAATCGATTAAATTGGAAATTTGCTGAATGATAAACTACCCCAGAAAATTCGCTCAGATTTGCAAATTAATTTGGGCAAATGAAATGGCAAATTTAAACAGTAAACATAAAAACTTCATTTGAAATGCGCCAAATTTTTTTGCTTTTGGGGATCAAACAGTTATGGAAAAATAAGAAATACGCAGTGATCTGCTGAACAATGAGAAATCTGTAGAAAGGAGAAATTGTGAGTTAGCAGTAGCAAGGAGAAATTGCGACTGGAAATGTGAAAGCGTAGGATGGTCACATAGTGGAAAGATACACTGCATAGGCCTGCAATCAGTTAACCAGTGACAGCTCGACCAACGGTGGTGACAGCTATCCTGCTGAGTGCTGAGTACCGTATAACAGGAGCAGTATCATATCTGCATTGGAAGAATACGGAGTTGCTACTACAATGTGGTTTTCGCCAGTGTTACCTTAAGAAATTTTCCTTTTGGGAAAATCTAATTTGTGTCTTAATGCAAAATGTAAGAATGAAATCAACTTGAAATATAAGAACAAGTTTTTGTTTATTTTTACAAAATAATTGACTTCAAGGGACAATTAAATGTGGAGAATGTGTAGGCTAGAGCATTTCTTGAACCTTTAGATGTTTGTTAAGTTGTTAGGTCATTGCATGAATAACAATTTACGGTGTAGAGAAGGATTTGAAATTTGTAGGTCAAATAGGATAAGCTTGGAATTTTCTTGTGCATCTATTATCTTAGTACTTGGGTTATGGTTATTCAATTTGTTGATTTCACTAAGTACTTGAAAAAAAAAACAAAAAAAATTCTATCTGGATTTAAATCTCATGCATATGTTGTAACCCCTCTTTCTGAAAGCATCTGCATATTTAGTAGATGAGATACATGCATCTCTACTGGTCCTTGAATGATAAGTTGCTGACCAATAGTTAATTCTCGAGGCTGCAGCATCATTGCCGTTGCTGCGGGAGGACTTATATGTAATGAGCATTCATCAAAGCAAATTGTAAGATGGCACAAAGCTTCTTGATCTTCCTTAAATATTGTTTCACTTACATTCTCATCTTTATGGTCTGAATCTTGGACTTGTTTTGAGCTTCACAGCCATTACCGCAATTTGGATTACTTTCTGCTGTTAGAGTATGCAATGACTGCTTCAACAATTCTACACGGTGAGTCTTTTTCTCATCCCTTTTAAGTACAGCATGAACTTTTGGCCTTTAAATTTCTTCATATCTCTTCTTTGTCATGCTTTTCTGCTCTCTTCTATTGTATAATATTGCATTATGCTATGTACCAAGTATAATAAAGTTTTTCTCAGTTCAGAGGTTAGCTCCAAGGCATCCAATTTTTATATGGAGATTTGATTCAATTGGAGAATCATCACAGAAGTTATTTGTTAAATGTGGATATCCCCAAAAGAGATTTGACTTTAGAGGTTGATCATCTCAAAGTGGTCAACCACTTTCTTGGAAGCTGTGCTACCATCATCACTCTTATATCACGTGTCTTTATTCAAGCAATGAACCTCCTGGTTCAGTACAATTGGTATCAGAGGAGCGGAGATTAGCACAAGCAAGCTTGGGTTGCATTGATTATTCCTATAGGAACAACGATGTTTTCGAGTGGGAAATGTGCGAATCACTTGTCTCAATTACAGATTTAGAGAATCTACATTGAAGAAATGGTCATGCACCAATCAAACAAAAGTTTGCAGTTTGTGCAACTATTTTACTAAGCAAATGTTACAGCAGGTCTATGTAACAGGAAAATGGGCCAGAACTGTTTGCAAGATGGAAAGGGCTTTGCTGCAAGGATTAGTGCTGGCAAAAAGTGATTGCGGCATCAAACAGTTGACTGACAGCTTGCAAATCCTGAAGGTGAAATTGATGGGAAAAAGTGAGATATCAAAGCATGGGCAAAAAACTGCGAGCATGGAGATGACATACAGAGAATTGAGGGAACCTCAAGGTACAAAATACAAAGCTGAAGATTATTGGGGCAGTCTTGTACAAGGTTTAACAACTGCTGTAACATTATTGAATGGATATAAGTTTATAACTGGACATAAGATTTACCTTAAAACAAGGTTTATTAAATTCAAATACCCATGCAATGTGGATTGCACAATGTAAGAAAACTAAGATTTTGGAACCCAACAAAGAGTCAGATCTCAACTGTAAAAGTGTCTGAAGAATTAGGAGCAGTGAGAATGAAATGAAACCAGACACAATGCTTTAGAGGGATAAATTGAATTAACTACCTGATAAAGGAAGCTTCACTGAAAAGGGTTTCGCCCAGGAGAATGTTCAGTCCATTAATTTTTTAAATGAAAGAATTCAGATGTGCAGGAAAAGAAACAAGCGTCTACATTCGTATAAGATCAGAAGTAAGATTTAAATCATCCTTAAAAAAATTCACAGATAGTGTCAGTATTATCTCTTATAGATCGGTGAGGGAAGATGAGACTCACTACAATGCAGAATATGTTTTTTATGAAGACAGTAAATGGTTATCTCACAATAAGGAAATTTTATGCACATTGTAAGTTGATGGGAAGGAAAGTATTTTGGACAGTTCTGTTTGAGTAAATCCACTGATTTTTAAAAGTGTGAGGGATTGGAAGGAGAGATACATGATTAATTGCAATGATGCAAAACACTTTGAAGTTCACTACTATCTGTATCAAAATAAAATATTGAAAGATTATTCTGAACATCAATGTCAGATCCAACTGATATAAAGCACACATAATAGCAAGTTTGTCCAAAGGACAATGAGATAATAAGATTAAAGAAACAATCATTAATCCCTTCATGATGAGGCCAAAAACTTAATGGCAAGAGACACAGCAGAAAATTCTGCAAGTGGAGACGATTAAAAAAATTGAGAAAATAATTTTTAAAGAAATTGAAGAAGCAATAAATTGAAAGAACAAATCAAACAGCATGCAAGAAGACTAAAGAAATTGTTAGACAGAGTTGAAATTTGGCTTGCAAAAATCAAAGCTAAAATTGAGTATCAAAAGAAGAATCTAGAAGACATGCCCTTTGAGTTACAACTTAAACACGAGATTGCATATAAAGAGAAAGAAACACTTCATAGAAGAAAAGATTAAAGATAACTTCAAAAATAAAATTCAAAAGGAAGTAAAAAGACAGTGGAACGAAACTCTTACAATACAATAAACAATAGACAATTGTTGAAAGACATGGCAAAGATATGTATGAACAAATGGACGAAATTATATTAGTGTCCGTTTCCTATCGAAGGAAAGGCAGAACTGAAGAGCACAGGTCTTGGGATCATGGAGACTGTTAAAAATGAAGAGTAAAGATGGATACAAGTTGAACCACATAGACATTCACATTAATATCAAAGCCTACAATTAAGTCAGTAAATGTATACCAGCATACTCACCACTATGAAAGTTGATTATCAAGATAGCACAACAAACAGCGATGTCCTAATTTGCATGTGGAGAAATTGGGAAAACAATGAGTTTACATGGAATCAAAGAACCAACCGTCCGACTAGAAACTACTAGTGACGGAGACAAGAAAAATTGGAACGAATACAAAAATACATGGAGTCGAAGAACAAGTGATTTCACATCAATTAAATCCAGTTATGAATGGATGGTTGATCCTGCACTGAAACCATTGCATGCAATTTAAGGACATTACAAATTCGTTCCATCAAATGCTTCAGGTTGAAGCGTTTAGGAGTAATGTTATTTAGAAACCATAAAAGCTATACATGTTGGCTAAATGATTAATGTATGGCACTAGGTTGTGTTCATTTAACAATGGCATCCAGTATTTATATATTAAGGAAACTCCATTCAAATGGAGAATATCATGGAAGTGATTTGTTTTTACCTTGGATGTCTCCAAAGATTATTTCGATATGAGATGTCAATCCTCTCAAAGTGGTCAACCCTTTGTTGGAGCCTACGCTTTTATTACACTTTCTGGAGTTGTGCTCTGTCATCCTAATTGCTAGCTATCATCATTCAATATCTGTACCTTTGAGTCTCTTTCCTTAATGAACATCCCGATTTTGTACACATTATGTTTTATCTTATGGATCTATCACGGTGATGTATATTTATGGGGAAACATTCCCAATTATCATGTGCATTGCCTAATACATAATTATATTGGGATCACATGCTTTTATTGTTCACGGAATGCCCAAAAAAGAAAAAAAGATGTCTTATTTTTGACATGAATGACAATATGGTAAAAAATTGGAAACGTAATTATCATTGATAAGGTCAATAGTGATAGGGGAAAAATGCTGTTTAACTAGTGTTCTAGCTATTGGATAACTTGGTTTTAGAGTGCTTATGTAGGTGATTTATAACAGACAACTTCTGGCCAAGTGGAGCAACCAAACTATGATGGCTATTTTTTCTGTCCTTGTTGGTGCTCATACTTGCTAGTTTTTAGGAGAGTCTTCCTTATGTATTGTCTAAGTACCGCCTGAAAATAATTTAGCGATAATGAATAAATTTATATTGGCTTTTGTGATACCTTGGCATCCTTTTTTTGGATTTATAAATCTAAGATAATTTTGAAATTTTTGTTTTCTTTAAGACGAAGATAAAATCCAAACTTTAGTTTCCTTCTATTGGCTTTCAAATTTCTATTTTGTTGTAGTATTAGCAGTTGACCAGATCAAATTCAGCTCTATTTCCAAATTTAATAATTTACAGATATATTACAGATATGTTGATATCTAGTTTAGATGGCATTTCTTCTTATTATCGGGTTTTAGACAGGATCATAATGGTGGGTATCGAAGTCACTTTCTTGACATTCTAGGATAATAATTTGAGGTCTAAAATTGTAATGGCAGTGGATGTTTCTCTAAAGAGCCCGTTGGAAGAGATGAGAGGTGCTGTGGGAGAATTGGCCCAATCCATAGGCATTCTGCAGGTGGCTAATGAAAGAAGAAGACAGGTAGATGAGAGCAGTGCTGAAGAAGGTTGTTGAAACCCACCCAATTAAAGAATGGTCGCTGACTAGCATGACCCTGATCAGGACCCCTCTGCGAGGGACAGTAACAAGAAGGTCCAATCATTGGAACTTAGGTAACAAAGAAAACTATGATAGTAGTCACATTGATTAGCAGTTGCTTTAGGGGATTCCCATTCCTAAGTTTGATGGGACTAGTGAAGACTGCAACCCAAAGGGATTGGGTTTGATGGAAGATTACCATAAAATAGAATTTGCTAGCCTAAATCTTTAAGGGCTAGTATTTGATTGGTGGCAAATAATGGAATGGTGTGGGAGGGAGGTGACCAGTTGGTAAACAAAATTATCGTAACCAGTTTGTCACTGCATTCGATCACAACTTCGAGTCTACTCAAGAAGATCACTATTTGGCCCTAAAAACCATGAAGCAACAAGGCATTGTGACATACTATCCTAGACCATTTTGCCAAGTTAGCTTGTTTTTAGAAAATATCTCGCCCAATGTGCTGTTTCTATGCATATTGATGGATTTAGAGATTCCATCAGTAATATGTCAAGGCATTGAAGCTTGTGACTCTTAAGAAGCTCTCCAAAAAGAAAAGGCTTATGTAGAAATTACTGGGGATTTCTTTAGAGAAAAAACTTCGTTGAAAACTACTTAAAGAGCAAAGAGCAATCCACAATGTACTGCACAACCTGATTCCCGCACTATCAATATCATTGAACAACCCATGGGTAGAATGTAGGCCCAGCTATCATTTTTGACCTATGCTCAATAGGGTTCTGTTTTTTCTGCAAAGAGAAATAGTGCAAGGTCAGAAGTGCAAGGCTCTTGGTAAGATTCACATGATTTAAATTTTAAAGTGGAACAATCGAGAATGGATAAAAGTGAACAAGGGAAAACAACAGAAGACAGAGGAAACTTCTAATCTTGAAGAGCATGATCAACAAGAGATTCCAACGGTCTCCCTTTCTTCCACAGTAGGAATAACCTAGGATTGGGCCTAAAGAGCAAGAAGCAAGGTGAAGGAAAGTACTGTGGTAATGCTTATTGATCCTAGTAGCACTTATTTGAATTTCCATAGACTCAAAGCTAGTGTCATAGGTGGGGTTGAAGGTTGACCCAATACCAAATTTGAAGTATTAGTGGTCAAGGCCACTATGATGGATTATGTAGGGGTGGTTACAGGACGAAAATTACAGGCATACAACTATGGAAATGATGGAAAGTTGCGAAAATTTGGCTGAATTTTGTACAAAATAGAGGTCTCCCAAGTAACATCTAGGTTGAGACAATTTTATTAATGTCAACAAAAAGGATTACAAAAGCTTGTGTTGGGTGTCCATACACCATTTACCCATACTTATATAATCTTCTCAACAAAGGATGAAAAGCTACAAAAATGGAAGAGTTGATCTCTTCTCATTCCTTATTCTACCTAAAAGACATGAGACAAAAATTGCTTCAATCCTCCTGTGCAAACAAAAGACAAATAAAAATTGTTTATGTACGCAACTTATTATTTCAAAAGATCAAACCTACTTTGGTTCATTATTCCTAACATAGACCCCTGTGATCCAAAGTTTGTCTTCATCAATTGTTGATGCTTCACTTTTGCTTCATCCCAAGAAGTCCCCGATTTTCTTAAACTTAACACTATTCAAAGGCTTTGTGAAAGTGTCTGCTACTTATTCCTCAATAATACAATAAGTAGGATCAACTATCGCTTTTGTTGTCAACATCCTCGAATAGTGATACTTCACGTCCAAGTGATTGGTCTTCACACGAAATACACGATTTTTTGCAATTTTGATGGCACTTTGATTATCAACATTCAAAACTGTAGGACCTTCGTGACCATGCTGCAACTTGTCAAGAATCATGCAAAGATGTCTACGTCTCTCGAAGCATCCCATGCTGCAATGTACTCTGATTCAGTTGTAAATTAGCCATTATATCTTGTTTCTTGCAACACCAAGTCACGACCTCTGTCACCAAATGCATCCAGAAATCTATGGTAGAAATCATATCTTTCACACTTGCCCCCATAGTCTACATCTGTAAAACCCACAAGTCTGAAATTCTTATTTCTCCTATATCCCATGCCAAAAGTTCTTGTGCCTTGCAATTATCTCAAAAGATTTTTAGTTGCTAACCAATGACTTTCTTTTCGTTTGTGTATGAATCTAGACAAAATACTAACTGCAAGTGAAATATCAGGTCTAGTATGCAAGAATTGAATCAAGCCCTTGACCAATTTCCTATACCCTGTATCACTAACCAATTCACCTCCTCCATCCTAAGAATTTTTCAAACTAGTTTCTATGGGTTTTAAGGATGGTTTATAATCATCCATTTTAAATCTTTTCAACAATTCACGTATGTTTTTTTCTTGATAAATGAAAAGACAGTGATCTTGTTGTCTTACCTCTATTCCCAAATGATAGGGTAAACATCCCAAACCAATAGTTTCAAATCCTTCTTTCAACATTTGCTTATCCTCTATAAGGTGTTTATGGTTACTCTTGGTCAGAAAAATATCTAATAGAAAACTAAAATTGTGATTTTGTAATTCTTGCATTCAAATGTATAGTATCATTGGATTCACTCCTCACACCACCAATCTGCCAAAAATAACTAGAAATGTTTGTTACCATGCTCCAAGTGCTTGTTTTAATCCATACAAATATATAGATAAGCGACACACCTTGAATTCTGAACCATTTTTTCAAATCCATATGATTGCGACATGTAGACAACTTGATGAAAATCACCATTAAGAAAAACACTTTGTACATATAATCGATATACCTTCTAATTTTGTTGTGTTATAAGAGCTAAAACCATTATGACTTTATCCCACTTGGTTGTAGGTGCAAAGGTCCCCTCATAAGCTATGCTTTCTTTTGAGCATACCCCTTGGTTACCAATCTTGTTTTGTATTTGTCCACCCATCCATTCATGCTATACTTGGTTGTAGGTGCAAAGGTCCCCTCATAACATATGCCTTCTTTTTGAGCATACCCCTTGGTTACCAATCTTTTTTTGTATTTGTCCACTCATCCATTCACGTTATACTTGGTTGTAGGTGCAAAGGTCCCCTCATAACCTATGCCTTCTTTTTGAGCATACCCCTTGGTTACCAATCTTGTTTTGTATTTGTCCACTCATCCATTCATGTTATACTTCATCATATACACCCATTTGCTCCCTATGGGTTGTGCTCCGGGTAGGCAATTTACAAGATTTCAAGTCTTGTTTTTCATGATGGATTCATCTCACTCCCCCATAGCATCTCTTCATTTTGCTATCTTAGCTGTCTCTACAAAAGTTGATGGTTTACAAACAGTAGTCAACAAAGCATAATGTACTGGCTTTCGAGTGATTCATGTACAGGTTATGCTTTCTTCATCAGTTCTAAGTGAAGCAATTTACCGTTTCACCCAAGTGGGCATGAGGCAATTCACCAACCTGTTGTACCCTTGAAGTATCTATAATCTCTTTCACTCCATGAGGTTGAGATGAAATCTACTCATCACCTAAATTACTAGGGTTTACATCATTAGGACTAGAATTAAGGAAATTTGAATCAAATGAATCAATCATCACACTAGAATCACCATTTTAAAGGCCGATCATTTTTGCTCCAATGCACAGTATACCATTCTCTCCTTACTGGGACAAGCCTTCCTGCTTTCCTCACTTTCTGTTTTTTGATTTTTTTCTCAACTTGCATCACTCTTTTCTCAAGTTGAGAATCATCCATATTATCTAGTTCATCAAAAATTACATCTCTACTAATTATGAATTTTTGATTGCAACCAACTTCCTTCAATCTATAGCATTTCTTCTCATCAAAATATCCAATGAAAATACATTTCTGATTTCAAACTCTTAGCATCTAGGATCTTCCTAATTTCATTAAGAACTAGTGCATAACTTGTTGAACCAAAAACTTTTGAATGATTTTTCTTTTGGTCTGTACCCATGCCAAACCTCAAAAGGTGCAGACCATCTAATGTTGAAGTTGATGCTCTATTCCTCAAATAGATCGTTGTTGTACTGCATCTCTTAATTTTTTAAAATCTAGATTCTTATGTTTCAACATAGATCTGGGCATGTCTTCAAGTGTCATGTTCATTCTTATGTGTCATCTTTCAACATTGACCTAGCCATTCTGATGTGATGTGTAAATGGAAGTAAAATTCCTCTTTATGCCATGCTCCTTGCAGAAATTCGAAACTCATTTAAAATGAATTTATCACCATTATCTGATCTGAAAGTCAATATCCTCATGTTAGATTGTTTCTTAACTAAGTTTTAAACTCAAGAAAACGAGAGAACATCTCTTATTTATTTTTCATGAAATTCTCCCATGTTATATGTGAATAGTCATCAATAAAAAGAACTAAATATCTATTCCCCTTATGTGATACCCATATCACAAACATCACTATGAATCTATTGCAAAATCTGGTTAGCCCTCCAACTTGATTGTTGTGGAAACTCTTGACAATTTTGCTTACCCATTATGCATGCTTCACAAAGAATATTCTCTTTTCCAAAGGTTGATAGTTCACGTACTGTACATTTTCCTTTGAAAGTCAGTCAAGCCATGCAAATTCAAATGCCCTTTTTACGATTCTGAAACTCTTGAAGACCCGCATTCTTCGTTTGTGCAACTACTACATGCTCCTCTCCTCTTGGTATGATTTTGCAATGCATTCGAATCAAATACCATCCTCATATTCTGTATACTAGGTTTTATATCCATTCTTAATTGAATTTACTTTGACCAAAACTATTTTCAAGCACAATTTGATAACCCAATTTCCTTGTATTTACTATTTGTGAAAGGCAACAAATGTTTTTAATAGTGGGAACATGCCATACATCACAAATCAAGGTTGCAGTATCATCAGGAAGTTTTACCTTCACACTTCCAATGCCAACTACTCTATGAAGTGTCTTGCCTGTACATCTGATGAAGAGTTCAAATTTGCCTTTCAATACTCCCAAAAGGAAGCCTTCCTGAGTTGTATGCCTTGCTGCTCCTGTATCTATAATCCACACATCTGTCAAATCTTCAAGTTCTTTACTAAAATTTCCTGCAGATGCCTTTATTTCTATTGCAGTGTAATTATATTTATAATTCCCTTCATCAACAAAATTGTAATTTTCTTCCTCTAGAATTATTATCTCTATCATGCCCCGCATGATGATGATCACGTGCGTCCATCACCTCTAACAGAGTGATGGAACCCTCTACCTCTTCCAACATTGTTGTAACTTGAAGTGCCTCTATCTTTACCTTGTTTGAACTGCTAGAACTTGTAGCGAAGGATTCTTTAGACTCAGTCTTTCTCCTAAGTAAGCTGTTGGCTTGTTGAATTAACAACTTACGAAGTATGCCATATGTCCCTGTGCTCAATTTATCTTTAAGTTGCAATGTTTCAATATCATTTCTATGGGAAGAAGCAAGACCATTCAATGTAATAGTTATTATAGCTCTATCATTTATTGCTTCAAAGTCAAACCCTGCATTGCCAGTTACAAACATTCACTTCCCATGTTTCTTACAACTTTTGATTGTACAACTGCAGCAATAGATCGATCTGCTTGTATTGTGGCAGCTTATCCTACAAATCACTATGAGTGTACTGCGCCTCCCAACTATTTTTTGACAAGTCTATGTAAACATATCTCTGATGTACAACAATTTTGAATTATTGCAAGAGCTTTTTGATTTTTTAAATCAAATGTGGCTTTTTTATTTGCATCAGCAGGAACTGTTGGTCCATTTATATTCTCTACCGAACTCCACAAATCATTAAAAATTAAAGTTCCTTTTACCACCCTTTCCCATTCTGTGTAGTTTGTGCCATTTAACCTATCTGAGTTGGCGAATGGTTGTGAAATCTTCGACATCATTAAGAGAGAAAATAAATAAAGAGAAGATCCAACAAAACAAATAAAACTATTTATACCTCCCACCTTATAAACCCCCTTTCCCCTTCCCCTTCCAGTTCCTGCAAAAAAACTTCTCTTTATCTTCCTCCCCATTTTACAAAAGCAAAACACCTTTTACAAAATAAAGTGCTATACTTTCAGCACCTAGCACCTCGAATGTGACCAAAGGGTGGACATAAAAATATTTCAATGTACTTTGATTTAAAAACTGAGTTCCTAACCTTTACCTTCAGAACTCTCTTTGCTCCATCAAAACGCGGGTTGATTTCTTGGAATGCGAACTGTAAACCAGATTGAGAATACTTGCCACACTCTGCCAAAACGTCTCACAAACTGCAGATTCAAATTGAACCGCGTATTTGGTTTTGGGGGCTTTCAATGCCAACATGGACTATACTGTATTCCACAACATGTCAAAAATGTTAAACCAGAAAAAAAAAAAAAAATTGGGGGCTCTGTCCCCAAACCGTCAACCATGGCGAGACTCCTGGATGGCATTGGGATGCCTAATATTTTATTGGTACAAAATGACAGTATATCTGAGAGGAGAAGCAGGGAAATGGCAGCAGAAGTTTATAATCAAATTCTATTCCTATACTCCTTTTCTTTTTCCAGCTCCAAATGAAAAATCAAGGAAACACAATGGAGGATGGGAGAACAAAATAGTGATCGCCATCACCAAGCACCAAGCTTTTGATCACATGTGATTATCCATGCAGTTCTGATACTGCATGTACAAAATAGAGAAGGTTTCCCCAAGTACTATATGGGCCGAGGCAATCTTATCAATCTCAACTAAAAGGATTACGAAGCTTGTGTTGGGTGTCTATAGACCGTTTACCCATACTTATATAATCTGCTCAACAAAGGAAGAAAAGCTACAAAAGTGGAAGAGTTGATCTCTTTACATTCCTTATTCTACCCAAAAGACATGAGAGAAAAAAATGAAGACGACTCGTCAACTTCAATCCTCATGTGCACACATAAAACAAATAAAATTATTTTATGTACAAAACCTATTATTCTAAAAATATAAAATAACAAACGTAATATTGATCAATATATTCCTAACAAATTCAACTATTATTCTTTTGAACTTGGTTAGGAACATGCCAATTTTTAGAGCTTCATAAGTTGCGTGGTCATATAATGTTAATGGATTACTTGCAAGAGAAACACAGTTGCATATAGTATCTGAAATGGGAATAGTGCATCATGCTTTTTTGACTAGATTTCTTTTTTATTGTATGCAATATTAACACTGATCTCCCAAGTAGTAGGCCTTCGCCTTCCTTGGGGCCTAGAATAAACCTCATGCAGCCACATACATAGATACATACATGCATGGATACATAGATCATACATGGATACATGCATACATGCACATACATACATACATACATGCATGCAATATACATACATACATAGATACATGGATACATGCATGGATACATACTAAGACATAAGATTTTATTTTCTGCTTGGTAGAGCAAGATTCTAAATTATTTTAAACATTTGGCAATGTGACTCAGATGGAATCACCTGCTTCATGTCTTTGAAGCTTAGCTCCCATCCAAGCAATCTACTAAGGCCGTGCTCCAATTCCTCATATATCTTTATACCTAGACACTCTAATAGCTTAAAGCAAATGAATTGGATTGTCTCAAGTTTCTCTCAATGAAAAGTGGCAACTTCCAAGTTTAGTTTGTTGCTTGTTATTTATAATTTATGATGTATGACAAAAAGTGCTCATTGTTATTTTAATAAAGTTATTGCATGTTTAAAAGAGAAGTATACTTTAAACAAGTTTTGAATTGTGAGAAGTTACCGGAGCTTTGGCATCCTGATTAATTATTTCTTTGCTTTCCTCATTCCTTTTCTATTTTGTTTGATATCTTGATTCTTGTTATCCGTCTACCTTCTATGAAAGGTTGTGAGGACTTTTGGATCCCTAGATCCTTTGCCTTTTTCTGAGAATGTTATTTTGTGTATCTATTTTCCTATTATTCTAAGTAGCAAATACACCATCCTGCAGGGCTAGATATGAGTATGGTACATATTCGGTACAGATACGATATTGATATGCCTACGGATATGCCCATTATATGTCTTGGACGGTCAATATATGTTTGCAGACATGTCTGGTCATCCGAGATGTACCTTGGGCTAGGTTGCCGGATACGCGTATGAGTAAGGTACGGGTATGCAGGACGCCATAATGTTCACAAACCCTTGGGTATGGTATGCCCGATACATACACATACATACATACATACATATATATATATATATATATATATATATATATACATACATACATACATACATACATACATACATACATATATACATACATACATACATACATACATACATATATATATATATATATATATATATATATATATATATATATATATATATATATATATATGCATGCACTCATTTTACTCATACATACATACATTACACATACATATACATACATTTAGTCCATAAGAAATACAAAACTTGAAAAATATAGTAGGATCAAGGTTCAAAACATTCAATATGCTTAAAATTTAACATTTTCATTAATCATGTGGCAATATGAATACAAATAATCTAGAATATATCATCTAGATTTTCCTCAAAACCAATAGATCTTTAGATTAAGAATTATTTAGAAGAGAGATTATTTACAATAGATCTTCCTTTGGATGTTGGTTTTCTGATTTCCTCCCATTTCATCAAAGCATTCTTCTCATTATCACCTATTCCATTTCGCATAATTTTTTTCATGATTCTGACTAATCTTTTTTAATACCTTCACGAACAAATAATAAAGACATTAGCTAAATAGGAATAGGCTATAAAACTGCTTGGAGAAGCTCAATTTTTCCATCCCTTGATATTCATTCCCTTTATATGAAGCCAACTTATTCTGGAAACTACTAATATGGTTATCCCATGAACATTGTTTTGGCCCCACCTTCAAATAAAAGGACTCCCAAATACTTACAAGTTCAGTAATTTGGAATCTTAGAATCAATTCAATATTCAGTAGTTTATGAAGAAAATATTAGATTTCAAATATTAGTTTATGAAGAGAAGTATTTACAAAGAATTATGCTTTTGATAGGGTATGTCCTGGTTACATCCCGGTTATGTTACGGGACATATCCGAGACGTACCCAAACATACCGGGATGTACCAGTACAGTACCATACCCGTACTTGGTACATACTAGGCAGGGTACACAAGGGTCAGGGGCATACCCATGCTTCTTAGATATTGGGCGTATCCACAAAAAACAGGTTTTTAATTTCATTTTTATTTTTTTCAACATTAAAACATAGAGTCATCCAAATTTTTTTAGAACTATGAAAACATACGACTTTTCCGCTCATAGAAGCACAACAAGTTGCCATCAAAAAAGGCTGAGGAGTTGGTGTATATACTTTCCAATTTGTACCTTCTCTGCCACAAGCAACCAGGTTTTTAATTTCATTTTTTATTTTTTTCAACATTAAAACATAGAGTCATCCAATTTTTTTTAGAACTATGAAAACATACGACTTTTTCCGCTCATAGAAGCACAACAAGTTGCCATCCAAAAAGGCTGAGGAGTTGGGTGAGTACGAGCTATAGAGCATTCGGATGTAGACCCAACGAATATTGATTTGAATCTTACGTTTGCCACATGTCATTACTTGACATGGATACTTCTTTGGTGAGGCAGGACCCACATGGGACTGGTATTGGGAGTGCTCTAAGTCCATATGGTTCTAGTGAACCACCACATGATGTTGATGTTGATGCTTTTGATGAAGAGCAATATGATGAATACTTAGTACTAATTTTGATGTAATATTATAATATTTATCACAATATTTTGACTTGTTGGCATTATATAAATTGAGATTATTTATATTTTCATGATGTTGGAAGTTTGATGTAAATGTTTTTGTCTCCATCATGTTTTGTGTGTTGTGTATTTTTGTTTTTTATTTGCCTACTACGTGGTTAATTCCTATTTTTCAGGCTAGAATTTATATACTTTTTATTTTTATGTATTATTTGTACTGCCATGTCCAAAGCTGTAGTGAGGCCCCAAAAATCACTGTATCCGTGTATCAGATTCTTCATATCCATACCCATATCCAAAACGTAACAGATACTTAGCTTTTATTTAAAAGCTCTGCATCAGGCAATGTGACATGGGGAAAATTCTTGCAATTCTATAGTTACATGTAGGGAAATTTCTAAAACCACGCGGATGGTCAATCTCTTAGTGGTTTGAGTTTTACGTATCGTTCCAGTTTAAAAATGGTACTAACTGATAAGCTCAAAGCACAGAATAGTCACTGAGGACTTAATTAACATGGGAAAATCAAGAATTGTAATGTGGGCATACAGTTGGCTAAAGTATGGAAAGGTTTGAATCTTAATGTCTACGAACTAAAAATAGCATTTAAGGGTAGAATATTTATCTCAAAAATGCCCTTTCTTTGATTCAAATATAATCTTAAGAAAGAATGCGATCCTCAAGATATGTCTGTTGATAAAATTCCTAGCTTGTAGGTGCATTAATAAAAAGAATTTTAAGAGCTGTCATTGTTAGTTTGGTACATATTAATAGAATAATGAAAGGATTGGTAGAGAATTTTCTATGATAGACAATACTAAAATTCCAAGCTTCATTATTTTGTTTTTATATGCATACTATGTGGTAATTCCTATTTATCAGGCTAGAATTTATCTATATTTTGTATATTTTTTGTACTGCCACATCCAAAGCCGTATCCGGGCCCCAAATAATCACCATATCCACATATCAGATTCTTCGTATCCATACCCATATCTGAAATGTATTAGCTACTTAGCTTTTATTTAAAAGCTTTGCATCTGGCAATGCGACATGGGGAAAATTCTTGCAATTTTATGGTTACGTGCAGGGAAAAGTCTGAAAACCATGCGGATAGCCATTCTCTTAGTGGTTTGAGTTTAATGTATCTTTCCAATTTGAAATTATCACTAATTGATAAGGTCAAAGCACAGAATGGTCACTGAGGACTTTATTAGAAGGAAAATATCAAGAATTGTAATGCAGGCATACAGTTGGCTAAAGGATGGAAAAGCTTGAATCATTAGGTGTATGAACCAAAAATAGCATTTGAGGGGTAGAGCATTTGTTTCAAAAAAACACTTTGTTTGATTCAAATATAATCTTAAGTAAGAATACAATACTCAAGGTATATCTGTTGATGAAATTCCTAGCTTCTAGTTGCATTAGCAAAAAGAATTTTAAGAGCCGCCATTGCTAGTTTGGTAAATATTAATAGTATAATGGAAGGATTGGTAGACAATTCACTATGAGAGACAATAATAAAATTTCAAGCTTCATTGCTTGCTTCAATATTGAAACTGAAAGGTAAACACAAGCTTTTATAGTCATTAAACACCTTAACAAATAGGCTTTGAACTTTTTCAAAATCCAGTATCAAATCTAAAAGTTCTTTCAGAGTAACAGACAGGCTTTGAACCTTTTCAAAATCCATTATCAAATCTAAAAGAAGTTTTCTCAGAGTAACAGACAAGGCTTTGAAGAAGTAATAACATAAATGCCATGTTTCTCTAAGGACCGGTTTTTTTGATTGTATGCTCAGGTCTACCTCTACCAAATTATGATCATTTTTATAATGTAAGATTGATATTTTCTTCATGTATATCTAGGTGAAGACTCTGCAACATAATAGGTTTTCTAGGGAGAATTGTATATGATGAAAAGTAGACACTAAGAGAGAATTCAAGCCAGGGCTAATCACTGCAGACTCTGATAGTTAAGAATCTATAAAGATAGGAATTCCTAGAGGGGATGACAAGGGAAGATACGGATTTAGCCCCCATACCCTGGCATTTCTGGATTTTGAAACTGCACTAGTACCTGGATACGTATCCACAAATTTGCCAACCGTACTTATTTTTCCTTGCACTAAAATTTAGTGGACAAATCCAAACTTCCATCTTGAGCATTCTTTCTTGATGGCTTCTTTTCTCATCAGTCTCGTCTCTTGCTGGATCTTGTAGTCATTTTGGAAGATTTTTTCTTGGGTGATGTTTTAGAAGATCAAGAGCATAACTGTAATGAAACCAGCTTTTCTTTTACACCTGTTTTCACTGAACTACCATTCCTTGTCTTAGATGTTGATTCCTTATGGCATGCAGGTCTTCACGCCAGTAAATACACAGACTATATCCTATGACATTGATGTAGTGGCCTCAAATGACATTGATGCAGCAGCATCCAATGACATTGATGCAACAGCAACTGACTTTTCTAGATTTGATTTGAATGAGGATACTATTATAGACTCCAAAGCTCAGAATGTTTCTCAGGCTGTTGAATGCAAATGTGGTATGCCATTATGCATATGTCAAGCTCCATCTCCTCCTCAGGTGCAGTGTAATTTGAGATCTGGTTTGTAATTTAATTGCTAAATTTTCTTGACTGTTGCATATCTACTTTTGTTAATTTACTGAATGTACACTATTTTCTATGGAAACTGAGTTCACTTTTCGATACTGATATGAAGATTTTTCTGAATGAATGCTTTTCAGGTGCAGCCAGCAGCATCCTCATCGGCCATCTATCAGCGTCCGAAAAGGTTTCGACAGTGCAACATGGTTCATCTAATGCTAGCTCAAAGTCGACTGCAAGCTCTTCTGGAAGCAATAAGCAAAGGTTGTTTGCATAATGCTGTGTCACTATTTGCTGCTAGAACATAATTTTGCAGTAAATTTTTATGCGTGTTAATGTATAATTGTTTGGAAAATGTAATAATATGAGTAATAAGACAGTTTGCAAGGGGATCCATCTGCAATGAAAGCATAAATTCCAGAGTTATACGGAGACTCATCTCCTACCACCAGAGACAAATATCGGAGATCGGTAGTCATCTCAGAGACTTGCATTTCAGTGTTTTTTTCTTTTAATATATTTTATACTTTTGACCCTAGATATGATGAGATATCAAAGATAAATATCAATATAATTACTCGTGTTTTGTCAACATCTAATATCTTTACTTAAAAAGCTATCAATGTTTTTGTTAGGCTATATTAGGCTGTATTTTTTCTAAAATTTACATATATATTTAATTATATACATAAAATTATTAAATTTTTTTGCTGTCTCTGAGTACCCATCTTCTATTTTTCTGAAAAATGGTGTACCATCCTTGCCTCCTTGTACCTGTATCCTGGTAACTACGATAAATTCCAATTTTCTATTCCACATTGTGAAGAGAAGCATTAATATGACTTAGAGAACTATAGATATTTCTATCTGCCTCGCAGATTTCCTCTCAGTCATAGCTTATAAAAAGTTGTGGAGTTACCATGTAAAATAAAAATAACTGACGACCTTCAAATGAGGGGAAGTCCGCTGGGTGTTCAGGTATGTCTTGAAAATATTGCATCTAATAAGGGATTCTTTACAGCCACTATTATTTATCGTATCTAACTGAATACATAAAGGAAGTTGCAGGCCTTCCTCATACACAAACACAGTCCTACATATGTGTTTTTAGTGTTGACTTGCTGCCATAAATGACTGAAATTCTGTTCCTTAACCATTTTCTGAGCAGAATCAATTCAACAACATATTCACCATCAATGAATCTGAAAACAACTCAAGCTGTTTTACAGCTCAGAAGATGAGGACAGTAGAGTACAATTTGTAGCACCATATCAATAGCATATGAAAATGAATAACAAGAAGCATGATGACATATAAAAGCATGCTTAACTTATAAACTAAGTTGCAGATATGGGTACGGAGAATCGGATTCACTGGTACGGTGATTTTTTTGTCGCAGTTGTGGACATACAATTTTTTTAGTTAAAAAAAAAAAATATATGCATTCTAGCCTAATAGAGAGGAATTAACCACATAGTATGCATATAAAAATCAAAATAGCCACCAAACATTATTGATAATTTATGTAATGCCAAGCCAATTGACAGGTTTTTAATTCATGACAAATATTAATTATTACATCAAAATTAGTATTCACCATATTGCTCTTTATTGAGAGCATCAACATCATCATCATGATGCAATTCGTTAGAACCACATGGAGCAGCACTCTCACTACCAGTAGCACTCCCATGTGGGTCCTTTGATGCCAAAAAGTCTTCATCTCAAGTAATGATTGATGGGAAATAGAAGCGCCCAAGTCAAAATTCTTTGGATCTATATCATAATGCTTTGTTGCCTCTTCCTTGTACTCCGACCGCTTGTGGGATAGAAAGCGCAAGCTGGAATGTACATACACCAACTCCTCGGGCATTTTGTCACCAACTTGTTGCACTTTTGTAAGTGGATAAAGCCGTATGTACTTAGTTGCTTTCAGAGGAAGATGGACTCACAACCTATTGAGCAAAATCAATGCAAAATTAAGATTTATAAAAGTAAAATACTAAAAAAGTAAAAACTTAAGTTTAAATTTTATAAAGTTAAAGTAAAACGATAAAGAAGAAAGCTAAAAAAATCTTACACATGACAAGATTTTGACCGCAAGAGGCTGAAGTTATGTGGATCCTTGGACATGGAGGTACCATTGTGAATAAGCATCCTTCTTGTATTTGTCTTGAAGAGCGTTAAGGCGTGTGGCATGTGGAGACTGAAATTTCCAAACTTGCTCATTACCATGTCTTTTACCTCATGATCAGGGAAGAGCTCGAAAAACACCAACTTATATCCTTCATTGACTTCAACATCCCTATGTGGTGGCACCCTTCGTATCAAAGAAAGGATCTTCGTGCTGAAGAATTTAGGAGTCATTGTAAGGGAAAGGAGTTGCAGTGGAGTGGTCTTTTTGTTCTACCAATCAATGAGATATGATTGTACTTGTTTAAAAATAGTTTCCTTAGGATATTGCTCTTTTGCATCAATAATGGCCTTTATCTTCTCAATCATTGAGTTGATGCCATCATAGCTCTCTCCCAAATATGGCTGATCCATGTAGATCATACTCATAATGAGCTCAATGAAACTAATCAAGTATTCTACATGAGCCCACCTATCATCATCTAAAATCAACATCTTCACTTTTTTGGCTTAGTGTTCAACTGCCTCCATATAGAGCAAAGGTTGCCGATGACCATATTACGAAGTGCCTCTCGTGCCTTCACAAGTCGTCTCAAGATGACTGTGTGAGGCGAATCAAGTCTCAACAACCTAGTAAGAAATTTAAAAATAGAATTAAAAGACGTTCGAAAACTTCAAAAAACTACATGTACTAGATTAAAAACTTATATCATAAATAAATACAAGATCATTTAAGATCTTATCTTCAGCAGTGCCAAATGTGAGAACAATTTAAAAATGGCTTTGTGACGAGTGATGGTTTGTCACAAACATCAAGATCTCTTTGGCCTCAACATACACGTACTTGATCAAAATGATTTTGGTGCCCAAAGTTTGCAAAGTGTTGAGTGAGTGGACAACACAAGGTGTCCAAAAAATGTGCCCATAGCTCACCTCCACCAACATCCTTGTAGCTTTGCAATTTTTAGCATTGTCCATTATGACTTGGACAACATTTTGAGGACCCATCGACTAAATGGCTTTGAATAGGATGGTGACAATGAATCGGGCATCCTTCACATGCCTCTCACGATCAACTGATTTCAAAAACATTGTCCCTTTAGGACATATTGCAACCACATTTATTAATGGCTGATTTCTTGCATCTTTCCATCCATTGGAAATGATGGACACCCCCATTTTGGCCCACAAATCCCTGATTGGCTGCAATGAATCCTCTACATATTTTTTTCCTTCACCAATAGGGTGGTGCAAAGCTTCTCATATTCTGGCTCTTTGTACTCTTTTTGAGCCTTGTTCGTTTCTCTCACCATATCATGCCAATATGGTGACCAGACAAAATTGGAAAAGAAAGCAATTTGCATACACACATTGCGTGATGTTCTCATTTGCTATATCCTTGCCCTTGTTTTGAAAGGACCTTTCTAATGGTCCTTTTGTCCTCTTGCATGGAAGAGGAGAATCCTTGTCTTGCGTGGAGGGTGATATCACATGCACAAATGGATGTGTTGCAGCCACAACAGGGGAACCACTATGAGATGGGACGACTGGTGGTTTATTCAATCGAGATCATTTATTTTCCAAATGCCGATCTGATATCAAAGCATATGGTGCACTGATTTCATTTATTTGCCAAATGACAATCTGCTTCTTCCTGATCCGTGATGTATTGAAGAATTTTCAACGTAGGCGCCAATGCACCCTTCTTCCCTGGGAAAGTTTTGATGCCCTGACTAGGTATTTCACACGAGTGGGCTTTCACCCAATTATAATAGCTTTTTAGCTGACATCGGAACCATGACATTGCCAAATAAAACACATACCTCCTGGAACCTGCTTTAGCATTGTGACATGCTTCCAAAGCGGTGAATGCTGATCAATTTTGAATTGGAGTAGGTCTATGGATGCAGAACTTGTTGCTATTATAGTACCTTTAGCTGCACCTGCAAGTTTAAAAACCAACACCTTAAGAGAAGAAAATAAACAAAACCTAGGGCATAGCCTACATGTAGTTGACAACTAGTTAAATTAATGACAAAAAACCATATTAAAATGAAAACAAGAATGAAGAATTGTGTGAAGATTGAAAACAAAGCAAAAAAAAATTTAAAAACTTAAAATTACCTTCAGTCCAAGAATCTGCCTTTCAAGCTCCACAATCACCTTTGGCAGCGAACGACTCTTGTACTACTGTACGAAGATGATAACGATATTGTTTGATGAAGTATCAACCCTAACTGAGCAAAGAGAGGTAAGTATTTTGCTTTTGAGTATTGTGTTGTTTTTTGTTATTTTTTTAGGCCTAATTTTTTAACATGACCAGCGGTGCTGGCCTAACACACCCTCCGGTTCCACGAGGACGGGGGATTCGACCTCTTGACCATTTGAGCACAATTGAGCTACTTGAACCAATTATGTTTTTGATTTTTAGGGTTTACATTGTGTTTTTAAATTTTTTATTTGCGCTTTCCTCAACTCAGAGCTATTTATTCCATTAGGCATCCGCTATTAGATTAGATTAGACATGCAAAGGTTCAATTTTTTAATGTATATCAGGCACTCCCAACTCTATCTTATCTTTCTCGGTCTATGGTATATGGCCCGAATGAGACATGGTCAAAGCCGACATGCCAAGGTTCGAATAGTTATGTATATAGCGTACTCTGTCACTTTATGTTTTAATGCTGAAAAAGCAAAAGTTGCCATTTTACAACCGGATACATCTTGGACAGCTTGGATATGCCTGGTCTCATCCACAGATCAATCTGGACATATCTGGGTCATCCAAGAGGTATCCGTAACCATTTCGAGTAGGTAACATATCTATATCAAGAGTGGAGGGAATGTGGGGTGGGGCATATTGTTATCCTAGACGAAGCTTATTAAAATCTGTTTAAAACACCACATAAGATGAAAAATGGAAATCTCAGTTGAGGGCCAAAAGTGAACATGCACAACTGGTGGTCAAGGTTTTACATGGAATTGAAGTAGAGCACATGTGCTTTTATACACATCAATTGCTATTTGAACTTATAGGAACCCATCCTACTTAATAGACAAACCTTGAGAATGCTAATTTATTACAGACATGAAACTCGTTATGCGACTCTCATGTCTTCTGTAGCATCTTATTCTCGTTTTGGCTTGAGTTGTTTTAGGGTCCAGGGTCCCAAGTCATTTTGATGTACGACCTAGTGAAATTAAGTCTTCCAATTTCTTGATCTGTTTAAGGTCTTAATTTTGAAGTTTACCATTCAATTTCCTCTTGTAATTTACTGGATACTGCTGATGGAAGTAATATGTTTTTCAGTTCATTCTTTATCACTGGGCAAATGCCCAATGGAACCATGGACAGAGACTCTAAAGACTATGAAACCAGTGGAGAGGTAAATTCTGTGAAACTGTTAAAGAGGTTTTCGGATTGTTGCTAAATATGTTAAAATTCTATATTTTTCGAAATATGAATGTTCTTCAGCTCAGTGCAGGTATACAGTATATAATCATCAAATAGATGAGTTTTTGCAACTTTTTCTTTGTTTACCAGGGGTTACGGGAAGCCATCAAGAACGGTGATGTATCTGCTGTAAAAGAGATTTTAATGCAGGTAAATGGATGAGCATTGAGATTACTTTTCCAGGGAATTTCTTCAGGTAGCAATAATAGAATAAAAAAGAGTTGGAACTGTGGCTTAAATGGCCCGTTCCATTTAGAGTACTCTATTAACATCATTTATAATCTATTAACATAATTTATAAGCAATGTGTTCTGAACGCTAAGTTAAGAATAGCTTCTCTAGAGTTCTGAAATTATATTTTGACAATTTAGTGCCTAAAGGTCCAATAGTTTTCATCATAAGATGAAAAACTATGTGGGAATCTTATGACCAGTGTGTAAGGCTCTTTCTTTAAGTTGAATATTATAGTATCAATTTTTTTCACCACAAGATATTATACAAAATCAAGGATATCTGAGGGAAGTTGGCTGTCCTGTGACAGGGTGTGGATGCTAACTATTGTGACAAGCAGGGGATGTCTTTACTGCATTTGGTAAATACTCTTTCCTCTACCATATAAAACATTCCATAATTGTTGTTTAATTGCCACGATTGGGGTTTGCAGGCTACAGTATTTAATCAAACAGAAATTGCATTTATTCTTATGAATGCTGGAGCCAGCGTGGATGCAAAGAATGCTCAAGGTAATGCTAAAATGTGCAGCTAACTTATGTTTCCTTTGTCTTTATGATGCTCATGGTTAAATGGTGATTAGGCTACAATTCATCTGTGTTGTACTTTGCAGGGGAAACCCCACTTGATTGTGCACCAACCATGCTACAATATAAAATGCGTCAGAAAATGCAAGAAGCTGGTCATGAGTAGCAACCAATTTTTGCCTCTGTGTAATCAGCTTATATGATTTGTAAATGTACAGCAATTTTGCTGTTCAATAAATGTTCTTGTTTGTATTGATGTGTAATGCATGCTTCCTATGTTTTACAATTTGGAACCGCTTACAAAATTAAGGTGATTGCCACTTGTTCACGACCGATGTAACAAAATTATCTGCAATGAACACATCAGTAGGTGAGAACTGTACTCTGATCTTAAAGTTGTGATGCCTATAACTTTTAAGTGGTTCTGATAAGGTCAGGCTTCTGAATCAGGTTTGGTCATAAAAGATCCATTTAACTGCAGAGAATCCACAGCAATTGGAAGCTGAAGCACGGGAGTTAAGAATATAGCTTATTATATATGTTTGGTTCATGATTGATGTGAGGATTATTTGAGTGCAAAGCTTTTCAGGGACATGCTCCATTTTATGTGGTTTTGGTATCATCCACATCTCATCTAATGTGTGGACTGGATGTGGGGAAAGATTTTTTTTTTTTTCACTTATTTGGAGACAATGGGAAGAACTTAATTAAAGCTAATTTTAAACCATACTCTCTTCATCTTGTACTTTGCCTTGTTCATTTCTCAGACTCTTTTGTGAAGTTCGCTGTGTAAATGTTTCAAATATGGTAAAACTTGAAGTTAATAATATATGTCCAGAGAATGATAATTCTGAGTTATACCACACATCAATACACTTAATCTTATGTAGAATACTGAATCTCATCCGCTGTTTGAAATAAATAGATGATGGGATTTTCAGAATTACGCTGTAGGTTGACTTTATGGAGTTCCACTGAAAGTATAGTGATTGTGATGCTTTTGATGAGAATATTTTAAAATGCCGTCACTGGTTCTGCGTTTTGATTTGGTTGACATTCATCAACAGTAGACGTTGGACAACTCTGAAAATTTCGTAAAGCTTCTTAATTGCAGAACCATCTTTTCTGTCAAATTATATCTGTATCTAGAAGTGGGGAATCATGCACATGATGGTGGCATGGTCGATTTTTAAATATATACGTGGCTCTTTGTTCAATAACGAATTTCCCTTTTGGGATGAATTAAAGGCTGGCCCTACATATTAATTTTTAATATGGACCATTTTGCACATCCTGTTGAAAATTCTAAAAAAATCCTAACATAGATTGTTCCAAGTTGAAGTATGGGCGCTATTCTTGTGACTAAGGATTACAATGAAATAGAATGCTCCAGAACCAAACTGTGTGTATTATAAGGAAAACATTACAAGATAATCTTTGCCTGTTGGCTGTTGTTTACCATTTTCTCAGAAGTAAGATATGACAATTAATAAAAATTTCCAAAAAATTGGCCAAATTTAGTCTTTGTATATTTGCGAAGTGTGGCAATCACTTTCCTATTTGACTATTGTTGAAGCGGAAGTTCTACTTTTAGCTAATCTTCATTTCACAATTGTTTTTTTATACTGTAAAAAGTTTACAAAGTATATATGATCTGAGGGTCAACGAGTGATAACCAAAATGATTAAAACAGCCCTCATGGGCATACGAGCAACTTCAACCGTATCAGACAATGAAGATAAAAAACAAAAGCTTCAAGTAAACAGTTTTACTCAATACAAAAATATAAAAAAACCAGCATCAAATGAGCCACAACAGAGCCAATAGGAAAAAGCCACAGTAAAGTTGATCATTTTCACAGACGGTATTGAGATCAATATCAGCAACAATATTTGTATTATAGGTCTCCATGAAGTTATCAGGCTCCTTAGGTCTTGGGAGTCCAATGAAAGCACAGCCAAACTGTTTTCTGGAGTTGCATTACTAGCACAGTTAAGATTTGCACCCTTAAACATGCCCAAGGTCTCAAAATGTTGTTGAACTTCACAACATATAGCATTAACATATCTTTTCAGGAGGGCAATAATCCATTCTTTATCCTCTTTATTAATGCCAGTCACATCAGGAAGCTTCAACATTATTACCAACCCAAGTCATATTCAAGTCCACCACCTATTGGAGCACGTGATTAGCAATTCTCCTTGCCTGGTTCGTTTGCATAGTGACCAGAGTATCATAGATAACTTTGAAATGTCTTCCTGAGACAATGTCAAGGGTCCCCCGAACATTGCAACCACCAATCTTCGTGGAATAGTCATTATGTTGAGGAACCATCTGAGTGTGGAATTCTTCATCAGTGCTGTCTTTTGTAGGATCTCGAGGTGAGTAAGGAGTTATAGCCGCTTAAGGAAAGTAAGCAGTTGCCCACACAAGCTCTGGTTCAACTTGAATGGAGCCCAATGCTAAGAATTTTCTGAATTCTTCCCTGGGCACTTTGATCTAGATATTATCTTACACAACAAGCAAATGAACTATGACTTCACTATTGAAGTCATTAATCCCCTTGCCAATAGTTTGAAATACATTATTGTTGAGAGCTTCCCATAGAAATCAAAGCACCTCAGCGGACAAAAAAACCACAATTTTTGTAGGAAAAAATGTAAACTTATCTTCATTACCAATGTGACCGAGTAAGACATCATTCCAACAAGCTTGCTTCTTTTGTAACAATATTCTAGGGAAAAAGGACATGTGACTAGACCACGTCAGCAAATGGATAATCAATTAAAACATGTTTAGCAGTTTCCTCATTACTACACAAAATAATACCTATTTCCAGTGCCCAATTTATACATATTAGCACCAACAAGAAGTTTATTATGGATAAGCAACCGAACACAAGACTTTTTGTGCTCAATACAAGAAGGCCACAAAACATTTGAATCTATCGGTCCATCTAGCATGGGGCTCACACACATTCCACTTATTATTAGGGCCTGGGGAGATGAGAGAGTGGGCAGGCCTTTCATATAGATGTTTGCAAATAACTTTAAGGAGCGGGGGTCCTTTGAGCCACTATGCATTGTCTCGAACTCAAACCTATTCTCCATGGTAAACCCACTAGAAGAAGACTTCAGTGTAGAACACAACATATTATAAGATCTAATATGAGATTGAGGTAGGTTATATGTTGCTTTCAAATCTGCCCATTCTATCGATTTCCAACTCTTGCAAATGCCGAAGTATTTTAATTCCTCCTTCAAACCAAATAAAATAGAACGACTGTAGTGAAATCCAACAAAATATCCCTATGCTCAAGCTTCCCTAGAGAGATACCATGACTTCCAAATAGACCGAAAGTTTGAAGAGCATAAGGGGATAACAAGGAACAATCCAAACATTTAGTGTAGGACTTCCCATATTTTCTACGCCCCTAGGAGAACCATTGACAATGTTAAATCTTACTAGAATCTTCCCAATTCATTACCAAACATTGCCCACAAGATCTAATTTAGCTATGAGGGAAACACCTTGGGTTTTAGATTTTTGATTCCAAGGCCACCCAGTGTTTTAGGTGAGCAACAAGTATTCCAGGTTTACAACGTGCCTCTTCTTGCTGTCCTTGCCATTAGACCAAATGAAGTCTTGAACAATTTTATGCATCTTGTCCATATGTGAATTGCGTAGGAGCCAACAAGAATAGTAGATAGAGAAGGAAGAGATGACCTTTTGATAAACTGGATTTCACCGAGGCAAGGACAAAAGTGTCCATGACGCTTAGTGACCTTTCTAGAATTTTTCTCGGAAATCCATGCCCACATTGATTTTAGGGAAGGTGATAGAGAAAAGGGTATTCCCAAGTACCTCACCAACTTGTTGGGTCCACCCAAGACCAACCAACCGAAGCAACCCAAGGGGGAGGGTCTTCATCCTAGCCTAAAAGTAAGAACTTTAGGTGGAAATTTTGGAGCTAGATACACTGCAATATATTCCCTCTCTGTTATTGATTTGCTCAAAGTTGCTTCAATCAAGTTTATGGAAGAGAGAAGAGTCATCACAAAATTATTTATCCAAAAGTTAATCATTGTTGGGTAGGGCAATACCTCAAATAAGGCGACCAAGGGTAGCATCCTAAGAAGATACCACATAGCCTCTAGAACAAAGCCAAAGAGAGTTTGTGAAAAGAGGGCAACCTTGTCTAATTGATTTTTATAGCACAAAGGAAGGAGTGAGAGTCCCAATGATCTCAACTCAAGCTAATTCATCCCAGAAGAAAACTAACACCGTTATCCAAAATGACTCACCAAAACCCAAGGTCTTCAAAGATCAAGTCTATGAACGACCATTCAATTGTGTCATAGGCTTTTCAAAATTAAGCTATGCCATACAACACCTTTTGTCCAATCATTAGCCCATTTCTTATCCTCCTAACTAGTAATGAGGTTACCAAGGATATATCTTCCCTCTAAAAATCCAATTTGTGTATTTCGGATAATCTCAAGAAGAATGTGCATAATTCAATTGGTAAACACTTTTGTCAGAATCTTACATGAGGTGTTGAGCGTTGTTATTGGCCTCTCGTTTTTAATTTGTTATTTGTCTTCCTCTTTGGATATAAGTTTAATAATGCCATTGTTAATATGATGACCCAATGTGCCAACCATAAGGGCCTTCTAGTACACTAAAAATGTTATGTTATCCACAATCGCACTCCCTTTTCTATTTTGGATGACTCATCAAGTTCAAGACCAAGATGACTTTCTTCTCAAGTATAAAGATTCAAAATTGGCTAAGTTTAAAAGCCACAAAGGCTTATTGCGGGAAAATTTAGTGTTCGCGGGTTTTCAAGTTTTGCGACATCAAGATCAGCCACCATGGGTGTGAAGAAATTCCGAAGAGCGTAAGGACACTTGCATTCACAAGAAGATCAAATTCGACTAAGTGCGGAATCTGCAAGTCAAGGTGGAGGCAAAGCGAGGGTTTGTGGCGGATGAGGAAATGTTTTGTTTCGTTGAATTCACTTTTGCGGAATGGGAGATCACCGAGCTTTGCGAACATGTAAGAAAAGTAATTTTACGAAGTTTCTCAACTCCATGAGAGAGTATGTATTAGGTGAAGGCCATGGTGCAACCAAGAATCGACTAAGTCCAAGAACCACTAAACATTATCCTAGTGTTCAACGGGTTCTTTAAGTGTAGTATTGCAGGGATTTCTAAGTTCGTAGGAAATAGAGCATGAGAAATACCTTCGGGCTTTCAATGCAAGCAACAAAGTGTGAGCGAGGAGTTGTATGTGGGTGGCCAATTGTAGAAATAAAAGTCCGCGACAATGTAAGAAGAGACCCTAAATGAATACGTGAGAGTTATTGTCTCACGGGTTTCTCAATCTGCAGGGATGTTCAAATCCAAAAGCCACGAGGACAAAGTGAGGATCCGTGTTAGCAAACAATAATTGAGGTTACGGCATAAGCCACGAAGCATCCAAAAATGCCGTGGATAAAGTGAAGTTGGTTTATTGGTCAGATCTTCCGATTGATAGCTCCAAATTGCATAACAATGGTTGCGTTCGTTTCATCTCTCTAAGGGATGGATTGCACAATGAAGAAATGCTAAGAGGGGTGTTGTTACAAGAAAAGAATCATGAAAGCTTAAGACATAAAGAGAATGTGCAGTTTTCTTGTTTCAAACGCCAACCACCTCACCTACCAGGAGTAAATGCAAAAACAACGCTCATGCTCTTGCCTGCAAATTGCGATGGTGTGTTGCAAGAGAAAATGAAGGTTTGTTAGGGAGAGTAATGGTGACCAGTAGGTTGTCTTCATCTATCGCAGATCTGAATTTGAAATTCCCCATCTCTCTCTCTCTCCCTCTCTCCCATTTTCATATTCTATAAATGTAAGTGCTTAGGCATGTTTTACGGGTTTCCTTCTATTGAATTTGTATGCTCTACCTTGGAGTAATGCATTTTCTTGCCTTCAGACCCTTGCGACTTTACATCCCGCATAAGATATCTAAACTCGCCTTGTAAACGTGATGGAATGCTTACTAAATGCAATACATACATCGTTATTTTCCTTTTGAATGTTCTCCATTTGTTATGGATGTTTACCCTCTTGTTTTCTTTGAGTTTTATTCATTCATGCTCTTCAAAGTTCTATGTTTCCATTAAAATATTTTCTCATGCGGTTGCTCTATGTCTTTTTGGTCGATTTGAACCATGTCTTAGTGTTGGCACATTGCCATTATTTCATTTTGCAGGCTTTCCTCTTTGTCTCATTCTGGATCTTGTAAGTTTTAGTTTTAATTTTTGGATTAGTTATAGCTTGAGTAGTTTAGGTTAGTGTACGTCGAGCTAGGAGAGAAGAAACCAACCTTCTCTAGAGGCTTGTCTCAAGGAGCAAAGTCCCACACTTTGAAGACAATCCCATGCTCACCAAATGCTCACCAAAAGCCCTATGCTCATTCACGATCATTCGGAGGGTGTAATTTTTGTGTGTTAACAAGTTCCTCTACAATCAAATTTTTATTAGCTTTGTATAATTCAACATGAAAGCTATCATTTCCTAGGGATTTGTCAATTTTCAAAATTTCAATAACAAATATGATTTCATCTTTGGTGACAAGCTTTTCCAATATTGGAAGGAGTTTATGGGGAACACTTTTGACACATATACTTCTATTGTTGTCAATCAAATTAGTAGAGTCATGTGAGGTGAAGAGGTCTTGATAAAAGATGTACAAGGCCATTTGGATATCTTTAGGGTCATCTATAACACCTCAACATCCATAATAATGACTTCTTCTCTAACCCGCTCGGCCTTAAGAAATCTAAAGAAATACGTAAAGCATTTATCACCATGTTTAAGCTACATAAGTCAAGATGTAACCATAGCCTCACGTGCAATGTAATTTTGGAAGGTTTTGTAACGATGTTTAATTGATATTAGTTGTGATAAAAATATATCATCTTGAGGGATTCTCGAAGCTTAGATTCAATATTAATAAGTTGGTCTTGGAGTATGCTTTCAACATTTCTTCTGACTATGGCCATGGCTTATCCAAAGTGTCTCATATATGTTTTATAAAATGTAATGCATTATTTTCAAGTATTAGTAGCCGAGGGGAGGGGGAGGGCAAAAGATATTTAACAAGGTTCCAAGAGGTCATAACTCTTTGGACGCAATCAAAATAGATTTATGGGATAGCTGTGATGGAACTTTTAACTCAATGTTTTGGGTCACTACTTGTAAACTATTTGGAATTTCTCCTGATGATGGTTGAGGAGTAGGCGCATAAATAACGTGACCCAGAAAGCAAGCATATCTATAAGCCAATAGCCCACCAATTCTCTATAGATAGTTCCATCACAACTATCCATAAATCCATTTTTGAACTCATGGAATGAAAATGTAAATATGTTACCCTTTGATGCAATTAAGGCCACTTACATGTGCCACATTTAGCTTAGACAATCCTTTCCATTCCTAAACAAGATGCTGGGGGAACAAGCAAGTTGGAAAACCATTTCAATAGGATGGTGATCATAAAGGGTGTGGGACAAAACTTTGACCAATTCTCATGGTCCATCGAGAGGAAGGTCTCTTTCTTTAAGAAGAATATGTCCAATCTAGAATAGAATCCATTCTTATAAGGGGATACCTCCATCTACACCACAAGGGATGCAACCATGGTAGGTGGGGGGAGCACAAAGAGGATATCATGCAAGATATCTATACTTCAATAATATGTTGCACCCTATTGAATTTGTGGTTGTTGTCATTGATGTCACATGGCATTTATGGAAAAGGAAGAGTGAAAGAACATATAGGTAAGGTGTGTTAAATGGTGCTTAGTGGTTCCTGCTGGTTTTAGGAAGCTTTAGGCATGATTCAGGTTAGTTTCAAGGTGCTACAAGCTCAAATTGTGAGGTGGTTGATCCCTAAAGGTAGACTACGGAGTTAGCTTTTGGTTTCGAGATGGTCTACTGGGTAAGTAATGATGTTGTAAGCATGGGCAAGAGCTCTCACAGGGTGTATTAGGTCATCTGGTGGAAGTTGTAGTTGAAACTGGCCCTTTTAGGCCTATTTCTAGAGCCTGATGAGGTGTGAGAAGTTGGTACAAGTCATGGCAAGGTCAAATAAGCATGGGAGCATCCTATAAATGTTGTCTAGGGCATGTGTGAGCAATAAATAGGCTTAGTTTAGATCCTCGTATTTAGTGAATCCTTTAGATAAATCATAGAAGGAATTTTTGTAGAGGATTCCAAGCTTGAGATATTGCAAAAAGTTTCAGGTGAATTGGACAAGATTTAAGAAAGATATTCTTCTACTAGGCTATTTATCTTCTTAGGTTTGTTTCTAGAAATCTTGAGTTAAAATGAGTCATTTTTGGTTCTTTTGTCAGAGTTTTGAAGTGTTGAATATGTTCTAGAGATCATTGAGGTATGATCCATGCCATAGTGGTTGCAAGCATGAACTTCAAGCATGATCATTCTAGAGGATCCATCTTGGTCCTTGCAAGGACATTCAGGTTCAATCATGTGAGTTGAAAGGTACATTCAGGGTTATTATTCAAAGGTGGTACTGTGATTGAAAGTAGTTCTAAATTACTTCTAGAGGACAACTTTGAAGTTTTTAGATCATCGATAGGTCCTTGTGGTGAGTCCCATTGATCAAACTTCTTGGCTCTATGGTGTTTTGTGATGTTGTGCCAAGAAAGCTGTTTTCTTGAGCATGGATGACTTCTCTCTTCTTAAAACCTCTCCTAATCTCTTAAACATGATCATTGTTCTCTTCTTGAGATATATTTGGAAAATGTGAAGTACCTTTAATGTGAAAAATAAGGCACTATGTCAAAAAGTTGAGTTTATGCCTGCTAACATTGGAAAAGTGAATGAAGTCCACTATACAAGTTGAATCTCTCACACAAAGGTTTTGTTTGGAGTATGAACGTGGTGTTATATGATTTAAGAAGGACAAGAAGGTTAAATTAGTCTCCTATGAAAATCAAAAACTTCTATTGTACCTGTATCTTTTTGCTTGAACTCAACATGTGGCTTTGTCACCACTTTTGACCACTATGTACATTTTCTTTATTTTTTCGGGAGCATATGGAGCATCTTCAAGTTGTCAAATCAATTGGAGAAGATGAAGAAGGTTTCAACTAAGCCTCAACATCTGGAAATTTCAATTTTCATCAAGAAACCATCAAGAAATCTAATATTTGGAGCTCTTGGGCAGATCTGATGTTTTAAACCCTAATTCTAGGGTTTACAAATTATTTTTGATCAAATATCTCCAAATACTGGTGAAAAAGTCTAATTTTTGGAGGATATCTTTATTTTTAGCACAAATCATTTGCAAAAAGAATTTTTCATTTTCATCGAGTATCAATAAAAAAATTAGTGACAATTTTTGTGGAACCTTGTGAAAACTTGATATGTCAGGTTGTGTGTTTAACACATTTGAGTAAAATTTCTTGTGAAATATCAAATAAGAATCTCACTACAATCCTTTCATTTTCTTATAAATGGTCAGTTAGTCTAAATGTGCATGTACAATGCTTTGAAAGCCAACATTTTTATTAAGAGTGTTGAACTGTGAACTGTTGAAGCTCTTTAAAGCAAAATTCATGGTGGAGCACAATTTAGTTGGTCTTGAAAAGGCTTCAAAAGCTAAAAATGTTTCAAGGAACATAGTGTAGTAGTTTATTTTTCTTAAAGGCACGAATAGACTTGACTATTTGATCTTACAACATCAAAGAACATGAAAAGTGGTTAGTGTGCTATCCGGTCTTGTTGCATCAAGTTCACTACAAAATTGTTGGTGCTAAATGTATTGTACAAAGTTACAAGCTTGGCTAGTGTATCCTGACTGTTGGAATGGTTGAGAAGGTGTAAGGTCATAGTGCAACCTCCTTTGAATTGAGTGAACTCTTAAGAAGGGAAAGAGTCATAGAACTAGTTTCATCCTCATCTAGCTCGAGCTAGAAGATAAATGGTCTCACCTTGGTCAAAGAAACAATAAGTTCAAGAGTTATAAAAGTAAAGGAAATAGAAGTTGAAGAGTTGAAATTAAGAAGTAACAAGCTATGCAATAAATTGTGTTAAGGAATGTAGTAATTTTTAGTAGGCGTGAGTGATAGTGAAGATGGGTAAGAGAAGAAAAACATGGATAGAGAAATAATTGTTAAGATCTTGAAGAGATTACATTGAAAAGTGTTATTCAAAGGTATGAAGTAACAATGAAATCTGTTTAAGGTGATATTTGAATAACAATGTGTGTGATGTGATTTGTATAAGACAACTTTGACTTAGAAAAACAATGATGTATGATTGAGAAAGATGAGTTGAATGTATGATACAAGAAAATTGGAAAAATTGGGAGAGTATTGATTTGAAAAAACCCGTAGACCGAAACAAAGGTTTTAAACAATTTTGAAGACCGATCTTATGATAGTGGAAGTCATCGGTATGTTTGATTATGAAATATTGAAGAATTCACATGAACTATTGCTTGCAGTACCCAAGAAGAGTAATGTAATGCTTCAAAATTAAGACAACAGTGAACAAAATTTAAAGTTTAAAGAAATTATAGGTGAATTGTAAAATGCAATTTGCAAATATAGAATCATAATAAGATGTTTAACATCCAATATGAAGAGTGGTCAATATTTGTATACAAACCTGAGTTAACTCGGTATAATTAGGGAGTTGTTTCTTCCTTGCAGGTGGTAGCTTGCAAAAGGTTAGTGGTTGCTGACTAAATCCTTTGGGAGTTGTTTCTTCCAACATCAAATATTTTATTGATTGTATTTTAGGGTTGTAGCCTCAAAATTTGAGTTGGACCTCAATTTGAAATCATTGTAACACACAGGAAAAATTGTCCAAAGTTAGTTCTTTGATTTATGTGGGTTTTTTTACCTTTTTGGATTTCCCACCTAAACCACTATGTATTGTCTCTCTTTTAGTTTCTTGTGCATGATTTGATATATTTTTATTAAGTAGTTGCTTGTGCATGATTTGATATGTTTTTCTTAAGTAGAAATATCTTGAAATTTTTAGAAGACATTGATTCACCTCTGCTCTCGGTGTCTAAATTTCCAAAAGTTGATATCGAGCAGTGTACTGGAATTAAGTCTAATAGCTTGGAGTAGGTACTTTCGAATCAAAAGCATGTTTATTGAAGTAATTTATAGCAGCAGTTTAAGAGACAAATATGTCATTGAGGATGAAATAACAGATGAAGAGGAAGAACAGGTAAATCTTGAAGCGGAATCGATAAGTGCTCTAGATGAACCAAAACATCAAAGGAAAAAGAACAAGAAATTGAATACCAAGTTGAAAGATTATGAAGAGCAGATCAAAATTATTGAGGAGAGGAAAAATAGAAAAATGAAGAGGGAATCAAATATCTTGAGGCACAATTGGAGCTGGTTTCAACATCTCTCTAGAGACAAAGAGAAAGAACATCTCAAAATTAGTACAAAGCTGAAATCTCAGGTTGAAACAACGACATAAGCTCCACATGCCAAAGAAGACACCTACATGAGATATTAAGAAGAAATGATATCTTTGAAAGCTTATTTAGAGGAAGCAACAGAGAGACTAAAGATGTATGACAAGTTAGAAAAAAAATTTGAGGCTCTAAATGAAATGCCGGACAAACAAGGCAACAAATGACAAAACTGGACTAGGTTTTATTAAAGAGACTACAAAGAAGAGTGAAGATAACACTCTTTGGTTCAAGTGGATAGTCAAACATGAAGACAACTAAGAGGACAAATTCAAGAAGACCTAAAACTATTAGGTAACCTAATGCTTTCAGGTATGAATTTTTTTAATGGATATTGTTATTTATGCTATGGTTTTGGACATAGAGCTAAGAAATGCATAAAGAAATTCGATAGATAATACCCATGGAGAAACTGTAAAACTGAATATGAGAGGAATGTAGTGTGTTTCAATTTCCAAGAAAAAGGGCATGTAGCAAGAAATTTCTCAGAGGAACCAATTATTTAGTATTGGAAAGAAGAAGAATAAAGGAGCAGGAACAATGTTGTATGTTTCAATTGTCATAGACAAGGCCATTTTGCAAGACATTGTCAAACTCCTAGATATGATAATAGGTGGCATGAGTTCCAAAATAAAGTTAAGAAGACTCGAATATGAAGATAAGTCTTAGAAAAGAGACTAAATCAATCACATTAAAAAAAATCCTTGAAAAGAAAAAGACAAATTGGATATATAAGGTCAAGGAAGTAAAGATAGAAGTTGAGGCAAGTAAAGAATGATAAGAAGATAATAAGAGAAAATTTTGAAGAGACACAAAATCTAAGATAAGTACAAGAGATTCAAGTACAACCAAGACATCAACAGGTGATGGGAAAGGCAAGAAGAAGGAAGGCAATTCTAGTGCAAAGGATGAAGAAATTATCCCTCAAGCAGTGCTAGAATAGGTGTATGAGCTATAACATGTATGTCTATCGTGTACTCAATTAGAAGATGAGAGCTCAGGAGATGTGATGGTCACACTTGTGTGCAAGTATTTCTACAATTTAGCTAAATTTAAAGAAAGAAACTACCACCTAGAAATAGCTTCCTAACCTAGCTAGAAATGAGAAATGTGCACCATCATGATGAATAAATAAGCAAGTCCTACCCTCAACATTATAACTTTGAAATGATCAAAACATAATGTAAATTAATGAACTCTATTCTCCTTAATTACCTAATTTAACATTAAAATGAACCTAAGTAGTCCAATGGCAATCAAATTATATTTGCTTGCTTTGATCCTTCAATGGATGCTTGGGTGTGAGGCTTAGCTCTTCAAGAATGGAGGATGGAGGGCTCAAGCATGACAAAAGGCTATTAGTATGAAACTATGTGCTTTCTTTTGTCTCTTGAGAGATTTAGGTGTAGGTGTAGAAGTAGAGGGAGGGTTGTTTATATAGCCCAAAGGATAAAGGATTCAACACATCCTCATGAATGTGGGACTAATGGAGATGTAGAGTTAGTTATGGATAAGGGGGGTTTAGATGGGGTTGAGTTAACTTTAGGACGGTTTAGTTTTTCCTTTAGTAGCTCATGTGGATAAATGGGATGTATTAATTAATCAAGACGATTAATTAATACATGTGCAAGCTTTATAAGCTTTTAGATGGATTTTAGTGTGATTTGGACCATTAGGAGGGAATTAAACCAATTAAATAGTGATTTATTGATTTAATGAGAAGAGAGGCTCATTAATTAATAATGATTAATTAGACTAGATAGAAGGTGTTGCTTTAACGAATGGTCATTAATTAGGGTATGTGTTGGATAGGTAACTTAATTAATTAGCGCAATGTAATCAATTAACGACAATGAAGAGAAGATGAGTGCTATTGATGATATGTCGTCAATTTTGCGGGAAAGGAGATAATTAGCACAATTTAGGTATTTAAATTCTGGGGCGTAATTATAGGTGTCTACAACACTAAAGAATGTATCTCAAGTAGGTTAACAAGAAATAAAGGACAAAGAAGGAAAGAGTTGAGCCATCATGTTTTCTTGATGAATTTCTTCTCTTCTGAAGTGACTTGACAAGATGGTATGCCTTCTCTAGGCTTATAGAAGGTATACACTATCTGAAGGAAGCATAGCTTGCTTTTCACCTATCTATCAATTTGTAAATCAAGTGTTCTTTAAATGGACTTGAGTGAGTTGATCAAAACTCTTGCTAAATGAAGTTTGACCTCGAGTTAAAACTATTTGCTTCCTTTATATAATTGTCAAGGTATGTCATATGTGATTTTATTCATAGTTTAACATTGGTTGAAATCTTTGAGTATTCTCTTGAGTAGTCATAGAGAGAAAATGGTGTCAAAAATTTACAAGGGTTGTATTGGTGATATCGGTGTATCATCATCATGTGGTGTCTCATCTTTAGTATTAATGTGTAAAATGTTTGGAGTCCATAAGTGTGCTTAAGACAAGATGTTTGTAACTCTAAATTGATCTCAATGAAGGAAAGGGTATCCATCAAACCCCAAAACTTATATTGGTTTTCATATGTGGGTATTGCCAAAATTAACATCTTGTCTTTGTGTATTTAGGTGTTCTTAGAAAAGGTAAATTAGTGACAAGTATGTCTTGATGGTCAATAAATTTTAGAGCATGTAGTGCCTTCTTTTATACCGATATGTCGAGTTTTGTTGACTCTTCCTCTAGGTTGTCATGCTTCTAGATTGTTGAAAATGCCTAACCCCTGAACTAGTACTTGTTGCACCAAGTTTGTTCATAGGTTATGTCATTTCAAGGTTATCTAAAGTGTAAAATTCATGTTTGATGGTTAAGAAGAGATTCAATAGGAAAAATCCCACTAAATGGTGGCGAAGACTTCATGAATAAATCTGGTATAAGAATGTAAAATCTTATCTAGAAATATGTGCACAATATTTTAGACAAAGGACAACATCTTCATCTAATTAATATTGAAAAGGCAAGGTTATGAGGTGTGTATTGCTACATAAAGCAACAAAGTAGTTTTGGAATGAAAAAAATCCAAATGTACTCTAAGAGGTGTGTGGAGCATGTTAACTACTTTTGACCATCAAGGTTGAATGAAGTATGAATATTGCTAGATTAACCATGCTCATAAGCTCATTCTTGAGCATCTACAGATCAAAAATAAGGAAGAAAGTGATGCACATAAGGTGAAAGAAAAGAATGACTCAAAGGTTGTATATTAGATACTTCACTTGTGTACTTTATAGAAGTAAGTCTCCAAATGAAAAAGATATAGTTGCAAGAGTGATGGTCCAAGACTTGTTAAATCCTTGAAATGTTGAAGGAATCCATAACAAGTCAGCATATTCTATAGTTGGTATAGAAGAACTATGCGTAAGGTTACAAATTTGTGTGAAGTCATTATGGGTTCATTGTTTCTTCTAAAAAGGTATGAAGAGTTAGTATGCTTCAAGGTTATTCATACTGTGTGGTCTAAGTCAGGGAAGTCATATAAGAATGCTTCAAGAGCATCAAAGAGAAATGTTCATCAAGATTTTATGATATGTGCATGAGAGAATTCATGACCTTTTCTCATTATATGCATGGAAGAATGACTGTAGGAACTTTGAGAATGCTTGAGTTGGTTGCAAACTGTTTTAGGGAACAATAAATGTATAAGATTGTGAAGTATGGACTGTGAGACATCAAAAGATATGTAATCTTGAGGTATGTTAGACATCAAAAGCTCAAAAATATTAGAGGATTGGTTTGACTAATGTAAAGATGTAGGTACAGTCAGAGAAGTTCATGAATAGGTTAATCTCAGTTGTGAATGCATAGTATGATTGTGAAATGGTGTAGAAAGTTGTCTACAGTGTCTCGTATTGATCTTTTAATACTAGTAAATTGATAATGATCTCCCAACAGTCTTTCAAGTTCTAAAGAACTTAGTAAGATGTGTTTCCAAGTTGAAGAAGTCATATAAATGACTGAATATGTAAGAGGGTACAAAAACCGAAAGCGAGGATCACGAGGGACGACGTGCACATCAACGGATGTGCGAATGACAACGTGAAGAGATCTTGGGAGGAGTGAGCATCAACCGAATGTGCATGCAAAGATTTAACAAATGGGCAGAACCTCGATAAGCCACAAAACTCTCCTCTATCTCATAGATCCAAAGGGGTGTACATATAGGAGGTGTTGAGTAACCCCAGTGCTGCAATCATGACAACTCAAGTGGAGAGGGGGAGTTACATTCCCAGAATAGAAGTGTAACTCCCTAATGACGCATATGACACACTGACACATAAGAGAATCTCATAATGACCCCTAAATGACACATGGATCTACGATCTCACCTAAGTGAGATGACTCACCTATTGATGTTGAAAATAACACACACTTAGGATGAGGCGGCAAGTCGAAACAAGAAATGGGTCCCGGCACAAAGCCCGATGAGCTACCCACGCACAAAAAGAAGTCCCAAGCAGTGAAGGAAAACCCAGTGGGAAAAACATCCACCACAAGAGAACAAAACACTTTCTAATCTAAGAAAGATGCCAAATATGGGTCTCGGCCATAAACGAGCCTGAAAGGGTACCCGTGTAAAAAAGGGAAATATCTTAGAAAGAAGAAGAAGAGAGAAGAAGAGGGAAATGACAGGAATGCAAAAGATGCCATGGACGGATCTGAAATCTACAACTCTGAGAAGTCTCCTAGAAGAATGTCGATGACAAGATCCTCTGCCTCTGGACTGAAGAAGAGCCACCCACAACGAACTGTGTGCCTGCCCAAAGGAAGGATAGAAATGGAGTGCTGGAAGTCTACCCACTCCGTAAAGGAAACCGAAGACAGCAACATGAAGAACTTTGAGTCTGGTCCACCAAAGTGTGACATAGGTCTAGCGAGTGAGTGCCAAGGAACTGAAGGTAATGCCACATGCGTAGAAATGTCAGAGTGAAAAAGAGGAACACCCATATAAAGGATGTCCAAGTGATGTGAAGGGAACAAAACATCCTCCACAATAGAAAAGGGATCCACAGCTGAGGGTGGATCAATGAAGGTCTCCGGAAAAGTGGAAGTGGTAAGAGTCCCGAAGAAGGGCACTCCCAACAACGGAGATGATGAACTCCTCTGAAATACCTGTAGATGGATGTGGAACCTGTAGAGCATCACAAGTGTACTATGTGAAAAAGACGACTAAGGTCGGTAGATACTGTCCCGATGAGGGGATTCAACAAATAGAAGAGTGATGTTAGACAGGTATAAGTCATCCAATGAAGGTAGAGGAGTGAAATGGGCCTCACACACTGAAGGTGGAAAAGAGGTGGGTGTGATGAATGTATAAGACTAAATAGGAGACTGCTCGATATCTGATGAGATGTGGGAAGTGTCAACACTCTCTAGAATAGTGAGAGGAGGAGAAGAGTCCTTTGTAGTACTCTCGACATCAAAAATGGGTGCACAATCCTCATCATCAGAAGTAGAACCAAGTGAGTCTATGTCAGTGAAATTGTCATCACACAAAGAAGAGGAGATAACTAAATCATCAGCAGCAACAACAACATGGCAGTATGTGAAGGGTCTCCATAGAGGGACTGAAGAATGCTCCAGACACGGTGAGGTGGATCTGAGTCTGCCACGTGAAACCAAAGAGATCGAGAGACATGCATCATCATGTGACCAAAGACATGGTTACAAGTGTCAAGAAAGTCCTCTAGATGATGATGATCAGTGGGTGCAGGAACTGGCCCAAGCAAGAAGGGTAAAAGACCCTCGTGGGCAAAGTAACGTTCCATGGAAGCACGCCAAGTTGAATAGTTCCCTCTCCTGGTGAGAAGTGGCGGAGGCTGTAAGGTGATCCTATGATGCTCAAGTATAGAAAGAGCACTCTCCATGATGTGGAATCAAAGTGCAAGGTGCACAAAAGCAAGACGTCGGACTCGGCCGATAATGCGTCTGCGTGTAAAAACCCAAGAGTACTAGTCAACCCCCCAGAATGTGGCACTTTATAAAGTAGTGTGTTTACAAAATGACAATGCCATCATGTAAAGTGTGATAAATCATGCAACTTTGACCAAGGAAGTGCTAAAAAATGAGCAGTGAGTCAAAAGTTATAGCATAAATACGATTCCCGCAACTAATGGAAAATGCCAATAAATGCTACAAACGCATTAAAAATGCTTGAAATGGGTGCAAAGGGTGTCATGTGGGTACTCATTAGAAATGACATCAAATTTCAGGTAGGGTTTTTTTTTCTTGCGAGGGGGGATTAGCCTCCTGCCAACCCGGACCTCGCCCTCCGTCTTCGACACACGTAGGAAGGGCATGATACAAGCAAAATTAGAACCCATAAATTATTACAATGCCATAAAGGAATGTTTTTGCCTCAAAACATTAAAACAGGGATTGTTTTAACCTGCAAACAATTCTAAAAGGGAGAGAGGGGGCCCACGTTGATTGCTACTGTCGAGGAGATGCCACGTCCCGGGGTGGAAGGTCCACGTTAGAGGAGTTCTTGGTCACGGAGACGAGTGCACAGGATGGTGTAGTGAGCAGATCGGGAGTTGAGGCCACGTGTCAGAGTGGAAGGTGGCTATGCACAGAATGGTTTCAACTTGGGTAGAGGCAGCATAGACCACCAGACTAAAATTGACCCGAACACGTGTATTAAGGCTTGAACTGAGTTGAATGCAGGCTCACGAGCTCCCATAGAAAAATGAGTAGTCTGTAGGTGGAGGATGGTTAAGCTGAGGAGCAGCAAGTTGATGATTCAAATGAAGGTCTATCCACATAGAGCCAAGGCACTGTGTGAAGATTTTAACCAAACACGTAGGTCACAGTCCACCGCAGAGGGCAATTTAAGTTGAAAACCAAATGGAGCCCAAACGATGCAACCAAACAAAGCACGAGACGAGTGAAAAACCACGAGTCCAAGACACCAAACGATGAGCAAGGCACAACACAAAAAATCCAGAGCCGTTGATAATGCAGGTTGAACAAGGTGGGAGTGAGCATCACGAGCTAGGAGCTACGGGCAGGGAAGCTTCCACACGTTGTAGAGTTGAATGCAGGATCAATGCAGAGTGACGGAGCAGTACAATACCAAGTCACGGGTGAAAGCCAATGCAAAAGGTGAACCACCGAACCAATAAAGAGAGGCTCGATTCACCAGGAGGAGGATGCATGTAGACAAGCAAGGTGAGTAGGTGGAGTATAGCTTGAAGACAAAACTCTTAAATCTATAACCCAAAGTCCACAAAACATGCATACAACCCCAGAGAATCGATCGGTCAAAGACACTAAACCCGAAAACACCAGAAACTCAAATACGACCAAACAAACCATGATCAAACACGTGTAAGAGGTATGATGCCCAAATCAATGCAAATAGAGCACGGTCGGAATATCCATTATGACACACGCAACGAGAAATGGATATCACACCGGAAGCCGGAAAACGCACAAAAAACCGAAGAGTGCATGAATCGACAAGATTCTCTCTAATACCATGTAAGAGGGTACGAAAACCCGCAAGTGAGGATCACGAGGGACGACATGCACATCAACAGACATGCGAACGATAGTGTGAAGAGATCTCGGGAGGAGTGAGCATCAACCGAATGTGCATGCAAAGATTTGAAAAACAGGCAGAACCTTGATAAGCCACAAAACTCTCCTCTATCTCATAGATCTAAAGGGGTGTACATATAGGAGGTGTTGAGTAACCCCCAGTGCTGCAATCATGACAACTCAAGTGGAGAGGGGGAGTTACATTCCCAGAATAGAAGTGTAACTCCCTAATGATGCATATGATGCACTGACGCACTGATGCATAAGAGAATCTCATAATGACCCCTAAATGACACATGGACCTACAATCTCACCTAAGTGAGATGACTCACCTAATGATGTGGAAAATAACACACACCAATAGAATAGTCCTTGTGATGTTAGAATGTTTTGTAAGAGCATTATATGGATGAATATAACAAGAAACATGAAGATACAAGCCCAAGAAAGAATCATAAGACAAGGAAGCAAGTTTGACATTCAATATCAAGGAGAAGACATGATCTAGAAAGGAATTGCGACCCTTGAAGGAGAAATATGAAAAATGATAAGCATAATGGTTATTGGGAACTTAGAACCACTTGAGGTTAGTAGAAAATGAAGTCTTAAAACCTTACAATTCACTCAAAACTCCGAACAAACAAGAAAGAGATAAGAATAAAGAATATAGTCCCTTGAAGAAAATCGAAATAATAATCTTAGAAGATAAGGATCACAATGTTGCTTCAAGATGAGATCTAATGAATGATCAAGGTGTGAATACTGCAAAAACTAATCATGCTCGAAGTATGTTCTTGAGCATCTACAGTGCAATGTAGATCCAGGATGGTAGAGCATAGTGTTTCATTGGGTAAAACAAAGGTTAAGTGTTTTTGCCTCTCAAAAGAAAGTGAAGATAAGAGTGCTAGTGTTTAGGGAGAGCTTGACTTAGTCAAGAAAAGGTCAAAAGATAAATCTCAAGTGCCAAGTTACTCTTAGAGGGCTCGGTTTGAGTCTAGATAAGGGTAGTTTTTTCTCTAATCTCAGGCACCAATCAAGAGGTCTAGTAAAAATAGTAGAAGAATGTGAAGGTTGAATATTCATGGTTTCATTTCAAGGGGAGTTTTTCAGGTGTTGGATACAAGAATAATTGTAACGAATTGAGTCTCTTCAGGAAAGAGAGCAGCATCTTTATAGGGGGAGAGCCTTAAGGTATGTGCATGCTTTATTTTGTTTATTTTTCAAGTTAATTAGATTGTTGTTTTTGTACACCTTTTTCATAGATGTAAAAGGGGATGAGGGTGTGCCAAAAACTTGAAATTATGGTTTGAAAATGTCAACATATCAATTTTCCATCAAAGTTTTAGCTTGTTGCCATCAATGACAAAGGGGGAGATTGTTGCACCCTGTTGCATTGGTGGTTGTCATTGATGTCACATGGAATTGATGGTAAAATAAGAGTGAAAGAGCATATAGGTCAGGTGTGTTCAATGATGATTAGTGGTTCTATTTGGTTTAAGGAATCTTCATGCATGATTCGGGTAAGTTTCAAGGTAATACAAGCTCAAATAGTGAGGTGGTTGATCCCTAAAGTTAGAGTACATGTTGGATTTCTGGTTTATATGGTCTACAAGTAAGTAATGATGTTGCAAGCATGGGCAAGATCTCTCACATGATGTATCGAGTCAACTAGTGGAAGTTGTAATTAGAACCGGCCCTTTTAGGTCTATTTCTAGAGGTTGATGAGGTGTGAGAAGATGGTACAGGTCATGTAAAGGTAAAATAAGCATGAGAGCAGCCTCAAAATGTTGTCTAGGTAATGGGTGAGAAATAACCATGCTTAGTATATCTCCTAGAGGAAAAAGTCAAAAGTTCATAGAAATTGGCATAGAGAAGCGACACAAGGTAGAATGATGCAAATGAGATAGAATAGAAGAGTAAAGGAATATATATGGAAAATGAGATTATAGATCATGTAGAGGGGTGAGTTACGGTGCTTGAGGCCAAATTTTATCAAGTTATGAGAAGGTAGGTGAAAGTTATGCTAGTTTTTATAAAACATGGATAAGAAGTCATCAAGCTTCTTAACATTCAAGAAAAAATATAGCGACTCCTTCAGATAAATAATAGAAGCAATTTTTATAGAGGATTCTAAGCTTGAGATATTTCAAAAATTCTAGGTGAATTTGACAAGATTTAAGAAATATATGAGCATTCTTCTACCGGACTATTTATCTTCTCGAGTCCTGTTTCTAGAAGTCTTGAGTTAAAATGAGTCATTTTTGGTTCTTTTGTTAGAGTTGTCAAGTGGTGAATATGTTTAGAGCTCATTGAGGTATGATCCATGCCATTTGGTTGTAAGCATGAACTTCAAACATGATAATTCTAGTGGATCGTTCTTAGTCCTTGCAAGGACATTGAGTTCAATCATGTGATTGAAAGTAGTTCTAAAATCCTGCTAGGCGACAAATTTGAAGTTGTTAGAGCGTCCGATAGGTCTATGTGGTGAGTCCCATTGATCAAACTTCTTGGCTCTATGGTGTTTTGTGATGTTGTGCCAAGAAATATTTTTTCTTGAGCATGGATGACTCATCTCTTCTTAAAACCTCTCCTAATCTCTTAAACATGATCATCATACTCTTCTTGAGATATATTTGGAAAATGTGAAGTACCATCAATGTGAAAACTAAGGAACTATGTCAAAAAGATGAGTTTATACTTGCTAACATTGGCAAAGTGAATGGAGTCCATTGTACAAGTTGAATCTCTCACAAAAAGGTTTTTGTTTGGAGTATGAACTTGGTGTTAGATGCTTTAAGAAGGAAAAGAAGGTTCAATTAGTCTCCTATGCAAATCAAAACTTCTATTTTACCATGTATCTTATTGCTTGAACTCAACATATGGCTTTGTCACCACTTTTGACCACTTTGTGTACATTTTCTTTATTTTTTGGGAGCATATGGAGCATCTTCAAGTTGTCAAATTAATTGGAGAAGATGAAGAAGGTTTTACCTAAGTCTCATCATTTGGAAATTTCAATTTTCATCAAGAAACCATAAAGAAATCTAATTTTTAGAGCTCTCAAGCTTGTACAATGTTTTAAACCATGATTCTAGGGTTTACAAATTGTTTTTGATCAAATATCTCAAAATTCCTAGTGAAAAGTCTAATTTTTAGAGGATATCTTTGTTTTTGTGGCACAAATCAGTTGCAAAATAAGTTTTTGTTTTCATAGGGCATTAATTGAGAATTTAGTGACAATTTTTGTGGAACCTCATGAAAGCAGTAATTGGGTCTGTGTTTAATGTGTTTGAGTTAAATTTCTTGTGAAATATAGAATAAGAAGCTCACTACAATCCTTTAATTTGCTTGTAAATAGTCAAGTTAGTCTAAATGTGCTTTGTGTAATGCTTTTAAAGTCAACATTTTTGTAATAGTGTTGAACCTGTGAACTATTTAAGCTTTTTAAAGCAAAAGTCATGGCGGAGGACAATCTATTTGGTCTTGCATTGACTTCAAAAGACAATAAATGACTCAAGGAATATAGTGCGGTACTTTCCCTATCTTGAAGGCACAAATAAACATGACTATATGATCTTACAACATCAAAGAACATGAAAAGTGGTCAATGTGCTATCTCGGTCCCATTACATCAAGTTCACTACAAAATTGTTGGTCCTAAATGTATTGTACAAAGTCATGAGCTTGGTTAGTGTATCACAACTATTGGAATGGTTGAGAAGGTGTAAGGTCATAGTGCAACCTCCTTTGAATTGAGTGAAATATTAATAAGGGAAAAGTCAAAGAACTAGTTTTGTCCTCATCTAGCTCGAGCTAGAAGATGAATGGTATCACCTTGGTCAAAGAAACAATAAGTTCAAGAGTCATAAAAGTAAAGGGAAGTTGAAGAGTTGAAATTAAGGAGTAACAACTTGTGCAAGACAAGGTGTTAAGGAATGTAGTAAATTTTTGTAGGTGTGAGTGATAGTGAAGATGGGTATGAGAAGAAAAACATGGATAGAGAAATAGTTGTTAAGATCTTGAAGAGATTACATTGAAAAGTGTTATTTGAAGGTATGAAGTAAGAATGAAAGCTGTTTATGGTGATATTTGAATAACAATGCTTGTGATGTGATTTGTGTAAGACAACGTTGACATAGAAAAATAATGATGTATGATTGAGAAATTTGAGTTGAATTTATGATATAAGAAAATTAGAAAAATTGGGAGATATTGAACATGATTTTAGACTGAGACTATTGATTTGAAGAAGCACGTATCTGAAACAAAGGTTTTGAACAATTTTGAAGATTGATCTTATGGACAGTGGTAGTCATCGATTGCTTTTGCATGATTTGATATGTTTTTCTTAAGTAGAAATATCTATAAAGTTTTATAATACACTGATTCACCCCCCTCTTAGTGTCAAAATTTCCAACATCATAAACCTCCATGGAAGTGGGGAAATTTGTAGAAGACCAACAACGGGGTCCTAAGTCACCGCATGAGTTGAGAGGGAAAATGGGAACCTCCATTCTTTGAAGGGACACGAAAGGCAATGGATGTCTTAGCTAGATCAATGACAAAGGTTGATTGAACTTGTGGAAAACCAACAAACAATCATATTTTTGAGGTGGACATCCTTTTTGAAAGGAAAGTGAGCATTTAAATTCCCTAGACCAGCTAGAGGGTAGTTTTTTTAAAATCTTGATAACAAAAGATACTTAGTAAGAGGGGGAGGAGGGTTTCAAGGAAAATAAAACCCCAAGTTTATTCACCATGAAACACTCCACCAATTGGTTTACGGAATTAGAGTAAGAGGTTGTAGAAATGGATGAGGAAATTTCTAACTTCAATCCATCTTAGGGAAGTGAGGTGGGAAAGAAAGCTACACTCATGTTGTCAAAATAGGCATGTTGCTTATTTTTGGGTCACTAGTTACAAAATGAATACTTAGTGCCTTCCCGTCTTAAAGATTTTTTAAATTACTTGTGTAGATCATATCCAAAGTTTCAAAGTTTAGAATGGTAAAGGATTAGACACTTTTTTTTTGAAAAGCTACGGGTTTGAAAAACTTAGTGTTCCAAGGAAAGAGAAAACTATAGTGTTCCACGAAAAATGAAAAACTCGTTCTCGCAAAAGTTTAAAAGTTAGCCTTTTGAAGAATTTTAAAAGTTAGTATTCCGTTGGTTCAAGTGAATGTATGTTCTATGGAATTGGAAAATATTTTTGTTTCATGGAGTTTGCAAAATCCATGCAACAAAAGTAAGGTTCATGGAGAAAAACTACGGAAGTCAAAACTAGTGTTCCACAAAGAGTCAAGAACTTAGTCTTCCACGGATTTCAAAAAGTGTAGTGTTCCGTGGGTTTACCTAACTTGTGTAAAAAAGGAATGTCATATGTCATGAAACAAAGGAAAATCTGCGTAACAAAGAAATATCATATGTCATGCAACAAAATAAAATTACCACGTAGTTATACACCATGAGACAAAGGCTAAAGACTACGTGACATTGTGGAGAAGGAAAGTAAAACAAAAAAGTGTTAGGAAGGTATACAAGAATAATAATTTGTGCAAAGCGTAGAATCTGCAGAGAAAGTGAATTCAAAATCTTGTGGTACAAGACAACAAAAACCATGGAATGAAGAGTCCACGATTCAAAGGAAAATACCGCAAAACACATAAGACTACGTGGAATGAAGTGTACTAAGGCTACAAATGGTCAAAAGAATTACAATGTTATTTGTTGATTGAGGATCAAGGAAGGAGTAAAAAATGGAGCCGTGGATTTTAGGGTTCGCCAAGCTAGCACAAAAAAGTTGTGTAATAAAAGAAACTCGCATGAATAACATATTTTCGCGGCATTATTGGGAATCTTCAATATGTTGTAACTTTTAACGGGGACCATTGTTTTGAAAAAATTGATACCATTGGAAAGGTATTGAGGAAAAGTACGTATTGGAGGTGATTTTGGATCATGTTAAGGAAATTTCATTATCAAATAACCAAATTTGAGTCCCACTGACTTTTTCGATATGAGTTTGTCTTAAGCGAGGATTGGTTTTTGCTCATATCTTTTGATTTAGAGCTCGATTGACATCGGACCAGTCTCATTGGAAGTGTTTTTCATAGGATTCACTCAAAGATATATTTTTAGGGGAATGATGGAGACACTTGAGATATTTTAAACACAAAATTTTGGGTCATTTTGATTGATTTTCTCAATCAAATGATGCCAACCGATAGGAAATCGAGAGAGTGAACACGAGAGAAATTGCATATAAATTATTACAATGCACACAATATTATTTTCTTGTATTCAATTACACACACTTACATATATATAGGACATAGTGATCCTATATTCTAGGAAGTTGATACAACAAATGCTCAACAAGCATCTAACAATCTCCTAAGTTAGTGAGTTGAGTGAATCACTCCAAACTCACTTATAAAGAGATTATAACAAACTTATAATATATATTATTATTACATAAAAATAATATATTTAACTAACTTACCATGCGGCTAAATAATATTTACCATACGGTAAATACCCTATACAATGTAAACATTAATTTTCCTAACATTCCCCCTTAATGTTTACATGGTAGTAAACATCTATCACACATCTTTTGTGACTTCTTGCTGCCGTGTTTGCTCATGATCTTGGTACAACACTCGAATTGAAGGTAGAAGAAGGAACACATCAAATTATTATCAACCATGCAATTCATCGGGAACACATCTAATTGACGAGAATGAGAACACACTCGGGAATCATCTACTTATCAACCCGGTCACTCTAGGGAACACATCGACCTAGAAGTGTGGGAACTCAAGCGGAACACATCCGAACAACCGTCAATGGTTTTACGGAGGATAACCACAAAGCTATGTATGAATAGGAACACATATGACTATTCAAATTCTTCAATACTCATGATCTTTGCATTTCACTTTGTGCTATCTATTCTTCACTATGTTATTACATTGAGGATTGCATTTGGAATATTCACATACACAAGTGAACAGGAACATACCACATATGTTCTTATTTTTCACAACATGTTGAATGCCGAAAAAATGAAAACAAACACACCGCATGCTAAAATAATCACACACATGCCACCAAATCATTTTACGTGGCCCCATCATTAGTGATGATGATGAGAGGTCACTAGTTGTTCTCCGACCTTTGATGCCTCCGTACTACTTTTGACGTTGCTTAGCTCAGCTAAATTTGTCTTTGAGGCTCATTTGAAAATGCCCCCCTCAAGTTCGACTTGGACGTCGGGTTACACCGAGAATGCGTCCAATAAGGCAATTTTTTTTACAACTTTAGACAATGACTCAAAAATTTTGACAATACAACTTTTAACAATACTAGACAATAAAAATGACAATAGAAAAATATCCTAAAATCACCTATTTGATTGACAATGATTCTACAATTTTGACTATTGAAAGGAACACAACCTATATACACTTTTTTTAAAACAAAAAGATGAAAATAGTGATTGAATACGATTATATAACATAAAATGACTTGAATCTTTTACAATAACTTGTCATCATACTAATTTTAAATGACTAATGATAATATGGACATGACAAAAAAATCCTAATATTTTCATAGACTTAAAAAAATCTATCATACCTATTGACTTCTAATATTACTACAACAACCACTTACAATGGACGCCCGATGCACAATTCTAGAAAGCTACATTAGTGATCTGGAAAATAATGCATGCTCAGTCGAACGATGAGCTAGTTGTCGAATCTAAGATGAGGAACTCAGGCTATTTATTTTTCAAACTCAGAATGCTAAACAACAAAAATCATGTCCAACCCCAAACTGGAAAGAATGATAATATTGATCTTGCATTGCAGATCTACTACACCAAATGCATATGATCCAATTGTCTCACAAAAATTTGGGTTATTATAGACTGGACGTCGAGTGGTCATTTGGAAGCAGGACCATGTTGAAGGAGGGTGGAGAAAATTTGAGATATGATTCAAATTGTTGACAGTAATAAAGATCACCACACAACATAAGAGAAAAATAAACTTGAACCCCAGTTGGGTGTAACTCACAATCAGGATAGTGGAAAGCGTTGACGGCTGTGGCACAAAACTGAATGATTTTTGGTCTGTAGAGTCATGAACAATTTATTACCCACCAACTACGTTTCTTCAAAGACTATATGCACAAATTGATAGATGCACATAAATATATACTAATGTATTCTTTACAAACAAAATAATATTTTCATCCTCTTTTCATCCTTAGGGGAAATCTCAATGGATCATCCCTTCACATCCTCTTACCGAACCATAATCGCTCTGATACCACTGATAGGAAATTAGAGATATCCGAAGAGAAATTACATATAACATATTGTAATACACATAATATAATTGTCTTGTATTTAATTACACACACACACACACACACATATAGGGCATAATGATCCTATATTCTAAGAAGTTGATACAACAACTGCTCAACTAACATCTAACAATCTCCTAAGTTAGTGAGTTGAGTGAATCACTCCAAACTCATGTACAAAACAATTATAAAAAAATATATATATATATATATATATATATATATATATATATATATATATATATTATTACATAACAATAATATATTTAACTAACTTACCATGGCTGAATAATATTTACCATATGGTAAATACCCTATATAATGTAAACATTAATTTTCCTAACATTAATTATAAATGCTTTTGTCGATTCCTTTTGTCTCATGATGCTTCTTAGATGGTATATTCTTATCCCGATCCCACAAAAATGGGTTGAATGGTTTGTGTAACAAGAAATAAGTCATTGTTAGTGGTCTAAAGAATGTTTTTGGCAAAAATGGACATCTGACAACTCACTCTATATCTATCTCCCCGATTTCATGGATATTCATTGATCTAAGTTAGAGCTCATGCACATAGGGAATATTTGAAGGTTTTCTTGCAAGCCAAGGTACTCCGTGGGTGTGGATCAACATGAGTGGGGAATTACCTTTTAGGCTAGTTTTGGGGAAATTTGGAAGGGTTAAGCATATTAAGAATATCCCATGGCATCTTTAGATCCCTTCTCCTCTATTACCCTTCTATAAATGTAATGAGTTTCATAAGTGAAACTATCCTCTCTTGAATGCAAGGAAACTACGCTTGATTGGTTTCGAGTGTTATGAGTCTATCTGCAGACCTTTGTGTTTAAGTTTTACATGTGTTCACTTCCTTCCCAATGACAGTAAGATATTGTGTATATCTCAAGCAACAATATATAATTGATTTTGATTATTATCTATCCTTTGGCTTGTGTTATTGCATCTTACCTTTCTCTCTTGTTATTGCATGATGTTTATAGTTGCATAATTTCACTCCATTGCGTACGCTTTTACGAGAAGATTAAAGGATAATATAATGTAGTGTAGATTGTGGCTCATATAAACCCCCTCTGTCCTTGTGTTTATCTCTTTTTCCTTGATCTTAGGGAGAGTGGTCCCTTCATACTTTGGTGTATCACCATATTTTCATATTTTAACACTCTTTCTCCCTTAACTTTGCAGAGTCTTTTAGTTAGTTTATAGTAGTGGTTAATCTAAAGCTTTTAAGGAAAGGAGCCAACCTTATTTTGGAGGTTTATCTCAAGGGTTAAAGTCCCACACCTTAGAGATATTCCCATTGTTTTGCGAGAGATATTTAAACACTTGAAGAAGCGCCTCAATAGAAGGGTGCACAAAAATCTCTGTCAACAATTTTGGTATGCCCAATGGGACTATTTTCTTTTTTGTGTACATATTGTGAGGTTCCTCAAGTATTCTCCTGGATGTTCTTGTAAAATGTAGCTAATTTTTTGTGTTTTCTTATCTCTTTTGGTTTCTGAACCTATTTTGTTAAGCACATGGAGAATCTAATGTATTTGTTTTGAAGCTCAAATTATTTAAAGCTTATGAGAAGGATCAACACAAGAAGTAGTAATGTTAAGTAAGATGTTGAACTTGCCTTTACCAAAAATCGTAGGAGTAGGTCTCAACAAAAATATGGGAAAACCCTAAGTTGGTATTCATTAAAAAATATTACAAACCAACCTTTAACCCTTAAATACCATGGAACATCCAAGAAATCATGCTTTTCCAACCTTTAATGCTAGTAGTCCACTAGTTATAAATGTGTGGAATGACCTCCAAGTGCTTCCCTAAAAATCCATCCCTATTTCACTTTGAGAAACATGCTAATCTTATTGATCACCTTAGGTACATCATCTAATTATGATTAGTTCACCACATGAATCAAGTAGATTTTGAAATGAGGCTCTTGACATATTCTTTGAAAGGAAAATCCACGACATAGTACGAGAGTATTCCTCCCAATTATATTCACACATCGAATGAATTTGGAGAATGCTTGGTGAGATAATTTTTAGACAAGAGTGATCACTTGTCACTTATGGAGCAATTAACAACAATCAAGAGGGCATCTAATGAGTATCTTTCTAATTTTAACTATATATTTCATAATTCTTGGGATAAAATCCCACTTTTAGTAAGACTTACTTCACATTCAACTTTCTTGTACTACCTTAGGGCTTTGAATTCTGATATTGCTGTTATGATCCAATCTATGGGAGGTGTAGACCTTCATGTTGCATTTTACATTACACTATTAGTCAAGAATAATTTGATCTAAGTGGTAAGCTAAATCCAACGTCTCACATGCCATTATTCCCAGAGTTTACACCCACTCCTACAATCCAACCTCAACCCATTGTTATAAACTATTAGAAAACATTCTTAGTACTTTAGCTAATGATTTGGATGAGTTTAAGGTCATGTCAAGGAATATGGAAAATGAAGTGACCAATTTGAAAAGGAAACATGCCCCACACGTTCAAAGACCTTGGAAACCAAATGAACCTATTAGGGTTTAGAAGTTGCACCCTTGAATTAATCATGAAAGATACAATAATTTGGCTAACATTGGGTTGTATTAAAAGTGTCAAAATTTACTCCTTAAGACAAATCTCTAGAGGATGTTAGTTCCTTCTCTCCTAGCTCAACGTAAACTAATCCAAAATACTCAAACTGCAACTAAATTTAATTTTAAATCTAAAACATACAAGATCTAGGATCGAGAGAAAATAGAAAAAGATTCAAAATGAAAGAATGGTGATGCACCAACACTAAGATAGGGTTCAAATGTAACTAGAAAGACACAAAAAATTTACATATTCATATATTTAACGGAAACACAAAGTTTTGAAGGAGGTGAATGAATAAATTATAGTGAAAATAAGAGGGTGAACATCCAAAAAAAATTAGAGAGCATTCGAAGGGAAACTAACCACATATATATTGCATTTAGAAAATATTCATCAAGTTTACGGGGAGAGGTTAGAAATATCTTGCTAAATATGAAGTTGAAGAGGTTTGAAGGAAATAAAATGCATTACTCCAAGGTAAAGCATGAAAATTTGGAAGGAAATAACCCTTATAATGTGCAACTATATTTATATGAGAGAGAGAGATTTGAATTTGAATTTTAAATGAATGAAGATAAATATTCAATAGATCAACGTTTTCATTTGAAAAAGGCCATCAAAATTTTCATGCGAGAGCATGAGCGCTATAGTATTTATTTCAAACAATGATAAGTTAGCTAGACATGATATAACTTCATCCGAGAAAAGGTATGAATGCTCAACCAAAGCATGTGAAACCATTGAATCCCTCCCGTGCTCACTCATCAAGGTGTTAAAACATGCATTGTCATCCTAGCCAATTATAACATTCATGGAAGGAGATACAACATAACATAACAAATTAAAAACACATATAATAAGGAATTTTAATCAAAATAAAGAATCATCAATAACACTTGTATTCCCAATATATGATATTTATACATAACGATCTTTGCTACCCAAACACAATTTTCAATTGCAAACATAATTGATTGCATAACAAGTAGGCTGATTACATCATAGATTGCTTACAGGTCATGTCTTTGGACCATGCACGCATATAAAATTCAGCCATAGAATTACATCAAAACCCCTAAAATCACATCATAAGTCATGTATTCTTCATACAAAAGGTGGTGGTCATACAACTACAAGTATTCATCACTTATTTATACATGGTGGGGAATTACTCTTCATCGAGTACATACATATTTTCCTAATAATAGGCGAGCTATATTTAACCCACATGATTTTTTAACTCTGTTTTAACAATAGATCAAGCTAAAAATAAATTTCTTCGACATGCTTTAATTCCTATTATTAGACACCATATCTGTATGCTGCAATTTACCTCTTTTGCATGTGCTTTTCTTATTCATGGACATTTCTTGTAAGCTAAATTATCTTTTGCTTTTCTATTTATATCCGTATCCAAAAATCGGCTAAGTCCCGAATGTTATCTTTTTCTTTTCTATTTTTGATGCACACACCTTCACACATTCCTTAGTTTTTCCTTGTGTGCACTCCCACGCATGGATTCCAACTCCGTGCATGGTGAGTACTCAACCATTTTCTTCAACCAATATTACTCCACACTAGGAGTATTTTCCATCCTTGGAAATATTACAAAAAAACATGTTCCTCCAAACAATTATTGAAGAATGAAAGAGGAAATAATAGGAGGAGAATTCACCCAATGAATCAAAGAATAAGAATATGTCAAATGCGCGCACATCCAAACTTAGGCCTTTGGTAACTAGAGAAGCTCTGGAAATTCCTTGTTCAAAATAGTTTCTAGATTTTTCTATCTTCTAAGCTCTCTAGTTGCCTCATCTGGTGCTGATTCAACAATACTTGGTACTTTCTCGGGGACCTATTTGTCAACCTTCTCCCTTTGTTCCTTTACCACCACCTCTAGATCCGCGGTCACACCTCTAGTGCAATACCTCTAGGTGGACCTCTTTGAGTTGTTCAATAAGAGTATCCTTCATGGATTTTATCAATTCCCGCTTCTATGTGACCTCTTGCATGAGCTTCTTGTGCCCGAACTTATTGTCCTTCGTAGTGGTCTCGTATCTATCTCATCTCTACCTCTTCTTTGGTGGTATGCACTATAAGTATGGGATCAAAATTGTGGCAATTATCAATAAGTACTCTGCCTTCTTTGTTTCCACCTTCACCTCCATGACCAAAGCTTCATATTCTATTATATTCTTCTCCACTTCTTCCTTATTATTTTTATTTAGCGCAATGACTTATTCAACCATTGGAACCTACCCAATCTTCCTCTCCATTAGCATCATTCACATCAGGGTCTTCTAAATAGTCAAAATCAGTTGGATACACATCCGGGTTTAATCTACTAACTTTTGGTACACGTTTGTGATGTTCTTTACTATGTTTGTGGCCTTATTATACGTGTTCACTATCCACTTCTTCTCATATCTCAATTCTTCGTGAGCTTCGTATCTTTTTATATTTTTTTTCTTGTTGTCACCTTGCATCACTCATATAATAACTCCTTTGTCTATGTCTCATGTGTAACTTCCGCCGCCATTTTATTTAGTGCATTGCAGGATTTATCATTAGATAAAACCATCAAATTAATAGTAGTGAGGACTACACTTAAATATATCTTCAACTACATCTTGGAGTATGATTCTCTATTTATCTCAAATTGTGTCTCCTCTATATGCACCTGCATACTCCATGAAAACATCTTGTTCATTTGTGAGTAAGCCCTAACTTGATTGATTAAATTCCATTTGAAGAGATCCTTGGGTGCAAATCTTGTGATATGAAATATTGACTGTAACACATTGGAGGGATGATCAATGTAGCTCATCCGGGGTTCTGAAGAGGTTCTTGTTTCCTTCTTCGTCTTCTTGCTCCCCCTTTTTGCATCTCTGTGCAATTTTCAGGGAACTTTGCTTCCATAACCTCCTACAACACTTACAACTTCCCAATTTGCTCCTTATCACCTTTCTCCTCTTCCTCATCCTCCTTGAGATCTTCCTCTTATTCTTCATCACTCCTGGAGCCTTCTTGTGCACATCAAACATTTATTCATCATCCTAGAGTGTCTCGTCCTCCTATGTCGACTCCTCCTCACACACCAATATATCTTCATGCAATTGCTCCTAATCGTGCACCATCTCCTCGGCCTACTTTTTTCCAAGTCCTTTATATCTTCATCAATATGAATCACCCAAGGATTATTCTTCACCGAGGTTGTCCTTTTCGTCTCTAGACTTGGCTCAATTGGCATGACTATAGGTGACCCCTTGGGCACATATGAGGTACTTACACCCTTATACGGTTAAGCGTGGTCTCTTCTTTTTCCTCCTCCGATTCCTCTTCTTCTTATTATTCTTCTTCTTTAGGAGGCATCTCCTCGTGCCTTCTCTTTGCAATTACCAATGTTTCCTTCTTTTATAGGGGTTTTGGAAGAGGTAGATGTCACACATTGAGGTATCTTGCATCCTTAAACTTTGGCCTAAGATAAATATATACCCCGATTGCATGCTTAACTAATATCACAATTGTGGGGCTTAGGTGTGTTGTGTGATTCCATTATCTCCACATATGCGGACACTGGATGGATATACATAGGTTTTGCGCAAGGTATGATATTTAGAGTCAAAACTATCGCATTGTAGTTTAACTTGCATGCATATTTTATCCTATTCACCAAAGCGTGAAAGTACTTTTTCGTGAAGGAAAAAGGAAACTTGTACCACTGAGACCCATTTCGCATTCTTTGAGTAAAAGCGTCCAAGGAAAAATACTAGTGCATCGAAAACTCTATTTTTCTAGTGAGTAAAGAAGGAATATCCTTGGGTACATACCATTCATTTTCGAATGTTTCATGCATTCATTTATATAACTTATCCAAAGGCATATTATAAGGGTTTGTTATTGCCTCGTTACATGTGAACTATACTGAGACTTTTCTATGGGTGACTTGTTATCCACTAGATAGATCCATATTTTATTCTCTGGTACCTTGATTTGCAAAATCACTATCTAAAAATAATTGCACCCCAAATAGTTTTTTCTTCTTTACTTACCTATAAAACCCTAATTACATAGTCATAATGTAATGATAAAAATCAAGTATAGATATGACCTAAGTAATAAGCTATATAAATTTGAATCCCTAGGTGCAAGAGAGGGAATAAAACACTTAGCTGATTTCACAACAGCCTTGAAGATGTACTAAGATAGAAAATTGATGAAACAAGAGGGAATAATGTTGCAATTGAGCCCAAAAATCACAGAGTTGTCAAAAATTCCAAAGACTAGGGTGCCTGGATTGGGTTAGGGCGCCTAAGTGATAGAGACTATACAGGTGTCCATGATTATGAAAAAACTTAGAAAATAAATTTTACTATGCCATAATATGTTCTCTAAACTTTCTTTGTGGATCGCATGCATTTTGATATGTTTGCAAATTCACTGTAACCTAAAAAAGAAAGAGCACCTACAAAACCCCAAAATACATCGAATCTTGAAAATAAAAAAAAGATGCAAATGGGGAGTCGGAATGACCCTAGTGGTAACTTGACATAGTGAACTTACGACTAAGTTCTACACTACATTTCATACTCCATGTAGTTCTCATGTGTGTGTGCAAGAATCATGCCCTAGGTGGCTCTTGTGCAAGATGCACTTGATAACTTCAATGACTAGCTAGATGTAGCAATGTAAGTACATGTGTGGATGACAAAATGAACTTCCCCTCCTATGCATGTATGTAGAAAATACAATCCCTTGTCCCTTGAATGAATGCTAGATGGATGCTTTGATGCTCTTAGAATGCCTTTGGATGTAACCTTAGGTGGTGATAGTAGATGCTTAGAGATTGGTCCTTTATTATGGTCATATAGCTTTATATTTATATGATTCCCTTGGTTGAATTTCATAATTAACAACTAAAAGGCCAACCCATAAGAAAACAAGATGCCCAAAAGAGGCGAGTAAGATACAAAGAAGTCGGGGCACCTAGAAGGATGAGGGCACTTAGGCACTAGTGTCTAGAGTGATAAAAGATGAAAAAATGAAGCATCGATTGGGATGTAGGGTGTAAGAGGCTAAGAAGAAGACATGAAAAAATAAAAAAAGGCAAAGACAATTGTTAATTGCTAGTTTTCTCACTTAGGAATCATATGAATAGTAGTATGTGATCAGGACCTAGAAATGTACCCAAGTGCATGATTTAGTGTCTACATTTGCCCCCAATTTATGTTGTTGAGTGAATACTCAATAACATAAAGTAGATAAGAGATGCGTACTTGATAACCATGTAGATTGATGGTGAAAGCATGTCGAGGAGACAAGAAAAAACATGGAGTGATAAAAATGAAGCGTGGAAGCTAGAGAAGAGGAAGTGACCCTAGGGGTGAAAAGCATATTGAGTTTCACCGTGTTGTGTTTGTACCTATTTTTGTTGTTGCTTGATGAAGGGATACTTCTTGTTGTGTAATAAGGATAGACCTGTAAAAAGAAGAGCAAAAGAGTAGTCAAAGTCGTGTATATGTGAAAAATTTGATCCAAGTATGTAAAAAATGTGAAAAGGAACATGTGCACCTGATCCGTGATGAGTGAAAATGATAGAAAGGATCTTGAAAATGTTATAGAAGAACAATTTTTTGGGTGATCTCACACCAAGAATGATTTTTTTGGGTGATCTCATGCCACGATAGAAGAAGTGTTGGGGAGAAAGGTCTAGTGTTATTCTCCAACCCTGATTGCTTCTCAATGATTTATACACCACTGCAGATGGTGTGATCCTACTTTGTTCAAGTTTGATCCAACACAAATAGAAAAAGAGATAACATGCATGCGATTTTTGGAGGATTGTGCCTGTTTTGTGAAAAGCTTGCTAAAAATTGTTCAAATATGAGAAAAATTCTTTAACTTCCCCCGATCACGGGCACCTAGGAAGTGTTAGGAGTGTCCACGTCTAGTGTCTAAAGTTAGGCATTAGCATCATGTGCTATGTTGAGGACCCAAGTTAGATTATGAGCCCTTTCTATAACTATAGACTGTGTTATTCCTGTATTGTGCAAGTTTGAACTATGATTGTGTAATGATGAATGAGGTGACTGATTCACCCAATGTATCCCCCCTCATTTGGGGTGCATGCAACGTTGCTAGGAGAATGCAACCCAAAGGAGAGGATCAGACGTTGATATGAAATTGATGCCCTACAAGGGGGAGGAATGTGCTTAGTAAAAACCAAGACACATGCAAAAAAGTGGTGAAACATGTGTCGGTGTAAACAAGACAGATACACATATAAAAGACAACTTGTAAGCTAACAAGTAAGAAGATGATGTAGACTACGAAAAGTAGGTTTCAAACATGGGACATCACTCACAATGTTGCAAGACATTCATGGCTAAAGCAACCAAAAGCATACAGTGTGCACACAAGACAAAGGGAAAAGCCCACAAACAATGTGAAACAATGACAACCAATGAAAAACAATAACAAGCAAAGTAATAGAAAACCATGGTGGAAAATAGTTCTGCAAAGAAAATACTACACATGAAGCACCCATTAGTATGTTAGAAAGATAAAAATATGTCAAAACATGTATGTTCTGATATAGTAGTGTGCTATAAGAAGATTAAGTATTATAAAACTAAACAATAACACTGTTGTGTGTGTACGAAAGTAGATGCCCCTAGGAGCTGCTTTGTAGGACTAGTAAGAGGTATAGTTGCAATCATCCTTGATGCATGTAACAATCATAGAAAGTATGCATTCACAACTAGAAGGAAAGTGAATGTGCATGTGTGTATATAAAATATAATGACATACAAAATATCTATCTAGCATGTGAAACAACATGTACATGTAAGCATAAGTAAGCAAGAGTAAATGAAACCAAGATATGAAATATGTTGTGAGTGTGAATGGAATTGAATGCAAAGTAAGTTATATGTGCAACATGCCCCCGAGTGATTGTGAATGAATATGAGAGAAGGTTCATTTATAAAAAACCCCTAAGTATTCAAGAATGAACCATATAACAAGAGTATGTCATCGAGAAATGGTTTGAAGTGTGTTCTATAAAGTTACGATCAATTAAGTATAGATCGTAGAGAGTAAGTGAGTGTGGTGATTTTCATTTCAGATTTAGAACCTCAACAATCAACTATTAACTGTGAAACTAGAATGCGTCATCAGGTTGTGTGTTTTGTGTCAATGTGATGTTAGAGAGATGTGTCGTAAATGTGCAAAGTGTGAAATGTATCACATGTATGATGGGAGGTTCATGAATGTAGAATACCCTCAATAGTCAAGTGTGAAATGTAGCATGAGAGTGGATCACAAAGTAATTACAATACAAGTTGTGTATATCCATGCGTGTACGATGTATGAGGAAAACTAAATGTGAAACACAAAGCGTAATAGTAGAAATACGAGACACGTGATAATTATATGAGGGGGAGTAAGCATGATTCCCCCAAGTGTATGATGTGTAGAAAAATCAAGTAATGTCATCTAAGAGATCATCATTATCATGTTCAAAACTGAATAGAGATACATTAGATACTTGGTAAGCAATAATATCTGGTTGATCAAGTAAGGAACCATTTTGGTGTAGATTATACATGCCTATTGCACACTCTTCATCGGTGGAAGGTGGTTATGGACAACCATGTGCATATCAACAAGTAAGATTTTGTGCATAGTCGAGAAATGAATCATTGCAAATAAAAATGTGGCCAAAGGGCATAAGGAATGAAATTTTGATATGATCAGGATCCAAAGTGCCACCAATATATTCAAGCCAATCTCGCCTAAGAGTAAGTGGATAAGTACGAGAAATGCGTGAAAACAAACCGATAGGTGGAAAACAAAAAGATCATAAGAATCTGTAATACAAACATATCCATGATACATCCGAGGTAGAGATAATATATCATCGAGTGTAAACCCTAGCCGAATCAAGCCATCATGTGTGAAAACAATGTTAGAGCAAGCGGGATTGAATGGAATGTGCGTCCAATAAACACTATTCATGAAATTAGTACATGTGAAAGGGGTTGCGAATGCAAGTTTCTCATGATAAGATAAAGAAGATGGTATGACATAAGATGTATTGAAAGAGACCTGAAAAATCACCATAGCATTAGTAGAAGAAGGGGGTGATTCGAAGCGGATGGAACAACATATAATGCAAAAATTGCTCCTTCAAGTGGACGTAAGTTGTCCGAATAGTCCGTAGGTTGTGGATCAAAGCAAGGTGCATAGTAGTAGAAGTCAAAATAGGTAATGCAGTGGTTGGATCTAGAGGAAATATTGGAATGGGTTAATATTAATGGGAATTATATATTCAAAGCCCTCATTTAAGAATTTAATGCACCAGTTAAGCTGTAGAGTGCATTGATTGTGTTTTATGAAGCCATGGCCTACCGAGTAAGCAATTATATAGAACAAGGATATCAATAACAAATAATACTGTAAGAACTGTTTTTGGCCCAATTGTGATAGGTAAAGCAATAGTTCCTATGCATGGATGTGTAGTAGAATCATATGCTTGAAGAGAAATATATGTTGGGTTAAGATTAGCTAAGGAAAGGCCTATATTCGAATGAATGATAAAGTACAAAGATTGAGATCGGAGCCATTATCGACTAAAGTTCTCTTAACACCCAAGTTATTAATGCATATTCATATATATAGAGGAGGATCATTATCATAAACAAAAATATTGTCAGCTATAGTAGATGGAAAAGTAAGTTATTGAGAAAATGCATCTACAAATGTCTGATAAATAATGTCTAGATGAGTAGTAGAAGGAATACAAGTATTAACCAAGAGAGTAATGATTTTAGCTCGACAATCAAGATTGGCTAGAAAAAAATCATGAATAGAAATATCCATAGTGAGATGATCTTAAGAAAAATGCAAGAAGTTATGAAATGAGGACCCAAGAGTGTTCGAATGAGACGTGTTCACCAAATGATTCAAAAAAGATGGAAAATTTGTAAAACCCTAATTGTAGAGTCACAACACAATGATAAAAAAGAAAGTACATATATGATCTAATTAATAAGCTAGATAAAATTGAAACCCTAGGTGTAAGAGAGGGAATACAAAACTTAGCTTATTTCACAATAGTCTGAAGATGTAATGAGCTAGAAAACTCATGAAATAGGAGGGCAAAATGTCACAATCGAGCCCTTAAAATAACAGAGCTATTGGAAATCTGAGACTAGGGTGCCTAGACTGGGTCAGGGGTGCTTAGGCACTAGAGATTAGTTTTGGGAACCTGCAACTATGAAAAACCTTAAAACTGAATTTTGTTGTGTTGTAAGATGTTCGCCAACCTTCACTTTGTTGACCACCTATTTGTCGCACTATGTCCGTGGAATTTTCCTATAACCCATAAAGAGAAAGAGAACCTAAAAAAACCCAAAACACATGAAATAATAAAAAAAAATGCAAATGAGGAGTTGGACTGTCCCCAACGGTCACCGATAGAGTGAACTTATGACCAAGTGCTGCACTACATTTCAAACTCCATGTAGTTCTCATGTGTTTCTGCAAGAATCATTCCCTAGGTGGATTTTGTGTAGGATGCACTTGATAACGAGTGAGTAGCTAGATGTAGCAATGTAAGTAGATGTGTGGATGAAAAAATTAACTTCCCCTCCTATGCTTGTATGTAGAAAGTGCACTCCCTTGTCCCTTGAATGAATGCTAGATGGATGCTCTTAGAATTCCTTTGGATGCAACCTTAAGTGGTGATCGTAGATGCTTAGAACTTGGTCCTTTATTATAATCACATAGCTTTATATTTATATGATTCCCTTGGTTGAATTTCACAATTAACAACTAAAAGGCCGACCCATAAGAAAAAAATATTCCCAAAAGATAAAATATGCCCAAAAGAGGCGAGTAAGATACAAAGAGGTTGGGGGCACCCAAAATGACAAGAGCACTGGGTGTTGGTTCCTGGTAGTATTTGGTGTCCGAGTGATAAAAGATGAAACAATGAAGCATTGACTGGGCTGTAGGGTGTAAGAGGCCAAGAAGAAGACATGAACAAAGACAAAAATGCCAAAGACAACTATTAATTTCTAGTTTTCTCACTTAGGAATCATATGAATAGTAGTATGTGACTAGGACCTAGAAATGTACCCAAGTGCGTGATTTAGTGTACGCACACCCAGATTATATTTTCTTCTTTACTTACATGTAATTTTACCTCTTCTAATATTCTTTATGAAATATAAAGCATGATGTTATTAAGGGTATTCTATGCCATCTTGTGCGTGACATGCAACCATTTCCTATTCACTGCAACCATCATTCGGATGTGCCCAATTTATAACTCACAAGGTGCATTTGTAACTCTTGTTATTGGATCGACGATACTCATGATGGTGAATGCATGATTTCCTCATTGATAATTGAACTTTGTGGCGATGGCCCCTAATGCCTCATCATCCTATAATTCTATCCCAATTTCAGCTTCATAAGCTGCGCAAGCTAGTCACCCTTCCAATTAATTGTGCAGTGATGCACATTCTTCTTCTTGCAAAGTAGAAGATTTTTCATGCACTCTTGACATTAACCACTGGTAGAGGTGCTTTGGCTTCGCAAAGTATGTCAATTCATATAGTTTTAGAACTCCTATGCTCTCTAGGTCCTTATTCACCTTATCATCAATAATCAGCCACCCTTTTTCCATCCTCTAGGTTAACTCTTTCAAAATATATTTTCTTATTTCTCCTTTATGTGCCTTTGTGTGGTGGTTATAGTCACTTATCTTACACTTTGTTAGATGTGAGACCCATGGTTTCCCTACTACCACCTCTGGTAGGCACTTTATTTTGAGAACCAATCATCTAGTGCATCATCAAAAACATTCTTCTTTCCCTTATTCTTGGGTGATTTCTTGACTATGGGAGCCTTCTTTGGTGGCATTGTTTTGCATTTCAAATGTTCAAAATTTTAGGCTAAAAAAATACGTTCATGGATCTGGAATTTACTTACCCAAATTTTGTGCCTTAGTGATGAGTGTTTGAGTCTTTGATCAATCCTTTCACTTAATCTAACCCTTGCTCCTATCTACCTCAATTTTTTTCCCTAGCTTTAGCCTTTATAATACCGTGCTCTAGCTTTTCAAACTCAAATTTTGTGAACCCTAATCCTTGACTATTTCTTACCTCCACGCCTTATTTTCACACTTCCACTTCCACCTTGAAAGAGATCTCAAACTTAAGGCCATGCAGTGATTTATGGTTCATATCAATTGTCTCGTTCATTCTTCGCACTAGCTCTTCACACTTAATTACAATTCCACTCTTTAATCGCTCAAACACACAAGTTCTCAAAGGCAAGGTAAGAATGAATTTTCCCATGCACTATTTATAATTTTTCCAAATTTTATCTACATTTATCCTCACCTACTCTGAATTTTTCTTTAAAGTAATTTTTGCTTTTTTCACTCTTTTCTCTTCGTGTGCACCAGTCGTAACCTTTAGGTGCGCTACTACTTTCCAGGATGCAGTCCTCCTTACGCACATCTTCTGCACCATGCACACTATTTCTCTATGCCACTTACCAAATAGTATATCTTGCTACTTCCTCCCTTGCATTACACCGCATTATTATATTTCCACATGGTTTCCAAATAAATGCAATCTCATACCCTTTAAGCACATATGACACTTCCTATCATGCATCCTATATATGTTCAATCAAGAACAATCCTTTCACATCGTCACACACACCAAATTTTTTCTCTAGATGTGCCCCTATCTCATACCAACACGTAATCCTAAACCATCATTGTAAGAAGTACTAGCATCACATTCTCTTGCACACACTTGTACTTGCTTCACCCCACACTAAAAGTATGCGTGGTCCTCTACACAACAACTTAACAAATAGTAATAAGCTTCGCTCATGAACACAATTATTACACACAAAGAACAATAAAAAAACATTAAGGAAAATCTAATCTAAATGGCAATACTACCTTATTACAAATAGAAAGAAGCTTATTTATAATAGGGCTTCAACCTACTCCCATTGAAGTAACTAGGAAACATGGTGCCATCTAGTGCCTGTAATTGACATATTTCGATTCCAATATCTTAGTTACTACAAAGGGTTCCAACCAATGAAATTTCAACTTTCTCGGGATGGCTCACAAATTTGGAGTCATATAAAATTACCAACTTTCCCTCAACAAAGGAATTGTTCATGATGTTCTGTCATGCCAAGCCTTCTATCGAGATTTCTCTGTCTTCTAACTCTAATGCATAATGGGTGCCTCTCATCCAACTACATTAATTTATCAATGTGCTCATCTACTTATTTTTCATCATCCAAACCCCCTGCGCATGAAATACGTAGTGAGTGTAACATAAAATCAATAGGTAACACAATCTTTGTGCCAAACACAAACTGAAATGGTGTGGATTTATTCAACCTTTTATAAGTTGTCCTATATGCCCATAGAACATTTGAAACCTTATCATCCCAATATTTCCTTCCAACATAACATATCTTTGTCAATGTCTCATCCTAAGATCTTGCTAAAATCCTCAACAATACTATTAATTTATGGGTGATAGGGTGTGTTTTTATGGTGTGCCACTATAAAATCTGCTAGTAAAATTATGATAGTCTCATTCAAAAAATGATTCCCTCTATCACTTGTAAGGCTCAATGGACATCCATACATGCTTATCATACTTTCCCATAGAAATATAGCTCTGTTATTCTTTGTAGTGAAATATTTTGTAGATGAAACCTCTTTGCACCTTGTTAAATAATATGTGCATGTAATAATAAAACATGTGCCTGTCTGTCTATGCGCGAGATGGTGTAATAGGTTTGAAAAATTCAATATCTCATTTCTCAAATGGCTATGCACTTGCTACGGGCCTCAATGCCATATCATATCTATTCCCAGGCTTACCTATCCTCTCATGATGGTGAAGCCTTGAAGAATGCCTTGGTATCTTTATACAACGTTTCCCACCATAATCCCGCCAACAAGATCTTGGAGTCTTTGTCTCTTATTTTTTATAATGAAATCCAACTATTCCTCCATGCGCTTCCTCCATGATAGATTCACGCTCATGATCTAGCACATGTATATGTAATACTTCATCTCTACCCATATTGTATAGGTCCCCTCTAATGATATGATACAATGCTGCATGGATAAAAATATTCTTTTCTCTAGGGTCTTCATTTATTTAGGTGCAAGTCCGGTGCCCAAGAATACTAAAATGTCCTCAAGATGAACTTGGTGTACAGTTAAGTCTAAACAGTTGAGCATCAGGCATAATATCCTCTATGTTTGCACATATTATTCAGAGTTAATCCTTGATAAGTGATCAATCCCCAAGTTTCTCTTTCCTGGTTTCACTATGACTAAAAAATAAAACTCCTGAAACAAAAGGATCTAATGGCGATGTGCCCTTCTAAAACTAAATTATTGACAAAATAATTCAATGACATGTGATATGTGTATAAGATAAATGGTGTAGCCAATAAGTACTGTCTTAAATTGTGAAGCATGTAGATCATAGATAATTCCTCACGCTCCATGATTGTATAATTTTGTTTAGCCGATGTCGGCTTCTTGCTTGTAAAGTAAATAGGATGATGAAAATTTCCTTCTCCTTGTTATGCCAATACTGCTCCAATTTTCATACCATAAGTGTCCACATATACATGGAAATAATCGTTCAAGAAGGAAAGCATAAGATAGGTGCGGTGATTAACCTTTCCTTCAAGGTCTTAAAAGCCTATTGTTGTGCGTTACCCCAATAGAATTTTCCTTTGGCCTTCAACAATTCTTCCATAGGTGTGTCGATCTTGCATAACCCTTAATGAAATTTCTATAGTAACTAGTGTGCCCCAAGAAATTGCGCACTTGATTAGATTAGTTGTTTTGTCCAGCCCCAAAATGACTACAATCTTAGCTAGGTCTACCAACAAGCCCTCCTTGTAAATGATATGCCTAAGTAATGTACCAAAGGGGGTGGGAAAAATACACTTCTTGATGTTTAAAGAGATGATAATCTGCCTACATATTTCAAACATAAATCTCATGTTATCACAATGATCCTTCACTAACCCATAAAAATCCAATCATCCAAGTAGACATGTAAAAATTTGTGAATGAAATCCTGGAATTCTTGGAAAATAATGCAAGAGAAAATTGCTAGCACATTCTTCAATCCAAAGGGCATGACAATGTATGCAAAGCTTCTCCATTTAGTTGCGAAGGTCATATTCTCCTTATCTTTGTATTAAATGCATACCTAATGGTACCTTGAGAATCCATCCATAAATGAATAGATCTTGTGCCCTACAACACCTTTAAGGATTTCTTCTCGTAAATCATGTAGGAAAAGGATTAGTGACACAAAAATCATTAAAAACCATGCAATCTACCTAGATTTGTATCGACATTCCTTTTTATGAAGATAACCATGGGGATGATCCATTCATATTCCTTAATAGGTTCAATGATCCCTGACTTGAGAATTTTTTCAATCTCCTCTTTCACCTTTACCGTAAGTTTGGATTAATCCTGCAAGGCCTTTTTCGAACAGTCATGCACCATCCTTTAGCTTGATCTTTAGTTCAGCTATTTATAGATGCATACCCTTAAACTCATGATAGACCCATGGAAAAAAATCCTAGAATTTGTAGAAAAACTTGATAATCTTTGCAACTTTAGGTTTCGACCAATAATAACCAATTATCACCTTCTTAGGTTTGTCTTCGGGCCCAATATTCACCTTCTTAGTCTTTACAGAACATGGTATGCACATGATTTCTCATCTATGGAGTCCAATACTTCACGTGCACCTTGATGTGCTTGATGTCCAAAACCTCTACCTCTTCATCATTAATAAGGTAGACCAATTTCCATTTTTATTTCTCTTTCCACACCCCAAAAATATTCTTCTATTTCTATCCCATCCTCATGTGCTTCAAGATCGGGTTCCGCTAACAATTGAATCATGAGGTCTTCACCTTTGTATTGTCTCCCAATGTAATGTGCTTTATGATCTGAAAGGCTTCATGCATTAGTGAGTTAGTAGAAAAATAATCAAAAGTATGAACAATACCTTCAATCATGTCATGCCAACTCACTATCTTCTCGCTTTAACTCAACATGCACATACCAAACACGCGCGTAACCACACAAAGTAGAACAAATCTTGTACACCCATAGTGATGGTGGTGTGCATCTTGTTATTATGCCCAAATCCTTTCATAGTTGTGAACATGTACTAGAGGAGGGGTATTTACATCATATTTTGCACTAAAGAAGGAGATTATTCCTTTCAATCCATGTCAAGAAGGCTACTCTAATTTCACACCAAATAAGAAAATAAGCTCTATGTGTAGCCCACCAAAGCATGCTACTATCCCACACAATATATACACCATCATTCTCCTCAAGTCTCCATTGTTTCTCTATTGGTCTTCCATCACATGTAAGAAAGAGTCAAGATTCTCTCTCGCCAATATACTTTGGTAAATTATCCTTTCCCAAGCGCTTAATCATGCGTGACATAATCATCTTGGTAAATTTTCCATTGACCTAGTGACCCACCTTTTCATAAATTCCATGGTTTTAGTTTTCAAATTCCACACTGGTTATATCTCTAATAGACTTTGTATCCTCCCTTTGAAGTACGAATTTTTTTGTTGGCTCCACGTTTTCGGGTCATGCACCATATGTGCATAATTTTTGTTAAGATCCTCATTGATAGAATCTATATAAGGTGCTATTTTTACATCATCTAAGGGCATGAAAATGTTCTCCTCCCTATTTTCAAAACTTACATAGCACTTGTTAAAGAGAAAATCATCGTTGTTAGCATAAAATCATGGATGACCTAAAATCACCGAGAGTTATCCACCTCCTCCACTCAAACACCTAAAAATAACCTATAAATTTAGCACTTTGAATAGTCATAAAAACATTACTAAGTACCAATGAGCATGTCCCTTGTTTTTTTATCCATATACAATGCATTTGAATATGACTGCAATGGGTGCTTCTATCTCGGTTCCAAGCATTCAAGGTAAGAACATTAACTTCTATGCCTATCTTAATGATAATGTTAGTCACCATCCAACCATTTATTACTGTATCAATGTGATATCCTTATCATACTCATGGTCTTGTGGTGGTAAATTTACATGAAGGATCATGCATTCTCATTCAACCCCGCACACAATAATTTTTCACACAACCACTCTCCTAACAAAGGGATGATGTTTTTTTGCCTCAGTATTCTACATACTTATTTCAAATCATCAAAATAATTTTGAGGAAATTCAAGTACCCTTTGTGCATTCCCTCTTGTGTGTTTGATCTTTCAAACAATTAATCTCTCTCCCTTTAATTCTGGATGAATCCCATAGTTTCTGAAAACCTCCTTCTCGCTAAGCCACGTCTAGATACTTTGCATGTAAAACTTATTCTTCCCTTTTGATAAGTGGTTTTGACTTGACGTGTTGACATGCACGTACTCCTTTTGCATAATATTAGTAACTAATACATGTGGAAGCTCTAGCTCAACCATATTCTTAGGTTCCCATTGATCATGCTTTGTACACTCCATCTTAATCATAGCCGCACATTTTTCCTTCTTTTTTTTCTCCACATATAGGCATAAAGTTCCAGACAATATTCAACTTTGTGAGCCTTTCCGCAATACACACAAACTTGATTCTTTAGACATTAAAGTTAATGATATGGTGATCCAAAAGTATAACATCTCCCATGTGTAAACCTACCATGAATTCCATGACATCCGCTTCAATATCCACCTTTGATGCCACCATTTCCTTTATTCCATGCTTTATTGTTCTTCCCTTCTTGCACCTGTGAGCTACTTACCATAGTGGTTTGATGTAACCCGATTTCACATGTCTCATGAATATGATTAATCAATTGATAGTCGTTTGTGTCATGGGTATGCATAAAAAAGTTACAATATATGGATACATTCCTCTATATCACACGCTGTAAAAGTGGAAAATTTGGACATCATGATTCTTATGGAAAATCTCACAAGATTTCAATAATGCACACACATTCCCGTGTGGAAAACTATCCTCCGAATGTCTTTCCACTTTGCAATCAGTACACCATACTCCACTGCGTGTCTCATGAGATGAATTAGAATAAAATTTCTTCAATTTTGTAGTCATTGCTACTCTCTATGCCTCAAGGAAGGGAATCAATCTTGTATCTACATTTCCCAAAGGTCCTGCGTGTAAATCTACTTCTAACGCCTTGTGCATATTGGTAAATTTCTTTTGTGATAGTATCTTACGAAAGATGTCAACAATTCTCCCACAAACCATTGTACACGATAGATTTGATGAATATCATATGAAAAATCAGACAACCGAGTCTTGAAATGTGCATCATACTCTCTCACAGCTTTCGGACAAACCATGTTTAATGTCTTTCAACATGCTAATGATTTGTTGCTTGAACTCTATTATATGGAAATCAACTAAGAAGGTGGTACACAACACATCATAGTGTAATGCAATTCGATGTGGATCATATTTCCTATACCGGTTGTGTGAGTGACCTTGAAAAGTGGTTACAAATTGACTTTCCTTTTGATCGTGTGTAGTAATTCCCTTAGCTCTCTAAAAATTTCACACTTATGAACATGCTCAGTGCATCCTCCACACCAGAAAATGAAGAGACATATCAAAGAAATTATGAGGAGTCTATTGCTATGGTTTTTGTACTAGTTATTGTAATGGTAGTGGTTTTGGACCTTGTCTTGGAGTGGGGCTAGATCTTGATCCTAATCCTCTACTAGGATTTATGCCAAGTGGTGGCTATTCGAACCTCCCGAGCCTCCCGTCATGACTTGTAGATGAGCTTCCTTGTGTCCTAGTAGTTTTGATGTAATAAACACCAACCATATGTCCTATCATTGCACCTATAAGATTACTTCCTATGGGTCGTGTACCAACACTTTTCCTTGATGATGCACCCATGAAACTACTTCTAAGAATATTCTCGCCCAAACACATGCACCTATTGTAATGACATTAGTGCATCCTTAATCTATTTTTCCTCATGTGATGATGCTAAAATATGCCTACATGTATCTCGTACCCAACATGGTGATACCTAATTTCCTTTCTACTCACCTTCATTATGATGATCTTCTACAAAAATTCTAGATTCGAACACCTTGTGCAAGAGATTGACATCTAGGATGGGTTAGATCCACACCTGTGGTTCACATTCTTTCCTCACAATTTCTCTCATCGATGTCAATGGGGTTTCTCTATTGCAATTCCATAATAATGGAAATACATGATTATGTGGTCTATTGCCTTCCGGGGTTTCTCATCACTTTCATCGGTCATCATTCCCCTCGGTCTCGGCGTGTCTCGAAACTATCCTCTTTCATGCATTATTATACTTAAATCATATTTCTCTTTCCCTTTCTTCTACTTAGACCGACGCCATATTTCCCATACTTGCTTCCTAACCCTATGTGCAATGGGTTTTAGCCTTCCATTACTAGGTTCTCCATTACTAGTTCAACCATCAATTGAAGGTGTCATGTGAAAATATGACCCTCTTGGCTCACGTAAAACCAAAACTCTACTTTTTCTCGGGAATGAGTATGTCAAAATTACGTACCCAAGGTATAATTATGCAACACACCTTCCCACCACTGATCTACAACACTTGTCTATGACGCGTCTAAATCGAGAGTTCCCGATAGTTGTCATGTCTCCAAACTTACTTCCTTCCTACTTGGAAACCTCTCGTTATCTATGTAAGCTACCAACCATTGGTACAATTCTATAGGGAATAAGGTGAATAATGTCTCATACAATGAATCATAGAGATTGTCTTCTACCCACTTGTGTGCATTAAAATCATGTCCAAAGTTCTATCTATGAGAAAATGCATCCCGATATCATGTATCTAGATCTCAATATTATCCAAAGATAATAAGAACTCCATGTGCATGCAACATCTTGAGGAACAAATTGAAAAGAGGTCCCGACAATAGAAAAAAAGTAGTCTATATTTCAACCAATGTTAAACTAGGTAGGAATGCTGACACTTTATCCCGACAAGGTCCGAATGCTCACATGAAGTGTGCGTAATCACCAGGTCTCTCCTTTGTTTGTTCACCAAGGTGTTAGAACATGCATATTCATCCTAGTCAATGATAACATTCATGCAAGGAAATAAAACATATCATATCAGATTGACAACACATATAATAGGAAGTTTAATCAACAAAAAAAATCATTAACATCACTTATATTACCAATATACCATATTCAAAGATAGCGATCTTTGTTACCCAACACAATTTTCCATTACAAACATAATTGATTACATAACAAGTAGGATAATTACATCATACACTTCTTACAGGTCATGTCTTTGGACTATGCACACATACAAAACTTAGCTACAAATTTACATCAATAACACCTAAACTCACATAACTCATGTCTTCTACATAAAAAGGGTGGTGGTCATACCAAATACAATATTTGATCACTTATTTATACACGATAAGGAATTTCCCTTCAATCATTACATGTATCTTTTCCTAACAATAGGAGAGATATATTTAACTCCGCATGATTTTTTAACTTTGTCTTAACAATAGATCAAGCTATAAATAACTTGTTTTAACATGCTTTAATTTCTATTATTAGACACCATATCTGCATGTGATTTACCTCTTTTTATGTGTTTTCTTATTCTTGGACATTCTTTGACATGCTAAGTCATCTTCTACTTTTCTATTTATAGAAATATCCAAAAATTGGCTAGGCCTTGAATGTTCTATATACACATGGACCCCTTACACGCTAACATGTTACCTTATGATGCACACACCTTCACACATTAATTATTTGTTTCTTTCATGCATTTCCACATGTGGCTTCTAAATCTCATGCATGACTAATACTTAGCCATTTTCTCCTACCAACAGTGTCGTTTAGGCAATTAAACTGGATAGGTGAGGTAGTTGAGCAATTTGAAACAAGTGAACCACATTTTCATTTATTCCTCTTGATATTTCATGGGTTTTCCTCCAAAATACATCTTGTTCCGTGCTTCTTCATTACAAAATGTGAGCATTTGAGAGAGAAAATGAGAACAACAATTCCCATGCAAAATGAAGCTCTCAATCGAAAGATATGACCATCATCTAGTTCACCTTATCCCATGCCATCTTTTCTAGGGCTCTTGACTTGAATTAATCCCTTGGATTTTATAACATTTCATGAATTTTTAAAATTTTAATGTCTCTATAGATTTAAAAACCCATGAGACAATAATTTTCACATTTTTGTGGGACTATTTACTCACATAGCTATGGATTTCCAACTCTTTGCACTCGGCCTCTCATACATGGATCCTCACACCAAAATAAATGAAGGGTTTTCTCCTTATTTGATCAATTCACTATTCTCATGAACTTAGAGATCCACAAAACATTACGTTAAGAAAACCTATGGAGTACTGGGATAATGTTTCATGGTTTTCAGACTTAGCCATTTCTCAACCTACTTTATCACCTTATGGGTTTGATGGTGCTTTCATCATGCATCAAAATTTTTCAGCTTGTCACCTACGAAGTGTTACTACTTTTCATAAGGTGGAAACCCACTTTTGTGCTACATGAAACATCCATCCTTAGCCAAATTTTGACCTTTTGTGAATGCGAACACTTTATGGACTCGTAAAATTCTTTTACACTCGCGATGCATGACTACTTTTGACATCCGCAGAAAGTATGAACAATTAGTGCTTCATTTTTTAGATGCTAAGAATTAAAAAAACACTAAGTTTTCCGTAATAAGCCTCTGCAGATTTCATACTTAGAAATTTTTGGACCTCGATGCCAAGAAGGAAGCCACCTTATTCTTGAACTTGATGAGTCAACAAAAATAGAAAAGGGGTGATATTTTTGATAACAATTTGGTGACTCAATGGGGTTATCTTCCTACAAATAGATGATTAGTTTCCTTAACAATCCCTTAGGGTAGGAGTAAAGTATATATCTTTGATAATCTGATCCTTAACTTGTATCTCCCCTAAACTTGGCATTGTCTAACATATATTGAATCCATCGATCTGTTGAAACATATTCAAAACTTTGAGAATGCAAATGCCACATGAGGAAACTAGAAACATGTGCAAATTACTTAGGAAACTAAAAATACACTATCGAACCACAATGTGTAGAAAAACACTTGGAGGAAAGAAAATCTAATCCAACATGTACAAGGTGAAACCTATATTTCAAAAATATTTTTGAGGTAGATCCCATTGATTGGGATCTTGAAATATTCTCCATCCAGTTTTGACAATTAGAAAACATTGTATGTCTTGCATCTTGAAATAACATAGGGCATATCCATATGGATTCAAACTTTGAGTTTTCCGCAATAAGCCTCTGTAGATTTCATACTTAGACATTTTTGGACCTTGATGCCAAGAAGGAAGCCACCTTATTCTTGAACTTGACGAGTCATCAAAAATAGAAAAGGGGTGATATTTTGGATAACAATTTGGTGACTCGACGGGGTTATCTTCTTGTCGATAGATGATTAGTTTCCTTGACAATCCCTTGGGGTAGGAGTCAAGTATATATCTTTGGGATTCTGATCCTTAACTTGTATCTCCCATAAACTTGGCATTGTCAAACATATATTGAATCACAGATGCATGTTGAAACCTATTCAAAAATTTGAGAATGTAAATACCACCGAGGGAACTATAAACATGTGTAGATTACTTAGGAAAATAAAAAAACACTACCGTAAACACAATGTGCGTAAAAACACTTGGAGGAAAGTGAATCTAATCCGATATGTACAAGGTGAAACCTATATTTCAAAAATAATTTTTGAGGTAGATCCCATTAAATGGGATCTTGAAATATTCTCCATCTAGTTTTGACAATTAGAAAACATTGCATGTCTTGCATCCTGAAATAACATAGGGGCATATCCATATGGATTCAAACTTTGAGTGTATGCTAGGTTTAGCTCTTTCTTGGTCCTATTTGAGGATAATATCTCCTTAATGAAAGATTCTAGCCACTAATTTACTATCAAAATAATTCTTTACCTAAGCCTAATTAATGTCGATTGTATACGTGGCTTGATCTCTTAGTTATTCTATCTCCATGAGCTATGTATACCCAAAATTCCATGAATTTAACTTCAAACACTTCCATTTGATTTATGAGCTCCAGAGCTAGCAACTCAACATATATTAGCAAATTTTCTTCCTTACCATGGAAAATTTTGAAAGGTGAGCTTCCAGTTGATCTTTTAGGAGTAATTATGTCATCTCATAAGAATGATTTTATCTTGGTGTGTGAAGCTCTATGATTCTCCTCAATTTTTTTTTCTGATAATCCTTAGGAGATTTTTGTTTATTGATTCAGCTTGCCCATTATCCCGGGGTAATAATTTGAAGATGTTATCAAATATATACCATTATTGACATCCCAATTAGAGATCTTGGTGCCAATTAATGTCAAAGTATTATAAGAAATGATTGTGGAAGAAACACCAAATCTAGTCACAATAATTTCATGAAAATTTAAATGCTAGCTTCATTTGATTCCTTCAGAGTAACCACATCTTTCCACTTGGTGAAGTAATATATAGCTATGAGAATCCATTTTTGACCCAAGATTGAATGTAGATTGATTACTCTAATGAAATCTAACCCCATTACATGAATGGTTGATCTACAAATATGGGGTGGAGTGCAAGAGCGATTAGCCTCTCTTTGCGTATGAAAAAGGATCACTTTTTGCATTTCTTCACCCATACATAACAATCCTTAAATATAATCAACTAACAATATCCACCTTCATTATTTTGAGTGTTTTTGTCCTTGGGGAAAAATTTCCTCTAGCTACAACATCATGAAATTCATGCAAGACCTTCTCAATTTGATCACCTTGATGCATCTCAAAATAAATCCATTGATGTCTTTTCTAAATAGGATTCCATTAATAAGCATAAAGGGGATATAAATAATTATAAAATACATTCTCTATACCTTGGTCAATACTTGTGGGCATTGATCTATTTGGAGAAATTACACTATGTCGCGGGTCTAATAATGAGTAAGTGGATCACATGAAGGGTTGTCCTTGTTCATGTTGGAGAACTAGAAAAAAATCCTCTCCATTTCGTGGTGTGAAACTAGTTTCTCACACAAACCTTTTACAAGAATATATTAGTCACTTTTATGTCAACGTCACACTTCCTTACTTGTTATCCAAAATGCTCTTTTATCATTCAGATCTTTATTTAAAAGGAAATATTTCACACCTAAGTGTGACACCTTGAGATGGATTTTGTTGTTGGATAAAAATTTCTAATTTTATTTAAGATCCTTATAACAACTAAGGCTTCTCCAAAAATTAATACATTACCTCATAATCCTCTAGGATTTGGCTGAAGAATGTAATAGGATGCTACAAATTGTCTTCACTCGTTGCAATAACATGGCCAATATTGTGTCTGCACCTCCAAAGGCATACAAGGTGAAATCTAATGAGAAATAAAGATTGATGAGAGTTGTGGCTCATGAAATTTCATTCTTGATAGCATTAAATATATCATTTACTTCCATGGTCCACTTGAAAGGCATATTTTTATTGAGTATAAATGTTAGTGGCTTGATAAGATTGGCGAAATTTGGGACAAAATGCTTGGAAAAGTTAATCCTTGGTAAGAAACTTTGAAATGATTTCTTATGACTGAGTAATGACAATGCAAAGATGGTACTTAATCTTTATGGATATATTATAAGAAATTATTTTGAGACAATGTGGCCAAGGGGTTTACCCTCATGTGCTAGGAATATAATTTTTTTGGGATTAAGGAAACTCCAAACTACATGCACTTTTCAAATACTTTATTGAGATGGGAAATATGGTCACCGACATTCTTTAAAAACAATGTGATATCATTTAGGTAGATGGAAACAATGTTGTTAATCGACACTTTAAATGCCACATCCATGGCTCTTTGAAATGTTACTCCTATATTGGGTAAACCAAATGGTATTTTCTTATAAGCACATGTTCCCCACTTTGTGGTAAAGGCTTTTTTTGAACGTTCCTTCTCATTTACCATGATTTGATTGTAACCAAAGTACCCATTCAAGAGAGAAAACCTTTTTGATCCTACTACCATTTACCAAATTTGTTCCATAGAAGACATCAAATAATGATCTTTCAAAGATTCCTTGTTTATATCCCCAAAATTAAAAAATATTCAGATTTTCCCATTACTCTTCCTTATTGGAACTAGGTTAGAAACCCAAGATGAATGCTTTATAGGGAAGATGATGTTTTCTTCATCCAAATTGTTCAATTAATTTTTCATTAGAGGATCAATATGTAGATTGATAGGCCTCTATTTTTACCTTATGTGTTTGGCCATTGGATCCAATTCAATGGTATGTTGAACTATATCGTGGTCAACACTATGAAGGTATTTGTAAATTCATGAAAAGACATCAATAAATTCTTGGAAAATTTCTACAAAAACATATTTATCTTTTGTAGTACATACCTTTCCAATCTTAATCAACTTATCTTCACCAACTGGGATGGCTTAATAATCCCGACCTTTGACTATCACATTTTCTTTTTATTTTCTAAGTTGATTATCAAAATTAAAAATGGATTCCAAAGTCACTAGTCCTTAGGGTAGTATTTTTTATCTCGAGTTGGACAATTTGGTTTCCATATTTTTGTTCTAACTTGTCCTAATTCTTTGATGAAAAATTAACTTCTTATTAGATGAAGTTGATAATATGTTGATCAATTTCAAACATTTTCCAACTTATGTCATTATTTGGGACAACAAGCCTCATCAAAAATTTTATATGTGGCTACAATCCATCCTTCTTGATATCCTTAGAAATATCAAACCTTTCTCATACCATGGCTAATCTGTCCACATGTTCATTTTATTTCCTTAGTATAGTCTGGATGTTGAAAGCTTCAAAACCCTCTAGAAAGTCCCACACTCTATACATGTAGGCCCTTAGAAAGTCATTCTTAGTTGCATTTAGCTCTCTCGACTTGGTTTACAACTTGATCACTATCCCCAAAGGTATAAAATTGTTTGATATTATTATTTCATGCCCATTACAGGCCATGAATAAAGGATTCATACTCTTGCAAGTTATTAGAACAAATAAATTTAAATACGAAAGTAGAGTAATACCTTGTACTTGTAAGAAATATAAGCATTACAACTCCCCTACTCCTGTATGCATTCTCGATCCATCAAATAACATGTACTAAATTCCATCATATGGCTCATTTATTTTTATGACATTAGGAACATGTGAATTATCTTCATGAAAAAATAGATTCCTAGAACAACTTCTTCAATATGTTTAGAGAGATCAAAACCATGGAAATCGGTTCCCCATTGGTCAAGTAGCAAACTGGGAATACGTTCAATTTGTGTGTTTATTTCTTAGACACTTGGGTGATCCTATTGATGAAAAATGATGTAATTTTCATTAATGAGGTTAGGTACATAAGGATCTATGTAGTATGTGGCAATAGGCTCAAAAATTATAGTGGATTTGGTGGCATATCTGGTTCTAAAAAGTATGTAATACTAATCCACGAGATAAATACCCACTAATATTAGTAGTGAAATCCTGCTAGAGGCACAAAGTGAAGAAACATGGAAGGTCAATGATTAAAATATCCAGAGAGATTGAGAAGCTAGGGCATACATATAATGTGAGAATCAAACCTTTGACAACCCCAATAGTTCCCACATTAGTTCCATCTAATTTCACTACTCCTTTAAAGAGTGAATTGTATTTAATACCCAGCTGGTCTACAATTTGTTTGAACATCACTGAAATTTTACCCCTAAGTCAATCATGCACCAAATGATTTCCTAAGATCAAATATACGTAGAAAGGTGGTGACTTCACATTTTTACTTGGTTGTTCATCCTTTTTCTCAAGTGCATTAGTGAGCACAAATTTTTATTTCTCCTTAGATAATTCATGTGGCATGGGAAGATCATCCATGATGACTTACAAAAGATCTCTTTTCTATGAATAGTTAGGGATTCCCACATTGAGATACTCACATTGGTCTTCTTCATTTTCTCTAAAATGTTGAAAGGATTACCGTGTATTTATACAAAAAGGAGTGAAAATACCCTTTCTTGTTTGTTAAATATATGGATTTTCTTTAGATGGTGTAATTTCTACATTCCACATATTTCCTTTGAGCCACAAATTTTGATTTTCTTGTGGAAAATCTCTTTCCCCAAAATTTCTTTATCATGTAGGTCCACAAGTGTTTTGTGGGTCAGTAGTGCACTACATGTTTACTACATTTTATGGATTACTTGTTGAATACCATAATCCACCCAAGTCCATGGGTTGTCTGTCTCAGGGAGGTGGACTTGCTAAAGTAAGAGACAAAGTACTTGCTTCAATTTTCCTTCTTTGAGACCTTGTGTTTTTGGCTATATTTGAAGGAGACACTTGATTACTCTCCTACATTTGATTGAATCCTCATAACTCTTCCATTTACTAATTATTAAGTGAAGTATCATTTGGAAAATATTGAACAGTATCTTATGATGGATCCACTTCCATGGATGCATCTTGAGAAAAATATGCATTTTTCACCTTTAAATATTGGTTCAAAATTCGCTAGGATTTTTTTGATTGTGGGAAAGATTACAAGGAAGTGCCACTCAAAATATTGCACTAAGTTGTTTTGAATTGGAACCAAATATTTAGATGAACTAGCTGCATTAGGATTAAATGACTAGAAATAATTTGCGGGGGTAATATGATTTTAAATTGGAGGAGTTGTTTGGAATGGAAATTTATTTGGCTAAAAAGGGGCTTGTTTGGTTGGTAGGGTCTGAAATTTTTATCTTGTTTCCTCATCAAGGATACCAAATCATTTAAAAAGTTTTGTAATTGTTTAATGACTTCTTGTAACTCACTTGAAGGGATTGTAGAGGTAGATGATTGAATTTATATTTATATTCTTGGGGGTGGAATATGAGATAATTAAGGAGTTCGAGTAAGGAAAATATGTCCCTACCTCTCGGGAATATAGGAATTGGGTGTCTAGGAGAAATTTTCCCATCATGAATAAGACTATATTATGCTCTAATATTAATATCATAGGCATCAGGTAAGGTTTTACCCCCATGGACTAGATCATGACTGAAATTTCACTATTTAAAGCTCTTAAGTAATAGAGAAAAGTATAGTGGGGCATATGTCTTACCATTTGTAGGATTCTATCCCATGTCCTATGAAATCTGATGTTGAAATCAATCATTAGCTCATGAGGTGATCCATTTTTTGTAGTTAGTTGATCCACTAAAGATAGATGAGTTGACTCATCTTTAAACTAATTGAGAAGACTTCTCCTAGTTCATCCCAAGTAGAGATGGAGTTCTCTCTTAAGTCTCTATATCATTGTAACGATTTCCCTTTAAAAGAAGCTTCCAACAATCTGATGGATAAATTTTCTTGTGTGACATTATATATTGAGAAGATGTTTGCAACATCTTTAATGTGTTCAATGGGTGTTATAGTGTTATCTTGAGTTATGAAAGGAAAAATATTCAAATCTACAACTGGAATGTCATCATATTGGGATAAAAGTAGAGGACTTCCTCCATTGAAAGTGAAAAATTCTTGATTTTTTTGATGAGCCATGAATGTAATGGGTCTTAAAACCCTAGAAGACAATAAGAAAGGCCTACCAAGAGGAGTAGAAAGAACTATGTTTGGAGGTAATGGTGATATCTGTATGGATTTGCTTCTTCTTCTTCTCCTTGGTGATAACTACAAGTAGTCAAAAGGTTATCCTTGTGCTATCCTTTGTCTTGTTTGAGTTTGTCTCATGAGATAGAGATACTTTTCTGCTTGAACAAGTAGATGTAATATTTAGAGTCTCAGATGTGTTTTATAGAGCCCCAAAGGTTGAATATCAATAAGATACACACAAAATATTAGTAAAATGATAAGAAATTCATCATTGAGTCCCACCGGTGTGCCATAACTATTAGGGATTGAAAGTGACTAAAAGTAGCACCTTGGATTGATCATGGAAGATCAAATAATTTAGCTAACATGGGATTGTCTTTAAAGTGTGGGACTTTTCTCCTTGAGACAAACCTCTAGAGAAGGATAATAACTTCTCTCTTAGCTCAATGCAAACTAACCTAAACTACTCAAAATATAACTAAATATAAAGCTAAATCTAAAACATACATGATCCGAGGTTGAGAGATAAGGGAAAAAGATAAAAAATGAAATAATGAAAATTCACCAACACTAAAACAAGGTTCAAATCTGATCGAGAAAGACACAAAACAATTTCATTAGTAGAGATTTAATGGAAAAACATAGTTCTAAAGGAGGTGGATGAATAAAAATTAGTGAAAACAAGAGGGTAAACATACACAATAAATACAGAGGATTTGAAGGGAAAAAAACCATAAATGTATTGCATTTATAAAGTATTCATCACATTTAAAGGGCATAGGTTAGAAATCTCTTACAAAATACGATGTTGTAGAGGTATGAAGGAAAGAAAATGTGTTACTCCAAGGAAAAGATAAAAATTTGATAGAAAGGAACCCTTACTACATGCATGTAGATTTATATTTATAGAATATGAGAATGGAAGAGAGAGAAATGTGAGAGGGAATTATTAATTTGAATTTTCAATGAATGAAGACACATCTATTGCCTATATATCTCGTCTCTATTAATATTCCCGATAGATTACCATTTTCCCCTGCAATATGCTATTAAAATGTGCACGCAAAATCATGGGCATTGTTTGGGAAATTAAACTACATAGGTGAGGTGGTTAAGTGCTTTAAAATACGTGAGATGTATTTTACTTTGTTCCTCCCAAACTTTCATGTTTTTCTCCAAACTACGTCTTTCTCCATGTTTTTTAATTAAAAATGTGATTATTATCACCAAAAACAACACCCTCTAATTTTTCGTGAGCAGATGGATGTGTAGACACTAAAATTAGGTCACACTCCCCTTTTGTCCCTTGACATATAAGCACCCTTTATTACATTTACCTAGCCATGACCCCCCTTCACCCCACTAATATTAATTTAATTAAATTAATGCATTATCCTCACTATATTTATTATTTAAATATCTTATTTAAATAATATCCACACATACAGTTCACTTAGACACCTCACCAAGCCAACTCAACCTAAGACCTATTCTTAGCAAGTTCCCATAACTAACTAAGACTTACCCAAACCCTAAAAATCAATTCCTACATTCCCTCTAACCACATTCCCGCATGCTCACAAGAAGCTCCCAATATAATCCGTGGGATAATGACATGAGATCCAAGGAAATTAGGAGGATCTCCCTAGTTTAGTAAACCTAGGAAATCCTACCTTGACCGACGTCGATTACCCCTAACCATCACCGATTAAGCCAAACCACCGTTAGTTACCCATTTTAACCCCTAAACTACCTTATTCTTAAGGTTGGCAAACATTGGGAGAAAATTGATGAGCAAGAACACATCTTAGAGAGATAACACATCTTCAGAGAGAAAATTCTAGAGAAAAATCGCATCCAAGGAAGGAGAGTGAGCATCTTCTCCTGCACAACCATCCCAGCCATGATTTGATCTATCCAAACAAAGAGGAGTGTACATGCAACCCATGTAAAATATTTTCTTTAGTTGGTGATCACTTGCAGCCTTCAAACCCATCATCAACACATCCATCCCTCACACACAAGCCTCTAGGAATGAAATCCAAGTAAGTACAACATCATACTTTCCTGGTTATTTCATTCCATCATCATTTTATCATCCATTGTTTACCTTTCCCCTATTGAAATTCTCCACATTTTCACCTCCATATACCTATTTAAACCTCGTGAAATCCTACTCCAGTCACCTAATACATCGCCTCGCCAAACCAAAGTCCTTTGTGTAATCACAAAGGAGAAAAAAGCTTATTCTCGTGAATTTTCCAAATCTCACGAAGAACCGCACCAATTATACCTAACTACCGTTGGTCACCCTCGATCGACACCGGTCTCTGTGTTTTCCCACAAAACCCTAAACAAAGACCACTCCCACCTAATTTTACCTCACCCTCATTCACCCATGATCTACTTGAGATCTTTATTAGACATGCAGAGACCCAAAACCAATCATTTGACCTTTGGATTCTATTCTAGCTTAGCTTGTTAGATTAGATCTATTTCTTATTGTGTTTTTAAGTGAGATACCTAAATCATTTAAAAATAAAAATAGGATTTACTTTGTTTACAACATTAAATTGTTTAAAACAATGGACTGATAACCATCTAGGAAGTATCATACTTCCCAGGATCTAGCATACGCTAGGCAGTTCACTACCCATATTGTTTAATTCCTTCTGGTGGTCTTATTTTCATTACAGGTAGTTCCTCCTAGCCAAAAGGAAGCTCTCACGATCAGTTGTGGATTTGGAAGTCATACACGCACAACAACCCATCAACCGACATTTGAATAGGTATTCCTCCTATGCCCGTTACCCTATCTGTTTCATCAACACTTCAAAGAAACAATCTAAGAAAAAGGTGAAACATTTTGGCACGCCCGGTGGGACCCATCTGGGGTTCCTTGCATTTCATTCATTCCTAGGAATTTTTTTGTGTTTTTTTCCTTCTAAAAAGTGTACACACTAATTTTCTTCCCTGGTAATCCACCTCTCCTTTCTATTTGCTCTAAAGGAAACTTTTCTTTTGGTGTAATTAAAAAGAATCATTTCTTCATGTTTTTCTGCATTATAGTGAAAGAGCATCCCTCTTCCTCTTCATCTTATTGTGTCATCCAATTTCACATTTTTGATTTGGGTTTAAAAAAAAGTGCATTCCATTCTAATTTATTGCATTAGCTCACATTAATTGAGGGAAACCTATACGCTGGAAGTCATGACCAGCTGATGGTTGATAAACGAATCGTAGAAAAGCACTTCTATCCTTTTCTCTTTCTGAGGCTTACCAAACCACACAAATATTCAAAATACATACATTATTAACCAACATCCTACCTGGAAGAAGTTGTAGGAGATCACACGATCACGACATAGTGGGCACCTAGCTCACTACTCTGTCGAGTCATACTTCAGAGCGAAGCCCGCCCCCACCATAACATACTTGAAACCTCACCTTTTAGATCTCCTTCTTTATAGGAAGCCATCCTCACCAAAAAATCTATTTCATAATTCATGTGTCAGTCCCTAAATAACATAAGATAAACAAACATAATAGAAAAGGAACTCCTAGGATCACATTTTCTTAGTGTTTTTGCTTGGCTTGCATTTTGAGGTGAGAGATCATGTTCGTCACTTTCTTGTTTATCCTTGCATGCTCCTCATCACAGCTGGTGTATTTTAGCTTCACCTGAGTGTGCCTGGGCCATATCATCATCATTCTCAGAATTCTAGGTTTGATTCTACATCAGATTTTAATTCACAACCACTTTCTTTCATCATTGTTTCAATTTCAATTTCATAGCAGAATCTGGTTACCTCGACCACCATCGGTCATACCCAATCGATGTCGGTTCTAGGTCTTTTACCAACCTATTCAAAGGGACATTTTACTTCACTTTCTTCCACTTTTCACAGCCTCTGTCACTATCATTATTCCCATTGATGTTTTAAACATCCTTAGATTTGGCATACCTATCAGATTTTACCTTCTACCTCTCTGTTTACTCACTGTCCATTTTCTAAGTGACCGGTAGATGTTACCCCCGATTGACGTCGAGTTTTCCCTAACTAGCATCGATTAGCCTATTTCACATTTCAGCCACGGTTGGTACTTTATCCATTTTTTATCACCAAATTCACCTATTCCTGCTGTTCTTTATATCATTTACAAAGAAATGACTCTACTACGATCGATACTAGTTCACATGGTGCCGACCAAGACAAGTAAGTGACCTCGTATTTCACTTGGGTTGTCAACCACTCCAACCTAGTCCTTCACCATGTTCTATTTTATCACCAGCCATGGATCTCATCTAGCCTACTATTATTGCTACCAAAGATGAGGAGTTCACATGACTCCTTGACAAGAACCCTGCGCGCTTGCAGTTTTACCTTTTCCACTCATCCAGTCGAGAAGCCTTGGGTCAGGCTTGATATACAACATGCCCGTATCTATCCCCCGACTCTCACACCTACTTCCACATCAACCCCATCTGGCTCTGTGCTACCCACATCCACCTTACCCCAGTCATTTCACAGTTAGGTTCTATACCCGCTATGACTGCCACGTCTGTTACCTCTGTGGCACCCATTACATCCACCATACCCTCGATGACTACCCCAAACACAACCTCATCCACCCCTAATGTCTCATACATACCTATAGCTACATTCCCACCTCTAGTGTTAGTGACCCCTACCCCATTTAGAACATGGTTCTTTCCATTCCACAATCATTAGCCCCTATTGCCACTAGGGTTACCACGACCCTTCCACCCCCATATACATACTACCAACAACCTCCTGTTTCATCCATTATTCATTCCGGTATGTACCCCCTATTTCACTACCTTCTTCTCCACCACCCTACATGGCAGCCCCATACACTGGAGTGCCACCCCTATTATATGCCCAAAACCAACCTCCTCACGATATAGGAGGCATCCGATCATCACAACCCACCAATGAACTAATTAAATTGATGTTGGACAAGATGCAGACATTGGAGGAATCGGTTTCTAGCTCCTGCAACACTCTCACCTATGACGAGATTTAAAATGAGCCTATTCACCCATCCATTCCTATCCGTTCATACCCTGTGCATTGGGAAATGCCTAAATTCAATTGTTTCAATAGCAAAGAAGACCCACAACAACATTTGTGGTCATTCAAACATGGGTGTTATCTGATCACTCATGATGATGCCTTGCTTTTGAGAACTTTTCCCATGTCCCTCACTGGACTTGCATTAGATTGGTATAGTGGGTTACCTAAAAACTTTATATTCTCATTCAATCAGGTAGCCCAAGCCTTCTTGGATCATTTCTCTATCAATATCGTCAAGAAGGTTACCATGACCGATCTATATTCCACACGTCAGTATGAGGACGAATCTATCGTAGATTTTTTCACTCGCTGGTGCAGCCTAATCAATCAACTTACCTTCCAACTGCCACAAACTGAACTCATCAAGCTCTTCACATGGGCTTGCACTAGACATATCTCCCCAACCTTGTAGGTCCAAACCTTCCAAACATTCGATGAGGCATTCACTATGGCACGAAAGTTAGAGATTCGGGCCATTGAAGAGAAGAAAATCCAATTACGTAATAAGAATTTGGCATTTAAGTCCAATGAAACATCTTCTTCTTATAAACCAAAATCTAATTATTCAAAAGCTAAGGGCACTTTGCTAAAATAGTGGTACTCAAGGCTAGCCCAAATCATCCATCGAATCAAGCTACACCCTCATCTAATCTCTCACCTATCCATACTTTTCAATTGAGACAAGTAGTGAAAATATACCCCAATTGGGGAACCTTACTCTTCTGTCTTAGAAAAGCTTATAAAATCTGGAGCCATCACCCTTCCACCCATAAAACCACACTTTGGTTTTGACCACCGCTCGCCATGCCCGCATGGTATAAATAACATGATTTCTATAACTATCATCAAGTAAAGGGTCATAGTGGACATGAAATCGCATCACTTTCAAGAATATTGTCCAAGAAGTGCTTGAGAAAGGTGAGTTAAGCGTGGATAATCCCAACGCCACCGCCACCAAAATCTACAAATATTCAAAAACCATTTCCCAACCATGCCCTTCATCCAATCAAACTTGTGAGACATCAAATCACGATACCCATACTCATAAGGTTCACACTATCTTTAACAAGGTACTGTCACCTCTCAATTACCTCACATCCCTTCCATAGAGGAAATCCTATCCCGAAATCCTCCTTCCACATTGGAACCAACCTCCCTGTTCCTTCACCAATAGAGGAACACCTTTCATCTCCTTCATCACCTACGGAGGGTTCTTTTGCTAACATTGAGACCATCTCACCCCTAGCTTCACCACTTAGAGAACCTTTACCTACAGTACCTCCTCCACCCATAGAGGAGCTCCCATTACCTCCTCCGCCCACAGAGGAGCACCCATTACCTCCTCCACCCGCAGAGGAGCATCCATTACCTCCTCCACCCATAGAGGAGTAATTATCCATTCCTCCACTCATAGACCCAGTTGAGATAACTTTACATCTTGGCAAGCATTCTCCATCACTACCCAAAATCCAATGAGACCTACTTTTGGCTCTCTTACTCACTGTTTAAGAAGTGGCCAATTCCCCATCTCTAAGATGCATTTTATTGGAATTCCCATTAGACCCTCACCAAATCCACCCACGAGATGTGCCGTTCTCACGTTTGGCGATCACTTAGATTATGTGGATAGGGATTTACTATGGGGGCACCTCTTACTCCCTATCTCAACACAGATGTAGAGATCCCTCGCTGATACCTCCACTATCTACCCAAACACATTTCGACCAATCAAACCAAATACAACCACTGCTATCACAACCCCTTCCATGGTACCTACTAGCACTCAAACTATACCCTTACCCATAACCCGACCTACATCTAAACCCAAACCCATACCCACAACATTTGCCTCAACTAAACCTATTACCACTTTAGGGGTCACCCCGACCACCAACCTTACTCATCCACCTATTAAACTGGATTTAGCTACATCCTCCAATGTCAAAACCACACCTACTCGACACCCAAACTAAAGAAACAAACTCATTAACCTCATACCCCGACCGCACTAATCACACCCGCACTTGTCCCGTTTGTCTTATGACCTCAGCTACCCAACATGGTCAAGCAACCTTCACCCATCCATAAACCAATAACACAACAACCCATTCCTTCCTCACATACCTCTAACCTACCTAGGCACACAACACAACTTACACCCACACCTGTAGTATTTTTACCACCAATACCTCTAATACCTTCAGCTATTGCTTCACTACCCACTACACTTTAGTCATTGTCCCTCACACCCCAAGTACGACCCCACATCATCTACCTTCACAACACCCTTGTTATCCCCATGGGTAACTTGCCCTCTTCCTCCATCTTCTTTTCCTTCTAGACCTTGTACACCCACATCACATTTACCCAAGAAGGTGCAACCCAAAAACAAAACCCCACTACCCCACAACAAGGTAGTCAAAACAACCCCACACCCTCCTACCCGTCCATCTACTATACCCCTACCCAAACAAACATAATCAATACCTCAAACCACACCAGCACCTAAACCCATAGCTCGACCCATTCCTCCTCTTCTAAAAATAGTTCCTCAACAATCAACCATACCTGCACCCAAACCCACGTTCACTTCCCATTGTGATCCACTAGCAAGGTCCTATGCCAAATTTTTAACCAACCTCCTCGAGACTTATTTTATCACATTACCGCCACTCTGACCTTATGACCCCCTCAAACCCAAGCCAAAAGGGTTTGATGATACTAAAATTTGTGCATACCATTGTGTGCTAGGACATGATGTGGAGAACTGCAAGGCCTTGAAAATTGTCCTTATCTAATTATGTCCACCAGAAACCAACTTTGATGACGACGACCTTCTCGACGAGGATCCTACTTCACCAACACCCATTCCCACACTACCCACTCAACAACCACAACCTCCACCCTCACAACTCCTAGAGCCACACCCAAGATTTGAAATTAACATGGTTTGCATCAAATAACTTGCCATGCCACCACCCAAATTTCATTGCACCGATTGACTTCATAGGGTTTTCTCCTCCGGTAGGTTTTTACTCGTCATGTCATCATACCACTCACCCTACACCTCCATTTGCAAACTTCCCTCAAATCAACATGATACATGTCACTACACGTGTGCAAAAGGGAAAAGAAAAGGTAATTGACCCACCAACCAATCCTATACCCAACATACCATCTACACCCATACCTAAAATAACTATCTATGGCCCCACGTACCCCATTTCTAATGGCATCACACATCACACCATGCTCAAACAATTACACCAATCTCCCCTCAAAATGTCCTTATATGACCTTATCCAAACCTCAGAATCCCATCGTCAAGCCCTCATGGAGGTTCTTCAATCTATTGAGGTTTTACCCAATGACCCTACACCCGTAGCCTCCATTATCACACCCCATCATGTAGCCTCTCTCACCAAATTACCACCTTCATCCTCACCTCACCTTGTTCACCAAGTGGCCTTCCTTAGCTTCTCAGAGGAGGAGATCGCGCCACACCAAAACAATGACCTGACCCACCCTCTTCATCTTTGTCCACATTGATGACATACGGGTATGCCGTGTGATGATTGATGGAGGCACTAGCATTAACATCATTTCATCCCATGCATTTTCTCAAATGCGCATACTTGACAATTACATGCATAAACATCTGGTCATGTTACGTTCATTCAATGACACTATCACCTCCACACTAGGCACTGTCATCCTTCACATTTGTGTGGGCCCCTACACTATTCCAGAATTGTTTTATGTTTTGGACGGGAAGTCCAATATAACTTGTTGCTTGGTAGACCCTAGATCTGTGTCATGGGTTACGTTCCTTCCACTTTGTATCATTGTGTAAAGTTTGAACATGAAGGACACACTTATACCATTCCATCTGACCCATCACCTTTCAAAACATGCAACATGCTTTATTGACCCAATGATGTGCTCATACATGTCAAGCCATCTACCTCCGCAACCAATACCACTTCACCTACACCTCCACCTACTCAGTACAACCGCTACTTTCACCGCACATACCTCCTCCATTCCTACCGCTACTATAACCTCCATGGCTGATCCATTAGCTTCCCAATCCATTAACTCCACCTCTGCATTGACCTCTGACACATCATCCATTCCAGCTACCTACATACCAACCATTGATCCCTTGGAAGGTGTTTTTCAATGCCTCACTCTGGGGGAGTACCGCCTATATAGTGTCAACACATTCCTTACTCCACACGAGTATGGAATCCTTCACCAACACCCTCATTATGATCACCGTATAGGAGAACACCTCCTTTATGGTCCTCCTCATCTTCGTACTAGTCTCACCTATGGGGACTTGATACTACCACCTACACACCTGAACCACCATCACAACCCCTCCCATATTCCACTAACTTCCAATCACTTACAAATCACCGCTTCGTCCACACCTTCCTACACTGCTTTGCTATGCGTGGAAGAGTTTTGGTTTTGGATTTTACAAGCAAGGCCACCATACGGTTATTCCATGTACCACCTACAAACATAGTGATTGTAGTGGTATCGGCTTCCCGAACCTCCTGCTAAATAGGCCCGCATTGAATTTATTGAAGACCCTAGCCCTCCTCCACCTTTTGCTATCGAGTCATGCCTTTTGGCCTTAAAAATGCTGGTGCTACATATCAGCGTGCTATGACTTACATCTTCCATGATATCATGCATTGCATATTGGAAGATTACGTGGATGATCTCTTGGCCAAATCTAAATGTCATGCCAAGCACCTCGCCGTCCTCAAAACCATATTTGACCGCCTCATTAAATATTACGTCTGACTTTAGCCTAAAAAGTGCGTCTTCGCAGTTCTATTAGGAAAGCTCCTAGGATTTATTGTTTCCCTCCATGGTATAGAAGTTGACCCTGCTAAGGTCAAGGCCATTCTGGAAATGCCTCTACCCACTAACCTTAAACAACTTCATAGCTTGCAAGGTAAATTGCATTCTATTCGCCGTTTCATTTCACAATTATCTGATCGGTGTCAACCATTTCATCATCTACTTAGGAAGGATGTCTACTTTAAATAGGATGATGATTGTCACAAAGCTTTTAAGGCCCTAAGAAAATACCTTCTCCAACCACCCGTACTCATTCCACCTAAAGATGATCAACCTTTTTACCTATACATATCAGCTATCGATCATTACTTGGGAGTCATGCTCGCTCATTGCAATGAACAACATAGAGGAGTAGAAGGTTTATTACATAATCCGTACTCTTTTGGACTATGAAATCTCATACAACCATCCAAAAAAAGATTTTCTTAGCCTTAGTTTTTGTTTCCACCAAACTCCGCCATTACCTACTCAACCAAAAAACCTATGTCATGACCAACACCGATCCCTTACACTTCATGTATGCCAAACCTTATCAAAATCAGCGATCGCATGATGGCTTATGCTTTTAGCTTATCTTGACCTAAAATTCATTCACCAAAAGTCCATTAAAGGCAAAGATATCACCGACCAACTGGCTAATGCACCTATTTCTGGGGATCAACCCTCTAATTTTGACTTTCCCGATGAGTCAATTGCTACTCTTTCCTCAGACGAACCCCCTTACCAAATGACCTGTTTTGTTGGTTCCAAGTGTCAGTGTGGGGGTGGGGCTGGTATTACCCTCATTCCTTTGGATGGAGAAATCATGCCTTTGTCTTTCAAACTAGACTTTGAATGCACCAACAATATTGCAGTACAAAGCACTCGTACTAGGTCTCTAAGCCGCATATGCCCTAGATGTCAAATCAATTCACATCTTTGGTGATTCACAATTGGTCATAAACCAAGTCAATGGTATGTACCAATGTCATAACAAGATAATTCAAAAGTATAAACATCATGTAGACATAATTTTGACCACCTTTGATTGTTACACCCTTCAAACCATCCCACGTTCAACCAACAAATTTGTATATACCATGGCCTGCTTAGCTTCCCAAATACCCGCTTCCCTTGTTGATTCCAAAATATTTGTCACCGTACAATTCCTCCATTCAACTTCTTATTTAACTCATGATGTTTACTCAATCAGTAAACCGACACCCCGACCCAAGTGACCTTTGGTATAAACAATACTTGATTTCCTTTTTCTTTCCATCTTGCCTCTTGATCTCACCCGTAACAGATAACGCGCTTTCCTTAAAAGGGTCTCTCATTTTTTCATTATGGGGGGACTCCTCTACAAATGTGGCTTTGATGGTATTCTCTTACGATGCCTCACAAGTTCTGAAATCCCTTATACCATTAAGGAGGTTCATGATGACATATGTGGAGGTCACTTTAGTGGCCTTGTTGTTGCTAAGCATATTCTTTGCCCAAAGCTATTCTTTGGTGACCCTTAACCACGATTGTTGCGACTATGTCAAATGGTGTGTGAAATGCCAACAACATTCCAACCTTCATCATATATCTAGTCATGCCTTACAGGTCACTCGTGACCTTTGGTCCTTCTCTCAATGGGGTTTAAATCTTGTCAGAGAAATCAATTCTCATTCTTCGCAACACCATTAATGGATCATAAATCGCTACCGAATACTACAAAAATGGGTGGAATCCATACCACTCATCTCCATGAAAGCCAATAAAATATGTGAGTTCATTAACCATCACATCATTTTCTACTTTGGTGTCCCTCATCACCTCATCACTAACAATGGAAAACAATTCAAAAACAAAACATTACAAAAACTTAATGACGCCTTCAACATTCATCTTAGTTTCTCATTACCTTATTATCCGCAAACCAATGGCCAAGCCGAATCCACTAAAAAAACCCTCAAAAAATTCTTATGAAAGTGGTTGATGATCTTTGGGAAGGATTGGCATACGCACATTCCTTTTTCCCTATGGGCATACCGCACTAGTATTCACACTTCCACTGTGGCCACACCCTTTTCACTGGTCTATGGTACAAAGGTTGTTCTACCTCTCAAAGTCTAGATCCCCTCACTCTGCATTTCTCTTCATGACATGCTTACTGATGATGAATTTCATCAGACTACTTAACAACTAGAATTATTAGAAGAATGTCATCTTAACACTTTAGATCACCTTCAATTTTACCAACAATGTATTTAACGTGCTTATGACAAACATGTTAATAAACAAACCTTCCAAGTCGGTGACCTTTGTATTGAAATAAAATCAACACATAACCAAAGTATAAAAATTAAATGGGGAAAATTCACTCCTAATTGGCTTGGACCATACATTGTAACCCATACCTATGGATCGGTACCTATCATTTATCCTCACTTGATGGTAAACCCAAACCTGAGCCCCTTAACACTTTGCATCTTTGACCATTCTATTGTTGACTCATTGTCCTACCTCACCCTTTGTATCTTTACAGGCTCATCCCTTGAGTGCTATCCACTCCATACACCTCCCTAACGATTAAACAAGAATCATGTGAGTACCTGTCACTTGTTATCTTCTCTTGAATATGTGTACCACGACTGCACATAGCACGATTCTCATGGATACTTTTCATCTACCTTTAGATGAGATCCCATGGTTGTTCTACCTTTCCTTTTGAACAAGAGTCCTATCCTCCACCTTGGTTTAGTCCATGACTTCAACGACCTCACATGGGACAAAACTCCTTGAGTCAACCTTCTAATAAAATAAGACTCCCTTAAAAGGACATCTTCCTCTTGAAAAAATTGCTGCTATAAATATACTTCTCCCTCGAAGGACAGCTATGTGAAGCTTTCAAAAAAAAAAAAAAACGAGAGAAACCGAAGCTTCCCGCATCGATCAGCTTCACGAAGACCTCAAGGAGTACCATACTATTTATCCCATATAGACTTCCCGCATCGATGAGTCTATCAAAACAAAAACTTTTTAGTCATGGACTTGACCATTTTGACCTCAAACCTCTTGCCTAAAAGCCCTGTCACCCAAAACATATAAAATTAACTACCTTTCACCCACATTACCATTTCCACTCTCATTTCCTCAATAACCTCAAGGGACATCTTGAAATTTCGACATTTGGTGATATTGTGACTACTTTCACCGTAGAACCGTTAATCATGCAATTCCTTTTGGGTCTTGTGTTCATCACCCTCCAAGGTATGATCTACTCGGTATGATCCTACCCAATTAGGTGGCTTTATTCCCCCCTCTTATCTTTTAACCATATTTGTTTACGTTTTGATTACCTTATACAGGACTTGGTACTCGACGCTTACCTTTGAGGTAGTCCTCCCCTTTCACCATAATAACCTTCACCTGCATCATTTTACCTATAATCTACCCACACCTGTTACACCTAAACCCACAACATGCCCAAAAACCTACCAACTTATTCTCATATTCTTCCATAGCTCATGGGAGAACTACATCGGCCTGAGGTCCCTTTTCGATGGGACTATGTAGGTATCACTTCGAGGGCATGGGGCCCTTGGAGGTTAGCTTGGCCATTCTCTACCCTAAAACAATTCATTAACCATGCCTAACTCACCATTTACATCACATTTCACTTAGTTCCCATTTTATAGGAAAATTAGAAATTAAGCCACATACATAACAAGTTGCTTACCACAACATACATTTATTACACCTACCATCCCTCTATCATCACTATGCATAGATTATACAAAATTTCACATATGACCCATAGTATCATTCATTGCAAAATAATATGAATCATAACCAACCTTGACTCGATCCATGCCTAACCAAACCTGAATCAATCCATGCCTATAGCCCGACTCGATCCATGCCTATAACCTGACTTGATCCATGCTTAACCAAACCTAACTCAATCCATGCCTATAACCTAACTCGATCCATGCCTAACCAAACCTAACTTGATCCATGCCTAACCAAATCTGACTCGATCCATGCCTATAACCTGACTCGATTCATGCCTAACCAAACCTGACTCAATCCATGCCTATAACCTGACTCGATCCATGCCTATAACCTGACTCGATCCATGCCTAAACCAACCTAACTCCATCATGCCTAACTCACCTAATTTCAAACCACATTAAAGTAACAAATCCATATCTCATCTAACACAAACCATAAACCAATGTCTCATAAAAATCACGAAATACCATGAATCTCATCATACAAATCAATAAATGTGTATCTCAATATACATGTCTATCTCATCCTGTCCATCATCTCAAAAATGTTGCACGAAAGCCAATATATATAGTACAAAATGTCATCGACACATAGGCCAGTCTCATATATACAAAAAGAATGAATGAATCAATACAAAATATCTTCGGCACACAAGCCGGTATATGCTCAAAATATACAAAAATCACTCATACATCCTCACTTGCCTTCGAATGCGGGACAATATTTGATAAAAATACAACTACCTTCGACACAAATGCTTTGGCATATATATCATAAAATCACTAGTATACATCAAAAATCAGGTGACCACATCTCAAGTAACTTGCGGATGTCCTCCATCTCTCGTGTCACCTGCACACCCTTGACCTCCTGTGTCCATCTTTGGCACATCACCTAGCTCTCGGTCACCATGTGCCTTTGGTGGCCTCTCCTCGAGTGGGCCTCGGAGCTCGTTGACTACTGTGCTCTCCACACTATGTGTGCGGGATCTCATCCTCTCTTTGGATGCCTACTACACTCTGTACTCTCTGTGTAGGATAGGAAGTCTATCCTAATTGCCATGAGCTGGTCCTGATAATATATTACCTCACCTAGGGCATCTTGTAACTTGGATACAGGCATAGTCTGTGGTGGTCCCATAGGTCTCGGTCCCCTGTACTGCCCCTTGTGCTAGCTCTTTGTGAACTGGGACTAGCTCCCTATGCCTGTGGTGGTGGCCCTATCCCTGTTCATGTATCTGGGCCTATAAGGCCCTAATCTTGTCTGAGGTATGGCTAACTAGCCCTATAAACCTGCCACCTGAGTCAGTAAGGCTGCCACCGACCATCTCTGTCTCCATCTCCTCCATCTCCTCCACCCTCTCCCTCCGCCATCTGGGCCTACAGACTGGCCACCTATACTTGTAGCTCTACTACCTCTACCTCTGACCCCTCTAGCTATGTCTGTAATATACCTATCTACATGATCATTGTCATTGCTACCTTGCCCCTGTAGGGCATCTCTCTACACTGTAATGGTAGCTAAGTCAGCTGCTGTCCTCTGGTCTGGTCAGGTGGCATGGCTCGTAAATTAAGCTACCCACCACTACCTATACCTATATGTGCATCCTAGTATCATCAATCCACCAATCCACTGGCTGCTCCTCCTCTCCTATAGGCACTGTAGGCTGTGGTAGAGGTAGAGGCCTCTCCACGTCATCTCTTTGATTGTGGGAAGGACGGAGGAATATCCTGTACAAGCCCAAACTACCGTCGGAGACCCTGTCTACCGGGATCATCTCATCCTCCTCGACACGGTGACCTTGTATCCACCTCTCTAGTTAGAGCTTAGCTAGCTCCTCATGCATGTGCCTATATGAGGGGAATCCCACATATGGCCTCCAGATAATGTCCACTCCGGACAACCCCTCCAACAACTACCAAAAATGGGCCACATCATATGTCGGCCTATCTAACCTCCGCTCTCCTACAACCGGCACCCATCTCCTATATCCCAACCACACACATCTTGTGGGAAATTCATCTACTTGGGGCATCCCTATAGGTCAAAAATGGACTATGTGCTCGTAGGCCAAACAGTGCAGTATAAATGTACAACACATGCTAAACCTTCTGCAACCGCCCATATGCCCATAGCTCTCGGTATAGCTGCACCAAGAATGCTGGTTCCCAGGAAAAGCATGTCTCATGTAGCATCATATCATGGAGCACTCCCATTAGTGATAAGGGAAAGTGTCCAACCTCTGCATCTACCAGTGCATAGCAGCTCACTGCCTCCATCAATAAAACCACTAGCCTCATCTCATCTAGACGGGCTAGGTACATCTCGCCATAGCTCAAACTGGCACTATGGAATCTCAGATCCACCGCCCCTTACCAAAAACTGTCTTGATCAGCTCCTTTGAGGCCTCAGAGGAGATAGAGTACACCTAGGCCCCTAATATGGGTAACCACAAAATCTAGAACATGTCCTCCAGGGTGATAGTCATCTCACCTGTCGGAAGGTGGAACGTGTTGGTTACGGAGTCCCATCTATCGATGAGTGTGACCATCAAACTGGGCTACCGTACAGCATGTCAATAGCATGAATCCCACTCAAGCACTACCTCCATGTGCTATAACTCCAAAGGGATCGCTAAGTTACGTAATGTCACCAACAGAGGTAGTTACCATCTGTCTCCCGCATGTGTAATCGTGATCTCCCCTACATCTAATCTAAGAAAAACATTAATCTACCTTTACCATGACCATATTCATCACTTATCATTACCCACCACCCTATTTTTACCCTACCCATCTCAACCACCTAACCTACATCATTTTTGCACCCTTGTGCCCAGAATCCCGATTGGTGTTGGTTCATCCTAACCGACTCGGTCACCCTTAAACCGACGTCGGTCACCTATTTTGTGACCGATACCGGTTCATCTTTACTAACCATGGTTACCACTTTGCAGGAATCGGTCACCTATTTGGTGACCGATCATGGTTCTTACTAACCGACGTCGACCAAGATTGACCGACGCTAGTCGCTATGTCTGGAAAAGCTGCGACTTCCCAAACCCCCTTTTTTAAAAAAATCCTCCCACTTGTCCCTTTTACCCCACCTACAATGACCTAAACTACCCCAAAACCCCTACCCACCCCACCTATACAATTTACTACCCCCTCTTTTTTTGCCCTTTTTCCCCCATACCCACATTTCACTTTTTCCCACCCACAAACTACAAAACCCTACAACTAACCACTACCAAATCTTCTAATCTATTTAATCAACCATGTAGAGTTTGGTGCTTACCTCATCGTGCTAATACCATCTCGATGGAACGTCTGCCACCTTTGTGCCGGTGGTCCACCTGATCACTCTCTAGCCTTTGCCATCCTCGAGTATCTACCTGTAACCTTTGACCAATCAACTCTCTCGCCTTGATCCGTGGACTCACTGCTCACCAACCCAACCCTCATCAAATCACACTGTCAGCTCACCATCCTATTTTATCTGGACACTTTTCCCTCTTTTCTTTCTTTTTTGTCATTTCTTCACATCGAAATAACAAATGAATAATAAAAACATGGATTTTTTTGTTTTTATACAAAACCCGACCTAAGCGTCGGTTCCCCTTGCCCAAAGATCGTCTCATGCCCTACCTCACCGTCATCTATTTTCCTATACCGACATCGGTTATCCATGACTGCCATCGGTCACCCTCACCTACACATTGCCCTTACTTTTCCATTTTACCCCACCCTCTACCTTGCTCCTTTACCCCATCTAGCCTTTACCCAACCCATTACCTTACCTTTCTTGACCTCATCATTTACTACCTCCATTTTTCCTCCTTTGGGGACTCATTATTTTACCCCTACCTCGGCCTTACCCATGCCGTGACCTAGATATTTGGACCTGGACCATCACTAGTGCCCTTTGACCTCATGTGTTCACTATACCCTATGGCACTGTTACCTATGTTGATTGACCAAATGACCTTACCTAGCCTATTTCCATGACCGTTTATCCTAACCCTACCCTTGGTGTACTGCGTAACATACCTAAAATGTTTCGTACCTAACCTAAGTTGTGTTTCCTAACCATATCCTATACCTTGGATACTGGATTCACTTCAACCTTGTTTAGATAAACCTATCAACCTTAGACGATGTAGAGTTTTCCTGCTCTTCAACTCGATAGCATGTTACAGTTTATACATGTGTGTGCATTTGACTGTTGCTACTGTGACCACGACCTAGTACCTCGATTTCTGAGTAGACCTTTCACCCCTTCCCCTATACCCACTTACCTTTTCCTCAAATTTACCTTTTATCAAACCACTCACCGCTTCACCGCTTGCCTCATCAGTTCCTAGTTTGAGGGGGATCACCTTCACCCACACATGGGGCAACCACATCTTGATTTTGTTAGCATCGCTTACTAATACAAGCTACACAACAAAAAGGGGAAAAATGTAAACACTAAAATTAGGTCACACTCCCCTTTTCTCCCTCGACATATAAGCACCCTTTATTACATTTACCTAGCGATGACCCCCTTCACCCCACTAATATTAATTTAATTAATTAAATTAAATTAATGCATTATCCTCAATATATTTATTATTTAAATATCTTATTTAAATAATATCCACACAAAACAGATTCACTTAGACACCTCACCAAGCGAACTCAACCTAAGACCTATTCTTAGTAAGTTCTCATAACTAACTAAGACTTACCCAAACCCTAAAAATGAATGCCTACATTCCCTCTAACCACATCCCCACATGCTCACAAAAATATCCTAGTCTAATCTATGCATAAGGACATGAGATCCAAGGAAATCAGGAGGATCTCCCTAGTTTAGTAAACCTAGGAAATCCTACCTTGACCGACGTCGGTTACCCCTAACCATCACCAGTTAAGCCGGACCACCATCGGTTACCCCTTTTAACCCCTAAACTACCTTATTCTCAAGGTTGGAAAACATTGGGAGAAAGTTGACGAGCAAGAACACATCTCAGAGAGATAACACATCTTCAGAGAGAAAATTCTAGTGAAAAATTACATCCAAGGAAGGAGATTAAGCATCTTCTCCTGCACAGCCATCCCAACCATGATCTGATCTATCCAAGCAAAGAGGAGTGTACATGCAGCCCATGCAGAAGATTTTCTTCAGTTGGTGATCACTTGTAGCATTCAAACCCATCATCAACACCTCCATCCCTCACACATAGGCATTTAGGAACAAAATCCAAGTAAGTACAACATCATACTTTCCTGGTTATTTCATTCCATCATCATTTTATCATCCATTGTTTACCTTGCCCCCTATTGACCTTCTCCACATTTTCACCTCCATATACCGATTTAAACCTTGCAAAATTGTACTCTAGTCACCCAATACATCGTCCTTCCCAACCAAATTCCTTTGTGCAATCACAAAGGAGACCAAAAGCTGGTTTTGTGAGATTTCCAGATCTCACAAGAATCAAGCACAAGCCATTACACTAATCTAATTGCGCGCTTCGGTCACCCCCGACCAACACCAGATCTCTATGTTTTCCCACACAACCCGAACAAAGACCACTCCTACCTAATTTTACCTCACCCTCATTCACCTATGATCTACCCGAAACCTTTATCGATATGCAAAGACCCAAAACCAATCATTTAACCTTTGGATTCTATTCCATTTTAGCCTGTTAGATTAGATCTATTTCTTATTGTGTTTTTAAGTTAGATACCTAAATAATTTTAAAATAACAATAGAATTTACTTTATTTACAACATTAAATTGTTTAAAGCAATGGAATGACAGCCATCTAGGAAGTATCATACTTCCGGATCTAACATATGCTAGGCAGTTCACGCCCATATTGTTTAATTCCTTCTCGGTGGTCTTGTTTTCATTACAAGTAGTTCCTCCTAACAAAAAGGAAGCTCGACGATCACTGTGGATTCGAAGTCATACACACACAACAACCCATCAAATAACATTTGAATAGGTATTCCTCCTATGCTGTTACCCTATTTGTTTAAATCAACACTTCAAAGAAACAATCTAATAAAAAGGTGAAATAGGATGAGCAATCAATGTTTTTGAGTAACATGGGATTATCTCCAAGTTTTGGGAATTTCTACTTGAGAAAAACTTCCAGAGAATTTTGGTTCTCGATACCTATTCCTAATGCTAAACTACTCCTAGGGAAAGAAGTGTAACTATCTAATCCTACTCTAACAATCCAAGGGACTAGGGGAGAGAGAGATGCATGAAAAGAGGAAATCCTAAGATAACAAAGGTGATAACACCAAGAAGAGGGGGAATACACTCTTAGATGAGTGAAAATGGGAGGAAAATGAAGGAGGAGAGGGAAGACATGAGTATCACAATCCAAAACAACATTTAAAATCTCATTTCCATGGAGCACAACAGAAATAAACCCTGTAAAAGAGAATAAACATGCACAATACACCAAAAATGTAATAGAGAGGAAAGATAATGCAATAAACACATGCTAGGGTAGAGAATAGCCACAAAACATGAATTTTATTTCTTCAAAGAGATGCACAATCCATTACAATGAAGGAGAAAGGAAAAACCCCTTGTAGGTCCAAATCGAGGCTTGCAATTCAAAATGCACATGTAGCATTTGTATAATGATACATCAACATTCCAAGAGGGTCCAACCTTTACAATTTATAAGATAAGAGAAAGGATGGAAAAGAGAGGGAAACTCAAATTTTCACCTTCAACCACCAAAAACATGCATTAAATGTTTAAAAATAGGCATGGGAACCCTACTAATGACTTTCCCCTGTGATACTTTGCTTCATACGATAAGGAATGGGCACCATACCTAATCAAATTTGGTAATTGAGCTACCTAGAATTGCATCTTTAATGATGGGATTGTTTTACTATTTTTCACCCTTTTAACCTCACTTAAATTAGGAATTAAAGGTTTTATGGTTTAGTACATGATTATACCTTTCCAACGAGTCCAAGTTTATGAAATTTAGAGTTACAGGGAAAAATTTATGGCCCTATGAACTTCAGGAGCTCGGGAGGGTCATGACAGAGTTCCTTATGGGCTGTAACAAATTAATTCAATGAATTTTGTGATGGGTGCATATGGATTTTCCTATTGGAGAATTGAGGAATGGGTGGAAATTTTCCTGATTTGTTAGCTATGTTTGACTTAACTGATTTCACTGTAGGTCTTGTCCACCTTACCTGCTACTTGTTTAGTTAACCGCATTAGCAAATCAGGGAACCATTGGAAACATGGAATAGTTCCATGAGTGCCTGGTTATGCCCAACTTATTTGATTCACCCAATTTTTCTTATATACTTCCCTATTATTTATTCATTTCGTCAACCGATCGAAAAATCAAGCCCCGCCGTCATCATTCCACTAGTGCTCAAAAGACCTAAACCCTCCGTAACACTACCCCTACCACTCACTTGCCTCATCCATCGATCGAGTCACTTATGCGGTGAACACAAGGAATAAAGTAACAACTCCTTGTGTTCCCAAAATCCTCAATTTAGTTGACTCAGAGCTAATTCTACGTAATTTTTAGAGTTTTTACTAAGTATGGAAAGGGAGGGATCTTAGTAAAGAGGAGATGAATGTCCTAACTTTGATTTTCTCCATTTTTATCAGTTTATACTATCCAAGTCCAAATGAAAATGTAAGTTATGAAAATATCCCTAGGGGTGTTTTGGATAATAATTTGGTGATTCAATGGGGCAATCTACATGATAGATGAAGAGATCAATGACATTGAAGCATCTATTGGGTATGAAGTAAGCTTAATAATATGAAAATTGATCTAAAACTTGAATCTATCACCCATGAATCTTCTTGAAGTACTATTTGGACCAGAAATGATCTATCATGGTTGAATTGATCATTCTCATTATAACATTGTTCCAAATTAAGTTTTATGAGAGTGGAAAACTATATTGGATTTGAAATTCCAACACAATTTCTTGAAAAATATAAACTTTGAAGTCCTCCATGAAAAACTATAACAAAGCCATGCCATCCAAAATAAACAAAACACTGTGTAGAGCACTTGGGGAAAGGAATCCTATACTACTAACAAGATAATGTGCTGAAAGCAATTGGAAGAATAAAAATACTCTAGTATGTACAATGGAGGGTCTTTTGATTTAGTAGAAATGTTTGAGATAGATCCCATTGAATGGGATCAGAAGTTCTTATCCAAATTTGACAATCAGAAAGAATTGTTTGACTTGTAGCTTGAAATAATGTAGGGGTCACTCTATATTACATCATACTTTGATTGATTTCCTCGTTTGGCTCTATCTCGTATCCTACTTTAGGACTAGATCTCCTTTTTGTAAATTCCTTGCTTTTTCTTTCTTGTTAAAGCACTTATATCTGAGCTTGATCTTTTTCCATTGTTTGCATTACTTGATTTATTAACTCTTCTAGCTCTATGAGCTCTGCATATCTAACTTCCATAGCCTCAAATTCAAACATTTCTAGCTATTTGATGAGCTCCAATGCTGGTAATTCAATGGATATTGGAATCCTTACTTATTTTGTAAACCAACTTGTAAGGGGAGCTACCAGTTGATCTTGGGAGTGATTCTATCAGCCCACAAGGATGATTTCAATCTTGTGTGCTATGTTATTTGATTTTCATCCAAGGTCCTCCTTATGATTCTCAAAAGATTCTTGTTGGTTGATTCAGCTTGAACATTACCTTGGGGATAATAATTTGAAGAGGTGCTCAAGTAGATTCCATTCTTGACAACCCAATCAGAGATCTTTGTACCAAGGAATGCTAAGACATTATACAAAATTATGGTGGAAGAAACACCAAACCTTATCATAATGCCCTCATAGAGTTCTAAAATACTCGCCTCATTTTCTTCTTTCAATGCAACTTCTTCTATCTATTTGGTGAAGTAATCAGTGGCTATTAGGATCTACTTATGACCCAAGCTTGAATGTGGATTTATTTACCTAATAAAGTCCAACTCCCATGACATGAATGGTTCATTTATAAAGATGAGGTGGAGTGTAAGAGCTTCTCGTATTTCCTTACTTGTAAAGAGGGCACACGTCTTACATTTATGGACCCATGCATGACAATCATTGAAGAGTTTGGGACAATAATAACCAAATTTCATGATCCTAAGAGCTATTGTTCTTGGAGAAAAATGTCCTTCTTCTCTATCATGGAACTCATATGTATGCATGAAATAGTTAGCTATGTAAGTAAAGTTGAAACTAACACCTAGTAGCTTCAATACAATGCTAAACTAAACCTATGCATCATCATGCTAAGAGCTTAAGAAAAGCTAACTTATCAACATTTCTACATTAAACATGAAATGAACATTTCAAGCTAATATGCTAAACAAATTAACTTATATCTCTTATTGAATGCTAAATGAGATGAGATTGAACCTATGTAGATCTCTAGCAATCAAAGAGTTGATTATGTGCTTGAAATCCCAAGGTTTCTAAGAATGGAGTCTTGTCAAATCATGGCTACAAGACCATTTGACATATCTCCATATGACTTCAAAACTTGGGTGGATGAATGCAAGAAATGGAGAAGGCTAGCTCTTCTAATGGAAGAATTCTCAAAGATGATAAAATGGCTATAGTTTATGCTCTGTGATAATTTAGGAGTGTAGGTGTAAAAAGAAATGTAGGAGGATGGATCCTTATATAGCCCAATGGATAGAAGAATCTCTACATCCCTCTTCATGTGGGATAAATGGAGAGGTTGGGTTAGTTGTGGATAAGGAAGGTTTAGAAAGGGTTGAGTCAACCTTATGAGAGTTTATTTTGTCCTTTAGTGACTCATGGGGTTTGAGGGGATTTATTAATTAACCAAAGTGATTAATTAATAGGTGTGCAAGCTTATAGAAGCTTTTTAGAGGAATAATTAGCATGATTTAGACTATGAGAGGATTTTAATCAAATAAATGACGATTTATTGATTAAATAGAAGAGAGAATTAATTAATTAATCTAGATAGAAAGGGGTATTAATTAATTAGAAATAATTAATTAATCTAGATAGAAAGGGGAGCTTAATTAATTATAAATAATTAATTAATCTAGATAGAAATGGGACCGATTAAAAGAAGGTCACAATGGTGTTGTTGTTAGATATAAAAGTTAATTAACTAATGTAATGTAATTAATTAATGATGATAATAGAGAAAATGTGTGATATTGATGATATGTCGTCAATTTGCAGGAAAGGGTATAATTAGTAAAATTCGAGTATTTAAATTGCTCGAGCTAAATTATAGGTGTCTACATTTCCCCCTCTTTGAGGTGGCGTAAGTAACGCTACTTCAAAGATAGTAGATAGATAAAATTTTGAAGACGTACAAGAAAAATTAGTAGAAGTGAGAGATGCCCCTCGAGTGTCGATAGGGTGATGATAGAAGGTGATCGACAATAAAAAAGGTGAGAGAAAGGAAATAGAAGAATGGACAAGAGTAGGATGCCCTGGGTGAATAATAAGAATAGTGTTGACAAGAGAATGATGTAGAAGATGAATGATAGACGGAAAGCAAAGAGCAATCTTTCATTCAAGCAGTGTATTGAAACAACTTTATTGTCATCATATTGCCAAAGATCTACATCATCAGTCCTTATTAAAAATATAAGCATACGAAAAAAAGTAGGATGACATGAAAAGCCATACTATGAACAATTGTCCATTTCTGAAACACCCACTCAATGCAACATATGAAAAACAATGCAATATGAGAAGGAAACAAGCTCATTTAATAGGGAAAACAAGTACAAACACACATATTCCAACCAACAATGGTCAAGATGGTTGTATAAATGTTTTTTTATCAAGATGAAGATCCCCAAATGTTCATGATTAACAAAAAGGGTTAAAAATGATGCCCCAAGAAAGGATACATGCAAGGGAAGATGATGAAGGAAACTGGGTCCAATGAAAAGCGTAGTGCGCTACAAAACAATACCAAACAACTATATGTGCCCTAGAGTACTAACAAAGAAAGCATGCTAGCTTTGTAAATGGTTGTAAATATGATGATCCATGAGTCATTTGATCTATGAAGATGTAAAATTTCCAACAAGATATGGAAAGAATACCATGCACAAGACACAAGTTTCAATGCTATGAGTTGGTTTACCTAGTTTTGCAAATTTTACAATTTTTAGGATTTTTGAAGAAGTTTTGAATTTTTTTTTGGATTTTGAATTTTTTAAATTTTTTTAAAGACTTTTGATGGTTTGGATACATAGAAGAAGGTAGAAGAATCAGTAAGAATCTCCCAAATGCAAAAGAAATGCCCTGGGGAGAAGAAATAAGCAACAAACGACAAATAATGCCCCATCACAATGAAAAAACTAACAAAATAATTATTCAATGGGGTGTGCAGATGAAGCGACATCATCTAGGAGTAATAAAATTGTCCTAATGAGAAGAAATGAGTACCAGGTGCCAAATAATGCCCCAACATGGTGAAAAATTAAATAAAATAATTATTTAAATGAAATAATTATTCATGACGAGTAGAAGAAAACTTAGAGTGTGATGTTATATGGTTTGATTTCACAATTTTGTATGTATCATGATGATAGTTGAGATGTTTTTACCACATATGTTTGATTTTTACATGATAGATCCATAGATGATATCAATTTTATTATACATGTGATGCTCTAGATTAATGGACGGGATGACATGATGATATTGGTGCGGGGGATAGATTTTGATATTTAGCATAACATACACATGTATGATGTACACGTAGCATTTTATTTATATATGATGTTATATGTGATGATATTGATGGAGATATGATGATGTGATAAAAACTATGTACATGCGACACACAAATGTTAACAAACCTAATCAAATATACAGCTTTAACGAACATGAATTAACACAACTATGTATAACTATTTACAAGCATGTAGAAACACACTTCATATGTACCAAGAAGAATGAATCTAATCCAAGCAAGAAAATATGAATCTTATCGAAGTATGTATAAGAAAAAACTATAAAAATGTACAAACAAGCAATAACTATACAAGCAAAAAATGTACACAAACAAAGTAAGAAACAAGATAAATTAAGTAAAATAAAGTTATATTTCTGTAATATTGTTTTGTGAAACACTTTTCTACTATTTTTGTGTATTGTGTTTTTCTATTATTTTGGATTTTGATCATATTTGAATGTTTTTGCAATTTTCGAACATATTTGAATGTTTTTGCGATTTTTGAACATATTTGAATGTTTTTGTGATTTTCAAACATATTTGAATGTTTTTTTGATTTTTAAACATATTTGAATGTTTTTGCAATTTTTGAACATATTTGAATGTTTTTGTGATTTTCAAACATATTTGAATGTTTTTTTGATTTTTAAACATATTTGAATGTTTTTGCGATTTTCAAACATATTTGAATGTTTTTGTGATTTTCAAACATATTTGAATGTTTTTATGATTTTATAAGGTTTTCCGAAGCTATGCACAGGTAACCGAGAAACGTGGATGCCCCTAGCATTAGATGGAAAATATACCAGGGCAGGCACCACGTGTTTACAAATAGGAAGGTGAAGCTGTAGAATTGCCCCTAACGATAGATGGGGAATATAAAAAGACCATCTCTTCACCGATTTATAAGAGGAGAAAAATATGGATCAAGGCTTGACATGATATGTTCACATGGAAATTCAGATATAGGTGTGGAACTCACCCTAGGCTAAGTAAAAGTAACCTCTAGATACAAGATGATTGTGAATAATGAATCCTCCTAAGGTGCTAGAAATTGGTTTTCACCAAGGGACCTATCCAAAGTGCCACAATTGTGTTGTTTTCACATATGGATGACTTGCTTTCTCTTTTTATTTTTCTTTTTTTTTGTATTTTGATCATTTTTACTCTTTTTTAGTTTACTTTTTCTGATTTTTGTGCCATGTTTAAGCATAGAACCGCTTAAGATGCATGGCATTCATAGGTTCACGGATCTCATCACCATTGGGATGGGAAATTTTGTATGCTCCCATACCATATTTGGCCACAATGATGTAAGGTCCTAACCAATGTGGTTCAAACTTTCCTTTCTTCTCTCTTTCTACCCTTGTGTTGAATTGATTTTCTTTCATGACCAAATATCTGACCTCAAAATGATGAGGTATGATCCTTTTGTTGTAATTTTTGGAGACTCTGTTATGATACACTTTGAGATGGTTAAGGGCATGGATGCGCTTTTCATCCAGGAGTTATAATTCTACCATCCTGTCCACTATGTAATCCTCATCCTTGTCCAGGTAATCCCTAAGAGATATTCTTAGGGAAGGAAGCTCAATTTCCAATGGGATGATGGATTCGGTTCCAAATACTAGGGAATAAGGTGTTGCACCAGTAGGAGTGTGAATGGAGGTCCTATAAGCCCAAAGGGCTGGGTGAATTTGTAAATTCCAATTGTGACCTATCTTACTCACCATATTTTCCATGATTTGAACCAATGTTTTGTTAGTGGCTTCAACCTACCCATTACCTTGTGGATAATATGGTGTAGAACACTTCAATTTTATTTGAAATTGATGATAAAGGTGCTTCGTTATTTTTTTCTTGAATGATTTTCCATCGTTAGCAGAACTATGGACACAGGAATTCCATACCGATGGAGATAAGGTGATTCATGATAAAATTTGAAATCTAAGCTCCTATAACATAAGTCAAAGGAACAACCTCCTCCCACTTAGTGAAATATTTTGTAGTTGTGATGATGTGAGTATGAACATCAGATGAGGTAGGGGTGAGATTTCCTATTAAATCGAGTCCCCATTTGGAGAATGGCCATGGGATTGTGATTGGTCAGAATGGTCGTGTGATGTCACATGGATGAAATTTCCATACTTTTGACATAGTATGCATTTCTTACATAGTTGCAGCAGTCTGTTTCCATAGTAGGCCAATAGTAGCCTACTCTCAACAATTTCTTAGCTAGAACCATTCCATTTGTATGGGTGCCACATACCCCTTCATGTACCTCTTTGATCGCTTGGACTGAATCTACTACATCTAGACAACGCAACATATTCCCATCATAGCCACGATGATAGAGCATATCTCCTAAGAGGGTGTAATGCTATCTGGTGGATAAGGCTTTGTTTTTCAAAATGAGAGATGTTAGGAGGGAAGGTGTTGTGTTTAAGATAGGCGTAGATGTGTGCATACCATGGGGAATAGGGACCAACAACTTCACAAGCCAAACATGATTTTGGCATGTCATAGATTCTCAACAAAGAATGACATATCATTGCTCTCTAGTGGAATTCGTAGCATAGAACCTATGGTTGCCATAGCGTCTGTGGATCTATTTTGTGCTCTTGGAATCTGTTTGAATGTAATATACATAAAATAATCTTTCAAAGTTTCCACCAATTTCTTATAGGGGATGAGTTTCTCATCCTTGAATTTATATTCATCGTTAACTTGTTTGATGATCAATTGTGAATCAACAATCTTAACATGATGGATATCCCATTTGATTTCTAGCTTCATCCTAGTGATGAGCACCTCATATTCCACAATATTATTTGTACAAGGAAAACCAAGGTGAAAAGCTTGAGGTATAGGGTTTCCTAAAGGAGTAATTAATACCACACCTACCCCCAAACCATGAAAAGTAAAATATCCATCAAAGTGCACTTGCCACATGACATATTCCTTAATATACATTAATGAAGCATCTAATAGATCTAGACTCACAGGCTCTGTTCCTGGTAATGGTGCTTCTACTAACTGATCGGTGAGTACTTGTCCTTTTACTGAATTTTGATGTACATAATCAATGTCAAATTCACTTAGTATAATGATCCAATTAGCCATTCTACCTATAAGGGTGGGTTTTGACAATGGTACTTAAGTGGGTCAACTTTGGATATAAGCTTGGTTTTAGTATTTAACAGGTAATGGTGAAGTTTTTGGAAGGTAAAAACTACAGCCAAACAAGATTTTTCAATTTGAGGGTAATTGAGATCATAAGCAATGAGAGTACGACTGAGATAGTACACAACTTTTTCTTTGTGGCTGAGGTCATATTGGGCAAGAAACGCACCAATAGAGAATTGAGTAGCAAAATATACAGTAGGAGTGGCTCACCGGGAGTTGGAGGCATGAGGACAGTGGATTGGCTAAGTATTTCTTAAGAAAGGTGAAGGCATGTTGTTGCTTTGGTCCCCAAATAAAGGCAACATCATTTTTAATTAGACGGGTGAACGAATGAAATTTGTCACCAAGTTGGGAAATAAAGTGGTGGATGGATTGTATCTTTCCTTGCAAGTGCATAATTGTTTGATGTTTTTAGGAGGCATTTCAAGTAATGGTGGTAACTTTAGCCTGGGTATACCTCAATACCTTTTTGTGATACAATGAATCCAAGAAAATTTCTTGACAATATGCCAAACACACTTTTTGATTCAATCTAACTTTTTATTTCCTCAAGCATTCAAAGATACGCCGAAAAATCTCGTGGTGGTCTCGCTCTTGTCTTAGATGTCCCGAGGATATCATCCACATATTATTCCATGATGTCATGAATCATATGATGAAAAATCACATTCATTGGCCTTTGATAGGTTTTACCTACGTTTTTAAGGCCAAAGGACATTACCTGATAACAAAAAGTTCCCCATGGGGTTGTGAAGGCTATCTTGTGTTGATCTTCATCTACGATCTTGATCCGATTATAACCTAAAAATCCATCCATAAGAGATAACATTTCATATCGTTCATTGAATAAACAATCATATCAATATTAGGCAATGGGAAATCATCTTTGGACATGCCTTATTAATGTCTCAAAATCCATACGATTTCGATCCCGACAAGTTTCTTTTATACGGGGACTATGTTTGATATCCATTCCGAGTAATCAATAGGTCTAATAAAGCCCTCCATAAGCAATCTTTCTATATTTTATTTAACTAGAAGAGCCACCTGTGGATGCATTTTTTTGAGCTTTTGTTGATGGGCTTGGTTTTTATGTGCACTACTAGGTTATGAACTACCAAAGTTATATCCAAGCATGACATATCCTTATAGGACCATGCAAATACATTTAAAAACTCCCACACAAGCATGGTGAATGTTTTCTGTTCCCATGCTGAGAGTGAAGCTCGCTAGTTTGTATATCTTCGATCATCTTCTATTCCAATATTCACATCAATGGTTTCTTCCACTAGCATTTTTGACAAATCCTCCATACGCATAGGATTGGAAGGAAGGTTGAGATATTATTCCAAGGGTTATCTATGATATTTTCACCCTTGGTGTGGTCACTTTTCTTGTCCATTGATTTTTTCACTTGTTTGTCAGCCAACACCTCAAAGAGGTTTTCACTGTGTGACTTGGACTTTTGTTTTTCCGAGGCTTTTCGTTGGAACTTTTTCCCTCACTTTTTCTCAAGTTTTGCTGACCATGAAGCTCAGATTCCTCACCGAAGTACACATAGGTATCTAAGTCAATGTAGAAACCTTTCTTATGGTCTCCAATCAAAATTGTATCTTGAATGCCCATGAATTCCACAATGGCTTTGTAATTTTCAAAGAGATCTAGTGGTATGTGATGTTGTTGGTCCCATTCGACAAGGAAAGGGTAAACAAGGTCAATTTTAGGTTCATTAGGGGTTATGGTAAGGACAATGGTATCCATGAATAGGTCCGTGGAGGCAAGATCCTCGTATTGGCTACAATGGGAATCTGTGTCGTGTGTCTAAATAATCAGAGCTATCTTCACACTCAGAACAAGTGGCATCTTGATCATTGAGGTGAAATCTATAGGGTCGAATTCGATGCCATATCTTTCCATCTTGAAATGTGGAAGAGGAATTGGTTCTCTCAGTCCTTGCTCATTATTTCCACATCCTAGACCCTTGTAACCCATGGAATACATCATCCGACTAGACTTCTCATACTCAGGGATTTGGTAGCAAGTTGGTTGAGTATCTTTCGGGACCCAAGTTGTAGGTGGGTCCAACAACTTCTCTTCAGTGAGTAACCCTCTAGGTAAAAATGACCCAATTCACTCATCTCTAGGGCGTCTAAAATGATAGTTGGGTCGACCTCTAGTTTTAGGTGAGAACGATAGGTATGAAACAAAAAGAGCTTGTTTCACATTATATTCTCCACAACCATATTCCAGAACCTTCATCTCCCATGAATAAAAAGGATAAGTTGATGTAGAAGCCTCACTGGGTGAAATAACTTAGGGAATTTGAATCTACCTATGACTCCATGGCTTCAGATTGAAGAGGAACAACTATATCATTAGAGGGACACATATATGCACCCTTACACACAAAACTATTGAGATATTTGTAGTGAGCGAAGGGCTCTGGATCTCCTTGTATTGTGAAAGTGTGTCCCTCATGTTTCAATTTCATGCATTGATGGAATTTTGATGACACGACCTACATGGCATTAATCCATGGTCGGCCAAGAAGCATATTATATGGAAGTTCTCACTCCAAGACATGAAACTTCATTTGATGAAAATTGGGTCATAATTCCATTGGAAATGTGATTATACCAGTTGATTCCCTTTCCATGTTATTGTAAGTGGTTATGGTAATGATGTGGGACTCTAGATCTTATTTTGTATGTCCCAGTTGCTTAATTAATTTCAATGTGCATATATTCAGCCCTGATCCGTTGTCCACAAGAACCCGTTTTATCTTTCGGTGGGTAACAAATACCGTAATATATAGGGGATATTATGTATTGGATATTTAATAGGGATATCCCTATGATTAAAGGAGATGTACTTAGTTGGTGCAATGTTTTCCACCATAGCTTGAAGATGTGAAGGGTTTACTTCTAGTGGCACTCCTGACCCCTGAAGAGTTTTATATAAGATGTCCTTATGTACATTTGATATTTTGAGAAGATCCAAGATTGAAATCTTGGTAGATGTCTTCTCAAGTTGTTCTAAGAGGTTGTACCTACCATCTTACAGGTCAACGAAGAGGGTTCAAGAATCATGAGGCAGGCATGCCTTATTACCACAATGTAATCCTTTCCCTTGATCTCGAATGGTGTTCACATGGTCATTAGGAGAGTGGATACATCCAATGAGTAAATCGTAATGATTATTGTCCTTCTTGGTATATAGATAATTCACTGCTTTGTAACTCTGGGATGAATCTCCTCGATCTAGATTTTTCTCATCTAACTTACCATGTTTAGGGAATGGTTCTTTGAATATTCCCATCTTTTTGTTTGGTGTCTAAGTTTTCTCTAGGGTGTCCACTTCTATCTCCCCATTTTCAATGAGATCTTGGATGTAGTGACGAAGTCATAGAAATTTGTCTATTTTGTGTCCCTTGACACGATGTAATTCACAATAGTCATGCTCTTTGTACCATGATGGTTTCGGAGCATTGTCATCAAAGGGTTGTGTCATGGGATAAGTCACCATGTGAGCTACATCTAATTGCTTCAATATGGCCGAAAAAGGCTCATTGAGAGGAGTGAACATTCTACATTTAGGTGGTGGTTGAATAGGCCCTTTGGTCAGTTTAAAAGGTTGACCAGTTTGAACCATTTGTATGCGTTTGGAATCTGTGATTCCATCTCCCACCATGTTCTTGTTCTTGTTAAATATTTTCATCTTTTCCGTGGGTTTTGCATTTTGGTTATCCTTAGAGTGTGATTTAATGGTTCCTTTGGAAATAAGGGATTTCTCTATTTGAATTCCCTTTTCAATAACCTCTTCAAGGTGTGAACACAATGAATTTGTAGATGAAAAGTGATGCAAAGATACTCACCAACTGTTTTTCAGAACCATAGAAATTTGCATGACTATTGCAAGGTTCTCCCCATTTTCAATGAGATCTTGGATGCAGTGAGGAAGTCATAGAAATTTGTCTATTTTGTGTCCCTTGACACGATGTAATTCACAATAGTCATGCTCTTTACACCATGATGGTTTTGGAGCATTGTCATCAAAGGGTTGTGTCATGGGATAAGTCACCATGTGAGCTGCATCTAATTGCTTCAATATGGCCGACAAAGGCTCATTGAGAGGAGTGAACATTATACATTTAGGTGGTGGTTGAATAGGCCCTTTAGTCATTTTAAAAGGTTGACCAGTTTGAACCATTTGTATGCATTTGGAGTCTGTGATTCCATCTCCCACGATGGTCTTGTTCTTGTTAAATATTTTCTTCTTTTCCATGGGTTTTGCATTTTGGTTATCCTTAGAGTGTGATTTAATGGTTCCTTTGGAAATAAGGGATTTCTCTATTTGAATTCCCTTTTCAATAACCTCTTCGAAGGTGTGAACACAATGAATTTGTAGATGAAAAGTGATGCAAAGATACTCACAAACTGTTTTTCAGGGAATGCACAAGGGAAGTGACTGGCTATCCCTCTCCATCTTTGTAAGAAGCTAGCGAATGTCTTGTTGGGACGTTGTTTAGTGCCACACAAGTCTACCATGGTTATGTCACTTTCTATGTTGTATGATAAGTGTCATACAAACCTTTCTACCAGTTCAGGCCATGTGAAAATAGACCCACAAGGTAAGCAAGTGAACCATTCCAAGGCTTGGCCCTTAGACTCTTTGGAAAGAGTCATATGAGGTAATTGTCGTTGTAGGACACTTCTTGACATGCCATGTAAATATATTTTACATGGTCTCGTGGGTACCTTTCCTCTATATTTGTCAAATTTTGGCATGTCAAACTTTTTAGGAAGGGTTGAAGCATCATAGTTTCATCAAATGGATGGGGACATAGCTCTTCGTATTGATATTTCTTGTTATTCCCCACGAGTACTCTCTTGGAGGCTTATAAGTTTCACTTTCATAGATTGTATTTATTGTGTAATTGTTCTTTGGTAGGAGAAGCATGGATATATATATATATATATATATATATATATATATATATATATATATATATATATATACGATTGTATTCCATATTGTCTCCTCCTTGATTTTCCATTTGAAGTTCACTAATTTTGACCTTAGGTTTTGTCTTTTGTACATTCTTGTTTATTTATTTTTGTACATGAGATGTTAACAAAGATAATTTTTGACTAAGGTTGCAAATTTGTTGTTGAATAGTGACTTCTTCTTCAAGAGGTTCCTCTTCTTCTTCATGATGTGGAGGTTTTTCAACATTTTCGTGTTCTATTCTAACTTTATGTGGTACCTTGAGGAAAGGTATTCTATATCCCACTACATTATTATTTCCCATGTTAGAGGTAGAAGCATGTCCATGTGTTAATATATCCTCCATGTTAATAAGAGGTTTCTCCTCTTCATTAGCATTGTTTGTAGGTGGGATTATCTCTTGTTCGATAGGAATTCTAGCTCCTAACTCCACAACTCGTGCTAGTACCTGATCCTTGTTTCTAAAAAGGAATTCATCTAACAAGGTGGGGTCAAAATAAAATTCCACATGTGGTGATTCTAACTCATCACTGCTATGATATATCATTTCTTCTACTTCTTTCTCTATAGAGAATAAAGGCCCAAGATCATGGCCAATAAAGGGGTTTGACCCTTGTTTTTGAGGCTTCCCAAGTTTGCGTTTGTCTTGCTTCCAAAGCCTTCTTTTTGAGCCCTAATCTTGTTTTAGGGGCCATGACATGTAATAGTTTCACTAAGGTATCTGTGAATGTGTTCAAATATTTCTATCAAACCTAAGTGAAAAAAATAATGTCAAGAAATCAAGGTATATTATGAATGTCAAAGAACCAACGTGACACAATGATTTTGTCTTAAATGAATGAGTTAAGCAAGATTCAATCACACAATGTTGAGTTTCAAACCAAATAATAAAATGAAGTACTTCCTAAATTTGTTTTTGGAAAGGTAGTTGGTGTCGTATGATGATTAAAAATGTCCCTACTTATGTCAAGTTCAAAGAAATGAACAAGGCATAAGTAATAACAAGAAGTTAACACAACCTCCAAACAAAGTATACTAGAAGCAAGCCCAAATTCAATCAAGACCTATATTCCAAAAGGTGTCAGTTACGATTGTGAGTGACACAAAAATTTCACCAAGATATGTTAACCAAAATTTGTGAGAAAGTAAGGTATTGATATCAATATGATATTGATATAACACGCACAAGTGGTAACACTTAACACTCTTCAGAATTGAGGTAATAATTGAAATCAAACTAAATCTATAGTATACCTAGGAATTGTTAAAGTGTATATAACGTAACCTTACAATATAGGTATTTAGGTCAAGTTTCAAAACAAATAATAAAATGAAGTACTTCCTAAATTTGTTTTTGGAAATGTAGTTGGTGTCGTATGATGATTAAAAAAATGTCCCTACTTATGTCAAGTTCAAAGAAATGAACAAGGCATAAGTAATAACAAGAAGTTAACACAACCTCTAAATAAAGTATACTAGAAGCAAGCCCAAATTCAATCAAGACCTATATTCCAAAAGGTTTCAGTTACGATTGTGAGTGACACAAAAATTTCACCAAGATATGTTAACCAAAATTTGTGAGAAAGTAAGGTATTGATATCAAGATGATATTGATATAACACGCACAAGTGGTAACACTTAACACTCTTTAATTGAGGTAATAATTGAAATCAAACTAAATCTATAGTATACCTAGGAATTGTTAAAGTGTATATAACGTAACCTTACAATATAGGTATTTAGGTCAAGTTTACAAGAAACAAGATGTAAATACCAAAATTGTAGTGACATGATATAAACAAGATAACCGTTCAAAGGAGAATCAAAGTGATGAACCAAGCCTAACTACGATGACAATATTGACTTGGGTATCAAGATCAAAAAGGCTACCAATGATATAAAAACATCTCCACACACTTTAGATGTTTAACAACCCATCAAAAACATGGATTGACGTAAACAGACACAAAAGTGGTGAAAATAATCAATTGATAATGCAAAGGTAGTCACTCTTATTTTGATCAACAAAGTGTCAAAAGAAATTGAATGAAGTAGATCAATTAGGGTTGAAAATTGTTGGCTTAATTTGGCAGAGTTCTGCCTCACCTTAGGGAAAGTGAAAAACTAAGAAAAGTAACACTTCACATGTTTCGTGATGAACAATAGCTCTCAACTCAAATTGGCTTTAATAAAAGTGTAGGATAAATAACACAACACAGAGGGACAAGATTTAACGTGGTTCACCCAATTTGGGCTACATCCACCAAGAATCACTTACTCAGATTTTATTACAAGCCTCCACTCTCTCAATACAATACCCAGATCCGTTTGGAGCTATGCTCAACAAACTCTACAAAATTCACACCCAAATTCAAAACACATCTGCAATACATTTGCTTGTCTATCTATCATATGCATAAGACCATATAAATAGACAACTACTTAAGCAGTTTTACAAAACCATGGGTATCAAACAATGGGAAAAAAACAAAACCATCCCATAAACCTATGGGTAGTTGAAGAGGCGGTTTTACAAAACAATGAGTACCGAAAAAACCATGGGCCCAAAAATAGCCCATAACGGTTACCCATTACCCATGGGTTAATAAACCACCCATGAAAATTTGCTTTGGGGGCTTTGCCCCGAACCCTCTTCAATCGGGGGGCTTCACCCCGAACCCCCGAACCACTCACCTGGTAAGTGGGACTACCGTAAAAATACCCGAGTGTAACACACAGAAGGTGTACCACACTTTAACATGAAAATAAGCTCCACAAACATAACATCCTTTCTTTCACAAGCATTTTTAGGTCTTGCACTTAAGCGTTAGTAGTTCTCCAAACAAATCCAATTATTTAAAAGAGGATTAAGAGTTGATTTTGATTCTCAAGATCATCAAAGGATGCAAGAGAAGAGAATACATAAAAAATAATCTAACTAAAAATTAAAGAAAATGTTTGCAATAAATGAACCATACAAAAGTTTGATAAATGTTCATTCCCTTAAACCAAAAGTGAAAGATGAAGTTTCCAATTTACTAAATGTTATAAAATGAAGACTAAAGTTGCTTTTGATTCTCAAGATCACCCTAAGGTGTAGTAAAAGAACATACGAAAACTTTATCCCAACTATATAGAAATGGAAAACTTCAAATCAAAGGACCATTGAAAAATGCTTTGTAAAAGGTTCTTTCCTTAAACAAAATGAATAATCAAATTTCTAAGTTTAATCCCAATGTTAAAAAGATATAAATCAAAGTTATTTTTAATTCTCAAGATCACTAAAAGGTGCAATAGAAGAGCATACACATGCTTTGGTATAAATCAAGTAAAGCATAGAAATACAACATTCATCAAAACATTAGACATGTTAGAAAATGATCAGGAAACAAAAAAAAAGAAAACCTATAATTTTTATAAATAGAAATCCCAAATTTATGTTTTCATTACATAGTTAACTTCAATACCTTTCCAACGTAAAAAAATGAAGTCATTTTGAGTTCGGGAGAAAAAGTTATGGCCTTCGGAAGATGGGTTACGCATATGCTCTTATGCTCATGGGTATGCACTTGACATGCACTAAAAAAATGTAAAAAAGTCTCTTAATCTGCAAAATGGTCAAATTTTTCCAACCAAGATTCAATTTTGAAAAAAACCCATCACATTAATATATTAATAGAAGACTCAACACTATCAAACATTAACATACATGCTCAAGAATTTAAGATTTTCAAGAAATTGGCAAAACTAGCATGTAGAATGATGAAAAAGTAAGCTCTAAAAATGAAAACATGATGAAATATTGAAATTTTCTCACCAAGATTCAATTTTGAAAACAACCCACCACATTAATATGTTAATATAAGACTCATCACTATCAAGCACTAACTCGCATGCTCAAGAATTTAAGATTTTCAAGAAATTGACAAAACTAGCATGTAGAATGTTGAAAAAACAGAATCTAAAAATGAAAATGTGGAGAAATATTGAAATTTTCCCATCAATTCCAATTTTGATAGAAATTCACCTCCTTTATAACTACAAGGAATACTCAACACATTCAAATTCAACAAAACAAGTTAAGAAAAATAAGTTATGTTAATATATGCAAAAAGAGGGTTAGTAACCAAAATTGAAACTAAACTACAAAAACTTGAAATTAAGTGCAAAGGACAATGGAGTAAGTCCCATTGGGCATGCCAAATGTATGCATGAAATATTTATCTATGTAATTAAAATTGAAACTAACACCTAGTAGCTTCAATACAATGTTAAACTAAACCTATGCATCATCATGCTAAGAGCTTAAGCAAAGCTAACCTATCAACATTTCTACATTAAACATGAAATGAACATTTCAAGCTAATATGATAAAAAATTTAACTTATATCTCTTATTCAATGCTAAATGAGATGAGATTGAACCTATGTAGATCTATAGCAATCAAATATTTGATTATGTGCTTGAAATCCTAAGGTTTCTAAGAATGGAGTCTTTTCAAATCATGGCTACAAGACCATTTGAAATATCTCCATATGAATTCAAAACTTGGGTGGATGAATGCAAGAAATGGATAAGGCTAGCTCTTCTAATGGAAGAAATGCTCAAAGATGATAAAATTGCTATAGTGTATGCTCTATTCTCATTTAGGAGTGTAGGTGTAAAACGAAAGGTAGGAGGTCCTTATATAGCCCAATGGATAGAAGAATCTCTACATCCCTATTCATGTGGGATAAATGAAGAGGTTGTGTTAGTTGTGGATAAGGAAGGTTTAGAAAGGATTGAATCAACTTTAGGAGAGTTTATTTTGTCCTTTAGTGACTATGGGGTTTGAGGGGATTTATTAATTAACCAAAGTGATTAATTAACAAGTGTGCAAACTTATAGAATATTTTTAGAGGAATAGTTAACATGATTTAGGATATGAGAGGATTTTAATCAAATAAATGATGATTTATTGATTAAAGAGAAGAGAGAATTAATTAATTAAGAACAATTAATTAATGTAGATAGAAAGGGGAGCTGATTAACGAAAGGTCGTTAATTGATGCCGTTGTTGGATAGAAGAGTTAATTAACTAACGTAATGTAATTAATTAACAATGATAACAGAGAAAATGTGTGATATTGATGATATGTCGTCAATTTGTAGGAAAGGGTATAATTAGTGAAATTTAAGTATTTAAATTGCTCGAGATAAATTATAGGTGTCTACATCATGTAACGCCTTCTCAATCTGATCTATTTTAATGCATATTAAGAGAACACTGTATGCCTCAAAATCAACATGTGATTTCAGAAGCACTTGACTTCTCAAGGTTGTTCTGAGACAATCAGAATGTGTAGAATTGCGGGGATGTTGATGGGAAGATAAAGGATAATTATGGACTAAGGATGGGTAATGTGAGTTCCTAATAGCTAATTTAGAAAAGAGGGAAATAGAGTCATGAATGGGTAGCGTAAGCTCCCTATTGTTTGATTGTTTTATTTGATTTGAATGCTAAACTATGTTAAAATTTGGTTTTAAACAAATAAGGAAAGTAAATCCAACTTAGATAAAAGACATACGCATTTAATATTTTAAATAACGAAATTCATTCCTAATTATTTAAATAAAATGAAATGAAACATATACTATATTTTTTGAAAAAGATTGAATCAAGGAAACTAACTAAAACACCATTGATACTTATAATTCCTAAATTAATTAAAAAAATGAAACCAAATTCTATGAACACATACAAAGGAATTAATATAAACAAAGCAATCTACTTCTACAATAAATAAAAATAAACATGGGATAGCCAGATGTAGCTATTCCTTTGTTGTAGGGTGTGGAATTAAATCTAATCTAACAGGAGATGTATTCTAACTTATAATTCTAGAATAATTTCCTCTAATTACTTCTTCCTTAGATTCATGGGAAGAAAGAAATATTCTCAGAAGAAATTTCCTCTTTCCCCCCGAAACTTCCATTGGAAAAATATTAAAATTAAGTACATGTGTTTTGAAATGAAGAAATGATAAAAGGAAAAGGCACAAAACCTTCCTCCAACCTCTTTCCCTTGTAGATCCATAGGGATAAGTAGGGAAGAAGATATCAATGGAATATTTTTACACTTGCAACAAAGAATTGACTAATTCTATTACTTAAAACAAATTTATTTCCTTTTAATCTATAACAACAATATTAAGATGAAAGCTTCAAAGAAATGTAAGTACATCCCCAACCTGGTTATTATTGTACTGTGATAGCTTCCCAAGTGTGGTGATGGATTAAATGTCTCCTTAGCTTCCTTTCCTTTCTAGAGATGAGTTCTAGATGATCCAAGGTGTGTAATTGGGCTGGTAGCAAGGTGAACAAAAGAAAAAATGTAAGTTGCAAGAAAATGGAGCTGGTTGGTTACAAGAAAATTGGTCACAAATGTAATGTACGGGATGGAACATCGAAATGTAATGTGTAATTATTAGTATGATTTTGGTATCATAATAGTGCAATACAAATATTAAATCTCCAACCCATCATCTGGGTAAAAATTTGGTTTTTATAGAAATGTGAGGAAGAAAAATTCTAGAACACATGGCAATCAAGAATTTCCAAATCATCAAGGAAAGAGGGAGTTAACATTTTGAAGATACTAAACTGAGAAGAATACTTCAACACTAACTCATCAAGCCAAAAATCAGGAGAAACTGTCAAGAAACATGCAAGAAAAAGACTCACACATTTGAAACACACCTTCAAAACACATAGTTTGAACCCTCGGATTAACGCAAACATAATATCGGTATGCATAGAATGGAGGTTACGCAACCAATGGTTATATAACCACCACGGTGGTTACGTAAATTAAGGTAAAAATTGAGGAAAAAGAGGAAAAAATAGTTTCAAAAGCACAAAAATCTAAATAAATTAGAAGCAAGGATAAACAAGTCAAACTAAACATGCAAAAGGTAAAGGGAGAGGATCTAGATCTCATCATTATTTTGGATAAGGATTATTTCTTCATTGGAGACTTTACGATACTCGCCAATGTAACACACTGTGAAATTCTATATGCGTACATATTGCCCCCTCGGAGAATTATTTTAGCCATGAATGGGCGTAAAACATGGATTTTGAGTATGATGCTCCTAAGTGGGAGATTTATTCATCTGTATTGAAACCACACTAATCCAACCTTCCCGCCACATGAAAAATATAAATGGGAATCAAGTACAAATATAAAACAATATTAGCAAAATATTTTGAAATGAAATGACAAGATTACTTACCATATCCGCAAGGGTGAGAAATATACCTGCTCCAACATGCCACCCTATATACACTCACTCAAAGTGACATTAGAAAACCAAATTTGAGCTATATATATTACTTTTTACTATTTTAGAAATAATTTTCACAAACATAATTATCAAAAATTGGAGCTATGGAATTCATGTGACCATTTCTCTTGCAAATACAGTCAAATTGAAGAGTATTTAGTCACGATGGCAGCGTAACAGTGGGATCAATAGAGGGTCATGATCATGTAAGTTACAAGAATTTGTTTACTTTTCCCTAAAATGTAGCATTTATTTAAAACTAGCTATAAGAGGAAAGTTTTTGATGATTTTATAGTCAAAATGACCATAAAGGGCCGTCCTTTAGATTTTACAACTTATTTGGATTTTTTTGGTCAATTTAATGTAATTTTTTGAAATTTTTCTTTTGAAGGCACGACCTATTTTTACAGAACGACCACCACATAGGTTACACAACCACCACTCTATGTAGAGGGGTGGATACATAACTACCGTGGTGGTTACATGCAAACATCGCGACAGTTACGTAACCAACACTCTAGTAGAGTGACAGGTTGCACAATTGCCATGATATTTGTGCAACTACAACCATACTAAGAATGGAGGTTATATAACCATCATGAATTTTTGTGCTTTAAAGGTTAACCATGAGATTTTTTCTTATATTTGTATTGTTTTTGTGAGCTTGTTATGTACTTATAAGATTCTAATTTGGTCTTTTTTCATTGTTTTGGATGTAGGGGAGCTACATTAGATGGAGTAGAGCTCGAGAGAAAGACTTGCTGCCTCATATTCTATAGTTATTGACACAGGTAGAGAGTGGGGTGTTAGAGAAGGTAGGACTATGAAGGATAGCACAAATACAACATGTTTCCTTAATGATTCATCTTCTTTGTTACTTTTTTATTAATGGGATGTGGAATGGAACACATTTCAGTTTCCTGGTGTTAAAAGAGAGTGGATGATCACTTTGGAGGATGTTTATAGGATCCTTGACATTCCTATGTAGAAAAAAATCATGCACTTTGGGTATTATTTAGTCCCAGTATCCTACTACTATTTATATGGTTTTTGAATCAAGAAAGTACTAATTAACCCCGTCTTTCAACAATTTTAATTTCTTTCTATCGTCACTATTGACCTCCCACACATACATGTATAGTCTATTTTTGTCATTTTGTGTCATTCTACCCTTGACTGGGCTCTCAAGCTAGTAATGGGGTGCCCAAGCCTCTCTGGGCCCATTCGAGGCACCCCGATCCTCTTCCCACTTTACTTCCATCTTTTGGGCACTTTCTAGCCGTTTGAGTTTTCTATATTTTTAGTGGTCGACCTCTTCAGGGTTAATTATGAAATTAGATCAAGAGAACCATATAAATATAAATTTATGAGACCATAATGAGGGACCAAGCACTAGGAACTGCTATCATCACATAAGGTTACATCCATCAAAGGCTCCATTTGCATCCATCTAGCTACATCACAAGGGATACGATTGATTCATATGCATAAAACTACATAGGAGGGAAGTTTATTTTATTCCATCCACCATTTATTACATTTCTACATATAGTTATAGCTCAATACTTCACAAAGTGTGATAGACACAAGAACACATAAGGTAAGACTTTCACACACACACAAACACACACACCTAGAACTACATTGGGTCCGAGATATAGTGCAACACTTAGTAAGTCCACCATTATGGAAGTTGAGGAGATTCTGAACCCTTTATTTGCATATTTATTTTTTAGGTTTTGATGTTTTTTTTGGGATTTTTTAGGTCTTTTCTTCATCTTTGATTACTAGTGACATACAAAGCAATTCAACGACATGTAGAGAAGGCTTCACATCACTTGATGACCCTGTAAATCTGGTTTGGACCTCATGCATAGACCAGGGTTCCCCAAGTTCCCTCATCCTTCCCTATGCACCCCAATATATTTAGACATCTTGGATGTGCACTTTTCCGGCCTCTCGCACCATCATTCCTACATTCTATTCATCTAGTCCTTTATGTGGCACAGTCCCAAACAACCATCGAATCAACTAAGATCTTTCTAAACCTTCTTTGCACATTAGGGTTTTATATTTCATTTAATTAGTTGTTTGGGTCATTTAATTTATTTATTTATCCATCATTAACTTCTTTTCAAAACATCCGATTAAGCTAGAATAGATCACTTACTTTCCATTTTAGTTTAATAATTTTGGTGAACCCGTCCTTCGAATCGACGCTTTCGATCTAGGATTATTATTCTATCACCATGGCTCAATCTCATGATGATTTTACTAAAGCACATATTAAGGAAATTAATGATCACATTACTAAGCATCCCCAAGATATATACTTACTTTTACATGTTGATCATGAGGAACCTACTAATCTGGCAGAGATCACTGCTTCTGCGACCATATCAACTTCTTTTTCCACTCAATCAATTACCTCTACTCTTGCACCTATTTCTACTATTCCCATTTCTATTACTACTTCTACTAATCACTTCACCCCACCTTTAGTCTCTCATACTAGACAAGTTTTATCCATTGGTATGCAAGACTTAACTTATATTTATCAGAACCTTCAAGCATAAATGTGTAAGTTGTAACATGTTACTTCTCATGCGTATCCATCTTTAGATTCCACATTGTTATTACATACTCCATTCACACCTGTAATCTCTAATTTTCAATGGGCATGGTGAACCGCATGAACATCTTAGAGAGTTTCATGTTGCTTTATTTGATTTTGCTGATGATCATATTATTTTGGCTAAAATACTTCCCTGTAGTCTCCATGAGTATGCATTGCATTGGTTTTAAGACCTACATGTTCATTTGGTAACTTCATTCACACATCTAGCCGATGCTTTCCTTACTCATCTTCTATCAATATCGGCTCCAAGATATCTTATGCTCAACTAGCATAACTTAAATAGGGATCTAATGAACACTTATCTAATTACTTGTTGAGATAGCAAAAAAAATATGGTTAAGATGTCAAATGTGCTCGCAGACTTTGAGCTTCAGGATTTATCCATTCGAGTCTTTTACCACCACGTCAGAGAGTGTTCTCTTCAAGACCTCTCCTTCATTCAACCAACTTTTTCATACTCTTAAGCTTTGTGAAATCAAACTTTTATCCATCAACAAGCTTAAATATTAGGAGAAATCCTCGTCTTCCACTCATTTTCCAAACAAGACACCATTCAAGCCATTTGCAACTAAACCAACTCGACACCAAAATTACTATCAATGCAGTCACTACTACTAAAGAGGTTCAGTCACCACCACCTAGGTATGTGTTTACTAACTTTCATATGGCCCCACATCTCATATTGCAACAAATTCTTGAGAGAAATCTTATCACGCTTCCTCCACCACTTGAATTAGACCCATCATGACAAAAAGGTAGGAATTACAATGAGAAATTTTGATGTGACTATCATAGATGTGTGGGACATTCTAAAAATTGATGTTTCAAACTCTGCACAATCATCCAAGATCTTATTGATAACAAAAAACTTGAGTTTCCAGAACCTACAAACTCTACACCAAACAATGATAAGGGTAAAATCAAACTCTTTAATAACCAACCCCAACAATGTGACAAGAAAGCATCCAAATCTTATGCTAATAATGCATATCATGTAGTGCCTCCTCCTACATCAGGGGATCTTAAATTCTTAGTTGTACATACTGACACTTATCCACCATTCATCTATTTTTCTAACCACGATTATCATACAAGCTTCACATCTAACCACTTACATATTCATGCATCTATTGATTTGATCTCCATCAATAATACTGTGGTTGAACCATCATGGCCCATTAATGCATGTTCTATTCCACTTCTTGAGGCTATCGGTTACCCTTTATCAAAAATTGAATACCCTATGTACAAACCCTTTGGTGTTGTACAACTACATGTTACGGTTGGTCCTCTTACTATGCTTGTGCCTTTCCTTGTTGGAAACACAATTGACTACGTGTGACATGCTTCTTGGTCTCAATTGGATTCATAGGTCTCAATATATCATCTCTATGAATCACTTGTGGCTCAAATTTATTCACAAAAATCAAGTTATTTCTATTGATGGTGTCCCTCCATCTACTCCATGGTCATCATCTCCTCATAAATTAACTAACACATCATCTACTTCATCTAACACACCATACTCTATGTTACTCAAAGTTAAATCCACTCCTAGTTCACCTACTTATGCATTATCTACATGACCTCACCACTCCGCTAGTCCTACACATAGGTATAGGCCCATTCCTAGGATGGTTACTACATCTCGACACAGGTCACCACCTCGCTTTATTCGTGAGGATTTCCATCACCTTTGCACTTGGCATCACATAGATCTCCATCACCAACACATTTTTTATGCCAAATCATTCATTATATATTCATTCATCACATGCGCATAGAATTCATTCACATGCACAACGTCTATATACTATACCACCACCACTAGAACATGGTCATACACTTTCACCACCACATGCATCAGATGAAGGACCTTCATCCTTCACTTTTATTAGATAGTTCATTCATTCACACACACTTGGGAGCATAGAATTCACACATCCCCCACCTTAACATAAAAACATTTCTCTTACTTACATAGTAATACATCCATCTCTTAGTATGTGTATACTCATCATATGATTTAACCATTTCTTGATGACACACTCTTGTGCTTTGGTTCACACTTGATTGTTGAGGGCATACTACACATGAACCCCACACACTGCACAATAGGTATTACACATTGTGTTTCTTCACACATCTCGTGTCATACACCCTACATTCTACATTTAGTCTACATCATTCATATTTCAACATTTTCACATCTACACATCATAAAAATTCTAAAAACTATACTATTAGTCAATTTTTGAATCTCGCATCCTATACTATTCATCATACATATCACACACCATACATCTCACACTATCAAAATATCTACACATATTGCATTATATTTTTCACAACTTGAACATCATATGGTCATGTCTTATCATCGCACATACTACATATTCTTCTACGCGCTACACTAACTACCCTATGACGCACTTTAGTTCCTCGGTCCATACTCTATTACCGAGGGTTTAGTAATCAAATGTACCTTATCATACTCACACAATAATCATTCACCCTTTTATCATGTAACATTCCTAGGTTAGTGATATACGTTATAGGCTAAATGGTCACCTATTCCTTCATCTTATAGTGGTATACGCTTTAGGCTACATCACCACTCCTTATATTCATCTTATATTGATATATGATTTAGGTTAAATCATCACTCATTCACTCATCTTGTCGTGATATATGCTTCAGCTATAGGGTCATGCGCACACATAATCTATAGGTCACATATCACCACCACTATGCATACACACTCATCACATCACGTTAGATACAACAGACACTTCGACCATTTTCGATGATGCACTCTCATTTACGGTTCATTCTTGAATGTTGAGGGCTAAAATTGAATGAACCTCATTGCATACAACTCCATTCACTGGGGGCATGTGGCTCCTATCATCCATCTTGCATTCCATTCCATCCATCCAAAACATATTGCATATCTTGGTTTCTTTTACTCTTGCTTGCATTTTCTTGTATATGGTCGTCTTGTTACACATGCTAGATAGGTTTCTTGTATGTCATTATCTCTACCATACACACATGCACATTCACATATTTCTCTAGTTGTGATCATAGATACAAGTCTCTTACACACAACATGGATGCTTTCCTTCTACCACTCCTACAATGGTTGTTGGGGGCATCCAAATTCATACACTACATGTGTTATTGTTTTATTTTGTACTTAGAACTTTTCATTACTTGGTTATACATGCTATTGACATATGGGTTATATTTATAACATGCTAATGGGTGCTTCATGTGCAACATTTGTTTTGCAAGATTACTTGCTTCCATGGCTATCTATTTGTTTGTCTACTATTTCTTGTCTATTGTTTGCTCTTGTATGCGGGCATTGCCCTTTGTTTGGTGTGCACACTTTTTTGTTATATGTGGACATTATTTCCTTGAGTGTATTGTGACATTGTGAGTGGTGTCTCATGTTTGTAACCCGCCTTTTGGTGGTATATGATTGTCTTCATGTGTGTTTAATTTCTTTCTAGATTCTACATTATCTACGTAGTATACACTTGTCTTTTACATGCCTGATTATTTGTACTAATGATTATTTTCTAGCCACTTATTTATGTGAGTATTGGTTTCTACCAAGCACATTCCCTCCCCCTACATGGAACATTTTATGTAGTTGGTCCTCTTTGGGGTTGCATCCTCCTATCGTGACATCGTATGTGCCCCCAAAGAGGGGGCATCATTTGGGGTTTTACACACTATTCAACACTTTCTACCGATATCTTTTTTAGTTTAGTTTTCATCCTTGACATTATGGGTTATACAACAAGTGGGTTCAAACCAGTCTATGAACCTCGTACACAATGAATTTTACAGGACAGGGTAGTCCTTAACATTATGGGGAGTAGTTACAGGTTAGAGGATACAACAGATTTCCTCTCTACACTACTTCAGCCAATGGCATCGATCACCCAAAAAACCAGTAGTACAAAGATCTCTTCATACATCTTCAGGGAAGTAGTTACATGTTGGAGAATAATGCAACTTTCTCCCTACACTTCTTCGGCCAGGGTGGTGTGAGATCACCCAAAAAAATCACAGTATAGGATATCCTTTCTTCACCCTTTCTTCTCATCACAGATCAAGTGTACATGTTCCTTTTTCATTTCTATTACATGATTTTTACTATATACATGTGTCTTTACATGCATTTTTACACACACACACACACAAAAAACACACACACACACACACACACACACACACACACACACACACACACACACACACATGCGTATTTGAATACTCGATCATCTTCTCCTTGCAAGATTGTTTGTATGAGAAGTAAATAGTTAATAAAAACAACAACGTAAAAACTACAACATTTTGTGGTAGCACACACCTTATACTAACATGTAGGTACATTACACACATCAAAAACTACACACATGTTTCTGCCATAGGTTCACTCTCATCACTTTTTTCTCTTTTGCATATTTAGTTTCCAAGCTCCATCTTTTTGTCACTCTAGACCTTACCTAGTCCTTTGGCACACTTTCTACATCACTCTACATGGACATCACGTATGCATATCTATATACTTTATATTACCAAGTGTTCCACTCACCAAGATAAAGTTTAGGAAAATGTAGACACAAAATCATGCAATTTGGGTATTATTTAGTCACGGTATCATACTACACTATTCATATGGTTTTGATTGAAGAAAGTACTAGTTAACCCCCATCTTTTGACGTATTTACTTTGCTTTCTATCGTCACTACCAACCTCCTGCACATACATGCCCTATCTATTTTTTTCATTTTACATCATTCTACCCCTAACTAGGGTGCCCTGGTCCCATTTAGGATGCCCCGATCCTCTTCCCACTTTACTTCCATCTTTACATCACTTTCTAGCAGTTTGAGGTTTCATATTTTTGGTGGTTTTCATCTTCGAGGTTAATTACAAAATTAGATCAAGAGAACCATATAAATATAAAGTTATGAGACCATAATGAGGGACCAAACACTAGGCACTACTATCATCACCTAAGGTTGCATCCATCAAAGGCTTCATTTTCATCCATCTAGCTCCATCATAAGGGAAAAAGTTGGTTCATCTACATCACACTTCATAGGAGGGAATTTTATTCTATTCCATCCACCATTTATTACATTTCTACATCTAGTTATAGTTCTATACTTCACAAAGTGTGACTCTGCACAAGAACACCTAGGGCATGACTTCACACACACACACACTTTTAGAACTACATTAGGTTTGAGATGTATTGCAATGCTTAGTTAGTAAGTCCACCATTCTAAAAATTGAGGAAAATCAGACCCTTCATTTACATATTTATTTTTAGGGTTTTGATGTTTGGTTTGGGGTTTTTTAGGTCTCTTCTTCATTTTTTATTACCAATGACATACAAAAAAATTCAATGAAATATATGTGACAGAAGGTGAAGGCTTCACATCACTTGAAGACCCTATAAATATAGTTTTTGGACCTCTTGCATAGACCACAATGCCTAGATCTCAGACCAAGGAGCCCTCATCCTTCCCTAGGCACCCCAATCTACTCAGAAATCTCGTATCTACACTTTTTTGGGCCTCTTCACAACCGTTCATGCCTTCTGTTCATCCGGTCCTTTCGGCGACATAGTCTCAAACAAACGTAAGATCTTTCTAATCCTTCTTTGCACATTAGGGTTTTATATTTCATTTACTTAGTTTCTTGGATCATTTAATTTATTTATTTATCAATCATTTATTTCTTTGAATAACATATGATTAAGATCCAATATATCACTTACTTTCCATTTTATTTTAATCATCCTATCATCGATAGGAAGTGTGTCTTGAACATTGTTAGTTCAACATTTAAGGCTTGAAAATGGGCCACTTATCTTGGGATGCATAGCACACGACACGGGTGCAAGTAGGGGTTATATTTGTTATCATTGAGACCACTCTTATACCCACTCTACACAAGGGCATGGTACATTGGTTAGAGAGATAAGGGTGGTGTCAATTTTTATTTTATTAGGCTCATATCATTGAGAGCATTGAACTCTATGGTTGAGTAAATGGATAGGGATATAAAATTCTTAGCACTACATGACATGAATTATAAAGGATTTTTAGATGTGGGGTGAGTACTTCATCCATCCCATACTTGCTATGTTGTGGGTTTATGAGTGGCAAATCCCCTTCTAGAGGGGTGTTGGGATAATGATCCCATTGAGATTTCGAGAAACTAGGTGGGTTAAAATGAATCCACTTAGGGGCATACCACAGTTAGTATCTACCTTGACTATAAAATATATGATTGCATAGCCATATTAAGACATAAACGCAGATGGTGAGAGGAGGGTATTACCTTGGCTATATGCGCTAATACCATTTAGTTGGTTGATCACAACAGAGAGAGGAGACTCACCAATTCTTTGGGTGCCCAAAAATTTGAGTTTCCCTGATATGCCCTTCTAGTAGTAGTTTTGTGTATATAGGGATACAGGAGGTGAAATATGGATATAGGGGCTAACTCCATTGGAAAGTTATAGTGTTTGGGGTTCTTATTGGCTCACCACGAGCTACATCAGACCCAACTGCGCCGATCTGTAGCTAGACCGAGGCCTGTTTTGTAGATTTGTGAGGGTCTATCTAGGAGTGCAGAGGAGGAGGATGATGAGATAGAATCAGGCTCAAAGGAGGAATCAAACCACGAGTGGGCAGGTCACATGAGAGGCCTCAACAACTTCTAGAGCCAAGGCAAAGGAAGAGGAGGAATTAGTTCATCTTGAGGAGATGAAGGAGGAGTTCGTGCATCTATAGGAAATGGAAGAGGAGGAGAGGGTGAGGAGGAGGATGTTGTAGTGTCTCTTGTAGTAGTGCCGGGTTGTAGACTTGAGTGAGTACTGATGACCCAAGTGAGTGTAAACACACTTTTCTTACCCTTACTTCCTAGATTGTATGTTAGTAGGATCTCTTTTTTTTGTTTTACATTTTCTAACTCGCCATTATTTTTCCTCAGCCACAACCGATGGATGATGGGATATCATTTGATGCACGATCCTATATCTATTTATGATCCCTAATGGAAAGAATCAAGAGGCATTACAAGTGGAAATTGGACTTCCCACACATGCCAACCATCATACTAATGTGTATGCACCAACTTGGCATGCTATAATAGAGATTACTCATTTGAGGACTGATATCATCATACATGAGGACAAAGAGAGATGATGAGGATGCTCACAACATGAGCTACTACCACCAGTCATTCACATGGAAATTCTCACCAATCAAAACACAAAGGATTTCATGCTACACCTAGTCAATCTCAACATAGGAGTCACGGTAGGAGTCCTCGCCCTACTCCTTCACATGGATCTAGGAGGGATGGATATTCTGGGGTCTTTATTGATTTGGGAAAATTTTGATGTATACATGACTTTTCTTTTGTATTTTTGGCTCACAATTGAGCATTTTGACCACAATTTTCCTATGGTGTGAAAACATCAGTATACGATACACTTTGATAGATAAATAGACACAAACACACATGCCATCTTTTTGGCTCGAAATTCCTTTACACTAGTTTATTTCATTGTGCTTCATCTCATTTGTGTATTCTTATATGGTTTGAAATTTCTAATGGTTTTGTATTTTTGAATGGATGCTATGGATGATGATGCAATGTGACAAAAAAAAATATCTATGCTTATGCATGTGGTAGGAAACTATAATTTGGATACTTTATTTTTCAAGTAATGTTTAGCATTTCTATTCCATTAGAAAAATGTGTTGAATATAATATGATGATAAGATAACCTCACTTCATTATTAACTCCACAAAACTAATAAGATGTGAGGGCTCATCACCGAGAGCCAAGAAGAATGCAAGATATGTGATTTGAAGAGTGTGAACGAGAATGATGACTCATAGACAATTTTTGAAAAATATTTATTTTGAAATCTACAACCCAACCCAACCAAAATTAACTAACCAATTCAAAATGAATTTTTCTTACAAGTTTTGACTAGAATTAGATCCATGGATGGCCTATTGATTGATAGTATTTGGTTTAAATAATTATTGTCTCTCCTAACATACACATCTAAGTCATTTTCTTGGGATTTTTATATTTTCAAGCAATTTTATTTCCTTGTTTATTTGGAACTTTTGATTTATTGATGTGACCCCTATGTGTTCCCCATACTACTCGTAAGAAACATGGGTTCATCACCAAGGAAAAAAATAAGCGGGTAAGGAAATTACCTCCTTTCCCAACCTCATGCTACCAATAAGAAGCATGGGATCGTCACCGAAGGTTGGTAGGGATGAAAAGTGTAATTATTTGTAATAATAATATTTGTGTTTATTTTTATATACTTTTTTGTTTGAATTTGAATTGTGCTTTTTGGGAAGAAACAATATCCCTTGATCTCAACCCCACACAACTAGTAGGATGCGATGGCTCATCAACAAAGGTTGATATAGGTGAAAAAAGTTCAAGGTGGAATTTTTAGAATTTTTTTCCATGGAGAGATATTTTTAGAGAAATATTCATCATCAAGAATCTTTTAGAAAAACTATGGGCAAGAAACATCCAAATCAGAAGCAACCATGAAGAAGATTAAGCATGTAAGTCCTTATAAAAATGTCAAAATTGTCTCATGGATGAAAGTGATGATAAAGATTACATAATTTGAATGTGTAAAAAGAGTGTAGAATAAGTATGATTGAGAGATTCACCAATGTTTGAAAATTTAAAAGTTACCTGAAAGGTAAGTTTCCATTTTATAATTTCAACAACATGATAATGCAAGTGACAATACAATATGAATGCAATAAAGGAAAACGTGAAAATGTAAGTAACTATATATAGAAATATCTCAGGTGACGCAAGTTGATGGTTTCATTAAACTCCTCACCTCCCAAGGTACACAAATGATAAGAAGGATTCTTGAAATTTGTATTCTCTTATTAAGGGCCTAATACCTTATGTTTAAACTTGCAACCCTTTCCCACTCTTGTATTCATCCAAACACCTAACCTTGGCATATGATCATCGATTTGAATGCCATAAACCTATTTTTCATGCTCTTGACATATCATGGCCATAAGAAGATGATGGTGTTGTTAACATAGGGAGGAATGATCACATTTTTCATTTTCCACACTAAAGGATCATGCCTTATGAATTCAACAAACTTGGTTTCTGACACGTTTGTATCTAGACTAAGGTTAGGAATGAAAGAATCCAAAGAGATGGATTTTTTCAAGTATCATTTCACTCTCGACATCATACTCTATGACATTTCTAACATACATATTCCTAGACCAAGATCATCAGCAGGAGAGAGGCTAGGACCGAGAAAATTTCCAAATCCTTCTAGTTTGAAGGGGAGGAGGATTGGTGAATTAATATATAAGAGTTTTACAATATCCACTATGGTTTTTGTGGAAAAAATTTCTATGTAAAGGACCTTACTCTCACCCGTCTTTTCCACTTTGAATGTTTTTCATTTGTTGACCTCAAATTTTGAAAAATCTTGGTGGTTGCGACCAATTATTTTGAGGGAAGTGGTTTGTTTAATGGTATGGAGGGAGTTCATACTCAAAATGAATCCCTAGTTTCTTCTTGAGATTATCCAAATGTATATCAAAGGGCTTAGGATCCCCTTGAGTGATGAATACTTTACCCAGATGGAGGAATCTAACCTCTTGGAATAAAGTAGAAGGAATGGCCTTCATCCGGTGAATCCATGGTCTTCCCAAGATAATGTTGTAGTTTGTCTCTTTATCAATGATGTAAAACTTAGTTAGAATGGTTTTCAGACCGAGGGAAATATGAAGGACTATAGTTCCAATTGAAGTAGCCTTAAGACTATCATAGCCTCACAATGTGTTCCTAGTGGAGGAGAAATTGGTCTCCCATATCCCAACTTATGCAAGAAATAAAAGGGGATGAAATTCATAACAGATCCATCATCTATCATGGCTCTCTTGATGAAAATGTTATAGACCCAAACTTGTAAATATAAATCAGGATCACCTCTTTTGGTTATTTCAGATCACCTCTTTCGGTATCTTGTTTATATCAAACACAAACACGATATCTCTATCATTATATCTTGGAGGATGTATGTCAAAGTCAATATGATTGATTTAATCCTTGGGTGGAGGTATAAAATGGATTATATGACCAATACCCAACACATCTAGTAACATGGAATGATGCATAGTGGAATTATTACAAAAATCTAGAAATGAAATGTGAGAAAAGGTCTTGTTTAATTTTAAAATAAAATCATAAGATCCTACAGGATTTGGGACTATAGGAGTGTCATCCTACAAGAGAGAATGAGTAGGAAGAGGTTTTGAAGTGTATTCCATTGTCTAAGTTGTTGTGTTATTTTCTACTTTAATATCTAACTCAACTTGTCCCAAAATATTTGTCTTCCTGTTTGAGTCTAGGTGAGGGGAAAATCGAGAGTTGTCAAAAGTTAAGGATTCATGGTCATTATTCCCAATAGGAATACCTTTATTTATGTTTTGAGGACCCACTTTTCCATATTCAAGATGTTTAGGGAATAGGTCATGATAGATGCCTAGGTTTTTATTCTGAGGTGCAATGGGCCCTATATAACTAGGTTGTGAAGTTCCTTGAGAATTTGCTAGAAACATGTCTACATAGAACTTATTTTGATTTTTCGGGAGTATTTGAATGAACTTGTTGCAATATATACAATACCTAACATCATGGAAAATAACATGGTGAAAACTGAAATATAGATTGGGATCGTAGTCTCTTGGTCTTTGATTTGGATTTTGTTGTTGGTTATAATCTCGATTATAGTCTTAAAAGCGGTTGTTGTAACGAGTAATTCATTGCCCCTTAGCTAGGATTTTGGTATTGGTTTGGGCCTTGGGTTTGAGCTTGTTGATGAGGGGGACAGTTGACATCAACCATGTTGATAGAGGAAACAAAATTAGGACCTCTTTGATTTCCCATGTTGTTATTATTATTAGTGTTACCATTATTTGTAAAACTAATATTATTTTCTTGATCGATTAATACCATCCGTAGTAACACCATGATTGTGATTCAAGACTTTGGGTCCTTGGTTTGTTGGCTCTATTGTTTTGATGGTTTGTATTGTTTTGGTTAGGGGATACCACGGTCTCTGTAAGTCTTATGCCCACTATTAATAACAACTTGGTTGATATGAAATACACCTTCCTCCACCTCTTTGTAACAATGGAAAGGAAAATTCAGTACTTATTCCTTGGTCTTGATTGAGTGATTGAAGGAAGAGGTCAAAGAGTTCCATTTGGTCCATGTTGGGTGCACTTGTGTAGGAGTAAATAACTTGATGCCATATTTGGATGAAATGGGTGGTAGATTCATTTTGTTCCCACCGACATGCAAAAACCTATAATCCTTGTTTACAACAACTTTTCATGTCAAAATATCTAATGAATTTGGAAAAAAGTTGTTTAAAGGAATGTATGGAAGCTTCGGGAATTTGATAATACTAATCAAGGAAATTTCTTCAAGAGTCTTCAGAAATATTTTAGCTACCACAACATCCCAAGGAATAAATTCCCTAATGGAAGTAGTGTAGGCCTTGATATGAGAATTTGGATCTCCTTCTCCTTTAAATTTAGGAAATTCAGCAATGGGTGTGGAAGCATGACACCTTGTATGGTGAAGTCAAGGGGTTCCTTTAAGTACTCAACGTAAGTTCCCATTGCGTAAGATTCTACTATTGAAGATACCTAATGAGGGGGAAGAGGAGGAGATGGATAAACTACAATGTAAGCATTGGACAAGAAGTATAAAGTTCCTTGATATTGCATATACGGAATAGGAAAAGTATACATGTCCACTTAGGGGGACTTTGAATACATGTGCAAGTAAGGAGGAACAACACTAGGATATGGGTTAGTGGGCATAAAACTAGGGAATGCCACATTTCTTGGTGGAATAACATTTGAGAATACACTTCCAGCTAGCCCTTGTGTAGGATAAGAGTGAGATGGATGAGGACCCATCCCTAGTGTTTTAGATCCCATGAGAAGATCACCCGAGTTTGATTAGACTATATAATCTTATTACACATGATGTTGCATTGGTTGTGCATTGGTAGGGGTGTATCCTTTTTTTTCTATGGGATACCCCATGTTTTTCCCCCTATTAAAGGTGGGTTGAGAAGGCTAAGCATTCTATAATTCTCTAATCCTCCCTACTAAGGTATAAATGACATAATGTAGTGATGATTGAGTCCCTTTCTTTGGTACATGCTGTGTGGGATTTAGTTGAGAAGACTCATGCTACCCTGTTATAAAATGTTTAGTGTTGGTATTCTTAATTTATTTGAAAATAGGAGTTTTATGGTTTTGGTTAGTACATTTTTGTTGAACATATTATAGGTATGAATATTTATCCTTTCTAAGGACTTGTCTATTGTGTGAAGTGGATTAAAAATTTGTGTAGAAATGTCATCCTATGATGATTGCATGCTAATGTAAGGTCTTGACAAGACTCTAGCGTAAGGACTTGTTTCACTCGTAAAGGTCATGTTGTTTGAAATGGATTGATCATGTTACATGTTTAAGGGTTGGTTGACCTCCTATGTTCAATAGGATTTGATACATAGCTAGGGGATGTTTCCACGTTGTTTTTATAGTTTTCATCCCATCTTGAAAGGGAAGGGGATTGTTGTGGTTGAACATTGGTATAATACCTATCAAAGCCAAATGGCCCACCAAAATCTCTACCAGACATATTTAAGGAGGTATAAAATACCTACCGAAATAGGGAAGAGGGGGAAATATGGACTAATGGAAATGAAACTAAATGGAAACAAGAAGGAAGTAGTCCTTCACATTGGGTTCACCAATTTTTACACCTAAAAATAACACATGATTTCAAACGCAATCAACTTCTTGAGTTCATGCCAAGACAACTAGAATGTGTATAATTGAGGGGATGTTGATGAGAAACTAAAGGATAATCATGGATTAAGGATGGGAAGTGTGATTTCCTAATAGATGAGTTGGAAAGAGGGAAATAGAGGATATGAACGTGTAGCGTAAGTTACCTATTGTTTGATTGTTTTCTTTGATTTGAATGCTAAAAGTACATTGAAAGTTTTAAAAAAATAATAAGGAATGTAAATCCAACTTAAATAAAATATAATTTTGTTTAATATTTTAATTACCAAATTCATTCCCAGATTAATTAAATAAAATGAAATGAAACATCTACTCTATTTTTTGAAAATATATTGAATTGAACAAAACTAACAAAAAAACATTGATACTTATACTTCATAAATTAATTAAAACAAAATGAAACCAACTTCTATAGACACAAACAAAGGAATTAATATAAACAAAGCAATCTAATTCTACAATAAATAAAAACAAAGAGGGGATAATCGGATGTAGCTATTCCTTTGTTGCAGGTGTGGAATTAAATCTAATCTAACATAATATGTATTCTTATTTATAATTCTAGAAATATAATTTCCTCTAATTGCTTCACCTCAGATTCACGGGAAGAAAGAAATCTTCTCAAAAGAAATTTCCTCTTTCCTTGAAACTTCCCCAAAAAAATATTAAAATGAAGTGCGAGTGTTTTTATATGAAGAAATGATAAGAGGAAAAGGCACACAATATTCCTCTAACCTCTTTCCCTTGAAAATCCAAATGGATAGGCATGGAAAAGGGTATCAATGGAATATTTGTAGACTTAAAGTAAATAAATTACTAATTATACCACTTAAAAACAAATTTATTTCTTTTAAATCTAAAACAACAATATTTAGATGAAATCTTCAAAGAAATATAAGTACACCCCCAACCTAGTTACTATTATACTATGAAAAATTCCTAAGTGTGGTGATGGATTAAATGTCTCCTCAATTTCCTTTCCTTTCTAGATATGAGTTCTAGATGATCCAAGGAATGTAATTTTGGATTTTAATAAGGTGAAAAAAGACAGACTATAGTTGATTGATTTACAAGAAATTAAGAAAATGTTGGAGCTAGTTGGTTACAAGTAAAATGGTCACAAATGCAAGATCGGTAAGGAAAAGAATTGTACTATGTTGTTTTTGTTATTATTAGTAAGATTTTGGTTTCATAACAATGTAATCCAAATCTTAAATCTCCAACCCATCATCCAGGTAAAACTTTTGTTTTTATATAAATGCTAGGAAGAAAAAGTTTGGAACACATGACAATAAGGAAATGTAGAATCATCAAGGAAATATGGCTTTAAACTTCTAAAGATAGTAAAATTGAGAAGAATACTTCAGCACCAACTCATCAAACCAAAAATAAGGTAAAATGTCAAGAAATGTGTGAGAAAAATAATCACAAATTTGAAACACACATTCAAAACACATAGTTTGAACGCTTGGATTAAAGTGGACAAAAATGCTAGTATGCACAAACCAGTAGTTATGCAACCATCATGGTAGTTATGTAACCACTGGTCAAGGTAGACCAGAAATTACATAACTGCCACAATGGTTATGTATCTTAAGGTAAAAGCATGAGGGAAAATAGGTAAAAATAGTGGAAAAGAACGTAAAGCTAAATAACTTAGAAACAAGGATAAAAAAGTTAAAGTAAACATGAAAAAGGTAAAGAGAGAGGATCTAGATCTGATCATTATTTTGGAGAAATATTCTTTCATTATTGGAGACTTTACCATACTCGTCAATATACCATTTGTGTAATTTTGGGTGCATACAAACACCATTCACATATTTTCTAAATAGAATGCCACCAATAAACACGAAGTGAATGTAATGAAGTATGAAATACCTCCTTTGGTTTTTCTCAAACCTTGAGGGAATTTTCCTATTTAAAGAAAGTTGATTACATTACGAGTCCAATAAGGAGTACCGAGACATCAATTGATTATTCTTGGTCATATTAATGCACATAAACAACCTCATATTGAATTTGTTGGTCTGAAACAAATTTTTCACATAGTACTTTACCTCAAACCAGCTTAGTCACCTTGATATCCACATCATATTCCATTACCTTGGTTATCCAACTAGCTCTTTTCTTGTTCAGGTCTTTATTCAAAAGGAAGTCTTTCACACTAGCATGTGAAACTAGTAGATGGATCTTGTTGTTGGATACCAAGTGCCTAAATTTCTTCAAACTTCTTATAAAATAAATTTCATGCTTCTAAATAAATGAATATGTCACCTCATAATTCTCTATTCTTGGCTAAAAATACAAGTAGTTGTTCCAAGCCTTTTTATTAATTGCACTAAGTATGAAAAATATTGTTTTAGTGCCACCAAAAGTGTACAAGGTGAAATATTTTGTAAAATTAGAATTGATGAGAACTAAGGAATCTACAATTTCTCTCTTAATAGCTTTAGAAATACTCTTTCTTTTAGTTGTATATTTAAAGGCCATACTTTTCTTAAGCATCATTGTCCATGGCTTGACAAGGTTGGAAAAGTTTGGGATGAGCTGTCCGAAAAATTTGATTCTTCCCAAGAAAATTTATAGTGATTTGTTTTTCTCGGGAAATGGAAATGCAAGGATGACATTAAATATTTTTGGATCAATTCTTAATCCTCCTTTAGAAACAATATGTCCAAGGAGGTTACCTTCGTGAGATAGGAAGATACACTTCTTTATATTGAGAGAAACGCCAAATTGAATACACCATTCAAATACTTGGTTCAAATGGGAAATATGATTAAATGAATCATTAGAAAATATTGTGATATAATCCAAATAGACCAAAATAATGTTGTTGATCAGCCCCTTGAATTCCATTTCCATGAATCTTTGAAAGGTTGCTCCTGCATTATATAAGCCAAATGACCTTTTCCTATAGGCATAGGTTCCCCATTTTGTGGTAAAATCTATCTTGAACTGATCTTATTCCTTCACCATGATCTAATTATATCTAGAGTAACCATCAATAGAGAAAAGCTTTCAGAACCTACTACTATTTGTAAGATTTGTTCCATTACAAAGTGCAAAGTGGGTAATGATCCTTTAGGGAAGCCTTGTTCAAATCTGTAAAGTCAACAAAAAATATGATTTCTCCATTCCTTTTCCATAGTAGGACTAAATTATCTACCCATGACAAATTATTGATGGGAAAGATAATATTTGACTCAATCAACTTGTTCAATTCCCTCTTCATCAGAGGCTCAATGTGAGGATTTACAGTTCTTTGTTTTTATCTAATAGGCTTGGCAATTGAATCTAGCTCAATGGTGTGCTGAGATAAATTAGGATAAAAACCTATAAGATCCTCATAAATCCATGCATAAATATCATCATATTTTTGGAAAATTTCTAAAAAAACATGTTTTTGTTGTGGAGTGCTTACCTTACCAATCTTGAGTAATTCGTCTTCACCAAATGAGATGGGTTCTAAATCTTCACCCTTAAGCTGTCAAGTTTGTCTTTTTCATTTCTAAATTGGTCATTAGAGTTGAATATGGATTCCAAAGTCACTAATCACTTAGGTAGTTTACTCTTTATATGTTGGATAACTTGGTCTCCGTATTGCTGCTCCAATTTATCCCGTTTCCTTGAAGAAAACTCAACTTCTTCTATGATGAAATTAGCAATATGTTGGTCATTTTCAAACACTTTCCAATTGGTGTCATTATATGGCATAACATGCCTTACTATTATCTTGATATGTTGTTGTACTTTGTTTCTCTTAATGTTCTCAAAGCAACATCAAAATTTTCCTTAAGTGCAAATTTAGTTTGTTAGCAGCTTCATTATCTTTCCTTGGAATGAAATGGATATTAAAGGATTTGAAATCCTCTAGAAGGTCCAAAAATATATGTTTGTATGCCTATAGCAAGTTAATATTCGCTACATTTGATTGTCTAACTTGATTCACTACTAGCTCATTGTACTTGAAGGTCTGTAATTTTTGACATTCTTTTTCCTTCCCACCGAAGACCGTGGATGAGGGAATCATATTCTTGTGTTTTTGGAGGAGATAAACTAGAGTATGAAAGAGCAAGTAATAATTTATTCTGTAGGATATTTAACGAATACAACTCCTCATTGTTTGCTTCTTGATCCATCAATTTTTTTCAAAATTCCATCCTCCTCTTCATCATTTGATTCATAATACTAGGAAGAGGTAAATTATCTTCATGCGTATAGTACATATCAAGGAAATTTTCTTCCAAATTATGATATGGATCAAAACCATGATATTCATTTCCCACTCATCAAGTAGTAAATCTAGAATATCCTCAATCTCAAAGTATCTACTTCTTTAGCATTTGGATAATCCTCTTAATTAAAGATGGTACAATTTACATTGATAGGGTCTGGGAATGTAAGTATCTATGTGATATGTAGAAATTGGTTCAAAATTAAAGATAGCCTTAGTGCCATACTTGGTTCTGAAGAGCATATGAGACCAATCAGTTGATAAGTATCCTCCAATTTTTGTAGTGAAATCTGGATAGACATAGAGTAAAGAGTGGAGGTAGATCAATTATGAAAATGTCTTGAGGAACTAAGAAATTAGGGCATGCATGCAACATGAGGCTTAAACCTTTGATAACCCCAAAAATTCCTATTGTTGTTCCATCTAGTTGTACCACCCCTTTAGAAATAGGTTCATATTCAAGGCCTATCTCGGTTTGTAATCTACTTGAGCACGACAAAATTTCTTGATTAAAAATCAATCATATAGTTGTGAACTAAATAATTTCCAATTATCAAAGATACATATAAGGGTGGAGGTTTGATATTATTGTTTAGATGATCCCCTTTTTGTTATATTGATTAATACAAACAACCTTTTTTTTCTTTAGATGGCTCACTTGGGATAGGAGATTGACCATAACTACTTGTAAGGAATATATTTGTCCTAAGATTGCTAAAGGTTCCACATTGATATGATCACATTAATTTTATTCATCTGTTTCAAGGATGTTGAAAGGAGTGGAATTATCCTTCTATTGCACCTTATTTACAACAACCTTTTATTGCATTTGAGATAATATGGAAGGCCCTTTAGGATAATTTGTACATTTGGAGCTACGTTTGAATTACCACCTACTTGGAGTGTCAAAGAAGGATGAGAAGGACCTACATTTTTAATTCCCCTCTTTGATACCGTTTCTCTTAAATATAGTATTTGTAGTCACACCTTGGAAGATTATGATTTATTCCATAAAATTCATCTATTTACCACTTCACTAATGAAATATCACTTGGTGGTGTCTCCTGAGTGACTATCTATTGCTAATTTTCCTTTGAGGGTACATCTTGAGAAACATATGTACTTTACACCATCAAATCTTAGATCAAAATTCCATTCAACCATGTTTCTTGGTTGTGTGGAAGATGATAAGGAAACACCATTCATAATCTTTTAGGAGTTTATTTTGAACAAGAACTAAGGCTTTGGATGAACTAGCCACATTATGATTATATGGTTGAAATGGTCTTGCAAGGGGAAAATGATTTTGATTTTTAGGAGCATCTTGGAATGAATGTTTTTGGTTGATAAAGGGACTTGTTAGGTTGGTATGGATGTTGGTGAGGTCTGAAATTTTGGGCTTTCTACCTCTTAAGGATACTAACTCATTCCCAAAATTTTGTAATTGTTTCATTACCTCTTGCAACTCCTTGGAAGAGCTTGAGGAACTAGATGTTTGGCTAGAAATTTGATTCCTTGGGGTTAGAATGGGAGCTAGTTCAGGATCTTGATGAGAAGTAGGTATCTCAATTTCTAGGAATATGGGCATTTGAGGTATAGGAATAATTTTCCCATCCGAATAAGGATATCTCATATCTAATAGCAATTTCATAAGCATTTGGTAATGTTCTACCACCGGTGAAGTTGACAAAGGGTAAATTCCTTTGTTGTGCCATGATTGAGATAGGTCTTAAAACTCTAGATGAAAATAATAAAGGCCTACTAGGAGGAGTAGAGAGGAATCTATTTGGTGGTGATGGTGATATCTGAAATGATCTTGCATCTTCTTCTTATTATTAATGACAATCGCAAGTAATCAAAAGGATATTCTCTTGCCATCCTTAACCTTTTCGAATCCTCCTTATGAAAGCGATGCACCGAGTAATGAAACTAGTAAATATAATGATTGGAGTCACCAGATGTGTTATTACAAAGTCTCCAAAAGATTTAAATCCACCAAGATACACACACCAAAACTTAGTGAAATGGAGAGATTAACTTATAAACTGTCCCATTAGGTATGTAAAAAAGGTTATCATCGAAGAACAACACCATATGATTTGTCATGAATGGATGGATGAGTTATAAGTGTTTTTAGGTAACATGAGATTTTCTCCAAGTTGTAGGAATTACTACTTGAGACAAATCTCCAGAGAATTCTAGTTCCTCTACCTATTCCTAATGCTAAAATACTCAAAGGGAAGGAAATATAACTATCTAATCCTACTATAACAATCCAAGGACCAAGATAAGAGAGAGATGCATGACAGGGGGAATCCTAAGCTAACATAGGTGATAATACCAAGAATAGGGGAGAGCCACTCTCGGATGAGTGAAAATAGGAGGAAAATGAAGGAGGAGAGGCGAAACGAGTATCAATATCCAAAACAATATTTAAACTATCATTTCCTTGGAGAACAACATAAATAAACCATACAAAAGAGAATAAACATGCACAATACACTAAAAATGAATAGAGAGGAAAGATAATGTAATATACATGGGCTAGGGTAGAGAATATCCACAAAACATGAATTTTATTGCTTTAAAGAGATGTACAATCCATTATAATTAAGGAGAAAGGAAAAATCACCATGTAGAGGTCTATATTTGAGTCTTGTAGCTCAAAATGCACATACAACACTTATAGAATGATACACCAACATTCTAACAGTGGTCCAAACTTTAAAAATGAGCATCATTTTACAATTTATAGAAGATGGGAGAGAGAGAGAGAGAGAGAGAGAGAGAGAGAGAGAGAGAGAGAGAGAGAGAGAGAGAGAGAGAGAGAGAGAGAGAGAGAGAGAGAGAGAGAGAGAGAGAGAGAGAGAGAGAGAGAGAGAGAGAGAGAGAGAGAGAGAGAGAGAGAGAGAGAGAGAGAGAGAGAGAGAGAGAGAGAGAGAGAGAGAGAGAGAGAGAGAGAGAGAGAGAGAGAGAGAGAGAGAGAGAGAGAGAGAGAGAGAGAGAGAGAGAGAGAGAGAGAGAGAGAGAGAGAGAGAGAGAGAGAGAGAGAGAGAGAGAGAGAGAGAGAGAGAGAGAGAGAGAGAGAGAGAGAGAGAGAGAGAGAGAGAGAGAGAGAGAGAGAGAGAGAGAGAGAGAGAGAGAGAGAGAGAGAGAGAGAGAGAGAGAGAGAGAGAGAGAGAAGAGAGAGAGAGAGAGAGAGAGAGAGAGAGAGAGAGAGAGAGAGAGAGAGAGAGAGAGAGAGAGAGAGAGAGAGAGAGAGAGAGAGAGAGAGAGAGAGAGAGAGAGAGAGAGAGAGAGAGAGAGAGAGAGAGAGAGAGAGAGAGAGAGAGAGAGAGAGAGAGAGAGAGAGAGAGAGAGAGAGAGAGAGAGAGAGAGAGAGAGAGAGAGAGAGAGAGAGAGAGAGAGAGAGAGAGAGAGAGAGAGAGAGAGAGAGAGAGAGAGAGAGAGAGAGAGAGAGAGAGAGAGAGAGAGAGAGAGAGAGAGAGAGAGAGAAAATTAAAATTCCATTCAACCATGATAATTCACGCGCCATAGTAGAAGGAATAGGCATGTGCACCCTATTAATGCCATTCCCCATGATAATTTCCTTATAGGAGAAGGAATGGGTGCCATACCTCATCAAATATCGTAGTGGAGCTACCCTGGAAGTAGATCTTTAATATCGGGATTGTTTTTTCATATTTTACACCCACCTAACCTCACCTAATTTAGGATTTCATCATGTATTAAATGATGAGACATTTCCAATGAGTCCATGTTTATGAAATTTAAAGTTATAAGGTGAAATTTATGGACCTATGAAGTTCGGGAGGGTTGTGATAGAGTTCTTTATAGGCTCAAACATACCACTTTAATGCATTTTGTTCAGGGTGCGAGATGAATCAAATATTTAGGAAAGGCTGGAAATGTTCTTGATGTGTGATTGTTCTGACTTAAATAATTTCACCATAGGTCTTGTCCACCCTACCCCACTACTTTCTCAAGATTAGCCATGCAAGCTAATCAGGGAACCATCGAAACATGGAAAAGTTCCATGGGTGTCGGATTGTGTCTGATTTAGTTGATTCACCCGACTTGTATTCTCCACTTCCCCTACCATTTTGTCGGACACGTCGGTTGATCGGTGATCTCAAGCCCCAATTACACCATTCCATCAAGTACTCAAAATACTTGAATTATACTAAAACTACCCCTATCACTCACTTGCCTCATCCATTAGTTGATTCACTCATACAATGAACACAAGGAACAAAGGAACAATTCCTTGTGTTCCCAAAATGCCCTGATTTATGCAACTCGGTGCTAAATCTGCCCAAATTTTCAGATTTTTGGCTAAGTATGGAAAGGGAGGGAGCTTAAAAAGAGGAGATGAATGTTCCAACATTTATTTATCCATTTTTATTAGTTTATATTGTCTAAGTCTAAATGAAAATGTAAGTTATCAAAATAGCCCTGGGGTATTTTATATAACAATGACCGTTTGAGAGACAAAATGACCACAACAATTTGTATGAAAAATAAAGATCACAATCAAAATATATGACCAACATCCATTTTTTTCCTGGTCCCACGACATCCTTTTTCAAGATCTTGACTTGAATTACTCTTGCAAATTTTATAACATTTTGCATATTTTTGAATTTGAGCATCTTCATGGCTTTAGAAACCCATGTGACAATAATCCTTACATATCCACGAGACTCTTTACTCCCCTACCACAAATTTCCAACTCTTTGCACTTAGCCAATCACACATGGATCCTCACACCCAAATCTACAAATGAATTTCTCCTTATTTTCTCAATTGAATCATTTTTGGAATTAGAGATCTCAGAGAAAACTATGTTAGGAAAACCTATGGAACAATGGGATAGTGTTTCACTTTTTTGACTTATCCATTTCTCAACCCACTTTATCGCCTTATGGGTCCAATGATGCTTTCATCATGTATCACAATTTTTCACCTTCTCACACGTGAAGTGTTACTACTTTTCATTTTGTGGAAACCCACCTTTATGTTGCGCTACACTTCCATCCTTAGATAAAATTTTACTATTTTTGTATGAGAACACTTTTCAGCCTCTCAAAATTATTTTACACCTGATTGAGACTACTTTTGACATCCCTAGAAGTTATGAACTACTAGTGCTTCATTATGTAGATTGTAAGAATCCTTGGAACACTAAGTTTTCCGCAATAAGCCTATGTAGCTTTCATACTTAGCCATTTTTGGACCTTGATACTAAGAAGGAAGCTGCCTTAGTCTTGAACTTGATGAGTCATCTAAAATAGAAATGGGGGTGGTATTTTGGATAACAAACCCATCCTACTAACCCACTAGAGCATAGCCTCAAAATCAAATCATCCTTACAAAGCCCATGAACCAAACATACCTAGCTCCTACTAATCCTAATAGGGAAATTTTTCATGTGCAAAATAACATGGTTGAAGATCTGAGATGGTGTTATCCTTTCTCCCAACCCCATGACTCTAACATTTTCCCTCATGGAGAAGTGACAAAATCCTTGGTAGTTTTGAATTATTTTGTATACCCCAATAAATGAATGATCCATCATCACCGTCTACTTTAATAAATGCAGAGATTTTGGTATATTGGAACGAAGAAGATTTCTATGCCACCAATAATGATGAGAGAATTTAACTTCCACAAGTGAGATCTGATTATAACAAAAGATTGAAGAAAATAATCTTGGAGATAGAGGTTCATGCATCTAGAGATCAGGTGACAACTGTTTTAAGATGATAAAGCTCAAAACTAGTAGATATTTCACCTCAACTACTTGAGGTGAACAAGGTGTATGTAGTTTTACATCAGCCTAACATTGAGAAACCAAAGAGAGTTATTGATGCTCACAATTCATGACTCGAAACAACACCCCTTGATATTGTTGAGAAAATGAAGAGAACAAATATTCATGTCTCCCTATGGGATGCTTTGAAAATTCCAGGGCAGATGGATCTACTACAAGAAGGATTAAGGAAATTCAAGATTCATCCCAAAATTCAAAAGGAGGTAAGCCCAACCCCAGTCAATTTATATCAGTCTAATGTTAGTGATGCAAGTTGTGCCTCTAACCCCCTCCATTTTACATATCATTGATTATTGGGAAATATTTGGTCCATAATTGTATGATTGATTCTAGGGCTAGTAGCACAGTCATGCCCAAGCAAGTTTTTGATACACTTGGCTTGAATTATACCCTTAGTAACAAAGGTGTTATCAAGTTAGATGGTATTACTATGAAAAATGTAGTCATCTATTAGCCAATGTAGTTATGTGCATCGAAACTTCATCCGAGACAAGTCTAGAAGCTCACCCTAAGCACGCGTAACCTCTAGGTCCCTCCTTTATTATTCTTTGTAATATGTTAGCATGCATGTTCATGTTCATAAAAACCATTCATACAAGAATATATATCATAACATGACAATTCAACAACACATATAATAAGGAAATCACTCATATATAATGAATATTAATATTTAAATACCCATTAAGCCATGTTCAAACACAATAAATTTAGCAATCCATAAGCAATTATCCATTATAACCAAAATTCATTACATAACATAGAAGATGAATACATTGAAATCCATTACATCAGTACATTATACTATGCACACTCTCATACAAACTCCATACCAACACTTAAAATTAACTCGTTATCTCCATGACACTCTCCAACTCTGCACTATCTCCTAAATATCTATTATAATGAATCATCACTTATATTTATAGGGTGGGAATTTCCCTTCACCGCCTACATGCACCTTCCTAATAATAGGCATGCTCACAAATAGATTGCATGTTTTTATAACTAGTGTTAACAATATATTGAGCTATAAATATACCCATGATTTTATCTACCTTAATCTTATTATCATCCTTCTCCATGTGTTTGTCCTTTTACTTGCTTTGCATGTGATTTATTTTCCTTTTATTGGCCACCAAGTTACCTTGATTTTTTCTATATCTAGAATTTTCTTGACTGGCACTCCATCTCCTACTTTTCTATTTTTATCCCTGTCTAGAAAATTGGCTAAGTCATTAATGTTGTTTGCATGCACGTGGCCTTATGCGCCGACCTGTTCCTTCATAAAGCATACACACTTCAACATATTCTCCATTTTTCTAATTCATTTCCTTGTGCACATGCCCTTGTGTGCAACTCCTAGATCCCACACATGGATAATAATTAGCCATTTCTTTTAGGACCAACATTACCACACACTAGGGATATTATCCATCCTCGATAATAATTGTATCAAAAAAATCAAAGAATAAATAATTCAAAGATCAAATAATAGTGGGGCATATACCAAGAAATCAAAGAATACCAATTTCCCCAATACACACATTTAAATTATTCTTGGGGTGGCTGGAGTAGTTTTGGGAACTCTGTATTCAGGATATCCTCCAACTCTTCCCACTTGACGACACCTTGGTATATGCATTTGCACCGTTCTAATAATATCTCGACACTTTTTGAGGGGTCAAATCCTCACCCTTCTCTTTTAATTCCCTGATTATTCCACCAAGGTCCGATGCCATTCCCTCCAAAACATCCATCTTGCACGTAACCAATGAGCCAAGTTCCTTAAGCCTATTCTCAAATGTGTCCCTCACAACCTTAAGTAAATATATCTTCCACACTACTTCTGCCATGGTTTCCTTACACCCAACCTAAGCTGCTTTTTCATGGTGGCTTGCGCTTGCTTAAGTTTAGCCTTCTCTTAAGTGATATGCACTCAAAGGATGGGATCCAGGTCTTGATAGGTTATCAAATGTGAACCCAAATTTATTCATTGCTTTTTTGATCATGGTTCTCAACACCTCATTTTCAACTATATTTTGCATGACTTCCTCCTTATGATTTTATTTTGTGCATCCAAATCTTCTTCCGACTACCCTGACACATTCTTATTCTCATGTAATAACATGCACACCTAATATTCTAAGTAATGCAACTTAGATTGATACTCATATTTTGTGTTCTCTATCAGTGTCCTGACACACAGGTTGTGATTATAATTACTATATGTGAGGCCTTTTCATAGGCATACTTTGTATTCTTATACTCTTCTTCTAATTACTCGTAGTTTATTGTACCTCTTGTTATTTTTCCCTCTTATCCTCTAATAATACTCGATCATGGCCCCCTTATCTAAGTTCCTTCATGCCACCTTATCTATCATCTTATTCAATGCATTGCTTACTTGTTCATCTATAAACTCCATGGTTTTGATGATTGTGAGGACTGTTCTTGGTTCCTTCTTCATTTTTCTCTTGGCATATGCTTCATTATTGATCTCAAACTCCGGTTCCTCCATATGAGTCTACATGCTACACGACAACATCTTCTTCATGCACATCTTCACTCCTTCAAGGTCAATCAAATCCTAGACATAGAGGTATTTTCTCAAAGCACCATGCTTTGGAACCTTTCCCGCAACACCTTTGTATGATAATCTATATAGTTCATTTAGGTTAGCTATAAAATTTCCTCCTTCCTTCTACCACCGCACTTACCCTTAGGCATCCTTGTCCCATTCTTTAGCTTTTACCACACACCGATCCCATTTCATCTTGCTATGTATAAGCCTTCCCAATAGGTTGTTCCTCATCATTTCCTCCTCTTATTCCTCATCTCCCTTAAGGCCTCCATCATGTGCACACTATGCATATCTACATCTAGTTTCACGGTCTACTCCTTTGTCACTTCCTCCTCACCACGGTCGACCCTTCATTACGTGATACCTCTTCCACATAACTCTCTTCATTTCTATCCTCCATAATAACCAACCATTACCTTCTCTTTCTCGGATGAAGTTTTTTCTTTTCCAGATTGGCTTGGTTGAGGTGTATTTAGGGACTTCTTTGCCACCTCATAAGTTCTTGTACCATGAATTTTTCCTCTACTCCCTCTTTGTAATTTCCTTTACAACTCCGGTCTAGTGTAGTGTGTTCTTCCTTGCCTCCTTCTCCTTGTTAATTCTCTTGGAAGTCCCTACCATTTGATTTCCCTTTTGTGGCTCTGGAAGATGAAGGTCCTTTGCGTCAAGATATTTCCCATTCTTCATATTTGGCCTAAAATTTATGTAAAATCTTGATGCTTCCTTTCCCATAAGTGTTGTAAGATTAATATCCATACTGTATGATTCCATCACCTCCACATAGGATGAATTATAGGGGTATATAGATGTATTTCATAATGTGTGGCAATCATAATCCACCTTGTCTACATCAAACATAAACTTCCACGAATCCTTGATTCTATTCAAAGATGCTTCAAAGTACTTGGAATTGAAAGCAAAGGAAAATTTGTACCATCTACCATTTTCTCCATTGTTTAGAAAGAACCTTCCCAAATTGCAGTGGTGATGCACTGTAAATTTTTCCTTTCCATCTAGAAGTAAGGGAAATTCCCTTAGAATGTGCCACTCATTCTTGAATGCCTCGTGCATTCATCTATACCATTTATCCACCCGACGTTTATATGCATTGTTTATGGCTCTATAAGTAGGTATATTATTCAAACCTTTGCTCAGAGATTTTTATCTACCACGTATACCCACTCTTTTTGATTACGTCCATTTGGAACCCCTATCTCCCAAAATACAATCAAGAGTAAAATGACATCCCAATTTATTTTCTCACCTTTTCTCACTTGGATGTGCACTTCCTCCACTATGCCTTCAACAATGAATCCAATAATATTGTACATGGTCCTCTGTACCATCTTGTGTACTATGTGTAACCATTTATTATTCACTTAAGAACATATTTAAGATGTGCCTAAATTACAACTAAATAGGTGTACGATAACTCGTACTGGTTCATTGATGATTGTGATGTCCATCGTGCGATTCCCACATTTATAATTGAATTATTTTACGGTGGCCTCTACCTCATCATCATCATCATCCAAGTATTGCTCGGCCAATGTGTAAGCTGTATAGGCCTATTACCCTTATGATAAATTGCATGGCTATGTACATTATTCTTATAGAAAAATAGAATAAGTCCTCTTGGACACATGACATGAGCCAATCGTACATTCATTTAGGTTTACTAAAGAAAGGTAACTCATAGAGATGTAACACTCATGCAATCTATAAGTATTTTTTCATGATGAAATCAAACATGAGTTTACCTACTACATTATTCGATCCATTTTTATCATTACATCCTTGTTAATTTTTTCTTCACGGGCCTTTGAGTGATGGTTATAATTGTTAATAATGTACTTGGTCAAGTCCTGAATCCCATGGATGCCTTACCAGTACCTCTAGGGATACTAAATCTATGAGAACCACTCTTTCGGCATGTTATCTACTTGAGGATTCTTGTTTTTTAATTTTACCTTGCCCTTTACTTTTGGTGATATAGTAGGTGATTTCTTTGGTGCCATTTATTCTTCCCAAAACTAGTTAAACTTTACAAATCTCTCAAATGTAAAATTTTAGAAAGTTGTGCCTAGGTATTGTTTAACTTACCCAAATTTATTTTCTTTAGCATTGGGTGTTAATCTCTCTTTCTCTAGTGTGACCATCTCCATGCCCTGGTTTTCTCCTCACACCCATGTGACCTAATCTTCGCAACTTCTAGTCTTACGATTTCTCAATTTCTCAAACCCTATCTCTGCGACTTCAAACTCTCAAACCCCACACTACACATATTTCATGCTTCCACCGTGGTTACATGCCTTCTAAACCCTTTTTGCCTTTTCTATGCTTCTACTCTCACTAATTTTCACTTAATAAAATGGTCAATTTGCGCTGGTTTGACTTATATCTCCTTCACACAAGCTACACACACACTCACTCTTTGTTGCACACACATAATTCACACTTAGTTGATCAAAATAACAATAATAAGAGTAAGAATGATCTCCACTCACACTCCTTTTTTATATTCTTCTAAATATTTATCACATTTATTTCTCCTCACCTTCCATTACTCCAAATCTTTAAATGCCTTTGTTATTTTCCCCACAATTTTCCTACTTTCTCTCGTACATGACAATCATAACCTTTAGGCATGCCACTACTCTTCCCAAATGCATTCATCTTTGCATGCAATTCCATATGCCATAACCCATCTTCCTTTGCACTACACACCAAGTAGTGTATCCTTATACTACCTCCCTCATGTTGGATTACACAACCCTCTGGTTGGTCTTCATCATCTAAGCAATTTATTTTGAGCACCATCATTCCTAAGAACTTGTAACACTCTCATTTATTTTTACGTATAACCAATTCATATCCATCAAGTACCCTTCTTTAATATTTTCACGCATACCTCCTAACCAAATCCAATAGATGTACCAACATTACGTAGTCTCTTTTTTGACGCACTCAGACTTGTTTCACCCCACACTAAAAATATGTGTGGTCCTCTGTGCATCAAGAAAGGGAAATATAGCTAAATAGAAATACTACCTTATTAAAAACATATAGGAATTTTATTTATAGTAGGGCTTTGGCCTACTCCCATTGAAGTAACTAAGAAACATGGTGCCATCCAGCGCTTGCAATTGTCACGACCTTAATTCTAGTATCTTGATTACTACAAAGGGTCCCAACTAATGGAATTTTAACTTCCCTGGATGACACACAAACTTGGAGTCATACAGAAGTACCATATTTCTAACTAAAAAAGACTTGTTCTTAATGTGCCTATCATTCCAAGCCTTTTTATCGTGCCTTTTTTGTCTTCTAACTCTAATGTGCAATGGTGTGCCTCTCATCTAATTACATCAATTTTTCAATGCACTCATCTAAAAATTTTCCATCATCTAATCCACCTACACATGCAATACGTAGGGAGGGTAACATAAATTCCACAGGTAGTACAACCTCTGTGCTAAACACCAATTGAAAGGGTGTGGTATTATTCAACCATTTATAGGTTGTTCTATATGCCCAAAGTACATATGATACCTTGTATTTCCAAACCTTTCTTTTAACATAATATATATTTGTTATTGTTTGTCCCAAGATCTTGTTGAAAGATTTAGTAGTGCCATTTACCTGAGGGTGATAAGGGGTAGTCTTATGGTGTGCCACCATAAAATATACTAATAAAATTATAATGGTCTCATTCAAGAAATGAGTCCCTCTATCACTTGTGAGGCTCAATAGGAATCCATACCTGTTGATAATATTTTCACAAAGGAACCTTGCTACTATTATTACTATGTAATATTTTTAGGTGCATCCTTTTCCCACCTTATAAAATAGTCAGTACATGTGATGATATAGCATGACACTATCTTATGCACAGGTGGTGCAATAGGTCCTACAAAATCAATTGCCCATTTTTCAAAAGGCTCTATGATTGTTATAGGCCTCAATGACATCTCATCTCTACTTTAAAGATTTCCATGTATCTAAGGTGATAAAATGCTTTAACAAAACCATTAGTGTCTTTATATAATGTCTCTCACTATATTCTAGATAATATAATCTTATGTGTAGTTGCTTCCCCTACATAGTGTCCTCCCAAGTATGTCTCCATGAGACTCCTCCTGATGGCTTCACACTCATGCTCCAGAACACATTTGCACAAGACATCATATCTCCTATTTTATATAGGTATCATCTAATAAGATGCTATGACATGACTCAAATAACAAGATTCTTCTTTTTTAATTTTTTCATACCTTCAAGCGTAAGGAAAATGTGTAAATACTACAAGTATCTTCCAAATCAGCTAGTACATGGTTCAATGTGAATAATTGTGCATAAAACATAATATATTCAATTCTCTATGTATCCTCTCTAGAGTTTATCTTTGACAAGTGATCAGGTCTTAAATTTCTCTTGCCTAGATTTAATATAATCTGTGAAATCAAATTATTGAAAAACAAGTATCCAAAGTGGTAGATGCATCCTTACAAAAATGGTTTGTTGACTAAGTACTTCCATGCCATATTATCTATGTAAAAAAATAATGGTGTATCCAATAAGTAATTTTTAAACTTATGAAGCACGTAAATCATGGTTAATGTCTCACACTTTACAGATGTGTATTTCTTCTCAGAGGTGTCAACTTCCTACTTGCAAAGCATATGGGATGATCCACATTACCCTCTCCAGTTATTCCAAGACTATACCAATAACCATGCTAGAGGAATCTACATGTACATGGAAAGGTTTTTTCCATGAAGGGAAGTGCAAGATAGGTGTGGTGGTAAGATTATCCTTCAAGGTATCAAATTCATGCTACTATGTGTTACCTCGACACAAATTTCCTTTGACCTTAAGAAATTCTTCTGGGGGCATTGAAATATTTTCATAACGCTTAATGAATTTTCCATAGTAACCAATTTTCCCCAAGAAACCACACACTTCACTCTGATTGGTAGGTTCTTCTAGCCCCAAAATGAATACAATTTTAGTAGGCTCTACCAATAGTCCCTCTTACAAATAATTTTCCCAATTAAAGTACCGAGGAGGGTGGAAAATATGTAATTTCAATGTTGAGAGAGATGCTAAGATTACTACATCTCTCAAACATCAACCTCAAGTTATCAAAATGATATTTCACTAGCCCATAGATGGTCTAATTGACCAGAGAAACCTGTAAAAGCTTATAAATAAAGTCTTGGAATTTTGAACAACAATGCGAGAGAAACTATTGGCACATTATTCAATCGAAGGGCATAACAATATATGTAAAAATTCTTGATTCAGTGGTGAAGGTGATCTTATCCTCATCCTCACATGCAATGCATACCTTATGGTACCCTAAAAATACATATGTGAATGAATATATTTTGCACCCTGCAGATCCCTCATGAATATCTTCTTTAAATGGTGTAGGAAAATGATCTATAACACATGAAGCATTAAGTACCCTATAGTCCAAATAGATCCTGATCAAACCATCCTTCTTTATACTAATCACCATGGGACTAACCCACTCATATTACTCATTAGGCTCTATGATCCTTGACTTAAGCATCTTGTCAATCTCCTCTTTGACCTTCTTGTGTAGGTTCAGGTTCATTCTATAAGGCCTCTTCTAAATCAGATCCATTCCTTCTTTCAACTTAATATTTATCTCCCCTAAAGAGGTATGGATGTCCTTTAACTCATGATAACCCCTAGGAAATAAATAATAAATTTTTTGCAATAGCTTAATGATCTTTGAAACATCTAGTTTTGACCATTAATCTCCAATAATACCTCCTTAGGCACATCGTCAATGCTAATGTTCACCTTCCTTATTTTCATAAGCACATGGTATGCACATGCTTGCTCATCTATGGAGTCCATCACCTCACACATACCCTCTATATGTTTTATATCCAAATATTCAACTTCCTCATCATCTATGAGGTACACCATCTCTCTCTTTGCTATCTCTTTCCATGCATGACCTAGTAGTGTTTCTTCTTTTTCCAACACATCCTCAAGTGCCTTAGTCTTAGGCTCACCCAACAGCTGAACCATAAGTTCCTTTTCCTTCACACTATCCCCTATTGTGATTCACTTAATTATCTAAAAAATTATCCATAGGGATATAAATAAACACCACTTCATCAAAACAACCAATTACAAAAGGAGAAATTAATCAAAACAAAGTACATGATGTAAAGTTACAAAACTACCCCTCTGTGTAGAGAGGTGATTACGTAAGCTCCCCATTGGTTACACAACTTCACCCTACATAAAATGATGGTTTATTAATCATCCTGGTGGTTGTGTAACCACGATCTATAGACACGGTGGTCTTGTCACTTAAGGATGAAAAATAAAAACATAGTAAAAAATAGTTGTGGATTTTAAGCATCTAGACTACGTATCTTCCTCTTTTGCAACCTTTATCATTCTCTAGTGCATGAGAGGACATGAGAAAAACTATAAATACAAGGGGGAGCAAGTGGAATGGATCATTGAAGTATTAATGCAAAATTGTGAGAGAGAAACCATTAGAGCTGGAGTTTGTTTTGTAGAAGAAAGGTGTAGAAACAAAGTAGCCAAGTATAGAAAGGGAGTTTTATATTGTTTTACTTCCTTTCCTCTTGTTATAATCTATATTCTTTCATAATTGCATGATAAAATTTGGGAAGAAAGAGAAATTTCCCTTCCTAGATGGTTTTCCCTCAACTTGGGGTTTCAGGATAAATTTGGTGTTGAATTGTTATTTCCTTTGCTGTAAAATTAGTTCTAAGTTCAATTTTTCTCACAATTAATTAAACAAGGACTGTCATTTTCAAATTGAAAGTAGAATAGTAAATATTGTGATTTTGTAAAGTTCTAAAGTTTGAATTTTACGGATCATTTTGGTATCAGAGCTGATAATAAGTATCTAGGACTGTGGTATTTGTTCTTGTGATTTGTATGACAATGACAAGGTCTAAAGGTGAAGAAGTTTTACCTTGTGATCTAGACATATCTATGAAGAAGTGGAAATAAAGAGTTCAAGATAAAATTGAGGAAGAGAATGTTGGGCCCCTGAAATATTGACTAAGTGTGAAGGCGCGTGGGTATGCGGGACCCCAGTTATAGAAGGGCGTGCAAGGAAAAAGTGTGTAGGAGGAAGAGTTAAGGAGGCATATGGTTCATGTGGCATGCGAAAGGAGATTCAGGACTTAGCTGATTTAAGCAACAAAGGTAGAACACGTGAAAAGTGTGATCGGTTGTGTGCGGATAAGATGTCAGCCTAACAACAGTGGCCTAGGAAAGAGCATGCCAGCGAAGGAGTCTTCTAGAAGACCATCATGAGATGGAGTGGAGAGCTCAGGCCTGAGGAAACATGCTCACTGAAGGACCACATTCAACACTTGGTGACAGATCTGAGGGCGTAGCAAGGTGAGTTGGTAGCATGGGAAGGTGATAAATACAAGTGCCTGCAACAGGAAAAGAGAGACAAAGATAAGGAGACCAAGATAACATACAGATGGGGATATAGAGATAGAGGAAGAGATATACATAGAGAAAGAAAGATAACATGGGTGAAGCTCTGACAGATTACTGAAAGTGGAACTTTGATGCAGAAAGATATGTACTAAGCTTAGCATTGTAATTTCTTTTTCTTTTTGGCATAATTATACAAGCCTGGTGATGTGCATGACTACAGTCTACTCTCTATGGCTCTTTGTAATGAAATGATGAATACAATGAGGTTACCTATTACATTTAGATATGAATATCAGTGGGTTTTATGTATATTTCGTTCATAGAAGTTCTCTTTCCTTTCATGCTATGAATGAATGATTGTATCTTTCTTTCTGTTACAAAATATGTTATGGAGTTTATTAACACACTCGATGCGGAAGGAACTACAAGGATCTGGAGGCTGTTCTAAGACCCATGATTCTTGTATGCCTAAAATTCTTTCCTAAATACTCTTATACTACTCATAGATGAATGCTTCCCTCTAAAACTCACATAAAAGAGAGACTCGGCACCCGCACATGCCTCGGGTGAGCACTCACTTTTCTTTGGTGTGATAGCCAAAGCACGCATGGGATTCCTTCCTTTTATAGTGGGAGTAAAATTGACTACATCTTGGTTCCATTCATTGGGACCTCTTTTCAAAGTTGTAGTGGGATATAACATGCATCATGATTTATGTAAAGAGTAATGATGGATCGGTTAACATTGGAAAATGTTGAATCGTGGTTCAAGAGCACGGAAGATGAATTTTCCCAGAGATTTAGCACTGGACCTGAGTTTGATACATGTAGATGGGTAGAGGAGAATCTCTACCATGATCTGTATGAGAATTTTTTCTACTACTTCCCAGTAGAGTTATTTGGGTGGCTTTTAGCCTATGCATCTAGATCAAGTTGGCATTATGGATTGCGGATATGGACTTAAGAAGACTGCCAAAGGTTGTAGGATGTAGATATGACATGGACCCGTGCTATAGATAACTAATGGGGAGGAGTACTAGCTAGCTACACTCTAGAATATGCCATTTTCACATATTCTTGCTGCAGAGATTGCTGAGTTCGAGTTTCTACGAGAACCTAGAGGATCATTTCTATGTGTTATTCCTCTAGCTATGAAGATATTGATGGTTACCATGAGTTTAGAAGCACTCCCCATGGCCAGGTAAACTATTCTAAGCACTGGGTAAGGAAGCTCAAGTGGAGGAAGATGGCAGATGAGATGACAGAAAAGGAGAGGGAAGAAAGAAATCTCAAGTATGGTGAAGTGCATGAAAGGGAGATTACTAGATGATGTGAAGCTGCTAGTGTGATCGATCTATAGAGATAGACATCATGGGAAGGAGTTAAGGTTCACACAGAGGATGTGGAACCCGAGCGATCTGGCTACCCCATCTTGGAAAGCATGTGAGGGAGACCCCTTTAGCTTTTGGTGAGAGTTTTTACATGGAGAAAGGAGAGTCGTTGGTGCATATCTGAACCCACCCAGTGACCAAGCCTTGGTGCTTGGTTTTATCGATCTAGGAAGAAGTATTGATCTAATTGAAACTAGTGGAAGAGATAGATTCATGCCTAGGAGGTATAATTTTTTAGTTCCTTCTTCTATGGCTGCACATATTCTAGTATTTGGGGAGTTTTTGGACAAGGAGCAATTGTACAAGCTTTTGGTCTCACATCAGGGAGTGGCGTAGGACAAAGTAGCGGTAGTGGGGCGCCATGATAGATCATTGGTGCACAATTCGGTGGGACCATGGGGGTGCTTGGCACACTCCTATAGGCCCTATTAGGCCTAGTGGTTACGGTGGATCTAGAGGTATAGGACCCGGTGGACCCTGGTGGATCGGGTGGTGGAGGAAACACCGAGAGGGAACCAAGGCTCTCATTCAGACAAGGACCCTGACCACCACCTCAAGTTTTCTTTGAAATGTATCTACATTTACTATATTATAGGGGCATTAAGGATGTTATGGAACATGTTCACAAGTGTGAACTACTATGGCACACGAAAGGTATCACAACCCTAGAAAAAAAGGCTAGTCAATTTGTAACCACATTGCAAGGGCGCGTGCACAGCTGGTATAGAAAGTATGATCCTCATCAAACAGTGGTGGATTACACTACCTTAAAGAATGCATTCTTGACAGAGTTCCACATTCCTGAGTTTGAGAAAAAAAGCATTAACACTTTGAAGGAGCTACAACAAGGAATGGAAAAGAGTGTGTGGGAGTATGATGCACATTTTAAGACTCTCTTGTCTAAATTATCATATCATATACATCCTTCTCAAAGCATGCACGGTGGTTTTATAGAGGATTGATCTTCCATTTTAGAAGGGCCCTATCTTATAATACTTTTACAGATCCACACAAAGCATTGGAGGATACCTTGCACACAAAAAAGCTGTTGGTAGTATTGATACTGGCATTAGCCCATTCTTGGAGGCTCAGATTACTACTATGGCTAAGTAGTTGGAAAACCTATCTGCGAACTTGATCCATGAGACTCACAGTGGTTTGTGGTGCACAAATTGTGAGATAGAGGGGCACATTAAGGATAATTACCCCCGGAGGATGGTACGTGCTATGACATTAGATTGTGAAATCTGTCATGGGGACCACGATGCTAGTAGATGTCCCTTGCTACAACACATAATCAGGAAGAATGTATCCTGTTATTATAAGATTTACACCTCCATAACCCATGATACTAGAGATTGTAGGATCATTGATCAGATACATGAGGCCATTGATCATGGGGTGTGCCAAACTAGCATTGCCAGTGGTTCTAAAAATGATGATCACCATTATGAGGAGCGCGCAGATGGAGGCGCATGTGGAAGAGGTTTTCGAGGAGGATTCCATGGACGAGGTAACTGCGGAGGAAGAAGCGAGTTCCCGTGCGGAACATGTTTTAACTGTGGATCTACAGAACATTACAAGCATGAGTTCCTGGACTTGTTGCAGTGCTCGTGGTGTGGAAAGAAGCATAAGTATGAGGAGTGCCCAAAGTTATATGAGCATATGAATCAACAACACCGAAAGGACAAAGGCACTATGATGGTCAGCATCAAGAAGGTAGACATACAATGGATGCCTTGGGTAACATGGGATGAAGGTTTGGAGCCTATCTTGGTAACAACAAGGGAAAATCCACGTGTGTAAGGGAAGTACCAAGATAGAAGAGCCTGGTTTCAAGAGAAGAGGTCATTCATGGAAAGTATCCAGACCCCATGCATCGAAGGAGATATATCAGGACACCATGGATGTTATTCGAAGCTTACAAGGGGAGATCCAGTGTCTCAAGGAGAAATCCAGGAGGGAGGAACAAGGAAGGAGGATCGAGGTGTAGAAAGATGACCTAGATGAGGTCAAGGAGGTGTGCAAAATGATAAGGAAGGAGAACATCATTCCTTTGCTAGATCTTGGCCGAGAGAGAAGGTACCATGCATCGGAGAAGAACACGAGAGATAGGTCTTGCATGTGAACCTTCCCCTCACAACCTTGAATATGACAAAGAGATTACATTGAATGCGATTGTGGATAGATGGATCCTTAGCAATATACTCATTGAAACTAGCGCAGAGGTTAATGTTTTGACTTTGGATGCATGGCATCGATGGGGAGACTCAGACATAGCAGCCATCTTCAAATGTGATGTATATGGAAAACAAGATTAAGGCAATGCCCATCAGTGTCTTGAAGGATGTGACTATTACTATTCATGGAGCCAAGTTTACTGGGGACTTCGAAGTCTTGGCACTCACCGAGGTGGACAATTTCCTAGCACTACTTGGGTGCCCTTGGTGTTACAAGAACAATGCAGACCTTGATTCAAAAAAGGGTACATCAGTTTTGAGAACAAAGAGAAGCGGGTCATTATACCCCTGGTTGATGGGAAGTCAACACCCTACATTGAACCATTGGGAGAAGAGGTTCTAGACAAGATTTATGTTCGCTCAATCAAAGACCTTGAGATGGTACACCCTATTAATGGGGTTATCTAGTTTGAAGATGCTCAGTCAGTGAGTGATACCACCAAATTGACGACATGTGAAAATTGGGCACATGGGACTTACAAATTAATGGGATGATAGTTGAGAGGATCGGTAACCAAGGTAATAAAGGCACACACGGTTCAACACCTTGGATGGAAGGAACTGCCAAAGAACTTAGGAGGAGCCTTCCCTGAGATCTTTCTGCAGGAGATAGAAGCTCAGTGGAAGAACGAGAAGGAATAGAGGGAGATGCTGAGTTATGTCTTGCTTAGAATAATAGCTCATTGGTGGGCCACACATCAAGAGAACCTTTTAGAGTGGCACGAGGTAATAAGTTCTCTCTTTGTCATATTTTATAGAAGTAACATACCCACCATCATCAAGGAGTACCATGGGAAGGAGCCCACCTCTTTCCTTATCCAGGAGTGTGAATGGGTCTAGAGAGAAGGCGCAGAGGCCTTGCCTCCATCCCTATGGGTGCACAAGTTGTATTCTACATTACAGGTTGTGCACGCGCATGGTACATTCATGCAGAGACATGTTGCGCGATAAGGAATTGGTAAGAGTTGTGGCTGATCTTATTCAAACCTTTGAGTATCGGAGTACCAAACCATTGGTTGATAAATCCTCAGTAAGGTATCAAGCACCTTACCATGGGGGATAGTGCTAGAATGGAAGATAGGTCATTGGAATTACTAGGTGAGCTAGGATTGGAGTGCGCTTTGAAGAAATTAAAGAAACAGTAAGAATTACAGCCTTGAGCTCACGTGCTTGGAAAAAGAGAAAGGAAAGTTAGTATATATGATTGATGGAGAGGAACCGGAAAGCTTAGATGTTAGCCATTCTATAGGAATGCGTGAGGTGGTGGAGTGCGCAGATGCTCATGCATGTGCCCACAATGAGCCTTTAAAGATGAGGAAAGTTAACATTGGTTCAGAAGAACCTAAGGAAGATATTATTGGAGATTATTGGATGGAGAAGGAAGTGTCAAAGATCATTAATCTATTGCACAAATTCAAGGATTTATTCCCACGTGGGTACCATGAGCTAAAAGGTGTCCACCATTCCTTGGGGGAGATGAGGATAAAACTGAAGGAAGGTGTGCGCCCATTAGAAAAAGGCCCTACTAGATGAATCCCAACTTACGCGTGAAGGTTAAGGAGGAGATAGACAAGATGATAGCTTTTGGGATCATTGAGGTAGTAGAAGAATTAGAATGGATAAGTCCGATGGTAATTAGCATCAAGAAAGATGGGTAGATTAGAATTTGTGTGGATTATAGGGAATTGAATGTAGTTTGTGTCATTGATCCATTTTTGACCCCCTTCATTAAAGAAATTTTGAAGGAGTCATTGGGCACAAAATCTATTCCTTTACGGATGGATTTTCAGGATACCACCAAGTCTAGATTGTAAAGGAGGACTAGGAGAAGACAACTTTTGCCACCGAGTGGGGAAGTTTTGTGTATACGGTCATGCCCTTTGGGTTGAAAAATGCACCTGTTGTCTTTTTGCGCATAGTGGTGCAAGCATTCTAGGAATTCATTCATAAGTTTCTTTAGCTTTACTTGGATGCTTGAATAGTATATGGTCCGGTTAGGGACCATTGTGACAACTTGAGATTAATGTTTGAAAGGTGTAGATAGTTGAGGATATCCTCAACATTAAGAAGTGTGTGTTTGCTACACCCTTTGGGACTTTATTGGGGCATATCATATGTAAGGAGGGATTGTTGGTAGATCCCGCTAAGGTTGCAGTTATTGTGGGGTTAAGAGAACCTACTAGCTAGAGTACAAGTGTGTGGATTCCTTGGGCATACGGGATATTACATAAAATTCATTAAGGGGTACGCCAAGAGCACCATGGATTTAGAGGAGCTGCTTAGACACAAAAGTACCTTCCATTGGGGAAATGCGCAGTAGAGGGTGTTTGATACATTAAAAAATAGGCTTATTATCGTGCCTATTTTACAATTTCCCTCTCGGGACATGCCCTTCCATGTCCATGTAGATTCCTCAAGAACCACCATTAGAGTAGTACTTTCACAACCAGGTGAGGGGATTGTTGATCATCCTCTTTGTTTTGTGAGTAGGAAGTTAACACCAGTAGATCAGAATTATACCACAACCGAGCGTGAGGCATTGTCCATGATCAAATTTCAACAAGATTCTGTTGGTAACACCCTTTATATTCTACATCGACCACATGGCATTAAAGTATTTAGTGATCAAGCCTATTATTCAAGGGCACATATGTCAATGGGTGTTGTTTCAAGAGTTTGAGTTCATCGTTGTAGTGAAGATCAGAAAAACAACTATGGACTTGATCATTCATCAAGAATTGATTCAGAGAGGACACACAAAGTATTGAGGAAGCAATGCCAAACACATAACTATTTAGATTATGGCGAATGCCCTCAGATTTGGAAGAGATTGTTGTATTTTAAAAAGGTGTGGTGCCAGATGGAATGAAGGCATTGGAAAAGAATTAGTTGACCATACGCACTATGCCCTATATGTTGATTAGTGGAGACTTATACAAATTGGGACATGATGAATTTTTGCGCAGATGTGTGTTAGAACATGAGTTCCTGACCATCATGGAGGAAGCACACATAGGAAGTGTGGGTGGGCATTACGTAGGTGATGCCACTACATGCAAGATTTTAATGATAGGTTTATGGTGGGAAACCTTGTACAGGGATTGTAGAGATTATTGTAAGCATTTGACCACCTGTTAGCACATGGAAAACTAGGAAGGAGAGATGAAATGCCTTTCAAGGCCCTATTCCTAGTGTGGAGCCTTTGAAAAGTGGGCAATAGACTTTGTAGGACCTATTACACCGGTGGCACATAGGATTGGGCCATGTTATGTCATCACTTACATGGATTATCTCACGAGGTGGGCGGAAGCAGCCCGACTAAATATTACACGGCAACAAAAATGGAAAGGTTCCTATGGGAGAACATTATTACCAAGTATGGATGCCCTTTGAGTTTGACCAAAGTGATAATGGTATGCATTTTCTAAATGAGACCCCGAGGATCCTACTAATCGAGTTCTTGGTGGCTCATCATAAGACTACGCACTATCACCCACAAACAAATGGAACCATGAAAGCATTCAACAAAATACTGAGTCATACCTTGACCAAAATATGTGATGTTGGAAGATAGGATTGGGATGACAAGGTATCAGTAGTTTTATGGGCTTACAAGACTATGTATAAAAGACTAAATAAATCCACACCTCTCTAATTGGTGTTTGGTGTGGAAGTTGTTTTGCCAATTGAATTTATGTTACCTTCTCTACGAATAATGCACACAGGAGGATTAGCCGATGAACAAGCGCTGGAAGAAATAATTGATGAACTAATGAAACTAGATGAAAGATGATCACTTGACCGTTAGAGCTAAATAATGGAAAAGGAAAAGAAAAAGGCTTGGCATGATCGCCATATTAGGAACAAAAATTTGAGGTTGGGCGGATGGTGTTACCTTTGTATGATTCTAAATTTCGTGCCATCCCGGGAAGTCAAAGTCCATTGATTAGGTCCATACACAATCTCATACATCCTTGATTCGAGCGCATGCGATTACAAGTGCTTTGGATGGGATGAAGCTTCCTATACACTTTAATGGTAATAGGTCAAGCCCTACTATAAATAAGTCTTCTTGATGTTTGTAAATAAGGCAATTTTTCCAGATTAGTTTAGCATTTTTTTCCTTTATGCTTTTTCCTTTCCTTGTATTCCCTTTCACGTTGTTGTTTTGTTTTGCGCCTTGGGTGCCAGTAACCTTATTGCTATTTTTGGAGAATTTATGAGTATGTAGAGGACTACACATCGTTTAATTGTGGGGTGGAGAAAAGTGAAGAAGCAAGTGATTAAAAGTACCAAGGAAGTTGTGTTGAAGAGCCTTGTTGAGTATCCCGGTTAAAAGAGAGATGCGAGAAAAAAAAGAAGATAGAATGGTTGGTGCCGGTGGTAAAGCTACTTGTGGATCCCACGTGAAAAGGAAAAAGAAGCATATTTAAAGCAACACAAGGTAGGCAAAAGTAAGAATCTGGACAAAAGAAGTGCCATCGGGCGCGGGTTGAGTGCCTATAAGAGTCTCCTATCAAAGTTGGTTTGGTTACACACTAGAAGGTTGGAGGATTTTTCATGCGGCAGAAGGGCATGTGAGTGAAGTACGGGGTAGGTAAAGTAGTATTTAATGACTGAAAAAAGGAAAACTATAAATAGAAGGTCAGGGCACTCTCATTTTACTTTACGAAAACAAAGAGTTGGAGATATAAGCTAGGGATTTTTCATATTCGATCAAGGAGAAGATCTACGTGATTAAAAATGTAAAGAGCCAGTTTGAGATTGTGAACTAGAAGGAAGGAATTACACGGGTGTGGAACAAAGTGAAAAGACGCTATCTTGTGAAGAATTTATCGAAGTTAGGGTTCAACAAACTAGGGTACAGGTTTAGGAGAATTGTATCACGGATCTGAGATCAAAGGTTGGGAGAAGGAAAGTAGAGTAATAAGGAGAGGATTGGAGTGACAAAATTACCTCGACCATGGCACTAAAGAAAGGGAAGGGCAAAGAAAAGGCTAAACAACTAGAACCTGAGGTAGATACAAATAAAGAATGGTATGCATAAATGCAGTACCTTGACAGAGTGATGATGGGGAAGGAATGGGAATCCCATTTGAGAAGCATACCAGTCAGTGATCATAATCACCGCACCAGAACTATAGAAAAAGATATGACATTAGAATTGGTATGCCCAACCAACAAAAGAAGACCTAAAGGGTTACCTATCTACAATGATGATGTGAAGGTCAAGCTGGTGAAGGCAAGGTTGCTGCAACTTTATGAGTTACCTTATTTTGGGAAACCAGATCACTTGTACTAGTGGTTGATGTCTCGGGTACACGATGAATAATTCCACTTTTCTGGGCACAAGATGTGCATAACTCCCCATTGATTACACAGTTTACAGGCCTCATATGTGAGGGAGATAGCCTAGAAGATGACCTTGGCGATAAGGAGGCTATTTAGGAGACCGTCATAGAGTATGCCTGCAAGAAATGGTCATAGTATTATGACATCTCAGACATCAAGGACCCAATTATGAAGATGGCCGCACACCTGGTAACGGTTGAATGGCCAAGAAAGATGGACGCAAGTCAACAAGCCATGGCTACATGTCTGCAAGAAGATTGCAGAGGGGACTATTTATAACTTATCCACATACATTACTCGAGGAAATTGTAAAGTGCGCAAAGGAAGGGGACATGATCCTCTTTGGAAATTTCCTACTCACCATAGTATTTATAGAAATTGGAGTTTCGGATGCACCAAATAAGTTTGTTTGGGAGTACCCATCCGAAGACCCTTCACCCATGAAGAGGTTTGAAAAGTATGCATGTGATATAATGACAGCTCCCCATAAATAATGGCTTGAAAAATGGTATACGCGCTTGAGAAATGTATTCGGGGTGGAGTGGAGGATCCTTGAACAACTCCCAATAGCCACACAAGGAGAAGATGAGTTCACGGTATACTAGCACTACTGCTTAGGTAGGTTCAAACTTGTTGAGGAATCATGGAGCCCTTGGTGCAAGCTCCCTTTCGTGTTCACTGCCTAGTAATTCCAAGTGGGAGTGAATAGATTTAAAGAATCAAAAAAGCTAAGGTTGGAGCTAGGAAAGTTAGACCTGGAGCACAGGGATATGAGGAAGAAACTGAACTATCTCAGAGGTAATCATGCATACGTGGAGAAGCATGGGTTGCACGAGATCCACATGACTAGACCAATAACACTTCCTATTGCCTGGAGAATCTACGACACGCGCATACATGCGCATAATACCAAAGTTTGAGAATGACACGTACTTGGTGGATGAGATCTCAATACCTGAAGACCCCTTGGGAAAGAAGAAGCCAAAGTGTCTAATAAGAGGGGTAGAGGAGAGGAAGGAGTACTAAGTGTGGCTTGTTGCTCGACAATGAGCATGCCTTCTATGAGTGCCAAGCCAAGCACCTATGTTTGGAGGAAGAAGTCTCTAGTAAAGGAGAATATACTGAAGTAGAGGCACCCAAACAACCCATGACCATGGAGGAGTCACAAGAGGAAAAAGAGAAGGTAGAATCTCTGACCAAGACACCTCACATGAAGAAGTAGAGGGTGGATGAAGAAGTTGACTCAGAGGTGACCGATAGCTTGGAAAGATACCGGGAGGAGGAGAGGATGAGAGTGAAGAAGGTGGCAATAAGGATGAAGAGCCGAGAGAAAGAAAACGAGCCTTTGGAACCTTGCATAGTTAGTGTCTATGACTCGGAGGAGGAGAGTGGAGAAGAAAAACAAGAGTTCGTATTCACACGATGGAAAGGCGCACAAGGTGAGGTGATGAAGGAACTGAAGATACAAAGGCAGATGAGAGGGATGCCAAGGGACAGAGAGCCATAGATTTTACAAAGGAGAAGATAACCAAAGTGGCAGAGTGAGAAGAAAAGAAGATTCTCGAGATCCTTGTAGACCAGGAGTTAGAGCAGAGTGCAGACATAGTGCTAAAGGAAGGGAAGGAAGAGAGCGGTGAAAAGGACATAAATGACTATGAGGCCCCACTCGATAGTCGGCTTTCCTAAAGGCGCGTGCTTAGGTAGAAGACCTTTGGATGTAGAATAGAGGTAGATAATGGGCTATGTGGATGATTCAAGGAAGGTGCTACGCACATTATTCTAGAGCACAATACCCACTGAGAGACTTATCACCATGGGATCATTTGAAAAGGAGGGCGCGTACCCCAGGACCAAGAAGATGCTTTCTTGGGCATTTGAATCCCACGTCGATGAGCTAGAATTTTAAGTCTACCAAAAGGCACTTATCATGCTGCTAGAGTCTAAGGGAGACAACCCCTTAGTGAATGCCCAGGAGCTCTCAGACGAGCAAGTGTGTAATGCTCTAAACAAGGTCGCAGTGGAAACAAGGTGAGGCTATTCATGTGGAATGACAACATAAGGACCCTAGAGGGAAAGCTGGTAAAGAAGGAGGAAGAGTTGGCTAAGGTGGCCAAAAGCTTAAAATAGGAATAATTAATCAACGCACAACTAAAGCGTGAGATCAAGGAGGAATAGGCAAAGGTGGAAGAGGTCTACAAGAAAGTAGACTCAATAAAAGCACCATCATTTTGAAAACCCAGATCTACCACCTATCCCTCAAAGGTATGCATCGACACTGGAATTCCTAGAAGATTTAAGGTGTGTCCTCACCATAGAGAGATGACCCTTGGTATTGGAATCTATGGAGGAAGTAGCTGCATGTCTGAAGGAGGATGACCGGTTAAAGGTGATAACACTTGTTGCTGAGTATAATAAGGTGCTCACAGATGTAAAGATTGCTTCCCAATCTACTGAGGCTGCATATGACACATGTGTGGATAGAGATAAGGTGGTGAGCTCCTTGGTCACCACACTCAAAGTAGAGCTGAAAGAGTTCCAGGAGAAGAATAAAGGAAACAGGGCGGAGCGGGATAAAGTCTTGGCAGAAGTAGAAAGAAGATCCGAGGAGATTGAGGCACTAAGGGGCTCAACCAAAACACGATTGAAGGAACTATATCCTCAAATTACTAGAAGAATGGACAAGCTTGCAGACCTAGGTAAGGATATGGAACAAATTGTGGACACTTTGGGCACCCAAGGAGCTGGCCTAAGTTTTGATGAGGTAAACCTCCTAGTTGGCAACCTCTGTCAGAAGGTGTAGAATGAGGTCAATACATGGAGTAAGTTGGAGGCATACTTACAGAAGGACTTCCCCAGCCTTTTGATTTAATGTTCTCCCCATTCTTCATTCTTTCCCATATTATTTCATTCCTTATTCATTTTTGTAATATTTGTCTACATCTTGGCTCCATTGAACGAAATTGCACCTTGGTCAAGTAGAATGTTTCCGAGGGTGGAGAACAGGCATAGTGTGGGGTGATGTTGGGCCCTGAAATATTGACTAAGTGTGAAGGCACGTGGGCATGTGGGACCCCAATTATAGAAGGGCGTGCAAGGAAAATTCATGCTAGAGGAAGAGTTAAGGAGGCATATGGTTCATGTGGTGTGTGCGAAAGGAGATTTGGGACTTAGCCGATTTAAGAAACAAAGGCAGAACACGTGAAAAGTGTGATCGGTTGTGCGTGGATAAGATGCCATCCTGGCAACAGGTGGCCTAGGAAAGAGCATGCCAGTGAAGGAGTCTTCTAGAAGACCATCATGAGATGGAGTGGAGAGCTTAGGCCTAAGGAAACATGCTCACTAAAGGACCACATTTGACACTTGATGACAGATCTGAGGGTGTGGTAAGGTGAGTTGGCAGTGCGGGAAGGTGATAAATACAAGTTCCTGCAGTGGGAAAAGAGAGACAGAGATAAGGAGACCGAGATAACATACAGATGGGGATATAGAGATAGAGGAAGAGATATACATAGAGAAAGAAAGATAACATGGGTGAAGCTCTGCAGGATTACTATGCAAGTGGAACTTTGATGCAGAAAGGAATGTACTAAGCTTAGCATTGTAATTTCTTTTTCTTTTTGGCATAATTATACAAGCCTGGTGATGTGCATGAATACGGTATACTCTCTATGGCTCTTTGTAATGAAACGATGAATACAATGAGGTTACCTATTACATTTAGATATGAATATCAGTGGGTTTTATGTATATTTCGTTCATAGAAGTTCTCTTTCCTTTCATGCTATGAATGAATGATTGTATCTTTCTTTCTGTTACAATATATGTTATGGAGTCTATTAAAACACTTGGTTTGAAGGAACTACAAGGATCTAGAGGCCGTTCTAAGCCCCATGATTCTTGTATGTCTAAACTTCTTTCCTGAATACTCTTATACTACTCATAGATGAATGCTTCCCACTAAAACTCACATAAAAGAGAGACTCGGCACTGCTCGTGCCTCGAGCGAGTGCTCGGCTTCTATTGGGTGATAGGCTGGCGTGCACGGGATTCCTTCCTTGTATAGTGGGAGTAAAATTGACTACAAAGAACTTGGTCCATATAATTGAGATGCTAGAGACCATGATGGATATATGTATAGAAATAAAAAAGAACTCTTATATCTATAAAATATGGGTTTAGTCAAGAAAGATAACATGGAACCGGTGGTTTGATATTTGGCCAAAATTTTTAGAATAGGAAAGATCCATGATGAGGAATATGTATAAGGGTGTGAAGAAGAAACTCTAGTCGTAAAAAATAAGGTAATATATGATCACACTCCATTTAAATTTGAAACTAAGGTTGAAATCATGAGCTTTGAAGGACACGTAGATGCATCATTATTAGATAAATTGCTAAAACAAATGGAAGTTTACTTTAGTGTTCATAATGTTACTAAGGCACAAAGGATCACCTTTTCACTTCTCAAAATGGAAGGATATTCTTTAGTTTAGTGGGAAAACCATCTAGCCACTTGTGAAAATAAGAAACGTCCTATTATAAGATCTTTGGAGGAATTTAAATAATTTCTTAGAGCTAAATTTTATCCTATTGGCCATAAGAATGACTAGATGATTAAATGAAAATACTTTAGGCATGACAATCATCAAAGTGTGTAGGATTATACTATGGAATTTCAAAGACAAGCCATGTTACTTAATATGGACTTGAAGGATGAGGATAATCTATCTAAGTATTTGGGAGGACTTCACACTCACCTTCAGAGGAGGGTCATCTCCATGAAGCCCAAGGATATTAATGAGTCTTGTGTGTAAGCATACTACATAGATGATGAAAGGAAATAAGGAGAAGTAGACTTAAAGATGAAACGATAAGAAAATCAAGCAAAGAAAGAGTAGGGATAGACAAGTAACAAAGCTAAATGGAAGGAGAAAGGTAAAAAAATTCCACTACTTTGAATACTTGTAAAGATCCCAATAATTTTTGTAAGAATTGTGATATCAATGGTCATATTGACGCTACATGTTGGAAGTTACATCCAAAGAACCAAACTAAGGATTCAAATAAATCCATGACAACCTGTAAAGATAGATGGGGAGGTGGAAATAGAGGATGATTCTGATGTAGATGAGAGGCTTGGATGCATGGCCACCAACATGAACAACCAAGAGGAAGAAGAGGAGATGAGTAGACTATTCTAGATCAAAATCCAAATCAAGAGAGCTAAAGTAAATGCTTTGGTTGATGTCGGTTCTCAATCTAATTTGATTTATGATGTGGTTGTAAAGAAGCTTGTTCTTGAAACTTACGTTCATCCACATCCATATCCTTGGGGATGGGTGAAGAAGGGTGTAGAGATACATGTAACAAGAAGATTTAGGTTCAATTTTGGGATAAATTCTACATACATAGATGTATTAGAAGCTGATGTAATTCCACTTGATACATTTGATGTTGTTTTTGGGAGTCCTTGAATATTAAGGATGCCATATTCATGAGAAGGGAGAACCAATACAAATCGGTCAAGTATGAAATAAGTTACAACATCTGGGAACACCAACATAAGACATAAATTGCTATGGGTAAATGCTAACCAAGAAAACAGACTAATATAGGAAAATCATAATCAATTTTGTTTACTTTTGTTGAAAGATAAACAAGATGGGGTGGAAATTTCAGATGTTTCTAACCAAGGGATAAAGGATTTGGATAGTATTATTCAATATTTTTAGGAAGTATTTCAGACTCCCAATGGGTTACCACCAAAACGAGAGGTAGAGCATGAGATACAAATATTGCTGGAGTCCACTCTACCAAACATAAGGTTGTATAGGAAATCCTTACTAGAGAGTACAAAGGTAAACAAACAACTCCAGGAGTTATTGGACCAAGGGGTAATATGCCCAAACACCTTGCCATGTGGTTCACCTATTATGATGGTGCCAAAGAAGGATGGTTCTTGGAGGATGTGCATCAACTATCAAGCCTTGAATAAGATCACCATAAAGAATAGATATCCACTTCCACGCATAGATGACCTTCTGGACCAACTTCAACATGCAAATTTTTTCATGAAGTTGAATCTCAAGTCAGGTTATCAACAATTCAAAATTAAGGAGGAGGATATATGGAATACTACCTTCAAAACAATACAAGGTTTGTATAAGTGATTAGTACTTCCATTTGGTTTATGTAATGCACCCACCATATTTATGAGATTTATGAATGATGTATTGTGGCAATTCATAAATTCATGAGTCATTGCATATATGGATGATATTCGATTTTTAGTATCGCATGGGAGGACCATCTAACACATTTGCAACAAGTTTTCAAGTTCTTAAGGAGTAACAATTCCTATGCAATATGAAGAAATGTGAATTTTCCAAATAGTCACTTGTTTATCTTGGGCACATGGTTCGAGGAGGAGATCTACAATTGGATCCAAAGAATTTGGAATCCATAATCAACTCGACCAACACCAATGGGAGCCAAAAGAATAAAAGTTTTATGGGAGCAGAACCATACATGAGGAAGTTCATTCTAGGATTCTTTGCTATTGCAACACCTCTACACAAAATGACCACAAAGAGTAAGGATTTGTCTAGGGTAAGGAAAAATATAAGTATTTTGAGTTGTTTAAATACAAGATTAGTCATGCTCTAATACTTTCTCTTCCTAATTTTCAACATCCCTTTGAAGTAGAGACAAATTCTAGTGATTATGCTATGGGAGAAATGTTGCTACATGGAGGTAAGCCAAGTATGTTATCATTCAAAACTTTCACTTCAGCAATTAGAGGATATTTTGTTTATGATAAAGAAATGTATGCACTAGTTTAGGAAATAAAGAAATGGAAACATTATTTTTTGGGTAAAGAAACTATTGTGCACATTGACCACAAACCTCTCCAGTATTTGCAAGCACAATCTAAATTACAACAAGCAATGCACTACAAGTGGATGGGATTCCTTCAGTAGTTCCATTTGGTGATCAAATACAAGAAAGGTAGCAAAAATTTGGTGGAAGACATGTTGTCTAGGTCACCCACATAAGAGAAAATATCTTGTTTGGCCACTATCTCTCAGATTGAGCCCTTCACGAAGGAATCTTATGGGGAGGAATATGCTCAAGAAAAAGACTTTGGGGTGACATATCAGTAGTTGTAGTCTCAAGGGGATGAAAGGATGGGTATTGAATACTGTTATCTCAAATATAGGCTACTCTACCAATGGGGAAACTTTGTGTGCCAAAATAAGAAAGGATTTTGTTGATGATAGAAGCACATACCTCGAAAGTAGCGGGACATTTTGGTGTTGGTAAAACCTTATCCCACTTGAAAAGGTACATGTATTATCCTAATATGCAAGAATAAGTGTCTAAATTCATAAGAGGATGTAAAATTTGTTATATAAGAAAGCCTAAAATCAGGAAGGAAGGTTTGTATATGACTTTATCTGTCCCTACTTGTCCTTAGGAAGATATTTATATGGATTTTGTAGGAGGACTACCTATGTATAAACATAGCCATGATTATCTATATGTTGTTGTAGATAGATTCAGTAAGATGTGTATTCTTATGGCATGTAAAAAGAAAATAAAAGCACATGAGGCAGCTGAAATTGTCTTTGCTAATGTATGGGTGAATTTTGGCTTTCTAAAGTTTATTGTTTGTGATAGAGTTTCCAAGTTATTGGGAATTTTTGGACTACTTTGTTATAAAATATGGAAACGAAGATACATTACATCCATAGATAGATGGGAAAATAGATGTGGTGAACATGAATTTGGTGTGGTTGATTAGAGGGTACAATAAAAATATTCATAGACTTGGGATGATTCCTTAGCCTACATTCAACATTCCTACAATCGAGAAGTACACACATCCACTATGAAGTCACCATTTAAAGCATGTTTGGGATATCTACCTATGAATCCACTAGACATAGCAGTTGGGAAACAAGAAGAAGGGGAGATATGTGATTTAGAGGTGACTAGAGTAGTAAAATTCATTGAGAGGATCTAGAAAATCCATCTCAAGGTGAAAGAACAATTTGAAAAATCTCAAGCCAAGTATAAGGCTAGACATGATCAACATAAGAGAGAGAAAAAAATTCATGTTGGAGACAGAGTTTGGCTTTACTTGAGTAAGGAGAGACTACAAGGCCAAGAAAGGAAACTCAAGCCACTACAGTATGGACCCTTCACCATATTGGAGTAGGTTGGAGAAAATGCCTTTAGGCTTGATTTTCCACCATTCAAGCGGATGTACTCAGTAGTAAATTATGAGAACTTGCACCTATATGAGCCATCCATTCTTGATGAGGAGGAAGGATTCCAGTTGTTACCTTCCCTAGAAGATTCCATCTTGGATTCATAAGGTGAAATGGAGGAGGATGTAGTGCTACATCAGAAGATTAGAGAGATAAGGAGAGATCCATAGGAGTCTTGTTAGGTTAGACTAAAAGGGAAGACACCAAGGTAGGCCCAATTGTACTCAACAGATTAAGTGAGGGAAATGTTTCCTCATCTACTCCCCCACTAAGAGTTTTTGGGACTTAAAGCCTCCTGTGTAGGGGAGGTGTGATCCATAGGGATCCAAATAAACACCACTTCATTAGAAAAACTAGTTTTAGAAGGAGAAATTAAGTAGAATGAAGTGCAAGATGTAAAGTTATAGAACCACCCTTCGTATAGACAAGTGGTTGTGTAACCTCCCCGATGGTTGTGTAACCACTCCTATATAAAATGACAACTATGTAAAGACCTTGATGGTTGTTTAACCACCAGTTTGTAGACACCAGTGGTCTTGTCACTTATGGATGAAAAATAAAAATAGAGCCATGAAAAATCACAAATTTGAAGCATCCAAACTGTGTCTCTTCCTCTATGTAACCTTTCTCATTCTCCAATGCACAGGAGGACATGAGAACAACTATAAATACAAGGGGAGCAAGTGGAATGGATCATCAAAGTATTAATGAAAAAGTGTGAGAGAGAAACCATTGGAGTTGGAGTTTGTTTTGTAGAAGAAAGGTGTAGAAACAGAGCAACCAAGTATAGAGAGGGAGTGTTACATTGTTTTACTTCCTTTCCTCTTGTTGTAATTTGTATTCTTTCATAATTGGTGATAAAATTTGGGAAGAAAGAGAAATTTCCTTCCCAAACTAGTTTTCCCTCAACTTGGGGGTTTCTAGGATAAATTTGGTGTTGAATTGTTATTTCCTTTGCTGCAAAATTAGTTCTAAGTTTAGTTTTGCTAATAATTAATTAAAACAAGGAATTTTATTTTCAAATTGAAAGTAGAAAAATAAATATTGCGATTTTATAAAGTTCGAAGTTTGAAGTTTAGAGATCAAGAAAGCTTCATGTATTGGCAACTTATTATAAAAATAATCAAAATTGTGAGCCATACCTTTAGTCACGTCTTGCTAAATTGTAGTTTCTTTCTTGATCTCAACATGTAAATAACATGGATGCGTGCATTTGTGCAAATTGGAGTAGAAATTATGTACCCAAAGAGATGGTGGTATAACCTCTTGCCCTTGCGCCCATTGTCTCTCATAGTTGTGGATGTGTATAAAAGGATTCTTCTCATAATACTTGTGTACAAGAGAAGGAACATTGCTCCAAGTAAGACTTGTTAAAAAGGATACCATTACCTTGTACTATCCCAAAAGGTTTTCTTAGTGTGTCACCTACTAGTGCTCTTCCATACCCCGTAATGTATAGACCATCATATTCCATCTATCTCCCTTGTTTCACCATTGGTCCTCCATCATGCACAAGAAAGAGTCAATTTTCTCTTCCCAGTATACCTTGGTAACTGAACTACCTAAGAGCCTAATCATGTATAGAAGAATCATCCTGATACTCATCCCTTGACCTCGTGACCAACCATTTCATAAGTTCCATGGGCCCAATTGTCACAAGAAATGTTGCTAGTGTCACTGATAGATTACACATCTTCCTAATGAAGTACACCTTCCTTTGATGGTTCCATGTTCTCGAGTTGACTATATGTGCATATATTCTTTTGAGATCCTCCTCATTGATAGGATATGTATAAGGTGTAACATTTACATCATTCAAGGGTATTACCACACACTCATACTTGTTTTAAAAATGATATATATCTTATTAAAGCGCGAGTCCACATTATTAGCATAGCACCAAGGACATCCAAGAAACATTGGGAAGTTATCTACCTTGGTAATCTCCAACACTTCAAAATCACATGTAAATTTAGGTCCTTAATTAGTGATGAAACATCCTTCAACACCACAATAGGCATGGCCCTAGTTTTATTTTTCATGTATAACACATTAGAAGATAGCTGCAATTGTGGCCTTCCTATTTTATTCCAAGAATACAATGTCAAAACATTGACCTTTTCACCCATGTCAATAAGAATGTTACTCACTAACCAACCATATATCATTGCACCCAATGCAATCTCCTTGTTATATTCATGGTTATGTTGTGGTAAATTTTCATTAAGTATCTGACACTCACACTCAACTCTTACATGTGGTAATTTATCTCACAACCATTATACTAGAAAATGAATGATGTTTTCTTCGTACATCATCTTATAAAATTATTTCAAATCATCCAATTCCCTTTGAGGAAGTTCAATGCTCTTTACTCATTCTCTCTCACATGCCCGTTCTTTTAAGAAATGGATATCAGTTTGTAAATCCTTAATAACTCCCATGGTCTCCTGATACACCTCCTTCGATGACCGGGATTTGGATATTTAACATGCATGACCTATTCTCTCTTGATAAGGTGTTTTGATTTAAGAAGATGCCACACACATTGCTTCTATGTGCATAATGACTAACATAGGTTTTAGTTCCAGATTAGATGACTTCTTAGGTGTCTATTGTTCATTCTTCACACATTCCACCTTAATCATCCTTGTGCCTTTGTAATTTTTTTCTCACACATGTGTTCATAGAGGTTTATAAAATCCTCAACCTTTGTACCTTTCCAAAATACGCATAGACCTAATTCTTAGGAAAGTTGCATTGCTAATGATATGGTGATCAAAAAGTATAACATGTGACACACGCAAACCTTCCTCTATTTTCCGCAACCTCTGCATTTATATCCACCTAAAAATCTACCATCTCCATTGTTGCGCCATTCATTGGTCTGTCCCTCTTGTAATTGAGAACTACTAGCCATAGTGGTCTATCATAATCCGATCTCACATGCTTCATGATTATGGTCGATTAATCGGTGCAATCACCAATTTATAGCATGAGTATGTGCATCGAAAATATTGCGCAGTACATAGAGATGTTATTCTATGTGCATAATGACTAACACAGTCGTAGTTCTAGATTAGATGACTTCTTAGGTGTCTATTGTTCATTCTTCACACATTCCACCTTAATCATCCCTGTGCCTTTGTAATTTTTTTCTCACACATGTTCATAGAGGTTTATAAAATCCTCAACCTTTTGTACCTTTCCACAATACGCGTAGAACTAATTCTTAGGAAAGTTGCATTGCTAATGATATGGTGATCCAAAAGTATAACATGTGACACACGCAAACCTTCCTTTATTGCCACAACCTCTGCATTTATATCCACCTAAAAAATCTACCATCTCCATTGTTGTGCCATTCATTGTCCTGTCCCTCTTGTAATTGAGAACTACTAGCCATAGTGGTCTATCATAATCCAATCTCACATGCTTCATGAATATGGTCGATTAATCGGCAGATCAGAAATTTGTAGCATGAGTATGTGCATTAAAAATATTGCAATACATAGAGATGTTATTCTATGTGCATAATGACTAACACAGTCGTAGTTCCAGATTAGATGACTTCTTAGGTGTCTATTGTTCATTCTTCACACATTCCACCTTAATCATCCTGTGCCTTTGTAATTTTTTTCTCACACATGTGTTCATAGAGGTTTATAAAATCCTCAACCTTTTGTACCTTTCCACAATACACGTAGACCTAATTCTTAGGAAAGTTGCATTGCTTAATGATCTGGTGATCCAAAAGTATAACATGTGACACATGCAAACCTTCCTCTATTGCCACAACCTCTACATTTATATCCACCTAAAAATCTACCATCTCCTTTGTTGTGCCATTCATTGGTTTGTCCCTCTTGTAATTGAGAACTACTAGCCATAGTGGTCTATCATAATCCAATCTCACATGCTTCATGAATATGGTCGATTAATCGACGACAGTCGGTGTAGCATGAGTATGTGCATTGAAAATATTGCGAGTACATAGAGATGTTATTACGTGTTGCACACTACAAGAGGGGGAAATTATGGACATCATGATTCTTGTGGAAAATATCATAAGATTGTAACAAGGTGTTCACACTCCTGCATGGAAAACTATCCTTTGTATCCCCTTCCATGTCACAATCAAGTACAACATAACCCACACGCGCATCTCATGTGCCAAATTGGTGAAACATTCTCCAAATACATATCCATAGCTTCTATTTGTGCCTCAAGAAAGGGACTTAATCCTGTATCTACACTCCCAACTAATTCTACATGAAGATTTGCTTCTAAATCCCCACATAGTTTAGTGAATGTTTTATGTGATAAAGCCCTTCGAAAAGGATTCATCAAGCCTCTAATGAACCACTACATGTGTTGTATCTGATGAATATCATAGGATAGTTTGGATAATAAATTTTTAAACCACGCATCATACTCCCTCCTAATTTATAACAATCCCTATTTGATGTCCTTTAGCATGCTAATGCTTAGTCTCTCAAACTCAGGAATGTGAAATTTAGTGAAAAATGTAGTGCACAACACATCATAATCCATTGCAATCTAAGGTGGATCATATTTTATAGACTAGCTGTGTGCATGCCCTTGAAGTGTGGTGACAAACTAACTTACCTTCCTATTAGTATGTGTTATTCCCTTAGCTCTCCATAATAGATCACACTTAGGCACATGCTTAGTTACATCTTCCACACCTCTATACTATGATAAGTGAAGTAACATATCAAATTAGATCCGAGGGGTTTGTTGCTGTTATTTTAGAGGCTGCAATAGTTCTTGTGATGGTTGTGGCTCTTGTCCTAGAATGGGACTAGATCTTGAACTAGATCCTCCACCGGGGTTTCCTCCAAACGATGGGTGACTTGACCTACACGTTGCCACCTTTGGTCATGTAGATGAACTTCCTTGTGTACTAGTTCTTGTCATGAACCTGTTCACCAACCATATATTTTATAGCTCCACATATAGGATTTCTTCCAATGAGTTGCATGCCAATGATATGTCCGATGATGCACCTATGAAGATACCCCCAAAAGTACTTGTTCTAAACATTGACACCGCTGATTTACCATGTGCACATCCTTAATTTACTACACATCTTAAGTGGTCACTAAAATATGTTTACTTGTATCTTCTACCAAATGTGGAGATCCTCCTTTCTCACCTTCATTATGATTATCTTCTACAAAAACCTCTAGATCATGAAAAACTTACATAAGGGCTACGTAGTCAAGATGGGTTAGATGTGCACTTGTAGTTCTTATTCTCTCTTCGAGTCTCACTCTCATCATATTTTGATGGGGTCTCTCTACTACACTTTCCCCATGTTAGAATGACATGATCCCGTGGTCCCTCACATTGTGTGAGGCTCTCATCACTTCTTCCACTCATCATTCTTCTCAACCTCAACACCTCATCAACCACCCTCTATCACACATCGTTATACCTAATCCATCTTTCCTCTCTTTGTCTTTATTACACCGGGGATGTCACCATCCTTCTCAAACATGCTTCCTTCCCCCTGCATATGACGGGGTTTTATCTTTCCATAGGTAGGTTCTCCATTCATATTTTAACCATCAAGACATTGATAGCTAAAGGTATCACGTGCAAATATGGTCCTCTTAGCTCATGCAAGAACCACACCTCTACTTACTCTGGGAAAGAGTATGTCAAAATTATGAACTTCAAGGTATAACTACGCAACACACCTTCCCACAAAAAATCTATATTAGGAAAAGGAGTTAATTAACCATATTAATAAATATATTGCACCAAACATTAATAAAATAAAACATTGAATATGCAATAAATAAATGAACACAATGGCACAAATTTACATGGAAAACCCCCAAGGGGTAAAAACCATGGTAAAAATGAGATATTCCATTATGTGAGAAACATTAGTACAATCCTTTACAAATAGATGCAACACACTGGACTCGTATAATTGTAAAGTTAGAGTGAAAAGTTTAAAAAGATCAAAAGGATTTTGTTACAATGCTTTAAAATTGGAGCAGAAGTATAGATGAGAAGGAAATATCAATCAGTCATCCATTAGGAGGTGACATTTCCATGCACATTCCCCCTCAATGATAACTTTGAAAGGCCAAAAATTGTACAAAACTTGTAGTATTTTAGAACACATAATGAATTGTAAACATATCAACTTAATCTTCAATTAGTAAGTACTAAAGATCTATATCATGTAACAAACCTTCTCTTAGAATTTTTTCTTTAATATTTAACTAGATTCTTAGCAAGAGAAACACAACAATAGCTATTACATATAAGAGTATTAATTCCTTTTCCCTTCCATGTGTATCTCTTCCAACAACCTCTTTAGCCACATGGATTGTTTTGTTGCTTCCATTGCACTTTTATACTTTGCCTCAATAGAAGAGATGGAGGTTGTCGACTTCTTTTTATTGCTCCAAGTAATGGCACCTTTACCAAAAACTTGAACACATATCCAATATTTTTTATATCTAACACAACATCAGCATGGTTAGAGTCACAATATCCATATAGACATCATAATAAGCATATAAATATTTACTGATTTCACTTTTAACCATCTATAAAACTTACATTGATAGGTTAAACACAAGTTGTATAAAAATTAAATAACAATATGCTTTAATAACTAACCATGTTATATTAACAATATGTTGAGTAATTTCAACATATTAATCTTGTAAAATATATATTAGATGCAATCAATATTGGAAGTCTCCAATACAAATACAAAGGCATCCCTAAGTGTCATTTGATATGCATATAATAATATTTTTAGTAATCACATACTAAATTAGAATTTAGAAATGTTTTATCAACATATATATCTTCATTATCTATTTTAAGCCTTTAAAAATGTGATAAGACTGATAGATAACATATATGAAAAGATAACTAAATCATGCAAGAATAATCACAACATACATTGAATTATCTAGGAAAATATCCTCTAACTATGGACACATTCCATGGATTTATGTGGATTTTGCTTCAAAAATGACTGAGGAAGGGTTTTGGTGACAACTTACCATGTAAGCACCCTTCATACATTTCATAGGTGGCATATTTAAGCCGAGACATGTTATACATGATCCTAAAAAATGATCTTAGTTTTTCATGCCAAAAATGAACAACACTTATATTTTTGAATAAACAACTAGGAAGCGAAGCAAAACCTTTAAACACATAAGCCATTCTTTTGTATGCTTTCAGCTATAGTGACATCTAGTTCATTCTTAATAAACCATTTATCTTTCATAAAAATTACACTATAGTTATTCTGAGTTAAATGTGAATGAAAGCAAATTCTTTTTCAATTCAATACCATACACACAAATAAACATTTACTTTTCATTAGTAGTGATAAATGTAGTTTATAGAGTTACTACATTAGATCTATGATTATTCTCTTCATTCTCATTTTTATTTTGATTTGGTTTATTCCATTTTTAATTTTTGAAATTTGTTTTGTTTTTGACTCTACAATCTTCTTTCTTGTGACCAAATTTACCACAATTATAACATTTACCATCAAAACTTACTCTTAAGTTTCCAAGTTTCTTATCTTTATTAGGTGGTTTAAAGTTTGGTTTTTGATTCTTGTTAAACTGGGATGATTTTTAGATTTATAAGTAATAAGTACACGAGTGGCATTCTATTTTGAATCAAAATTAGTCATAACCTACTCTTCCTAGATTAAAAGAGCACTAATACTTTGTAAATCAAGGATGTCTTCCTTAGTTTGGTATTTAAAATTACAAATTGAATTGAAACTCTTAAATATTTCATGTATATTCAATTGTATAATGAAATATAATAATTTATCTTGAACTAAATTGTAATTACATCCATTCAATCGATATTTAATATTATTAATTTTTGCTAAAAAATTGATTACCTTTTCATCTCCTTTAAGGGGATTTGTCATCAATTCTATTTTTTCCCAAGCCTCACTCGGACTTTCTCAATTCCTGATGTGAAGGAGGGATA